>OFHU01003673.1:0-686602 GCA_900245905.1 Lacerta viridis
GAGAGAGAGAGAATAATATTTGCCGTCATCTCCACAATCCTCCAAAAGTGCAATACAAAGTCCAGATATTTATTATTATTTCATTAAATTTGTAGACCGCCCTCGCCCTATACCCGCAGGTCTCAAGGCGGTTCACAACATAAAATCACAAGTTAAAAACACAAGATACACAATAAAAATAAAAAACTAGAACAACTTGATTAATTCTCCGCCCCCGCCCCCCATATATTTGTCCCATTTATTCCTTGTACTTCGGGTATTTCTTCGTGCACCTTAGTACTCCAGTTTCTCAGCAAGCCAGTGTTAGAATCAGTGCACCCATCGGTCCATTAGGGAAACTTCAGAATGAAGTTTTCAACCAAAGGGGAGGTACAATGTGTGGGGAGCTAGTGGGGATTTTGACAGGAATGTTGGTGGCCAGGAAAGGGGGAGAAAAATCCTTCCCGGTCACATAAAATTTGGATCTACAAACAACCTCCATTTGCGGTTGATTTCTCCAATGTGTTTCTGTGTAAGGGTTTTTTATTTTTGTAACTTCTTTTTCTCTCTCTCTCCCACTCAACATTAAATAAGCATGACCCCTTCTTGATTTGAGAAACAGACTTAGTGGGTGGTATTTCTTCTTCTCCTTAAAGTAGCTTAACACAAAATACACAACAGAACCATAAAAAAAATGAAACGGGGGGGGGGGGGAATCGCTCCGGTTGCACTGTTTGGCACTTAATGATTTGGATCCAGCCCAAAGCCAAGCCACTGAAAAAATGCTCCCACTCGCAGGGGTTGCAGAAGGTGACAAAGCCTCCTCTCAAAAAACATAAACTTTGCTTACACTTCCCGGCTTGCCAATTTGTTCTCCCGCTGTAAATCACAACTTCTACCCAAAGTGCTAGGGGGACAAGTAAAAAAGAGGAGGTGTGAAAAGTCAATCTCTCTCTCCTTTGGGATCCATGTGCTCAGCACCCACATGTAGTAAACACTCCTTTCGCACACTTGGCTCATCTAGTTATCAGACGGTGCAGGAGGAGGCAAGCAGGGAGGGGAGGAAACAGTTTCCAATTTGTCAGCAAGTTTCAGCATCATTAGCTTCTATATCAGATTTGCTTCCATTCAAAAATGCATCAAGAGACAATGCAGGAAGAGCTAAATATCTTTTACTGGAATCTGAGGGCTGGGAGGAGATGGAATTAAATTAGCTCTGTCGAAATGGGGGAGGGGGTATCCTTTACCGACGGGGGTGGGGGTTACCTGTCTCGAGGCTCAACAATGAACAACTCCGCTAGCATATGGTACGGCAATGGGTTAGTAATCGAGTGCTATTAATCCTAATATATCCTCTTTTGAACCTAAGATCCTTGGTAGGTGAAGCGGGGAGGGGGGGGGGTTGACTGCACTTTCCTCTTGTGTCAGGTGAAACTCATTTGGGGTAAGGTGACCATGTAGAGATGGGCACCCATCTGGTGGTTTTCTTTTGTGAATTTCAACCAGAAGGTGTTTTAATGAGGCTTTTATAGCAGGCGCCACCTGCTACTGATCTTCCCTTCTCCGGAAAAAAAAAGAAAGTATAATTGAGGGTTGGTTTTACACTGTGGTGTGGATCTTAACCTTGGGGGACTCATCACGAAATGCAAGCCCTTGTGGGATGTAATCATTCCAAAATGCCAATTTTTTTGGCTTTGGGTTTGGAGCTGGAGCAGGTTATTTGCGGTTAGCTAATTGCAACCAGTTCTATGGTAGCTTCCCCCTTTCCACATGGATTAATAAGTGCATCATCTCAAAATTAATCATCCAGGCTGATGGTGACCATATGTCTTAGTTCAGTTTCCTTGCATGTGTGCAGAACAGCAAAAAAAGATTTATTTCTTCGCGTTTCAGTGGTTTATACCTTGTGTACAGTTTAAATTCTTAATAACGCTGCATTTTTATTTTATTTTTTAAAGTGCAATTTGAAATAATTTGAGAGCTAGTAAGAGTTTTCCTCTTACTCTTGTGCTGGCCAAGGGGAGTATCTTTTCCAAAGGCCAACGAGACCCTACATGATCTCTTCTCTCACACATAGAACTGTTGGCAAATTCTGTTGCTTCTGTTATACTGCTGCTTTCTGTGACCTGCTAGATAGTGTTACATCACACATAACATGGTGCTTACAGATGCACTCCCATTTTGGACTGTCTATCACCAAGGCCCAAGAGATGGCAAATGGATATTGCAAAATCTGCAGACTGCAGTAGGCAGTGCTAGGAGGCGGGATTCTTGCTGAAATGTTTGGGACCACTTAGCAATCAAGCTAGAAAGGAAAGCAAGCAAGACCACTGAGAGTTTTTTCCACCCATTCCTTACCCAGGAGCAAATTCCTGCTTCAAACCATGTACATTGCTCAACAGGGAGCCACAGCCAAGCCAGGCTTTATGTATGCATACAGAATATACATGTCTGAAAATATGTATGGCTGTACACTTAAAAACACACACACACACACACCAAATGGACACTCAAAAACGTAATGTATGAAGTTGCTTTTTGTGCAAAGGAAATATTGCAGCTATGAGGGCCCAGAAGAGGTTGGCAAGTATCAAATTGTATTTAATAATAGCTGATGTGCTATGATTAGGGGTGGTTAGAAGTGAGAACAAGCTTTCAGGGGTTGGAGAAGTAAGAGTGTTCATTAATGGTTCCTCATCATCCTGGGGAAAAATGTGACAAGTGGGGTGCCACAGGGTTCTGTCCTTCGGCCCATTGTTGTTCAAAGTCTTTATAAACAACTTGGACAAAGGAATTGAGGGGATGCTCATCAAATTTGCAGGTGACACCAAACTGGGAGGGGTAGCTAATGTTGTAGAAGATACAATCAGAATTCAAAATGGCCTTAACAGATTGGAGAACTGGGCCCAAGCTAACAAAATTAATTTCAATGGGGACAAATGTATATAACATAGGTAGACAAAACTACAGAAAGCATTACCCAAAATAATAATAATAATAATAATAATAATAATAATTTTATTTATACCCCGCCCTTCCCTGCCAAACCGGGCTCAGGGCGGCTAACACCAATAAAATCACAACAAAAACATAAAACAATTCATTAAAATACAGATTAAAATACAATTTAAAATTTAATCTAGACTGCAGCCTCATTTTTAAGTAGCCCACCAATCACACCAAAAGAACGAAACATCAGGGTTAAACTGAAACCAACCCAAAGGCCAGGTGGAACAGCTCCGTCTTGCAGGCCCTGCGGAAAGATGCCAAATCCCGCAGGGCCCTGGTCTCTTGTGCCAGACTGTTCCACCAAGTCGGGGCCAGTACTGAGAAGGCCCTGGCCCTAGTTGAAGCCAACCTAGCATCCTTGTGGCTCGGGACCTCCAACAAATTATTATTTGAGGACCTTAAGGTCCTACCCGGGACATACCAGGAGAGGCGGTCCCTTAGGTATGAGGGTCCTAAGCCGCATAGGGCTTTAAAGGTCAAAACCAGCACCTTAAACCTGACCCTGTGCCTACTCCACCGGGAGCCAGTGCAGCTGGTAGAGCACCGGATGAATGTGGTCCCGCGGCAAACACCCCATGAGGAGCCTCGCCGTGGCATTCTGCACCTGCTGGAGTTTCTGGGTCAGCTTCAGGGGCAGCCCCGCGTAGAGCGAGTTACAATAATCAAGTCTGGGCGAGATCAGGGCGAGATAGGTAGGGGGCCAACTGCCTAATACGGCGGAGATGGAAAAATGCCACCTTTGCTGTGGCTGTAACCTGTGCCTCCATAGAAAGTGAGGCGTCAAAGTTTATACCCAAACTCCTGACAGAACAACATTCATGTTGTTGTGTGTGGGGCCCACAAGGCACAGATGTATATGGATTTAAATGCTGGATTTAACTTGAGAATTTGAGTTTGGGGATAGTTTGGCCAACAACACTGTGGAGTAATCCAAATAACTTTCACGACCTCATAATGTGTCATTCATTAAGATGACTTTCCTAGTGGCCTATGTGGGTTGTCCTCTTGTTGTACCCCTGCAGCCTGAGGGAAGGAAAGAGGTGCCAAGCCATTATAATAGCTGAGCAATAGAAGCCACTGTGGTCACAGGGTAAATGCCAATTCCAAAAGCATGTACCAGCTAAAGTGCAGATGTTAACTTTGGCTATGTAACCCAGCATGTGGGCCATTCGAATTAAATGAGCTGAAAAACTACAAAAGTTTTCATCTTCGGTCTAGCTCATGTGTATATGTCTGAAAGGAGCCCATAATTCACAATCATTCATCTTGATCTTCCAACTTTTATTTTTTTCCTTTTTGGCAGGATGGTCCTTACAGCCTACTGTGGACTCCAGAAAAGCTGCGTTAGGCATAATCACCCCTTTGTGTGAGTAAATATTCTGACAGTTGCTAATAGGTGCATAAATTGCATTGAGATGAGTCATTACGGTTGGCTGTGTAAACATATAAACTTAATTTTTGTGGCATCCACTGGGACATCGTGGAAAAAGAAGTGAATGGGGGAGGTTTCCACTGTGGCTTTTTCTCTGAAGAATTTATGATTCAGGGACCTGAATCACCTACAACATTTTAATTACTGCATTTTTCCACAACCTCCCTCAGTTATTTGTCAGCAGTATATATTTTTTTAAAAAGAACATAGTTCACATCCTTACCAGCCAACATGTTTAGGGTTATAAAAATCAGTGTGGTAGGATACGTAAAATGTTAATCCGCCCTTCCTTTATACTTTCATTGGTTAGCCTAGTACAGTGGTACCTTGGTTCTCGAAACTTAATCCGTTCCGGAAGTCGGTTCCAAAACCAAAGCATTCCAAAACCAAGACGTGCTTTCCCATAGAAAGTAATGCAAAATGGACCTTTTAAAACAACCCCTAAAACAGCAATTGAACATGAATTTTACTATCTAATGAGACCGTTGATCCATAAAATGAAAGCAATAATCAACGTACCATACTATAAAATAAATAAGACAGTATTATAGATGTTAAAACTAAAAACTAAATTTTGTTCTTACCTGCACTGATGATAGTCATCGTTTGGATGGGGGAGGGTATCCATTTCCGCAGTCACATAATCAATCAATCAGTAGCTGAACTGGGTTCCACACATTCACAAAAACAAATTAACCGAAAAAGCCTCAAAAACGAAACACAAAATAAATAGCAAAAACAAAAGCACCAAACTTAATCTGTTCCGGAAGTCCGTTTGACTTCTGAAATGTTCAAAAACCAAGGCGCTGCTTCTGATTGGTGCAGGTGCCCTGGAAACAATAGCCAACAGCTGCATCAGACACAGGTAGGTAGCCGTGTTGGTCTGCCATAGTCAAAACAAAATAAAATAAAAAAATTCCTTCCAGTAGCACCTTAGAGACCAACTAAGTTTGTTCTTGGTATGAGCTTTCGTGTGCATGCACACTTCTTCAGATACACTGAAACAGAAGTCACCAGATCCTTAAATATAGTGAGGGAGTGCAAGGACAGGTTTTCCACACCTATCAGCTGATCACCCATTCCCACCACCCTTCTGAGTAATACCCCTCCCCACTCCCTCACTATATTTAAGGGTCTGGTGACTTCCGTTTCAGTGTATCTGAAGAAGTGTGCATGCACACGAAAGCTCATACCAAGAACAAACTTAGTTGGTCTCTAAGGTGCTACTGGAAAGAATTTTTTATTTAGCTGCATCAGACGTTTGGCTTCTGGAGATCGTTTGAAAACCAGAACACTTACTTCCCGGTTTTTGGCATTTGAGAACCAAGGCATTTGAGTACCAAGGCATTTGAAAAAGTAGAGGCTGTCCTGGCTCCCAAGATTTCCTGTATGGTCCTTTCCACCATATCTTGTTCCCAAGAATTCCCCCCCCCCTCCTCAATTGCTAGGCACTGCAGTCACTTTCTCCTGTGTGAGGTGAAGCAGGATATTTGAATGCCACCCTTTCTATGCAAACCGGCACAGAGTTCTGTTAGAGTCTTCATGTATCTTTGCTACCATTTCCTATTGCTATGAATGATAAAAGAGACAGTCAATTTATTGCAGCCAGTATTGTAGTCCTTCAGGGGGAGAAACAGAGAAGACTCCATAGGTGAGTTTGACTCATTCCAGTTTACTCAGCAATGTATACATGGTTCATTTTGTGTCCTAGCTTTGTGCCAAACCACCTACAGAGGTGGAGAACCTGCAGCCCTCCAGATGTTTGACTACAGCTTCAGTCTTCCTTGACAGTTGGCCATACTCCCACATCTGGAGGGCCAAAATTGTTCCACTACTGGAATACATCAGTAGTTATGGCTTTCTGTCCAAAGAGAAACAAACCCCGTTTTCAGGCCACTTCCAGGTCAGCAATGACCAGTGTGTGTGATTACACTTCAGTCAGACTTGTGTAAAACGGTCGCTGCTTGTATGCTAAGTTTTTATTCATATAAAATATGAATAATATATAATAGCTTTATGTTACTGATTTAAGATCTGCCCTGATGTGATACATATCATCACTATGGATCGCGGTGGTGAACCTCCAGCATATGGGCCTAATTCAGCCCCACAAGTGATATTTAACTGTCCCTCCGAGATCCTCCAAGAATTTGGCAGAAGCAAAAACAATACCAGGGCAGACTGTGGCTGCATCGCTGCTGTTTCTGCCATTTGAGGAGCTTCTTGGTGCACTCGGGAAACAGAAAACAATGCTTCAGTTAGCTCTACTGTTTCCTGGTTTCTGTGGCTTTCAAGACAGAAAAAGCAAAGAGACACCAACACCTCACAAGGTACACTCTTACAATGGAAAGGGACGCAGGTGGCGCTGTGGTCTAAACCACTGAGCCTCTTGGGCTTGGTGATCAGAAGGTTGGTGGTTCAAATCCCCATGACGGGGTGAGCTCCCATTGCTTTTTCCCAGCTCCTGCCAACTTAACAGTTTGAAAGCACGCCTGTACAAGTAGATAAATAGGTACCGCTGCAGCAGGAAACTAAACAGCATTCCCGTGCGCTCTGGCTTCCATCACGGTGCTCCATTGCACCAGAAGCGGTTTCGTCATGCTGGCCACATGACCGGAAAGCTGTCTGTGGACAAACGCCAGCTCCCTCAGCCTGAAAAACAAGATGAGTGCTGCAACCCCATAGTCGCCTTTGACTTGACTTAACCGTCCAGGGGTCCTTTACCTTTTATTTTTACTATGGTAGAATTGTAGAGTTGGAAGGGATCACAAAGGTCCTCTAGTCCAACCTCCTGGGTTTGGGCATGCATGTGTGGCCTGCTTGTACTGTATATAATCTCTGCTTTAAGTATCTTACAGGGTGGGAGCGGTTATGCTTTATTATGGATGATGGCCTCACACATTTTTCATCCTGCAAACTAGGAGGATTTACATTAGGTCAACATGACCCTAGCACCAAAAAGGTTTAGTCACCTCTGCTATAAATGGGGGGGGGGGTTGATTCATAAATATAGGGCCAAAATTGGGGGTTTACCAGACAGTGTGCTATTAGTCTGTCTGTAGACTAGAAAAATAGTCCATGTCCAAATTGGTAAGGCCGCTGTTTCTTTTGGTTTCTTTTGATACTAGAGTTTGTGTCAGGGAGCTCCCACGCTTTGTGCAGCCGTTGATTCACCAGTGGGATTTTATTAGACTTCCCCTTCCCTTCTGCAAGCTCTATTTTTGCTGCCATGGGAAGGAATGAACCTAAATCTGTATTTCCTGCAAGCATATTATTGCCATGTAATGAACTGAACAGTAAAATGGCACTAGGTAAGAGAAAAAGGGACGCGGGTGGTGCTGTGGTCTAAACCACTGAGCCTCTTGGGCTTGCTGATCAGAAGGTCGGCGGTTCGAATCCCTGCAATGGGGTGAGCTCCCGTTGCTCGGTCCCAGCTCCTGCCAACCTAGCAGTTCAAAAGCACTCCAAAAAGTGTAAGTAGATAAATAGGTACCGCTCCGGCAGTAAGGTAAACAGCATTTCCGTGCGCTGCTCTGGTTTCGGTGTTCCGTTGCACCAGAAGAAGCTTAGTCATGCTGGCCACATGATCCAGAAAAACTGCCTGCAGACAAACGCCAGCTCCCTCAGCCTGTAAAGCCAGATGGGCACCGCAATCCCAGAGTCGTCTGCAACTGGACTTAACTGTCAGGGGTCCTTTACCTTTACCTTTTTAGGTAAGAGAAAACGCCATTAAACAAGGGGAAACAGACTGGCAAACATAATTTTCAATGCTTACGGCTTTAAAAATGGAAAAGATTGTTACAGGTCTGCTGTTGGGGTAATGCTACTATATTTATGAAGAGATACAAAAACCAGCATAACGAATGCTTGCAGAGCATGCTTCGGGTTCCGTAAATTAGCAATGAATGTAGGATCTGGTCTTTGGGCTGTTCTGAAAATAACACCTTTGCCACCTTACCACTAACTGATGCCTCCAACAAGCCCCACCCCCATGACTTGTACTTGTACCAACTAATCATAGATATGTGGGGCTCAACAGGGACTGATCTAGTCACAAGGCTACCAGTTGCAACTAGGAATGGGGGAAGAGAACAATTTGTTCAATTTGCATTTTAATGTGCACCCAACTAAGAAGAAGAAGAAGAAGAAGAAGAAGAAGAAGAAGAAGAAGAAGAAGAAGAAGAGTTTGGATTTGATATCCCGCTTTATCACTACCCGAAGGAGTCTCAAAGCGGCTAACATTCTCCTTTCCCTTCCTCCCCCACAACAAACACTCTGTGAGGTGAGTGGGGCTGAGAGACTTCAGAGAAGTGTGACTAGCCCAAGGTCACCCAGCAGCTGCATGTGGAGGAGCGGGGATGCGAACCCGGTTCACCAGATTACGAGTGTACCGCTCTTAACCACTACGCCACACTGGCTCTTGGGATAACCAAGAAATCTGACCAAAATGGAAATAGCAGTGGAAACTGCAAATTACTTCTTTAGGGTGGAAAACAACCCAATGAATATGATCAGTATTTGTTGCTTTCACCATCATCATCATCATCATCATCATCATCATCTATTGTTTATATGCCACCCATCTGACTGGGTTGCCTCAGCCACTCTGGGTGGCTTTCAGCAAATTATAAGCATTAAGCACAGTAAAACATCAAATATTTAAAAAAGTCTCTATAAAGGGCTGCCTTCAAATGTCTTCCAAAAGTCAGATAGTTGTTTATTTCCTTGACATCAGTACACAAACAAAACATAGTAAAGGGTAAAGGGACCCCTGACCATCGGGTCCAGTCGTGTCCGACTCTGGGGTTGCGGTGCTCATCTCGCTCTATAGGCCAAGGGAGCCGGCGTTTGTCCGCAGACAGCTTCCGGGTCATGTGGCCAGCATGACAAAGCCGCTTCTGGCGAACCAGAGCAGCGCACGGAAACGCCGTTTACCTTCCCGCTGGAGCGGTCCCTATTTATCTACTTGCACTTTGATGTGCTTTCGAACTGCTAGGTGGGCAGGAGCTGGGACCAAGCAACGGGAGCTCACCCCGTGGCAGGGATTCGAACCGCCAACCTTCTGATCAGCAAGCCCTAGACTCTGTGGTTTAACCCACAGTGCCACCTGGGTCCCTAAACAAAACATACTGGTATCTAATTACCTCCTCGTCTCTCCTCATTTTCATTGTGTTTCCTCTGCAATGAAACAGTGTGGAATAATGTAACAATGACATAGATTGTGTAGTTTGCATAATTAGTTGTGTAAATTACATAAGTTATGTAATTTCACCACAGCAGACAGCAAAACGAATCATGTTTTTTTAGCAGAAGATGAACTGCAGCAGAGCAGAAACAGTGCTTCTATGATAATAATAAAATGAACAGAAACCATACTTTGGGTGATGAATACAGGGAAGAATTGAAAATGATGCCTTCTTACAACGCTTTCTCTCCTCATGGGCACCCACTTCCTGAGCCAATATACATACAAAAACGCAGCAATTTGTTAATTTGCCCATGGGCTGAAAAAGGTTGCAACTTCTGTATTAGGAGGAAATGCATGTCATTTGGATGTTAGAGGAAGTCTAACATACAAAAATGCATTACATGATTTGCAAAAAATTGTATATTTAGCAAAATTATGTATAGAATGTGTACATTTTATTCTGCATGATGGACAAGAGTCAAACTTACAGATCAGCTTGAAAAGAAATAGAATTGATGGCATTGTTTTAAAATAACTTCCTTTGGTTTCTTCTCTTTGGGAACCAAAGGGGGGAATTTCCCCCCTTTTTTGCTTTGACAAATTTGAGAGGAAGCAGTAAAGAGGGAAATTCATTTGTGAGTAAACTGAGGAGATGAATTTTTGAAAGGAGAAAAACCAGGGAATCAGTTTTGAGGTAAAAAAAAGGGGGGGGAATCACTTGAGGGATAAGAACTGGGACAGAGATCAGGTGGTATTATTTAATATTTAAAGTAAGGTGTTGCAGCTGCCCACCACTCCCAACAGCAAAACATTAGTAAAATGGCAGGGACTGTTTAAGGTGCCGTGACAAGTAGGCCCAGCAGATTACAACATAATAGTGTCAAAAGGAAAGAAGAAGATATATGCGCATCTGGAAAACAGATGCTGGAATGTAGAATTAGGAGTCACATTGCCCAAGGCCAGCTTATCAAATCCGCATTTTCTGAAACAATATGCAAACCAAAACATAGCTGTCCTTTGAAATTCACACTTGTCTGAATTTTGCAATGCAGTTATGCACACACACACACACACACACACACACACACACACAGGTGAAACTCGAAAAATTAGAATATCATGGAAAAGTCCATTTATGTAAGCAATTGTTTTCATTAGCTACTGGAGTTTAATATATGAGATAGACTCATGACATGCAAAGTGAGATATGTCAAGCCTTTGTTTGTTATAATTGTGATGATTATGGTGCACAGCTGATGGAAACCCCAAAGTTGAAATTGTTAATTTGGGGTTCTCATCAGCTGTACGATGGGAGCAACTGCCCCATTATTTCCCCCCACCTCACTCCAGTCTTACCTAGATCAGGCCTGGACTTCCATTCAGCAATCTGAATGCAGCCTAGCAGGCAGGTATTGTAACTGACCCAGGTGCACAACCTATTACTGTACTGCTCCTGATTTTTTGGTCTTGGAAGCAGGAAGTGAGCCACAATATATGACTGATGGATGCAACACTCAGCTTGAAGGTCACACTTTGTGCATTCTTTGTCTCAATAAAGGAATCATGCGATTGCTGAATAGCACAGATTCCTCCCATAGAAACATCACATCTCCCAGCGGCTGGGAAGGTCACAAAGTTTCTTCCATCTACACATTCTTAGACTCCCTCTGTAGTAATATATGAATTGCACCTCGGACAGTTCTGCTGAAGCAGAAGCCCTTCCTTTCTCAGTAGCATAACATGAAAAATTCTGAAGTCAATCTTGATTCCTTTCTCAATCTGGATAAATTTACCACCCTCTCTCCCCTTATTCCCCACCCCCACCCTGATGATTTCCTCCCCACCCCTCTCCAAAGGCTCTTCCTCATCTGATTCTCTGTGTTTCCCCCATATGGCAGAGGGAAACATTTTCCTGCAGATGAAGTTACACTGCTGTTTCTAATGGCAGCCGTCCAGCAACGAGACAAGACTGAGAATTAAAGTGGTAAGATTGTCAGTGCTCCACTCAGATGGGTTACTGCAGACAGTAGTGCAGCTGGAGAGAGTTTGCTCATTGTTGTGCCCTGGGACTGTGGTTAGAGTTGGTTTTCTTGCAAATGTAACTACAAAATGTTTGCAGTTTGGTCACAATATCCAATGCAAATTACGCTTCGCTATTCATCTCAAGCACTGAAAGGATCCTGACCCCACATCAGGAAAACCCAAACCCAGATGGTGAGAGGTTCCATTTTAATGAGAGCCTCTCAGTCATTATAAATAAATGTCTCCTCAACCTGTCACGGGGTCTGTGGTGTCTGGGGTTTCCCCCCTCCTCTCCCCAACTTATCATTGTTTGCAGATTCAGACCCAGCGAGCTGTACTGGCGTTGCATGTTCTTAGCATTTTGGTGAAGCTGACTAGTTGTTTATAGGAATCATTCCTCCCTGCTGCAGGACACAGCAAAATAAAACAAAAAAACAAAAAAGCTTAGAAATGTTTGAGAAGTAACTGTGTGGTCCAGTGCTTCCAACTAAATGCTTTTCAGAACACGCCTATTGAAATTAATGGATGCAAATTTGTTGTTCAGTCGTTCAGTCATGTCCGACTCTTCATGACCCCATGGACCAGAGCACGCCAGGCACGCCTATCTTTCACTGCCTCCCGCAGTTTGGCCAAACTCATGCTAGTTCGCTTCGAGAACACTGTCCAACCATCTCATCCTCTGTCGTCCCCTTCTCCTTGTGCCCTCCATCTTTCCCAACATCAGGGTCTTTTCCAGGGAGTCTTCTCTTCTCATGAGGTGGCCAAAGTACTGGAGCCTCAACTTCAGGATCTGTCCTTCCAGTGAGCACTCAGGGCTGATTTCTTTAAGGATGGATAAGTTTGATCTTTTTGCAGTCCATGGGACTCTCAAGAGTCTCCTCCAGCACCATAATTCAAAAGCATCAATTCTTCGGAGATCAGTCTTTTTTATGGTCCAACTCTCACTTCCATACATTACTATGGGCCCATTAATTTCAATTGAATGCTCTGAGTATGATAGTACAAACTCATTGCTTTTTTGGCTGTTATTACAAATTTGAAATAAAGGAATCAAAAGAAAGAGGTGCCATAGGTATAATTTGTATCAGCAAAAAATGTTAATTGTCAGTCAGCATTTTATCCATGGAGAGTTATAGCAAAATATTAAAAGCTCCACTACTGAAAATAACAGCAGCAGCAACAACAATTTTATTGTTTTTACCAACACATATAAAAACACAATAAAGCATCAAACATTTAAAAAAAATTCCGATACAGGGCTGCCTTCAGATGTCTACATAAGGTCGTATAATTGTTTAGCTCTTTGACATCAGACAGGAGGTTGTTCCACAGGACGGGCGCCACTGCTGAGAAGGCCCTCTTCCTGTAACTTCAGTTCTCGCAATGAGGGAACAGTCAGAAGGCCCTCGGAGCTGAATCTTAAGTGCCCAGGCTGCATGTTTGGAGTGGAGATGCTCCTTCGGGTATACAGGGCCAAGGCCGTTGATGAATTAAGGATTCTCATTCTCTCTCTCTCTCTCTCTCTCTCACCCAATCAACCACATATGCACACCCATAAATTTGTTGTACAAATATTCAGGATGTTTCACCTTTCATGCTACAAGGATCTGTTCAGAAGTTGTGAGCTGAAACCCCTAAGCCATAGCCATCACTACCAGGGGCGAAGCAATTGGGTGTAGGAGGCGGGCCAACCCATGTTCCATAACGGAGGGGGTGACAAATTATCAAGGAACAATTACTGCCCTAGTAGGGCAGTTCATAAAAACTTTTTTAAAAAAATGCCTGCTCCAAAGGTCTTATCTTACTATACTAGGGATTATATAGCTATATATGAAATTTCATGCATATCGGTTAATATCTTGACCCTCCTCCACCAAAATAGCTGTTTACTTGGCTGTTTTCCTATGTCGTGAAGGCTGAAATTTCAGTTCAGTGGAGCACTTACTGTTCCCAACCCTAACCCTGTGGAAAGCCATCTAATTAGACTTTAATTTGATTTTGAGATGTTTTTAGGAGGTAATTTAATTATTGTTTGATTTTATACCAATGTTATGTATCTGATGTTAGCCACCCTGAGCCCGACTTCGGCCGGGGAGGGCGGGATATAAATAAAAGTTTTTTATTATTATTATTACTTGTTATTATTCCTTTGTAAGAAAATATGAAATAACATAAAACCATTTTTGCAAGGGGGGGATCAATGGGGGGGTGACAAGAAATTTTCTGCACCGGGTACCACCTGACCATCCTACGCCTCTTGGGGGGGTGACAAAAAACTTTTTGCACCTGGGTACCTATTTACCTTGCTACGCCCCTGATCACTACCAGTGGTTGATGTGGATGGGGAATCCATTTGCCCAAAGGTGGTCAGTGCAAGCAAGATGGTACTTCTGCATGAGCAAGGTGCACTCTCTTAATTTCCATCAATTATCCCTCTCCCCCCATGCAGCTCTCTACACTGCATCCAGTATCTTTCAAGAGAGTTCCTTGACCACCACGCTCAGCTTTTCAAGGGGCTGCAGTGAGGGGATGGGTGGGGGACCCCTGTTTCACAAGCAGAGCTTTGTTCACATGTTTTTTTTTAATCCAAGACACTGTTCGTTAGCCCAAGGTAAAAAACAAGTGGCAAAAATGCTTTTCAGTTTATCCCTGGACTATGAAAATAAATAACCAACTTACAAGGTTGAAGCACGCTAAGGAACAATAACCTTAACAATAACAGTAATTCAAAATGTATAAAACAATATAGCACAGGTTTTAGGGAATAGTTTTGGGAAACGATCAAACTTGATTCAGCTTTGGACACACAGTATGAGAAAAGCTGTGCAGAATCTTTGATTCCAGACGAGACCATTGCTGTTGACACTGTCTACACGGGTTAGGATTATCAGAAGCCTACTTGAAAATTTTCCGTCTTTGGAAGAACATGTGATCATAGGATAAGAACCATAAATGGACTGGGAAGCAAACAGCAGCAAGAAACGTACAGCACCTATTTTGTTTATTGCAACCACTAATAATCTTGGAGTGGAAGTAAACACACTTCAAGATAATTAATCGCAAAGCCAACAACAGAAAGTAAAATATCAAAAGATTAACTGCGTAGAGAGTGATTGGCACAGAAAGTTCGGTTTTTAGGTGGCGGCTAAGATGCTTTTGTTCCATGTAAATGCGTTTATCTAGTTATACTTTAATTAGCTGTCTTAATGTGGATTGAACACTCTTCTCATGTGCACAGATTTTATTGTTCTAAAGTCATCTTGGGAGTTTATAGGGTGTGTATAGGTCCTCTGGTGGGGGACCCGTTGTGCTCCTTCAGGGGTAGTTTGTCCACCTTTGGTCTCCACTATGCACTCACTTCTCAGTGGCTCCTAGAAACTGCCAGCATGTGGCAGCAGCCATACCCCAGAAAACGGCTTCGACTGGCCATCTAAACCAGGTGGGGGGTAGCTGATGGGTCTTAAACCCTCATTGAATTAGTGACTTCCCATGCATGCGAAGATGGGCTGTAGTGGGTTGAGCTTGTCAACCTGGGAAGGGAGCCCATCAGGAGAAGGGAAAACTCCAGTGGCAAACCTCTGCTGCCTTGTGGGATATCTTTAGGAGAAGAAAGGAATGAGGAGTAAACGCTACAGAAATCCAGAGTGGAGTCCCAAAGACAGTTGAATGGTGCATTGTAGGCCTCATTCTGGCAACTCCTGCTGCCTTTTGTTTTTCCTACATCCAAACCTTGTACAGTGGACCCTTGCGTTACATTACCTTCAAGTGTCATAACTTTCGGGTTGCGAACGCAGCAAACCCGGAAGTGTATATTTCCGGGTTTCGCCGCATGCGCATGGGCAGAAGCGCTCTGAGCACCGCGCATGTGCACATAAGCACTCGATCGTGCCACGCAGAAGGGCGCCTCCGGTTACGAAGATTTTGGGATATGGCCGGGCCTCCGGAACGGATCCCGTTCATAACTGAAGGTACCACTGTATTACTCTATTGTTTCTGTCCCACAGCAGAGGGAATAAAGTCTAAAAGAACAAGTCGGGCAGCTGACCAGGAGATGTTAGTTAGGGGCCAACTGGTGGGAGAGAAAATGGACCACAATGGGAGAGAGAAAATTTAGCTGGTGAAGTCCCTAGTAGGGCTGAGTGATATCTGGTTTTCGACATTGTGTTATATCACCAGCTAAACATAATGATATATCATGATGTCTGAAATAAGGATAGAGCCAGTGCTTTTTTTTCTTTAAAAAAGAAGTTTAGGGGTACTCTCATTTTGACTCAAGAAAATCACTATTTTATAGTTCAAATTGGGGGGAAATAAATAAGTAAATGGACAAAAGTACAAAGAACATGCATTACCTCATATTACACAGCTGATAGCTCACAATAACTTTCATCAATAAAACACCCCACATCCACACTCCACACTGCTTCACACATTAAACGCTCGCTTCCGTCTGAGAATCAGGAAACACCATGACAGGAAATAAGGCCGCCATCGGGGGTAGCAATGGAACTGATGATTCACCATGCTAGAGAAGAAACTAAATATTTTTTTTTAAAAAAATTGTTTCTTCTCTGTTAGATTCACAAAATGTTTAGGGGTATACATACCCCTGCATACCCCCAGAAAAATAGCACTGGTTAGAGCTATGTAAAGGCATCTGCTGGCTTCACAGTTTTTTCCCCACATTGTGAAAATAGTGCACTCTCTCTCTCTCACACACACACACACAAACCATGATTTGCAATATATTGCCAGGTCAAAAATTATGAAACCAACCTCACGATATGGGCTTCAAACCGCTTTTGAACAATATATTGATGTCTTGCCCAGTCCCTAACTGTGAAAACTAACTTGGACACTCATTTGTACAGGATTTCCAGAAGTCGACAGTCTATTCCTTCCACACATAAAAATCCACTCCTGGTCTGGTAAACAACCATCAGTCTAATCCTAGAAACAAGCAGCACCTGATACCACCCCCACCCCACCCCACCCCTTGGCAGAAAACAGGGAACCTCCACATATTTTGCATATTACAGAATATGCTGTTTGAAAAATGTTTAATTTCCGAGCACTGTTTACATATTCTGTTTGTGCAGGTATAATTAGTCGTTATCAGTAAACACAGGGGCACAGAGGGAAAGCATGCATTCGCCTTAAGACTACAGGTTCTCCAATCCAGAAGTTTTTCAAAAGGCTGAATAGGAAAGATAATTGGACACCTCCCCCACCCCCCACCCCATTGCATTATTAATCTCGCTTCCAGTGTAACAGCAGATTACAACCAAGATGGTAGCATGTTTAAAGCTTTCATCCTCCATTTGGCTATGATCCACTGGCCTTAGGTAGGGAGATAAGTATTTACATTTCTTATCAGTCACCAGATGGCTTTTAAAACTAGAGGCTGTCTGGTAGGACTTAAGTTAATGAACAGAAGTGTTTTTTATGAAGTAGTGGTATGTACAGACAGAGATGTAGCTCTGGTTATTCAAGAGAGTGCAAGAGAATATATGTGAACCAGTATTTAAACAACTTAATCTACCCACTGCAACAACATTTGCAACTCATTTTTTCCCTACAAAATAGTGTAGGGAATTTCTGGATAAAAATTGATTTAAGCGAGATATATATATATGAGAGAGAGAATTATGTAGGGTTCATGTTTAAATAGAAGTTGAGTGCTTTTCTGTGGATATTGCTACAGGGTTTTTATTACTGGAAAATGTTTTTGAAAAGACTCAGAGCCAAGAGTATATTATAGCTCCTTTTCACATAAGGAAAAAAGCATGACTGCATTTTCTATAATCGCCACAAAGATGTGCAGAGCCTGTTTCTGGGAGACAATGACACAAAATCTAACAGTAAAGACATAAATCTGCAAATAAAAAAAATCTTCATTTTGGAGAAATAATAAGCATTTACTCTAGCAGTTTCAAAGAAGACCAAATCCTAGCAGGGGGGACGGGTGGAGGGGGAAGAGAGATTTAAAACAACACACACACACACACACACACACACACACACCAGAAAGCGTTTCTGGATCAGCTCTCTTTTTATATACAGTGCTGTTGAAATTTGTTAAGACCATATGTTAGTCATATTGAGGCAGGCACGGTCTGACTTTATGAATGTTGGCGTGGTCCCAGCAAACGCTCAAGATCTGATGCGTCTCAGATTCGTTGACTGGAGCAAAATGTGGGTGGAGGCTAAAAGTGGGGAGGGAATAGAAGAAATGATGTATTTAAAGAAAAAGTTGCGTTGGTTGTAAAGAGCTGGTGCCTAGGATTGTGTCTGGGTCCTTTCAACGAACCAATCATTTGGTTTCAGAATAATGGGAATAAATCCATATGATCAGCCAAAGATTCTTCATCAGCTTGTGTTTCCTTTGTAAGGCAATATGGGTGGCACACATTCAGAGGTGTGGTTATTTTTTTTAGAAATAGGTGTTCTGGTCTCACCCTCATCTAACACTCAAACGTGTTACAGAGCAAGAAATAACTCCCCCCTCTCTCTCCGCTGAACAAGTGAGAGGTACTCATATATTGTATTCTTTACGTAGTGAGATAAATATAAATTGTGTTGTGTGTTTGGCAGGGGTAGGCTGTGTGAGTCCCTTCCAATTTCTGGATCCAGCCAGGGTTAATGGAGAATCCCATTGTTCAAGTAGCCAGGCAAGAGCCATAACAGCCAGGGGCATAGCAAGGGGAGGCGGAGGGGGTGGGGGGCCCCGGGCAGTGCCCCTGCTGGGGGTGACACTTCAGGCGGCGGCCCCGCCCCCTGGGCTTTTTTATTTTTTATTTTTATTTTTATGCTATTTTCGGCACTGCTGGGGTGGAGCCGCAGGGGCGGCCAGTGAGGAGGGGTGTCAACCCCCCCCTCGCTGGCCGCCCCTGCAGCTCCGCCCCAGCAGCGCCGAAAATAGTCCCCCCCTTCCAGCGGCGGAGCTCGGCATGGAGGCAAGGGGTGGGCCAGCGAGGTGGGGTGCCACCTCCTCCTTGCTGGCCCGCCCCTTGCCTCTATGCTGCCCCCAGGGATGCCTCTTGGCTTCCCGCCCCGGGCAGCCAAGGGGCTAAGAACACCCCTGATAACAGCCCCTAAGTATCAGTCATCTATATATATAAAATGCAAGTGTCTCTGCCTCCAGTCCGTGTGTCTCTGGGTTTGCGCTACTGCGCATGTGCCCCAGTGACACAGGGATTGGATGGAGAGACATTGGCCAGGGGCAGTTGAAGCGGGGCGGTTGAAGTGGAACATCGGCGCTCCAGAGGCCAGGGGAGGCCGAGAAGGGAGGCCACGCTGCTGCTCTCGCCGCTGCACCTTACCGCGCTCGGCTCCACCACCAGCCGGGCTTCCCGCTGCCCACTTGGCCTCCAGGGGACTGCTTTAGCAGGAGGTCGGGGGGTGGTGGAGAGGCAAGAAGCGGTTTCTCCACTTTAGCAGAGAAGCTGCTGCTTGCCCACCCCGCCCCCCTGCCAAAGCCTGCTTTAGCAGGAGGTCGGGGGGGGGGGGTGGACATATGTTCTAGCGCCCGTTATTTTAACGGGCTGAAACCACTAGTTACCGGTAATATAAGAAAGAGAAGCTGCTCTGTGACAGAGGGCAAATGGGTGGGCTCCCTCCCTCACCTGACTGGAAACTAGAATGACAAGAAAACACAGAACTGGGTTTATAAGAGAACTGGGCTAGATGCAGGCAGAAGCTAGAGAGTGAGAGTCATGCTTGATTTATGCTTGAATCCAAGGCTGTGCTGATGAGAGAAACAAGGCCTTCTATGGCAGGGGTCAGCAAGGTTTATCTTGGCTGGGCTGGATCGGTCCCTCTGTGGGCTGGATCG
Organism: Lacerta viridis; assembly: GCA_900245905.1. NCBI lineage: Eukaryota > Metazoa > Chordata > Lepidosauria > Squamata > Lacertidae > Lacerta > Lacerta viridis. Next base: position 19,465 of record OFHU01003673.1, read on the forward strand.
CCTGCAATTTTTGGCATCTGCACCTGCACAGATGCAATTTTCGGTGCCGTGGGAGCAAGTCTCCACTCCACACCAGTTTAGCGCAGCGCGCAAACAGGCAGCTTGGTTTGGGGGCAGCTCGTGGGCCAGTCAGCTTCAGGTCCATGGGCCTTAGGTTGGTGACCCCTGTTCTACGGTGCTACTGGAAGGAATTTTTTATTTTGTTTTGACTAGGGCAGACCAACATGGCTACCTACCTGTAACTGGATCCATACCCTCCAATAATTCTCCAATTTAAATAAAGACATGACTCCCCAAGGAAAACCCTGGACATGCTGGGATCAAATCCAGGACTGACCCTGGACAATGGGGACACTTGGAGGGTCTGCTATATTGAATTGTACCCAGAGTCTTCTGTCTTCATTATTGCGAGGGAGACAGGGAAAAAATGGCTTCTGCTACAAGTTTCCTGCCCTAATGATAATCATTTCCCCATCAGCTAAGCTTGAAGGCGTATTTCGCTTGCTGGGCTTGCATGACCAATCTTAAACCACACCACAATACACTACACCCCCTGAACTAAGAGTGCATACATATATTGTTTTTTTCCTCAGTTTTTTTTTAAAGGAAAAGAAGTTCACTCCCTCAAATGCACTGAAAAGACATGAAGCAGAACTTCCTGTTTCTGACAGATAAGTTCACCCCTTGTTTCTTTCACAGCCTGCCTCTGCTGAGAGTATGTTCTTATCTGTCCCATGAATAACTCTCAGCTTTGCCCTGTTTCGTTTCATTTCAGGCATCCATAAGGTAGGTAATACGGGCAGGAAGGCGGACAAAGGAGCAGTCCTGTTGAACTATACAATGGTACCCCAGGTTGTGTACTTAATTGGTTCCGGGTTACAGTTCGTAACCCGAAAAGTACGCAACCCGAACAAGCGTGCGAAAAACCCGGAAGTAGCCATTTGCGCATGCGCGAACTGTCTGCGCATGCGCGAACTGCGCAGAACGCTTCTGCGCATCCGCGCGTCGTGCCCGCTCCGGGTTGCACTTCCGGGTTACCGGAGTTCGTAACCCGAAAAGTACGTAACCTGGAGCATATGTAACCCAAGGTACGAATGTAATGGCTTCAGCGACAGGAAGTGACATGGAATATATATGTCAGACCCTCCAAGTGTCTCCATTTTCCAGGGAGATCGCTGATTTAAAGAAGCTGTCCTAGTGTCTGATTTGACCCCAGAATGTCCTGCTTTTCCTGAGGATGTCCCTATTTTCATTGCAGAAATGTTGGAGAGTATGGAGTTATCTGACCTCTGAGCTGTCTGAAGGCAATCCTGTTTTGGGAAGGCTTTTTGTTTGTTTTTTTAAAGTTTAATGTTGTATTATGTTTTTATATATATTGAACGGTGCCCAGAGTGGTTGGGGCAGCTCAGTGTGGGGTATAAATATTAAAATTATCATTATGGAATGGGACAACCCTATTTTCATTGGAGAAAATGTTAGAGACTGTGGTTAAGTTTGGAGGAGCAATCTGCACGGACTTAAACTGGTTTAACAGTCATTCCCTCTTCTGTACTACAGAGAACAGAGAATTTTTAGCACCACCACAAGCCACTATTCCCAGGATTCTTTGAGGAGAGACATGACACTTTTGTAGTCAGAAACCAGTACAAGGGCAGCATGAACTAGCTGGTTCCAGCAGCAGAAGCCAATGCAAGGACTTCCGTTTCCTGCCTCTCTCCTCACTCCCCATGCCCCCTCTTCCGCAATTGGCTTGTGTTTGGGGGGTGTTTGTTGGGGGAAAACCCCAGAAGAGCACACAGGGGGTGATGAGGGCAGATCATCCCATCAGGAAAGCAGAAATGCTTGTGTTTATGGAGTAATCTGCTTAGCACTACATTTAATTCTTATGTTTGTAGTACAGATAAGCCCTGAGTTCCCACTGCAGGAGAGAAGGTAACGTCAAAGGAAATCTCTGCACTAAAGTCATTCCTGCTTTTGTGCCAACACTGCAAACCATTCTCAGACCCTCCAAGTTTCCCTTATTTTCAAGGGACAGTCCCAGATTTACAGAAGCTGTCTCGGTTTCTGATTTGATCCCGGAATGTCCTGCTTTTCCTTAGGACGTCCCTATTTTCATTGGAGAAACAGTTGGAGGGTATGGAGCCCCGAGTGCTCACTGGAAGGGCAGATCCTGAAGTTGAGGCTCCAGTACTTTGGTCACCTCATGAGAAGAGAAGACTCCCTGGAAAAGACCCTGATGTTGGGAAAGATGGAGGGCACAAGGAGAAGGGGACGACAGAGGATGAGATGGTTGGACAGTGTTCTCGAAGCGACTGGCATGAGTTTGGCCAAACTGTGGGAGGCAGTGGAGGATAGGGGTGCCTGGCGTGCTCTGGTCCATGGGGTCATGAAGAGTCGGACACGACTGAACAACAACATGGAGTTATGCGACCCCTGAGCCAAGGAGATAAGCAACTATACAACCTTTAGGAGACACCTGAAGGCAGCCCTGTATAGGGAAGTTTTTAAATGTTTTATTGTGTGCTTTATATATGTTGGAAGCCACTCAGAGGGACTTGAGCAACTCAGTCAGATCTGTGGGGTGTTGTTGTTATTATTATTATTATTATCATCATCATCATCATCATCATCATCATTAGATTAGAACATCCCTATTTTCATCGGAGAAATGTTGGAAGGTATGCATTCTCAAAGTGCACAACACATTCCCTGCTCGTTGTCTTGCAGGAAATCCCAGTGTGTGTTAAGAGTCTTCACATGCAGAGAATCCCCAGTCTCTGCCCTTAACAGAGAAGCCCCTGTTTGCACCTGGTTTTGCGAGCTCTACAGCGGCATACCTTGGTTTATCTTTTTCAAAGTTCACATTGAAACAAGAGGCAAACTGGGAGCACGCAAGCGGCAAGAGAAGCTGCTTTTGCTCAGCTGCTAAAGGAAGAAGGTGTACCGGTAATGAGGTTCCCTGGTAAGCAAAACATATGACGTACTCAGTCCCTCCATTAAGGCCTCAAGCTGCTTTGAGAGCTCCTGGTGGACCAAAGAAAAGGGGGAAGAGGGAATACGTATGCAAGAATAAATAAATAAGTTAGACGCTGCCGAGCCACACTCTTCCCTTTCTGATGAGCTGGGTTCTAGACCACACAGAAGCAGATCTCTCTCTCTCCCTCTCTCTCTCAGATGTGAGATGACGACTCCTTGTTTCAAGGCAAGGCAAAAAAAAATTCAACACCACAAATTCAAAACTGATTTAATTGTCCCCTCCCTACAAGAGATGCAGTTTTGTGACATTCTCAGTTGTTTCCAATTAGAGATTCCTAGCCCTTCCACAGTACCTTTTTGGCTACCTGGGGAGTTAAGGCAGCTAAACCAGTTTTGAAACAGTTGTTTAAATTTGTAATAAAGACATCGAGCGAGTGCACTCCATTTCTGAAATGCAAGATTTGTCATGGTTTGGGCCACTTTTCAAATGGTCTGCTTTGGATTGGCGCCAAAAGGCCTGACAGTATTTTCTTTCCCATTGGACCACCTAACTTCTTAGTCGTCATCACGGACATAGTGAAATAGCAGTCATGAGTAAACCCATGTACTGAACCGTAAGAGCAACACAACATATGCTGCCGCCATCTCCCATTTCAAATCCATCCAGAAGGGGAGTGTGCTCTTGTGCTTGAGTTCTGCTTGCGGGTTTCCTGCAGGCATCTTGTTAGTGACTGTAAGAACAGAATGGGCCATTGGCTTGGTCCCGCAGACTCCTCTTGTGGTCTTATGTTATCCATGCATGCAGAGAACTTTGCCACAAGGTGTCATAGCCCTGCCCAAGTCCCAATGCCAAGCAAGCAGTGGCCAGGAATCTCCAAGGAACATGTGCCTGAGAGCAGAATGTGCATACAAATTCAGAGAGTCCAGAGGTCAGGGAATCCAGATGTTCACAGAGCCAAGGATCCAGTCCAGAGGTCAGGGAATCTGGATGGCCACAGAGCCAGGGGTCCAGATGGAAAGCAGGAAGCAGCAAGAGAGGGCTGGGAACCACAAGCATTGTTTCCAGCACCTGACTGCTGCTGAGAGCTCTGTTTAAGAAGCCCAGAGCCAGCTGGTTCTCATCAGGGGTGTGGTGGGGGTGGCACGTCCTGGGTGTAACCTCCGAAGGGGGTGACAAAATGCCAGGTGGCACTCACCGCCAGGCGGCATGCCCGATCCACACAGCTCTCCTAGGAGTGATGTGGTGGCTTGGGCGACCACAGGTTCCATGATGCCCCATACGGTCTGCCCGCTGCCTCCCCCTCTGCTGTAGGGCGGTTGAGTGGGAGGAGGCAGGCAGGCTCCTTGGAGGCCCCCCTGGAGTGTCCTGCCCCAACTGGTCCCACCCCCATGGGTGCCTGGACCAGCCCCTGGACACAGGGCATGCGCACCACCCCAGGCACCCGATCAGCTTGTTCCTCCGCTGGTTCTCATCAGTGCCAGCTAGTTCTCGGCAGTGCTGATCAGCTGCAGGAGGAGTCCCTCTGCTTTCTCCCCCTTCAGGCTGCTGTTCAGCAGGCAAAGCTGACTCCTGGGCCATGACACATGGGCTGCTTTGCGGGACTTTGGAAAAGGGGGTTTGGCATAGCAAATCTGGACTTCTCTGCACAAATTGACATGCTCCACCCTGATGTGAGAAGACAGCTGAGAGAACTATTTTACCAAATTTCTCACAGGGAGAAGAAATTACCCCAAGGGTTTCTCAGGGATGGGGTGCTCCATTCACAGTGGTAGTAGCAAGCTTCTTTTCCCCTAAGGACTTTGTGTGCGCTGCCACATAAGCAGAAACCGCTTTGGCAGCCTGGCCACCATTTTGTATCCTCCACCACAGCCCATACCTTGGCACCATTTTGAGACACTGCATGTTAGTTTTGGGGGGCAGGGAGTTGACAGCAGCTACAAAAGATGGGGCATATTCAGGGGAAATTCTATGAAGTAGCCTTCTTCTATGAAGAGCCAGTGTGGTAAAGTGATTAAGAGTGGTAGACTTGTAATCTGGTGAACCGGGTTCGTGTCGCCACTCCTCCACATGCAGCTGCTGGGTGACCTTGGGCTAGTCACACTCCTTCGGATAGTGATAAAGCAGGATATCAAATCCAAACACTACTTCTTCTTCTTCTTCTTTATTTAAGGTAAGAAAAAAAGAATCCTAGGCACACACACCACCCCCACCCCCACCCGAAAATTTCCTATGAGAAATGTTGGCTGAGCTCTAGTCAGAACAAACTAATGGCTGGCTGCATGGAACAATTTAATGCAGCTTTCACTCAACGGCCATAACATGTGCAACAACCCCCCATTCATCTCAAGGGACTGGCTTGTATTAGAATATAAAATTAGCTAAAACTTTTAAACTTTGGTGGTCATTGCAATGGTATCACAAGAATAATGTCTGGAATGGTGGGGAGGGTGGAATTAAGGCATGTTTTTCTGTCAGTTTTTCATGAGGCTTCAAGCCTGGTGCATCTGCTACTCCGTTTTTATATATAAAACAAAAAAAAGACTTGTTTTAAGGCTTGCAGGTGTGATTCATGCAGGAGAGAACATCTGTAACTCTCAGCAATGAATGGAGAGAAATACATGCAAAGCTGGCACATATCAGCTGCTAGCAAATCTCAGCCGTTGCAATGCTTTCCAAATTCACAAATTATGAATATACAGCTTGGAGACAAGTACACTTCTCCAGCTGTGCATTCTTAGCTTCTGCAATGTGTTCTGGACATTTGTTAACAGTTTTCTTCACACTGAGAATTGTTCTACAGTCTATCATCATGTTTTTCAGTTACTTTTTTTCTTTTTTTTAAAGCCTCAATATAGAAATGATTGTTTGGGAGTTGAGCCAGTTGAGTGTCAATGTCCTCCTCGGTTTTTGACAGAGATTTTGAAATGAAAGGTAAAAACAGAAGTTGCCAAATGAAAGGCTGAAGCATCTTTTTAGCAAATTTAAAATGCCAAGTGATTGAGCAGAAGCCAGTTCTTTTCTTTTGCACTACACTAACTTTGGACATAATTTACAAGGGAAGTTATCTTGTACATCCCCTGCTAAAATGAACGGGTTTTACAGTGTTTGGCTAGGGATGTTTGAAAAATCCGATATTTGCTAATTCCTGTACTAAATGACCTGATTGGTACCTCATTTCATTTCATAATGACCTTCAATTTTGGTGTGTCTGAAAATGAAATCTGTGTTGGAGAGAAAGATTTCTGCAATTTCTTCCCCATGTTGTAGCACGGTGCTGATACTACCAAATGTTGGCAGGAATTGTTCCCGGGGTCATGTCATTAACACTTCACTTTTAGGTGCGCACCTGAGATTTCCTAAATGTAAAAATTAAAATGTAATGCGTGAATGAGACCAGTTGCAAATATACTCTTATATGAGTATATGAGTCAGTGCTAACTGCAGCGCCCTGTCAAATGAACACTTGTAGAAAACCTGGGTTTGCTTCTACATAACATGTGGAATGCCCAACATTATCTCATTGTTTTTGGAGTTTTCTAGCTTACCTCTGCATTTAATGGAGTTGTTCTGACACTGGACATTCTATACTAGACATATTGCTACTATAGCTGCTATTTTCAGCAGCTACTAAAAGCATTTCCCCCTAAACAAGATAAGTAGAACATTGGTGTGTGTTTGAGCTTTTTTAAAGCTTATTGTCGGTTTTAAGTTTGTTGAATGTTTTAAATAGTTGTTTTAAACTATTTTAATGGTGATTTCATTGGGTTTCATTGTCATCGTAAACCTCTTGGAGAGGTTTTCTTTTTTCAAAACAACAGCAACAATCAAACAGTCTATAAATTTCATGAAATAATTAAATATATAGCATGTGCCCATAGTGTTGAGGCAGTGGTCACAGGCCCAGCCTCCTTTGCTAGACTGTAGTGCAATGGACAGATTTGGAGGTAGACTATGGCATCCCAGAGCTAAATTCCTACTTGGGCATGAAGCTAATCAGACAGCCTTGGCCAAATCACCATCTCACACAGATTGACCCACCTTAATAACAGCTGTTGCAAGGATAAAAAGGGAAGGGTCCTTGGATGTGAATTAGAGCCATCAGCCATCTCTTTGTGATTCACATTAGGTTTACAATACAATACAACACCTTTACTGGCATAAAACCATCTACATATACTGAGATTCTAAAATATACAATGTATAAGAAGGAAAGAAGGGGGGGAAGGGATCTTCGGTAACCGCTATTGTACAGACCAGAGCACCCCAGATTTTATTTCAAAAATCCTGGTCAAAAATTGGGCCATAGCTCTAGTGACTTCAGGAGAATCATCCCTCAGCAAAAATTGGACTATGAGTTGCTTATTATTAGGTATGAGGGTCAGGTTTAAGGTGCTGGTTTTGACCTTTAAAGCCCTATGCGGCTTAGGACCCTCATACCTAAGGGACCGCCTCTCCTGGTATGTCCCAGGTAGGACCTTAAGGTCCTCAAATAATAATTTGTTGGAGGTCCCGAGCCACAAGGATGCTAGGTTGGCTTCAACTAGGGCCAGGGCCTTCTCAGTACTGGCCCCGACTTGGTGGAACAGTCTGTCACAAGAGACCAGGGCCCTGCGGGATTTGGCATCTTTCCGCAGGGCCTGCAAGACGGAGCTGTTCCACCTAGCCTTTGGGTTGGTTTCAGTTTAACCCTGATGTTTCGTTCTTTTGGTGTGATTGGTGGGCTACTTAAAAATGAGGCTGCAGTTTAGATTTAATTTTAAATTGTATTTTAATCTGTATTTTAATGAATTGTTTTATGTTTTTGTTGTGATTTTATTGGTGTTAGCCGCCCTGAGCCCGGTTTGGCGGGGAAGGGCGGGGTATAAATAAATATTATTATTATTATTATTATTATTATTATTATTATTATTATTATTATTGGGGCCCCTGGGCCATACATTAGTTACATCTTGAGAGACTCAAAATGATTTTCCTCCCTGCATTATTTAATAAAATTCCTTGCAACAATGAAGCATTCCTCTAGATGCAGAATGTACTCTTAAAGTATCAATTGTGTCCAGAGAAAGGAAATGAATTCTGTGTGTGAGGGAGAGGGAGAAGGAGGGAGGGAGGTTGGCTACGTTTAGCATTCATCCTTCTGCAATATAGAGTCTGGATGCAGTTGTTGCTTAAGCAGATCCTGCTGAGAAGGTCTCATTATTATCTCTGCTCTTTTCTAAATTGCAATGACAAAACGTTAATCAACAATACATAATTCCGATTCTCGATTCTGATTCTTTACTTAACCAATCTGTCACAAGTTGCTAAGTGCATTTATAGGGTAACTACACCGTTAGAAAGATTTCAATAGAATTCACACAGCTGTTGACACAAAAAAGGCAAACATTTGCCTTGTTTTGTTATTGACTTTAATACCATACGTTGGAATATTTCAGAGTCTCGATGTTTCACTGTTCGGAGCAAGGTGACCTTCCTCTTCTACTGCAAATGTTTACATTCCGTAACAGCTAGAGATGCATGTAATCTACAGGGAAAAAAAATATTTTCCAGAAATACAGGCCAATGTTAAAATGCATTCGCTTTCACTCTGCTCTTTTACTTGTGGTTTTTCATGGGTGTTGCAGCGTGACTGGATTTCATTGGCACCCATCTTCTCAGCAAGCTGCATTTCAATATTTCCGTGAAAGAACTCCAGCCTTCTAGCTTTCACAGTCACAAACTTGAGAGAACTTGAGAGAACTATGGCTTCATGTCTGAACCTTCCCTTATAGTGGAATCCTCCTCATTCTTTCTCCCAAAGCACCCATCTGATTTTTTTAAATGCAGAGATTTATTTCTTTGTTTAGTTCTGTTTGTTTCTTCCCTGCCTTTCACCACAAGGTCCCAGGGCAGGTTACAACAATTTAAAAATACAATATTAAAATTACTTAACACAAATTGTAATCCTCTACCCAGTGCTTTTTTCGGGGGGTACGCAGGGGTATGCATACCCCTAAACATTTTGTGAATCTTTGTACTTTTCTCCATTTACTGTATTTATTTCCCCTGATTCGAACTATAAAATGGTGGTTTTCTTGAGTCAAAATGAGAGTACCCCTAAACATTTTTTAAAAGGAAAATAAAAGCACTGCCTCTACCTACAGCATGAAGTGGTACAGTCCAGGAGAATTTTCCCCCACCAAATCTGCTGTGTGGGTAGCCTTCTGTCAGGGCTTAACCTTCATCTCCCAGAACCCGGCTTGCCTTAAAAGTAGGAGAGCAAAGAGCTCAAAGACAGAGGGCATGTAGCAGCACCCGTAGACAAGATGATGATGATGACGACGAATGAGGAAGTGGGAAAGATGTTTGTGGGTGGATATCACTCGGGATGACGCCATTATCTAAGAGACTGGGTTCTATAGCCTCTCTCTATAAAGTTTGGAATAAAAAAGGACTGTAAGAAACTTTGCCTTGTATTTATACTTTCCTGGGCAACCAGCTGGAAGCCGTTGACAGCACCCTGACAGGTTGTCCGGAGTGAATTTCCACACCACCTTCTCTCCCACGTCCTCATTCACCATTTTTGTGAGTCTTGCTGTGAGCGCACCCCACTTTGCAGTAGTGGGCAGGGGTGGCTCCCATGGCATGCCCCCCTTAGGTGCATCCTGCGTGCACCCTGGCCTGTGCCCTCCCTGGGTGCTGGCAGGAGACGCACTGCCACTGACTGGGAAGATAGCATTGCAGCTCCACCCAACCAGATGAGCCATTTCTGATAGCAATCGTAAGAGATGAGCGTGAAGCAAACCTATACATCTACGTTCACTGGAAAACAGCATCTATGCATCCCAACCAAATGCAGGCCACCCCCACCCTAGAATGGAGCAGCTTAAAATGTTGTTGACGTGGCAGATCTGCACATGTCAGTGTTTCACACAAGCTTTCTCTCCTTGTGCTGAATTAGGCACATGTATGTCTGTATATATGTGTGTATGTACATGTGTGCCACTCACTTTGCAATAATCAAAAGGCAGAGGGGCTAATGGGAACTCCACTCTGCTGCCCTACCACATATACAAAATAACTGATTGGAGTGTTTGAACTGCCCTCTAATGCCTAGAACTTGAAAAAGCAATTGCCCTGGCGTCCCGCTCCATCGCCTGCCTTTTAATCCCTTTTCCCATACATGCTCCCTGGATTGCTTAGATTCAGGCATGTATGTTCTATCAAATGCATTTTCAAGATGTTACTTACCTTTTACAGATCTTTTCTTTTTTTAAAAAAAAAGCATGCACGCACACACACACACACACACACACACACACACACACTCATTTCAATGTGAAAATTGGTTTAAAACAAGGATGGAGAAGCCCTTTTCTTGCTGGTATTCATAATACGCCTATTTGCTAATAAGCAGTAAAATGAAATGGGTGGGGGGAAATGGAGCAGGGAAAGCACTAACATTCCATTGCCTGAGAACCAAAGCATGGAGAGTTAGTTTAGCATAGCTCTGGTCTCTGAAGGCTACTGTGCTCGGATTTCAAACTGCAGATTTACAGGCACAGCGTGCGGCTGTCTATGCCGCCTCCGAAAGCAAAGCCACGTAGCTCGATGCAAGTCAGCTGTACCTGCAGTCCAATGTTGTTGCGTGCCTTGAACTTTTTTGTTTTGTTTCGTTTTTTGAAACGGGGACTGATTTCATCAGGAAAGCACACTGTCAAAAAAAACACCCCAACACAATGGTGTTAAGTGAGCAGATATCAAACTGAGGATTACAAGAAGGAATGTTTGGTTTTGCAAAAGAAAGAGTGGGCAGGGCTTTGTGTGGTGGAAGGGGCAGAGTCTTACAAGCTCCTCTAGTTCTCTGCACAGCACACAGCACACTGCATGAGCCTCACTGGGAAAATTGAAATAAGCAGCTCTAGTAGCACAACGTGATTTGGCAAGAGTTTCTCCTCGGAGTGTGGTTGTGAGGTCCCCACAAGCTAACATATGCTTTGAGTAAGCTGGAGCGTTCGAAGTCTGAGCTTCTAAATCTCTTGCTTTAATTTTCCTTTCCTTTTTTTCTTTTTTTAAGGAATGTCAGAAACCTAACCAAAAGTTGTTAGCTGTGGACAAAACAATGCATTGTGAAATGAGAAATCAACTTGAGGAAGAGGAGTGAGGGTTGAGGGGGGGGGAGAGATATATATATACTTAAGTCTGTACTCTGCAAAGATAGGGAAGAAAGGGGAGTGGGAGGAGGGAGTGAGAAAGATGTCTGCTTATGATTATGGGATGAACTTTGAACTTTTCCTATTGTTCCAGCCAAAGACTTTTGAATGCTAATGTTTAAAGAAGTCTGTTATGATATTTTAAAGGCTGTACTGGAACAGGAATATGATGAAAGAAAGAAAGAAAGAAAGAAAGAAAGAAAGAAAGAAAGAAAGAAAGAAAGAAAGAAAGAAAGAAAGAAATGGATTTTTAAAAAGAAAGGACAGCAACAAGTTTCCACAATACACAAATGCATTTGGAGACATGCTTCCAAACACTCGTTGCCAACCCCGGAATGTGGAAACAAAGATCATCTTTTCATCTGAAGCACCTTCCTACCTGACGAGTGGGATGGCAGTGCCTTCCCGGGAAGTTCAGACATGCCCTCAAATTGGTCTGCATTCCATTATTTCCTATTTTCTCCACCATGCACATGATGACAGCCTCTCTTTTCTTACTCAGATTTAATTTAACAGTGTTAACTAATATCCACTCTTCTTTTTAAAAAAGGAAGGAAGAAAGAAAAAGAATTCTTTCCAGTAGCACCTTAGAGACCAACTAAGTTTGTTCTAGGTATGAGCTGAAGAAGTGTGCATGCACACGAAAGCTCATACCAAGAACAAACTTAGTTGGTCTCTAAGGTGCTACTGGAAAGAATTTTTTATTTTGTTTTGTTTTGAAAAAAAAAGAATTCATACCAGCTCTAGAACTTGCCAAGGCAGGAAAGGCCTCCTTAAAGGACAGGTGTCTCATGTTACTTGGGGGGGGGAACTAGCCAAGCAGCGACGGAGCCTCCGTTTTTTCCTGCCAGTAATGCGACGCTCGACATTTCCCCAACCATCCTTACTTAGCCCTTACACACCCAAACACTTCACAAAGCAGAACTGAACCTCCCAGCAATCAGCTGATGTGCAGGGAACTGTATCCTGTTCTCCAGCTGCAGGATTCAACTGCATCTCCACACGACCATACGCGTGTGGCTTCATGGGCCAAATGGGGGAAGCTTGGCAGGCTGAAATTAGCCAGTGGGCCTGATACTGAACTAGATGGCCCAACATATGATCACTGGCGGAGGAAGAGGAGTGTGGGGGGAGCACACCGCCTCCAGCACCGCAATCCCGGTGGGGTGCCATCACGGCTGCCCCCCCTGCTCACATTGGGCAGCGCGCCACGCCCCCAAGATGCATGCCAGCCCCGCCCCCACCTGCTCTCCTCCCCCCGTTGCCGGAGCATGAAGCTCCCTGTGTAGCCCATTTTGTTTCCAAGGTGATTGGCTGTTGATTCACCCATGTCTGTGTATTTAGAAAGGAGGATAATACTGTACTTACCATTGGATATGTAAAACTTGAAAGCAGCTCTCTGGATCCTGGCCCTCTCTTTATGGCACTTGTGAAGGTATAACCAGGGGCGTAACAAGGGGGGGCGTAGGGGGCGGTCTTAATCTTTTTTAAAAATGCCTGCTGCAAAGGTCTTATCCTACTATACTAGGGATTATATAGCTATATATGAAATTTCATGCATATCGGTTAATATCTTGACCCTCCTCCACCAAAATAGCTGTTTACTTGGCTGTTTTCCTATGTCGTGAAGGCTGAAATTTCAGTTCAGTGGAGCACTTACTGTTCCCAACCCTAACCCTGTGGAAAGCCATCTAATTAGACTTTAATTTGATTTTGAGATGTTTTTAGGAGGTAATTTAATTATTGTTTGATTTTATACCAATGTTATGTATCTGATGTTAGCCACCCTGAGCCCGACTTCGGCCGGGATATAAATAAAAGTTTTTTTATTATTATTACTTGTTATTATTCCTTTGTAAGAAAATATGAAATAACGTAAAACCATTTTTGCAGGGGGGGGGAATCAATGGGGGGGGTGACAAGAAATTTTCCGCACTGGGTACCACCTGACCTTCCTACGCCTCTGGGTATAACATTTTGAAAATTGCCTTTAAAGTAGCAAATTTGAAGGGTAGAGCAAAATATCCATTGAATGTATCTATCTATCTATCCAACCAACCAGTCAACTCATTCTGGTTGGTAGCCTGCCTGTTCCTGCTGCTCACACCTATTCCTGTCGCCCACGTTGAACACAGGACTAGCAAATATTGAGAATTTCAAATAGCAGAAGTCACATTGTGGTAGTTCAGCCACTTTCTGGCTCTCCACAGCTCGAGATAAACATCATTGATCTTCAGCTATACTCATCTGCATCCCCACTGTCACACCTCTGGACATTTAAAATCTAATAAAATATTTAAAGTCAGGAAAAGCGCCAGGATACAACGGTCTCCTTCCTGAATTGCTAATGGTCAACTCACACTGAGCCCCTCTACTGGCTGACAGCTATGGAAAAACCAATGGAGAATACTGGTAATTCATGTGTGTGTGTGTGTGTGTGTGTGTGTGTAAACTGGGCGAAACCTGGTAATTATCAGCCAATTCACTTACGATTAGTAATTAATGAGATTTATGCTATATACACACAAGTAATAAATTAAACTATTAGACTGAAGACTCAACTCAAATATCCTGGTTTTGGAACAGGTCGTTCTTAAGGAAGGAACCTCCATTGCCTCAATTTATCTCTCCTGGCAGACGTGAATTGGTAGTCAAAGCCTTGGCACTTCCTCTTACAACTGGCTTGTAAGTTGCCTAGAGGTGAATTATAGCTTTTGCTGATTTAAAGCCAGCCTTTGACCTAGTCCCATGTGATTGTTTGTGGAACGAACTAGAGGGGGCTGCCAGATGGACAAATGCCAGCTATTTCTGATTAGGTGCTCCTACGCAACGACATCTTTGCGACTCAGGTGTGGCCCAAGAGGTCAGCTTAGGAAGAATATTGTTGCATCAGTGTGTCTTTGTCTCTCTGTGTAGGATGTTCTTACTGACTCTCTCTTTGTTTGATCTGCTCTTGCATGATCTGGTGTTCAAGATCACATTCAGCTGAGATTCATGACCCTAAACTAGGAAGCACATTCATTAGTATATTAGTGTGTGCAGAAGACGTTGTATTGTTATCTACAGTCAAAGTCGGTCTTAGACTGGCTTTAAAGCAATCGTCTTTATGCTACAACAGTGAAAAGCAGACTATAAATTATGATGGACCTAAAAACTTGGCTTTCTCCAGATGCAGATCCATTACCAAGCGGTAGGCGGATGGTCATCTGTTGGAACAAGTGATTGCCCTGCAGTACTTGGATATTATTTTTCACTCCCCCTTAATATATAAAATGGTAAAGGGATGTGGGTGGTGCTGTGGTCTAAACCACTGAGCCTCTTGGGATTGTCAATCGAAAGGTCAGCAGTTCGAATCCCCACGATGGGGTGAGTTCCTGTTGCTCTCTCCCAGCTCCTGCCAACCTAGCAATTCGAAAGCATGACATTGCAAGTAGATAATTAGGTACCACTGCAGCGGGAAGGTAAACGGCATTTCCGTGTGCTCTGGTTTCCGTCACGGTGTTCCATTGCACCAGAAGCAGTTTAGTCATGCTAGCCTCATGACCCGGAAAGCTGTCTGTGGACAAACGCTGGCTCCCTTGGCCTGAAGCGAGATGAGAGCCGTACCCCATAGTCCAGGGGTCCTTTACCTTTACATGTATAGAAGGGGAGAATGGAATCCTCAAACTGGAGGAAGGTGGTCTTCTATCATATGAAGATGGCATTTCGGTTTTTGAAGGTTATGGTACACATTGCCCAACACTACGCAATGCTGCCTGTTGTTGTTGTTGTTGCTGTTGTTTTTAAAGCAACAACTTACACCACATAAAATTAAGTTTTGGTAATATAAACAGTGTCATGTTTCTCTTTATTTTTGTTATCTACCTCAGAAGGTTTTTGGCCAAACTGCAGGAGGCAGTGAAGGATAGGCATGCCTGGCGTGCTCTGGTCCATGGGGGTCACGAAGAGTCGGCATGCCTGGCTGTGCTGAGGCAGTGAAGGATAGGCATGCCTGGCGTGCTCTGGTCCATGGGGTCACGAAGAGTCGGACACGACTGAACGACTGAACAACAACACCTCAGAAGGGACCTGTTGCTTAAGGCTGGATTCAGATCTGGGCAACTGCTGGACTTTATAGTTTCAAAAATGGGGGGATCAGCCATTACTGACCTCTTTGTCTCTAGCAGTCCTAGGCACAACCTGCATAGCACCTAGCAGATCACAATACAATAGCAGAGCACAATACAATACAAAGAAAGAGCAAGCAAATTCAGGTGCCAAGTGATGTAATCTCAGCAGTGTCCTCTCATTTGGACAGACGGACCTCCCCATTTTTAAGAACACACACACACCAGATGATATTGCCTGATGCAGATTTTAGGATTTTGGTATTTTAATTTTACGGACGAACACAGCTTTCTCTGCATCTTCTCATCATGTGTAATAGCTGGATGGATGAATTATGGATGATGGGTGGATGAAAGAGGTCTTTGTGCAAAATAAGGGAGTGGTGGGCAGTGAAGCTGCTTGGTAAACCAGTTGTCTTTAGTATTTTGCTATACAGTGGTACCTTGGTTCTCAAACATAATCCATTCTGGAAGACTGTTCCAAAAAGAAAGCGTTGCAAAACCAAGGTGCGCTTTTCCATAGAAAGTAATGCAGAACGGATTAATCTGTTCCAGACTTTTAAAAACAACCCCTAAAACAGCAATTTAACATTTAACATGAATTTTACTATCTAATGAGACCACTGATCCATAAAATGAAAGCAATAATCAATGTACTGTACTATAAAATAAATAAGACAGAAATTTATTAGTAGATGAATAAAAATATAAAAAATTATTATTTTTTTCTTACCTGCACTGATGATAGTCATTGTTTGTTTGTTTGGATTGGGGGGGGGGAGGAGAGCTTTTATCCATTTCCACAGTCACACAGTCAATCGATCAGTAGTTATACTGGGTTCCACTCAAAAACAAATTAACCGAAAAAGCCTCAAAAACAAAAACTCAAAATAAATAGCAAAAGCAAAAGCACCAAACTTAATCCATTCCGGAAGTCTTCTGAAATGTTTGGAAACCAAGGCACAGCTTCTGATTGGTTCAGGTGCCCCAGAAACAATAGCCGACAGCCACATCGTACGTTCGGCTTCTGAAAAACATTCGAAAACTGGAACACTTACTTCTGGGTTTTCAGCATTTGAGAACCAAAGTGTTTGAGTACCAAGGCATTTGAGAACCAAGGTACCACTGTGTGGTTTAGGGGAAATCTTTCCTGCACTTCTGCTCCCTCTGGAAGAGGGGCGTTGTTAAGATTCTCCTGGCAGGGCAATACAGGGGCCACACAGATGACCCAGCTATACAAAGCAAGCTCTCCCACCCTGGGCAGCTAGTCCTCTGCACAATCTTATCCAAAAAGCGAGGAGAATGTTATTGGTTCATTTTTTGTTGCACTCATCTAGGGAGCATGCATGATATTTAGCCCCACCCCCTTTTAATCTCCTCACTACAGTTCTGTAAGGTCTGGCTGAGAGAAGGGGTGCCAACCTGGACCCCAGGCGATGGGTACCCAGCACTCGTGCTGTGATGCTATTACTTCACGCACCCTTAGAACTTGACCTCCGGTCAGGGCCGGCGCGTCCATTAAGGTGAACTAGGCAATTGCCTAGGGCGCCAAAATGGACTTAGGGGTGCTGGCCAGGCTTGGGCAGGGGCGTGGGACGGGCTAGCAGCAGCTTCTCCGTGTAGGCGGAGAGGTGCTGCTTGGAGCCCCCTACACCCCGGGGCCCGGCTCCCGCTAGGCAGTGAGGAGGCGCTAGCAGCAGGGCGGGGGGGGCGGGCGGAGAGGTGCTGCTTGGCAGCCCCTACACCACCCCCGGCTCCCGCTAAAGCAGGCTTTGGCAGGGGGGGGGGGCGGGGGCGCAGCAGCTTCTCCGCTACAGCGGAGAAACTGCTGCTTGCCTCTCCACCACCCCCACCTCCCGCTAAAGCAGGCTTTGGCGGGGGGCGGGGGGCACCAGAAGGTGGTCTGCCTAGGGCGCAAGAAACCCTAGCACCGGTCCTGCTTCTGGTGGCAACAGAAGTCAGGTTCCAAGAGCTCGCAAGGCCTCAGTCTTGAATTCCGGTGCTTTGCGAGGCAACAGAAGTGTCGGGAGCCCTACAGTGTGGGTGCTGAGCACCCAGGGCCCCTTACAGTTGGCGCCCCTGGCTGAGAGGTAGTGACTGCTCCAAGGTCACCCAGGGAGCTTCATAGGTTAGTGTGGATCTGAACCCGGGTCTTCTCAGTCGTGGTTTGATACAGTCCTGGCATTTAGTGGCATATTGGTTTTTTGTCATTCCCACATATGCACTATCATGGTGGGTTTAAAGATGCTTGAAAAATACGGTCTTTGTATGTTCTGATACCAGATGACCTGACCTGCACTGCACTTCCTGGACTAAGGTATAGTGTTTCTTCATCTGCTAATCATCTGCTAATGTAACCCCTGGCAATCATCCCAGCACAATCTGGACTGTAACCATTTGCATGGGTTTCATGTGCTGTGTTTGTGTGTGTCTGTGTTTCTTTTAAAATCCAGTGATCTTATTCGGTTGACAAACATTTTATTTTAAACACCAGCAGTCATTCTCACGGGCTAATGATGTAAGAATCTTTCCTCAATCAGTCCATAAACCAGAGTTATTATTATTTGGGGGGGGCAGGGGGTTAGTGCCATACAAGGATAGCAGGACAGACACATTATTATTTTATTTGGCAAAGAAATACATTTCTTGGTTCAAAACTTGCATTGAAATATATTTAAGCTGTGTTATTTTGAAAGGAAATGCATTTCAAACATGTTTATTAAAGTGCACATTCTTCTGTGTGGATTTTTTTTTTTAATAAAAAAAAATCAGACCAATGTAGAAACAGGACAAAACAGATTTATGGATCAACACATGTGAAAGCGATGCAGACTAAGAACAGACTGCTTCACCCATCTGTGGATAAGTTACTACTATATCTGTTTGTGTTATCCTCTCTCCCCTCCCCAAAATGGTTGTGGCGCTGCTGCTATGAAATACCTTAGATTAAGTTACAATCCAAAATGGTTTGGCTGCTGGATGCATATGATTAAATACCTTAGATTAAGTTACAATCCGATTGTGAGGAATAATTAAAGTTGAAGATCAGATTTTATCAGATTTATTTATATGCTCATAGAAAAGCCCTTTGTGAAATGGGTAACAGACCCCAAACAAGACGGAATGTTACAGATAGCATGAAGCACAATACAAGATGTACAAAATTATACATCCAGCCCAAACTCACTCCGGGATGATCTGTGCTCTTGCTTTGATTACATTTAAAATAAAATAAAATAAAAATAAAATAAAGGCTACCTTTCTAGTAACAGACTCATCCTTTCATATCATGCAGAATTATAACAGAACACCTATCAGTCCACCAGATTTCATATCCATGCAGAATCTGCCTAACAGAACACCTATCAGTCCACCAGATAAATCCTCAAATCTGCCTCAAGATTTGGAAGTGCCCTCCATTACCCAGAGGCAGAGCTAGCTGCCTGCGGGGGCAGGGCGAGCATCCCACGGGGGGGCGCCACCTGCCTCAAGCATCCCAGAGGGTGGGGCGGCGATGTCACCCCCCCTTAGGGATGACACCCGGGGTGGCCTGCACCCACTGCACCTCCTTCCTCCGCCAGTGCCCCTACCCATTTAAGCGTTCCAAAAAGCCAGTCGCCTCCGCACATGTTTAAAGCCCTTGGCTTCCACCAAACCATCATGGGAACTGTAGTTTACCAAATCAAATCAAAGTTTATTGCGTTAGCCAACTGGCCATAGCACACAAAAAGAATTCAGGCAGAAACCTGCCGCAGTTATACAAAATATGTTAGCTACATTTGCTAAACAACAGGTATAAAATCATGGTAGATAAAACAAGATATGGTAAAAGCAGTAATAAATCATGTGGCTATGGGTATTTCAGAATATTTACAAAAGTCCAGGGCTTAAAAAAAGTTAACCTATCGAGGTGGCCCTGAGTTTCAGGGCCTGCAAAATATAGATGGCCACACCACGGGTAACCATGGGGTTGGCGTCCACCAATAAGTATTTCATACCGCCATCTTCCAAGACGATGGATGGGGGAATTAATAGGGAGAGCCTTGGTCTTATTGAGTCATATAAAGAACAGTGAAAGAAAAAGTGAATACAGTGGTGCCTCGCAAGACGAAATTAATTCGTTCCACGAGTCGTTTCGTATTGCGAAAATTTCGTCTTGCGAAGCACGGTTTCCCATAGGAATGCACTGAAATTTTCGTCTTGCGAAGCACGACCATAGAAAAATTCGTCTTGCGAGTCACCTAAAAAAATCGCAAAACCCTTTCATCTAGCGAGTTTTTCGTTGTGTGAGGCATTCGTCTTGCGAGGTACCACTGTAAAGTCCTCTATCTTTCCCCTGTTGCACGGACAAAGGCGAAGATCAGGAGGAGTGTTGGAAAATATGCCCTTGTACGAATGCTGTAGGAATGGGGTGGAAGTGGGCAAGTGTAAAGGCTCTTCTTTGCATAGAGGTTCGTCAGGTCACTCAGATAGTGGGCCAGAGATCTTAATGCCTTCACGCGGGGGAACCACGTGATAGGCTAGCCGAGTTAGATAGGAGTGAGCCAAATCCAATGCTTCGTCCCTGTCTAAATGCTGTAGGCCCATTTGCGGATTTTGTCTTTACCCATCACACAGCTACATATTCCCAGGCACCCTTAACAAACCACAGTTCTCGGGGTTCTTGAACCACAATGGATAGGCTAGCCGAGTTATGATAGAGCCAAATCCAATGCTTCGTCCCTGTCTAAAACCCATTTGCGGATTTTGTCTTTACCCATCACACAGCTACAATTCCCAGCACCCTTAACAAACCACAGTTCTCGGGGTTCTTTAATGGAAGCCATGTGCTCTACATAGAAACCAAGACTTGTAAAGTTGGGTCCCTGAGAATCACCTAGGCCCAACCCCCGACAATGCAGGAATATGCAGCAGTCCCATATGTTGTGGATGGGTTCTTCTCAGAAAACCCCCTTGTACCTCTGTCAGTCCCACCCCCATCCCCAAATAGCAACTCCAAACAACAGCAGGGCTACAGTCTTGGCCCTATGGAAGTGGAGACCAACTGCACTTTTAGTATTTAAAAATGTAGCCTGGGAGGCATGAGCTGCCATGGCTGTAGCATGCTTTGTTTAGTTTTTATATATTGAGGTAAAGGTAAAAAGGTAAAGGACCCCTGGACAGGTCATGTGGCCAGCATGACCTTCCGATCCACAATCTAAATCCATACGAATGGACTCTCCTCTCCACCCTTTCTGGTTTAGTGCTAGAGTCATTGGATGGATGATTCTATCTGGATGCAGATGTCTGTAAGACAAGTAAGGTAAAAAGGTAAAGTACCCCAGTCAGAGGTGACTATGGGGTGCAGCACTCATCTTGCTTTAGGTCGAGGAAGCCAGCGTTTGTCCGAGGAAGCCAGCGTTTGTCCACAGACAGCTTTCCAGGTCTTGTGGAACAGCATGACTAAACTGCTTCTGATGCAACGGAACACCATGATGGAAACCAGAGCACACAGAAATGCCATGCCATTTACCTCCCCGCCGCAGCAGTACCTATTTATCTACTTGCACTGGCGTGCTTTCGCTTTCGAACTGCTAGGTTGGCAGGAGCTGGGAGAGAGCAATGGGAGATCACTCCATCGCGGGGATTCAAACCGCCGACCTTCCAATCGGCAAGCCCAAGAGACACAGTGGTTTAGACCACAGCACCACCCAGTACCCTGTACATGACAAGCAGCCCAGATATTCAAACATTTAGAAGTTAAAGTTTGCATACACATAAGCCATAAAATGCTATTTAGAAATGGAATATATTGAAAGAGGTGAAATGTGATATGCAACAAGTTGCATGAGATGGAACCAAACCAGTAATACATGGAGAATATATACTCATAGACTCTTTCTGCTTCTTTTTACCCCAATGTGTTCTTCTAGAAAGCAGAGTGTTGCAGGCCTTCTTCCATCCAGAATATTCTAATTCTAATCACAACAGCTGTACTCTGTGCCAGCAAAAACAGCCAGGAACGGTTCATGAACCTGCCTGCTTTTTCATTTGTCAATAAATTTTGGGGGCTTCTGTTCAGATCCATGACACTGTGTTTCTTCCTTCCAATGCCAAGGAAAACACAGTTAATTAAGGCGCCTATTCAGATTATATAAGTCTCAACACTTTAGCTGCACAACTCCCCATAGTATGGTTAATGTGCAAAATTTCAAGTGGGGAAAAGGAACCAGAATTTAGACTTGATCTGCAGTATTATTGTAGGTTGAATAATTATCAAGTGATTATTAAACCTACCTAAAGATTAACCATTGTCAATTACATAGTGGCTAACCTCCCATAATTATATATTTTAGAACTGGTTGGCATTTATTTATTGGTCTTACACAGTGTTGTAGTTTATATGCCATGTCTTTTATAATATTGCCTATCCTCATTAAACACATTTTAATAGCCTTGCGTTATTTATATAAGACGAAATAACCATCGTAATTAATACGCTTTTGGGAACCTAAATTAAACATACATCCTAACAGCTATACTGTGTCACATAAAGTTAAACAAAATGCATTTTAGACCATAGTGTAACTGTTACAGCATTTATACTGAACGGTGAGTCACATTTTACAAGTCATGTTTATGAAAAAGCCTTCCCAACGGGAAAACATTTTACAATTAGGGATTCCAATTTAGCCGAGGCAAAATAGAGAAACCCCCAGTTCATGTGTGCAACAGGATACAGTGTTGCACAATTTAATACAGTGGACTTGATCCTGCCCAGAAGTAGTGCTGAGTGTTGCAAGGACCGATATAAATTGCCCGACGAAATGTGATGAGTGAGAGACACAAAGACTGGGAAGGTGATCCATTGTTAATATGGTCCCTGGTTGGAACCCAGAAAACAACATTGCCTTGGTGACAGTTGGATGCAATCACAGACTCTTGCTTCCTCGTTTTACCCCAGTGTGTTCTTACTTACTCTGCTGCTCGTACACAATTTCATGGAGCTTCACCATTTCAAACCATCTTCTTTTCGCAACAAACAAAGCTTACGGCGCTATGATAAGACAAACATAATAATAATAATAATAATAATAATAATAATAATAATAATAAAAAATGTATTTATACCCCACCTATCTGGGTGGCTTCCAACAAAATATTAAAATACAATAGTCTGTCAAACATTAAAAGCTTCCCTAAACAGGGCTGCCTTCAGATGTCTTCTAAAAGTCTGGTAGTTGTTTTTCTCTTTGACATCTGGTGGGAGGGCGTTCCACAGGGCGGGTGCCACTACCAAGAAGGCCCTCTGCCTGGTTCCCTGTAACCTTGGCTTCTTGCAGCGAGGGAACCGCCAGAAGGCCCTCGGCACTGGACCTCAGTGTCCGGGCAGAACGATGGGGGTGGAGATGCCCCTTCAGGAATACTGGACCAAAACAAAACAAAACAAAACAAAACAAAACAACAGCAGTGGTAACTCAAACGCAGAGCAAGAAATGGAACCAAGAACAAAAGAGTTATCCATTCGTATCATATATTTTTTAAGGAATATATATATATATATATATATATATATATATATATATATATATATATATCCATCAAATTCCTCCCCACGAAAGATAGCATACTCTACAAAGCAAACCTTGCTTTGGTGGTCCCTCCATGCCTTTCAGTGCAGTTTAGACAGAGCTTCCTCTGACACAAAAAGATCTATAATGAAGGGCCGATAGTTGGATCTTGATAAAAGTGCCGTGGGTGCCAGCACAAAATGGCTTCCATGGGCAGTAAAGAAAAAGAAGGAAGAGGTAGCAGTACTCTGTTCTAATATAGTCACGGATATAGTTTATTTTTCAGTGTTTATCTATAATAATGCACAACAAAAACTGCCGAGACCTTTATATATTTACTAAATGTTTTCTTTTTAAAAATTCAATCTTCGGGTCTAAAAACCCAAGATAGCTTACAATCAATTTAAATTTGGAAACATTATATGAAAAAAACGCGCGCACACACACACACACATATATATATATAGAGAGAGAGAGAGAAACAGCAAAAGAAAAGCAATTTTGAAAACAGTTTATAAAGCAACCAGCAAGTAGTAGTAGTAGTAGTAGTAATACTACTACTACTACTAATAATAATAATAATAATAATAATAATAAAATGAAGCCACATGATATAGAGCAACAAAACAAAAACATCTACAGAAGGTTACCTCTGTACCATTTCTAGTCTGCATTTGTGGAAATATAGTTTTAAAATGTAAAACCTGTGGCTGCTAATGCTCAACGAGGAGATCTGGAGGGAAAAGAAGTGGTTATGCCATCAAGATGAGACCCCAGTATGTATTATTCCCCATATGACTCCTGACAATCTGCTCCCACCTATTGCCTGCTAATGTCTCCATCCCGCCTTAATCTCACCTGATATATCAATTTGCACTGTCCAGCTTGGATAGCTCTCAATGAACTGCCATTACTTCAACCATTTCAGAAAGCCCTTTGGTCCCACCTCCCTCCAGGGACCTAGCTTAGGGAGCAAAAAGAGGGAAAGAATGGGGGCACTTCTGGTGTCCCATCTCTCCAATCCATGAGCAGCCTTTCAGGCTGGAAGAGGCTCTGGAAAGATGGAGAAAGGGGACCAGTATCAAGCTCACTCCTGTCACACTCACACCCCTTTTTTATATATCACTGCATTTGCCACTTGGGGCAGTTTGTGACAGTCCAAGGCTGGTGCTAGCTGGCAGTGGCATGCAGTCATTGGACATGGGGAACTAGACTTGTCCCCTGAATGTTCCTCTGGCATCTCCTTCCCAAATCCGGGCAGCTTCTGCCCAGTTTACAGAGGGAAGCACAAAGCTCTGACAGGTCCAAGAGGCAGGAGGGGTGCAGGATCCTGTCGGAGGTCTGGCACCTCCTTTCCAACACCCAGGAAGCTTCCACCCGGCTTACTGAGGGAGGCACAATGCTCATGTGTGTGACCAGGGCCAGCACATCCATTAAGGCGAACGAGGCAATTGCCTAGGGCGCCAAAATGGAGGGGGCGCTGGCCAGGCTTGGGCGGGGGGCAGGGCGGGCGAGCAGCAGCTTCTCCGCTGTAGCGGAGAGGTGCTGCTTGCCTCTCCACCACCCCGGCTCCTGCCTAAAGCAGGCTTTGGCGGGGGGCAGGCGGGGGGGCACCAGAAGGTGGTCTGCCTAGGGCGCAAGAAACCCTAGCACCGATCCTGTGTGCGACATGCCCACCCAATTGCCCTCGCACCCTTACTGTGCCACAGCAGTGGTGGATGGGATGGCAGAGAGGCTGGGGAAGAATGAAGAGAGGTGGTTTAGTATGGACAGGCAATAAGAATTTGATGGGAGAAATAATAATAATAATAATAATAATAATAATAATAATAATAATTTATACCCCGCCCATCTGTCCGGGTCTCCCCAGCCCCAGAAACTGGGGGAGGGCTGAAGCAAAGGGAATGCATGTTGGGGTGAAAAGGCAGGAAAAGGTCAAAGGTTAAGGAATGAGTTGGAGCCTCACCCCCTTCCAGAAAACCACCAACACCTCACCCATGGAAATTAATAAGCATATAAATATGACAGGTTTTGTTAAATCATATAATCAAACGTTTGCATGAGTCATGTGATTATTATAATTTATCCCACCTGTAGCAACATTGCAGAGATTGGCTTTGAGTGTTGCAGATTCCTGGTCTTGTAATGGCCTCATAATATTTCATTAATAAATGAGTCCATTGTTGCTCTTGAGATTATTTCGCAATTCACGCAAATAGGCCCTGCATAGAGGTCTGGCGTTGTCCGAAACCAAACATACGCAGAGCCCACAGTACTCAACAAGTAGTGGATGAGTAGCTTCGTTTACCCAGTTGCAAGTCAGGGCACATCACATTCAGCTTCATCAGAATTGTGGGCTGACCTCTGGCTCGCCTTTAAAGAAACAAATGTGGTTGTGTGGGCACAAACTCAAAATAAGCCAACCCAAATTAGTTCCATGCAGCTTATGCTATCAAAAATTCAAAATCACTTCTCTGAATGAGCACGATGGAGCTAACTGAATTACAGCACTCCATCACAAGGCCAGAATTTTACCATGAACAAGCGAAATTACATCATTGGGCAATGACAGCTCCAGTAGTCTTTGCAGATCACATGAAGGCCAAAGTCGGCGCAGTTCTGCTCGCACAACATTATCATAGCATGAATAGTGACAGTTGGGAAGAGTTAGAAAGTGGAATATGAATTCTTCTGCTTTCAATTGGAACATTAAAAAAACAGCCCAGTTATATTTCCTCCCCCGCTTCGAGGCATTTCAATATTTGGTGTCAATTTGAACATTCTGTTTTCTCCTTGCAAACATTTTTCATGTCGATTATCAGGCATCGTTACTTACTTTGTTTTAAGTGCTCCAGTGTACTCAAGTGTTGAATTGCTCTCTTGAAACTCGAGGATATGAAACACTTTTTAAAAGCCTATAAAGATGGTTCCTCTTTAATAACAGGAAGAAAAAAAAGAACTATTACAGGCAGAATTTTCTGCTGATGTAAAAAGCATTGACTTTTTACAGTGCAGCCATGCTGATTTACACCTGCGCAGAATCTGTGCTACAAAACTGAGGTTTCCCTACAAACACATACCCTAGGAACAGACTCCCCCTAAACCACATTCCTGAATTTCAAGACTTAAAAGGGGGAGGTGATGTTGCTCTAGAATCACTGAACCAGAAAAGAATTATCAGCAACAGACCAAGTGAGGTGCATTCTTTAGATTTATCCGATACCGCAGAGAAGCAGAGAAAGACCTCGGTTAATTACATATAAGCTAAAGACCGATATGTTGTATAGTTATCCTTTTTTAAAAAAAATATCGTATACATATTAGAGACAATTGCCAAGGTTCTTTCACACTCTAATATCACACCTAGGGCACAGGTATGGTTGGCTGATACAGACAGAGGCTGGTTCAGTGAGATGTATTGTTGAACTGATTGAAAACAATGGCCACGATCCCATCAAATCCAACATATATGTAAGTGGAAATGCGCCAAGTCACATTTGACGTCAAAAGAGGAAACGTCGAACAAAATATATGGAAACTGGTTAAAACTGAAAGCCAGTTTCAGTTTTTGTATTTTGTTTTGTGTATTTTGTTTTATTGTTAAAAAATTAATAATTTCTTATTTAAAAAAAACTGAAAGCCAAAGGTCTGGGGGTTATTCAAAGCCACAATAATAGAAGTTTGGCTGGAATATGTATTGCAGATCAGGAAATGTACCAAGAAGATGCCAGTAAGTTTCAAGGAGCAAATTCAAGGAAGCTATTAGAGGCAAGAAGGTTTCCTTTAGAGAACGAGAAGAGCAAAACGAACACAAACTTACGTGCGCGCAAAATTCAAGCAGACAATAAGGAATCTTTAAAAACATACCGTTAAAAGGATTTGGTTGGATCCAGCATTCTCTATCCACTAGCATTAGGGCAACAAAGCAATTCAATGCAACAGTTGCACTAGGGAAAGTTTGTTTTGCTCAACTGACCCTTGAGTATGCTCCAACTATTCTTATTCAACAGCCCTACGAGTGGCAAAACACTGTGCCTACTTTGTCTTTCAGGGACTTTTGAAATGTTTGCCTAATAGATTTCTCCCTCTCCCAGAAGCTCTAGATATTAAATGTAGTATTTGAGGTGGGGATCATGCATCCAGTGCACATGGGAATCAGTGTGCCAATGTATTGCTTCCCTTTCATCTTCCCCAGCATCTTCTGCCCAGGTAGTCTGAGTTGCAGCCCTCCTGTAGCTATATCACATCCATTGTAATATCCAAGTCAGTACCGGGGAGGGGGGGGGAATTCCAAAGAGGAAGCTGGCAATATTAGTTTGCTGGCATTCCCCGCTTCAGAAGCCAGTGGACTATTGCAAATAATCAAGCAGATGGGGTGGGATAAGATAAGATAAGATAAGATAAGATAAGATAAGATAAGATAAGATAAGATAAGATAAGATAAGATAAGATTTATTGTCATTGTACAGGTACAAGTACAACGTTGTACAAGTACAACAAAATTGAATGTCATCCCATAAAAACAAAACAACAAACAACAAATACATTTTCAGCCACACATGCACATACATACACACCCATCACAACTCTCCAAGGTCATATTATCTGGTTACAGCATTTAAGATGGTTATAGCTCTGGGGTAGAAACTATTTTTTAATCTATTTGTTCTTGATCTAATTGTTCTATATCTCTTGCCCGAAGGCAGTGGTGCAAAAAGACTATATCCCGGATGAGATGGATCCTGTAAAATATTGTTTACTTTTTTAAGGCAACAGGAACTGTACAGTTCTTCCAAAGATGGGAGAGGATGACCAACAATCTTTCAGGCTGTGGTTATGTGGTTAAACAGGGGAGGTTTGAGTGATGGTGCATTGACAAGCTGGCGGTACCAATGTTGATCTGTGAATTGATATAGTGTGTTCTCCTTCATGGAGAGCGCGTGTTGCGGTGGGGGCCAGCAAGTCACCCCTCCAGAGTTGGGCGGGAGCGTACAGATGGCCACATCTATGATTGGGTCCTTGGTGTTGTTGGGGAGATTTTTATGTTGCAATGTGTTGATGGACAGCCCAGTGGGTTTAAAATGCTTGGCACGCCTTGCAATATTCCTCTTTGCTGCATGCAACGGATCACCCGCCCTCCCCCCCTCTCGTTTATTAGGCCTCTGCGTTGACCTTGCTATGCCTGTCATGGGGTCGTCTGCTTTTGTGGCAGGGGCCTGGTAGGAATTTTTCCAGTTGGCTGATTGGCTGGTGCCTTCTGGTTTTCGCCTACTGCGTAGCAATTAGTCACAACTTGTAAGGTTGGCGGTTAGGCATTGGTTATTATTGGTTGGTGGAGGGGTCAGGATTGACTGTGGCTGCCCCTCCAATGCTGCTGCTGCACAGGGAATTCCATTAAAGGAATCCAGGGGCTCGCCATGCTTTTGTCCATATCCCCCGGTCGGGGGCCAGGGCCACGCAAGAGCTCCTGGGAGCATTTGGGGAGAGTCGTTGGGTCTGACCCCCGGCTCCTATTCTCTCCCCAAAGTGTTTTCCCTTTACTGACGGTCGTCAGTTCTGTCCCCAGTGGGACAGATAGTCTAAACCAATGCCTATGCAACCACTCACATATTATGTATTTTAATAAAGTTGTGGCCAAAATTATGCCAAAAACCAAAACCTAAATTACTGTCTGTGGTGTGAGTTATTCTGAGGGGTGATTGGGGACCTCGACATGCAAATGGAATTGTGGCTGAAAGTGCAATTGTAAACACTGGGTAACATGGAAGCATCATGTATGGCGAATCAGCTTTGTTGGATCATTCGCATATAATGTTAGCTATTTCTCTGAGTCTTGCAGAGTGATACAGAGGTCTCACACTCAAAGCCCAAGTGATGAAGTAGACGCCACACACAAGACTTTCAAGATGACTCTTTGCTTGCAGTATGGCGACTATTAACAAGCAGTAGTATTTGTGCATATCAAGTCCAATAAAATGCATTTTTCTCCCTTGAGCCCAACAGAAGGTCTTTTTTTGCTTCTTGCTTCAAAGCCTCCTTCGTAGCAGGGCTTAAGTTATCAGTCCATTGTCCTCACAAACTGTCCACACTCAGCAAACAACAGCAAAATAGCCAGTCCACCTCCAGCTTCCACCCGTCCTCTCTAAGACACAGAGATGCTCACTTTTAAAGGGAGTTAACAAATTAATTCAGCGTTTCTGGGACCTCAGTTGGAGTCACAAGATTGCATTGCATGACATAGGGTTCCCCAGTAGTGGAGGAAGACGGGGGCGGGGGAGCGCACCGCCCCCGGCACCACGATCCCTGTGGGGTGCCATCGCAGCTGCCCCCCGCGCGCTGGGCACCACGCCTCTGCAGGCGGCACGCCATGCCCCCAGGATGCGTGCCACACCCCTGCGGGCAGCACACCATGCCCCGGGACGTGTGCCAGCCACGCCCCACCTGCTCTCCGCCCCCCATGCAGGAGCATGAAGCTCCGCCGCTGGGCTTCCCCCCCCATACAATTTATTATTAATAAAATTCATTTTCTAACAAATAAAGTACAAAATACAGTACAAAATATACAGATCATCAGTCATTGACTCAAGAAATGCTTGCTTGATTAGACACTTAAGGCTTCTCCTGATGAAGCGCCCATGTGCTCAGTGAATTGGCGGGGCCAGAGGGGCCAGCCAAGCCCCCAGCCATTGGCATGCCCCCTCCAGCCATGTCCATCAATAGCAGGGCATTCAGTTGAATGTGGGAAAGGGCTGTATGTGCAAAGTCAGCAATAGGCATGGACACTCTTGTTGGAAGAGTTATGGAAGCAGAATTAAACAATAGGCTCATCGGCACAAAACCTGGGTGCCAAAGAGTCATGCAGAATTAGCTTTAACCAAATGACCTCTCCGTCCCCTTGAGGGGAAGCATTTAGCTGTGGTACATGTAATCTTTTTTAAACAGACATGCTGAAATCACTGATAATGCAACAGCATGGACATTCCCCCTTCTAACTTTTTATTTTTTTTTATTTTTTTTTAAGGAACTGATCGAATAAATGTTGATGTATTTGGGAGGTCATGATAAGGCCAGCTCATAAAATGGACCACCTACATAGGAAAAACTGCCATGACTGTATAATTTATTTTGTCAAACATGCGGAGTGGGGAAAACAAAGGAATACTTTTTAATGAGGTGTTTTGCAGTTGTCTTTTGTTTCATATTTAACACAGGAAAAAGGAAAATGCTTCTTCGGTTCAGAGCATCTGAATCATATTTCCAAAGGGACAGGCATTTTCAGGACAGTCAGTACTGAGGTATAAATAACTTTCATAAGTTAGTTATTTACTTATTTTTTAAAACACACGCACACGCACGTAACTAAATCAGCTATGGAAAGTATGGGAAAGATCTCTGTCCCCCTCAGTTAAACTTCACTGCAAAAAGCC
Organism: Lacerta viridis; assembly: GCA_900245905.1. Taxonomy (NCBI): domain Eukaryota; kingdom Metazoa; phylum Chordata; class Lepidosauria; order Squamata; family Lacertidae; genus Lacerta; species Lacerta viridis. The sequence continues at coordinate 49,717 of OFHU01003673.1, forward strand.
CCTGAGGAATCTAATCAGGTTTGACATATTTCAGCTACAAAGGGAAACTATGAGATAATGAGCCATACTTTTTCAGAAATTCATCTTGCTGAAGTGATGCACAGAAAATTATCCCAGCTTTACCTGGACTACTGCTGCCTTGTTGTCTAAATTCACGGAGAAGCTGTACTCCTTCCTACTGCATATCCAAAAGCAGACCATTTCCTGTTATATTGTGATCCAATTTTAATTTGGCTAGTCGGTGTTGTACTTGCTAAAACCAAATGTCATCACGCCGCCCCAAGCACCTGAGTGGCTTCCTCCACTGCTACCAGCAACAACCCTGTGAGGTAGACTAGACTGAGAGAGGCAGGGACTAGGCCAAGGTCCCATCTCAGGAAAGTTAAAGTCTTATCTCAGGAAAGTTACAGAACAATCCTAGTATGGTTCCTGAGGACTGAGTGTTTCCCCTGGGGCTTGCTCCTGGGTAGGAGTCCTCAGGGATGAGGCAACTGCTGTTTATTGTGAAGACACTTCACATTTATTGGAAAGACACGGTATTTATTGGTCTGATAGTATTCCTGGTGTGCACTTTGGGGCTGTGAACATGGAGGATTTTCCCTCCATGAAAATATTTTGCATGAATAGTGGTGGAGTTCCAAACTCAGTTTTTACTTCACTTTTCCTGACATCCCAGTGCAGCTTTTCTATAGTCACCTGCTATAATTTGTTTTGCTCTAACCCAGGCTCTAACCTCCTTTCCTCCCTGTAAAAACATCCTGCCATCCCTACACAAATTTTAATGCCTAATGTGAAACTCCCTCCTAACTTGCAATCCAAATGGATGGAGAAAGAAAGCTAAAGGAGAAAGAAACAATTATGTATTGATGCCAAATAACAACATCCTAGATGGTGGTGCTGCAGAAGCAAACATCAAAGTTTTTCTTCCTTTTTCTTTTTCAAGTGATGACTAGTGAAAACTGCCAAATAAAGATTTAGGAACTGTTAGGAGAAATCACGAAGACTATGCCATCTGTGTATAAAAAGATGTTGCTGTTGGGATCGTTTTCACTTCAGCTGGTAACAATTCTTTTGTTATCGCCCTTCTAGTATCTCAAGTTAAATGTTAAATGTTAAGGCTTACTGGCAAAGGAAATTTTCCTTGGCACACTAATTTTAAAAAAATAAAGGCCCCTGTCATTTCTTGTTTCTTTAGTCCTCAGTGTCACTTCCCAAGACCCTTCCATGTTCTTTCAGAAGCACCATTGGGCTCACGCTTTTCATGCAAGCAGTACCACCCTGTCCGTTTAAGGGTCAGTGAGCTGTTCCGCGAAGGCAGAGACAAATAGTCTCAGTAAGAGGGGACAGAGGTTGCTTCTCTTTGTGTCTCCAGAGATAGCAGCCACAACCTTTGGCTATACTCACTGGTCTTCTCCAAAGAAATCCTTTGTGTTAAATGCCCTAGACTCAGGGTGGACAACCTGTGGCCCTCCAGATCAGAGGCAATTGGGGGGGGGGTCTGTCGAATGTGCATTGTGAGATGTAAGAATGGAAAGTGCCTCGAACCTCAATAACAGAATATGCCACGTAAAAGCTGGCTGAAGAGAAACCACAATAGAAAAACGGTTGAGTTTGTGGTCAGACAGTCAGAGCAGCTTCAGTACCCCTCATCCTGTTGCTTTTGCAAGCAAGCACTTCCTTCTAGATGTGCGAAACCAGGCAAGCTTACATTCTATATAAGGAAATAGTCTAAATGGTTAGTGTAGATTGGCTATGTATTAGAAATGTGTCTTTCTCTGATAGATAGATTGTAAGCCAAGCCTCTAAGGAGGGGCGGCAGCTAGGGCATAAATATTGAGCACACCTTGTGCTCGGGGCTCCTCGCACCACCTTGGTCGGGGAGCCCGCCTTTGCAAACGCGTTACAATAAAAAGGAAGTGGTAAGCCTTACTTCGGTGTCTCCTTGTCTGATTGTTTGACCACGTAAGGGACTTCTCACAAATTTGGCGCCCAACGTGGGGCCCTCGACGGTCTGTGTCGCGGAGCACTGACAGGGGGTCTGGCGCCACTCCGGTCTTTCGGAGAGACGTACCTCTCAGACTCTGTGACAGCAGAGCCCGGGGGCTGAACGACGGAGACCCGAGGTAGAGCAAGGATCATAGGCAGACAGAGTGAGAAGCTCTAGCAGTCGGGGACTGCTGCACCCTGCAGGGACGCCTGCCAGTTCACCAGCCAATGGGAAAGAGGCACTGGACTGAAAGGGGTGAGTATTAAGGGAGTCTGGGAAAGGTGTGAGTGTTTTGTCTCTAAGGGTGAAAGAGAGGTTCCATACGGACGCGTGAGTGTGGACCGGGGCCCGGGACCCGGCGAGAGGATTAGCTTGCGGTTCCGTCCTCCCGCGAGGGAAACGGCCAGGCGATTCCGTGCGTTTGTGTGAGTGACTGAGAGACATTTTGCTATGGGAAAGGCACAAAGTACTTGCAGGAGAACTTTGGGAGCGAGGGATAAAGATCCCATTGACCCAAATAGTCCCCTGGGACAAGTATTGTTACAATGGGATGATAAGGAAATTAAGTCTTACAGTCGGGGACTGTCAAAGGTAAAGATGATAAATCTTTGCCGAGTAGTAAAGATTTGTTTTTTTTTTTATAAGAATTTATTATTTTCAATAGTACAAAAAAGGAAACAACATACACACTATAAAATAAACACAATACATAAACACAATATAAACAACAACAATATAATAACATAAAAAAGAAAAACATATACAAACCTTAAATCAACACATAACTTTGTACTTTTCTTGTTCTTATAATCTTATCTAAAAGACTTCCCCTGCTCCCTCCCCTGTCTTCATACTCCTATACATGTTATAGGTAGCTTTATCTCTTGTTCCATAATCATATATCTTGTTTCTTAATAGTCTTGGCTTTACTTTCTTAATACACTTAACTTTACTTTATCAACTATAAATCATAGCTTAAACCAAAATCTTAGCAAATTCTTTAACAAATTAAATCTTTCATACAAGAAAAAGAAACATCTTCTTTACTATCCTATCTAACATATAACTGCTAAAGCCGCTATTCTATTTAATTCTGCTCAAATATTCAATTTAACTGATTTAACTAAATAATCTTTGAATTTTTTCCAATCCTGTGACACCCTCTCCTCCCTCTGGTCCCGGATTCTGGCGGTCAGGTCTGCAAGTTCCATATATTCCATCATCTTCATCTGCCATTCTTCCACCGTTGGTATCTCTTCTCCTTTCCATGTTCTTGCCAATAAAATTCTTGCTGCTGTCGTGGCATACGCCGAGTAGTAAAGATTTGAAAGAGATGATTCTGGAAGGAATCAAGGTAGTCGTGCCACAGAGCACAAATTTGACTAAAGACTTTGAGGTAAATCAGGAAAAAGAGGAGTCACCGGGTGACTTCGTGCAAAGAATTAGATTCGCCAGCCTTTGACAATTTACTGAAAATGCAGTTTGTCGGATATCAGAAAAAATTACAGAAAATGAATTGGCAGGACGCAACCATAAGTGAGTTAATAAGGACCGGGCAGCAAGTCCTCGTGAATAGGGAGGCGGTGAAATAGAAACAGAAATGTCAGATGAAGGTGACAGTCTTACAGAAGGCAGGAGAGGAGATACAGTGGGCCAAATAAGACAGAGAGCGGTGGGAAGAAATAAAGAAAACCCTAATAGTAAGTCCCGCATTAGCGCTGCCGAATTTACACCAGCCTTTGGGGTATTGGCCCAAAAGAGAGAGGGGCGATATCAACCAGTAGCATACCTGAGCGCCACCCTGGAACCAGTAGTAAGGGGCTGGCCAGCATGCATCCAGGCAGTGGCTGCGGCAGCGGAGTTGGTACTGGAGAGCAGAAAACTGACGTTTGGGGGAGCATTGATAATACACAGTCCGCACCAGATAGGTGCAGTAATGACAGGCGCCTGGTCAAATATGAGGGAATACTCCGAACTGGATCCGATATTACTATAGGGACAGACAGAAATTTGAACCCGGCTGAATTCCTGAGAGGGGAAAGGAAAGAGTGGGAACCGGATGAGCATGACTGCTTGAGGGACATAGAAATAATGGCCAAGGTAAGGGAGGACTTGGGGGAAGAACCTCTGAAAAACGGGGAGAGATGGTTTGTGGATGGGTCCAGTTATGTGAAGGAAGGACGGAGGAGGTCAGGATACGCAGTGGTGCGAGAAGATGGTGAAACAATAGAGAGCGGGGCTCTCCCAAGTTCTTGGTCAGCCCAGAAGTGTGAGGTGATGGCTCTAACCCGAGCCCTAGAGCTAGCAAAAGGATTGGAGGTGACTATCTGGACTGATTCAAGGTACGCTTGGGGAGTAGTGCACACATTTGGTAGAACCTGGAGAGAGGGGTTTCATAAAAGCGGATGGGAAACAAATTGAACATGTTGCTTTGCTTGAACGGTTGTTAGAATCCCTCATGGGACCCCGGAAAATAGCCATTGTACATATATTAGCCCATACCAAGGGAAATAGTCCAGAGGAACAAGGCAATGCTTGGGCAGACTTTAGGGCACGAGAAGCAACAGAGGGAGTGCCCAAGGAGGAAATAATACGACAGTGTCCACTGCGCATCCCGGTGGTGGATCCGCAAGACCTGAAAAACCTTGTCTTTACTCCAAAGGAGAAGGAGCACATAGAGAAGGAAGGGTGGGTACAAAATGGGGATAGATGGGAAACCCCAGAGAGACAGATGGTTCTTCCAAAATCTACCATGTTGAACGTGTTAGAAAAGATACATGAGGGGAGTCATTTGGGCACTGAAGGTATGATTAATCTGGTGAAACCCTTATATTGGAGTAAAGATATGTGGCCTATGGCCCACGCCATAGCCTGGAAATGTTTGATATGCCAGAAGGTAAATAAAACAAGGGCAAGAAAAGCAGAAAGGGGCGGCCGACCATTGGCCGTGTGGCCCTTCCAACGGGCGCAGGTAGATTTTACTGAACTGCCAGAAAGAGGGGGGCAGAAATACCTGCTAGTGTTTAAGGACCATCTGACAGGGTGGGTGGAGGCATTCCCCAGCCGAAGGGCAACAGCGCAAGTAGTCAGTAAGGCTATCTTGGAACATATTCTCCCACGATATGGGGTGATAGAGGCTCTGGATTCGGATAGAGGCACACATTTTACCCAGACAGCTATGCAAGAAGTAATGAAGGCAGTAGGCATCACGTGGAATCTTCACACCCCCTGGCACCCTGAAAGTAGTGGGAAGGTGGAACGGGCAAATGGAGAGCTGAAGAAGCACCTGACCAAGTTATATCTGGAAAATGGGTTGCCATGGACAAAGAATCTCCCTTTGGCATTGCTGCGGATGAGGATAGCCCCCAGGAAAGACACGGGACTGTCCCCGTTTGAAATGATGACGGGCCACCCATATCTAGCGATATTAGGAAACCCGCAGATTGAGTTCAGGGATCAGTTTATTAGGAAATATTTGCAGTCACTGTCCCAGTCTCTGTCATCTTTCCACAGGCAAGGCATATTGGCACAGCGGCCCCCACTGTTGGAACAGCAGCACACGTTCCAGCCCGGTGACCTGGTTCTAGTCAAAGCGTGGAAGGCTGAGAAGCTCAACCCTGCTTGGGAAGGTCCGTTCCAGGTTCTGCTCACCACCGAATCGGCAGTAAGGACCAGAGAGCATGGGTGGACCCACTATCATCGGGTGAAACGAGCTCCGCCTGAGTGTTGGACGGTAAAACAAAACCCAGACGCCCCGCTAAAGGTGACAATCACCAGACGAGAGACCAGGAACCAGGGAAATCCAGGACAGTAATTAGAATCGAATGTGTCTATATTGTACCTGTAAATGTTTCTATGAGTGTTGCTGCTGTGCTCATTGTGAGGGTTGTGTGCAGTGTGTTCACTGTACCAAAGAATGTAATATTGTTTTCATAGAGGATGTGATAATTCAATATTGTGCTGTTACTCTAGAAGGAGAAATCCATTGCAGTTTGGCCAGAACCCCTACTGTAATACAAGCAGTCAACCAATTAAGGCAGGAACCATCAGAAGAACAGGGAAAACGAATATAATGTGGATAGTGTGGCCAGGGGTTTGGGCCTGCCTTTTAGTATGGATGATGGACAATGCCCAGGGAAGTGAATACGAAGAACAGTGTACTGAATGCATTCAAAAAAACCAAAACGGGGACCACTATTACTAGAACTTTAATGTATTACAATGTGGCCCCCGAATGTGTGCAGAAGCTGGAGCCATGTGTGTACAATCAGACACAATATCATAGATGTAGAACTCAGGAAAATAAGATTGAATGTTATGAGCCAATGGCAGTAGGGCCGGTTACATCTGCTATTTACGTGTATGGCTATAAGGGAGGAACGGCAGAGAGGTCTGCCAATAGAGCTGAAATGTTTTCGTTAGCCCAGAACCGCCAGGGATATGTGGCACACAATACCACTCGAGGAGGGTCCACAGTGCATGTCTGTTTTGATGCTTGCGTAGCCATTTCCAAAGGACAGGGACCCAGCGGGCAGACTGGGGTTACTTGTGGCTCCTTGGGATGGGAGAGGGCTTATTTGCAGGAAAATAAGTATCTGTTTCAACAAGTCTCTGGAAGCAATGTGGGGGCAACCAGAACTTTCAATTATTGGTACACCAATGGGGTTAACGCTCAGCCCTCACATCGTGGCCCTCAGGGTCTCAACATTACACGGGCAGAGACCTCCATAGCGTGTACAACAGGTAAATGTAACCCAGTCTGCCTATGGGCTAAGGACCTGCCCTCCACCAGTCCCAGATATATACACGTAGGAATTGGAATTGAGGGGACAGGAAAGGATCCCTACGGATATTTGATAATTATGGTTCATACTACTAAAGTGATAAAAAGGCCAATTTCAGTTTTTGGTAATTTTGAAGAAGAAATACATCATCTGAATAGTTTACCATTACCCCCTAGGGCCCATAACATGTTTCTAAGCCTTGCAGAAACTATAGCCAAAGAATTGACCATAAGGAACTGTTTTGTGTGTGGGGGGACAAATATGGGGGACCAATGGCCCTGGGTGGCACATGAGGTAAATTATTCGGAGGTTTTGAAAAATGAGAAAAACTATACCTATATTCATCCTGGAAACGAAGTATGGTATATTTCAAATAGCCTGGTAGGAATAGAATGTTTCAGTCGCAACAGTTCAGGGAAAAATGAGGTTGCAGTGGGGAACACACCTTGTCTTGGACAGTGGAACAACAAGGAATGGTGGAGCTCAGAGAATATAATCAGAAAGTGGCCCTCAGCCTTGGCTAACATGACTAACATGACTTTCCTCCACGATCCACAGAATGGTTCCAAAGAATGGACCACCCCTGATGGCTTTTACTGGGCTTGTGGAAGTTATGCATATAACAGGTTACCGTTGCACTGGGTAGGATCGTGTGTACTGGCAACACTCCGGCCTAGTTTTTTCTTGCTGCCCTTAAAGGTGAAGTCTCAGTTAGGGATGCCAGTGTATGATGAAATAGGACCAAGAAAAAGAAGGGCTATTTCTATTGGGGTCTGGAAGGACAATGAGTGGCCTCCTGAAAGAATCATTCAGTATTACGGTCCCGCCACTTGGGCCAACGATGGAACTGCGGGGTCGCTCGGCCGAGATCCTATATTAGCAGAAGAGGGCGGGGTCTGCGGAAAGTTCAACCTCACCAATTGTTGTATTGAAATAGATGATAGTGGAAAGGTAGTAAAAGATATAGCTGATAGAATGATCAAACTCGCGCACGTCCCAGTACAGACTTGGGATGGGCTAAATTTTAAGGAAATGTTTGGCTCTTGGTTCCCAAAATTACCGGGACTACAGGCAATTGTAGCCCTGATTGGTCTCATTGCAGCTGGATGTGTATTAATCCCTTGTGTGTTACCCATATTTGTTAGGACAATCAACAATTCCTTATCTTTACTCGCACAAAAGCATGTTAATCACCAAACGATGTTGATGAGATATGAGCCTGTGTCAAAGGAAGAGGGGGGTGAAGAAATGAGTTTAGAGTTACTCTGTGAGTTCGAGGCAAGTATGAAGAAGAGGGGGGATTGTGAGATGTAAGAATGGAAAGTGCCTCGAACCTCAATAACAGAATATGCCACGTAAAAGCTGGCTGAAGAGAAACCACAATAGAAAAACGGTTGAGTTTGTGGTCAGACAGTCAGAGCAGCTTCAGTACCCCTCATCCTGTTGCTTTTGCAAGCAAGCACTTCCTTCTAGATGTGCGAAACCAGGCAAGCTTACATTCTATATAAGGAAATAGTCTAAATGGTTAGTGTAGATTGGCTATGTATTAGAAATGTGTCTTTCTCTGATAGATAGATTGTAAGCCAAGCCTCTAAGGAGGGGCGGCAGCTAGGGCATAAATATTGAGCACACCTTGTGCTCGGGGCTCCTTCGCACCACCTTGGTCGGGGAGCCCGCCTTTGCAAACGCGTTACAATAAAAAGGAAGTGGTAAGCCTTACTTCGGTGTCTCCTTGTCTGATTGTTTGACCACGTAAGGGACTTCTCACATGCATGATGTCACATGCCGCAGAAAGAGGCCGCGAGGCCCTCTGCCACAGCAGAGAGGCCTGGCAGGGCCCACCCACTGGCAGCGCAAGGAGGCCCGACAGGGTCCTGCTCCATTGCAGGGAGGTCCTGGGGGTCTGGGCACTCAAGTTTGGTGAGGGGGGGCTCAGCCCTGTCCCCGTATACTCTGTGAGGTGAGTGGGGCTGAGAGACTTCAAAGAAGTGTGACTAGCCCAAGAGCGAATGCAAACAACATTATTTTCCTTACTGCAGGAATCCCATATTTGCGTTTACGACTTTCAGAATCACATAGCCGGTTTCAGTTATTTGCCATGTTTAGAAATAGCCAGTGTGGTGTAGTGGTTAGGAGCGGTAGACTCGTAATCTGGTGAACCGGGTTTGCGTCTCCGCTCCTCCACATGCAGCTGCTGGGTGACCTTGGGCTAGTCACACTTCTTTGAAGTCTCTCAGCCCCACTCACCTCACAGAGTGTTTGTTGTGGGGGAGGAAGGGAAAGGAGAATGTTAGCCGCTTTGAGACTCCTTCGGGTAGTGATAAAGCGGGATATCAAATCCAAACTCCTCCTCTTCCTCCTCCTCCTCCTCTTCTTTAAGGCAGGATAGATCTTGATTGTGAGATGTGTCTGTTTTCCCACCACCACTTACCTGCACTGAAATGTGGGGAAATGAAGCACCTCACAATTAAAGATAAATCACTGAACACATCAGTGTGCTTCTGTTTTAACTATGGGCTGTATACTTTTTATGGAATTGGACCAACCATCCAAGAAATCCCCCTCCATCCCTCCCTCTTCACTGGCAACCATTGATAAAAAAAAAACTCCAACAACTCTGGGATAAAACCGTTGCTATTTACTCAATGAGCACAGTGTGAAAAGGTATAATTGTTTGGTCTCACATAACTTCAACACATTTTCTTTTCGGCCTCTCCCTCTCCTTCCCCTCCTCCTGCAAATCCTAAACTTTGGGTTGCTTTCCCTCTCTTTAGACTTTTGATGTTAGATCAAACGTGACAACGCTTATCAGTCAGCAAAATGAACTGAACTTATTCAGAGTCAAAAGCCTCCAGGGGTGAAGGATTTCTTTAATCATATTCAGGCCAATTATGAGGATTTCAGCTATGCACAGCAATGTGGCTCGGTATGAACAGTTGCAATTTAATAGCTCCAGAGGGTGGGGGGGTGGGCTGAGGGGGGCGGGAATTAAGCACTTTATTTTCTTTCCCTTGTACCTTTCCCCCCCCCCCACCTCCGCACTTCAAAACTGAGAAGGATTAGGGCAACTCATGAGAACGGAGCTGTACACATCTGTTACTACGTCCCTGCAGTTAAGGAACCCCAACGGTCTCTTGGTTACAAACCCGTGGCAGGGATATATAGATTGCTACGGTTCCAAACACTGGCAAACAGCAAGGGGGACACAGAAGATCTAGAATTGTTTGAAGGGCTCTTCAGCTTTTGATCCACCGAGAGGATCTAAAATAACAATTTAGGAAAGCAGGCAGGGAGGGGGCCGGGATGCAAGCAGTTACTTTTAAGTTGCCTTTGGAATTTTTAATATTATCACCTGACTGGCTTCAGAGACTCCAGCAAGGCAAGCTTGGTTTTATTTTGATTTATTTTGATTTTTTTTTAAATAGCAGAGTCACGTTACACAAAATCCATGTTACTTCTGGAGTTATTGCATTACACACCTCTGCACACACGAGTACAACTTGCAAGCTCAGCTTTGCTTCTGAAAACAAAGGGGAGCCGAGGCAGGCACAAGGGGAAAACACGAACAGCTCAGAAGGAAGCCAAATCACGACTTGGGGTTAGGGGGAGTCTCCCGGCAGTGCCTAGAGAACAAATTGAGCAAAGCCACAGTTTTAAGGCAAGCCCCTAATCCGGGCCCTGTATGATTCCGAGAACTAAGGCAGGCAGCTTCGCTCAGGAATCATTATAACTCCAGCCGAGTTGTTATGGTTATCTTTGGTTTAGCGAACCTGCAAAAGGGTTTTAGTTTTATTTATTTATTTTAAAATATTTATTGAGAGCCTTTCTGAGGGAAAAACTCTCTCAATGCAGCATACATAATTACAGCTTAAAAGTACAGCTTCAATGGAATAAAATTTAGATTTAAAAAAAAAAACACAATACCCCTATATTTATTTATTTATTATCAAAATTCTATACAGCCCTTCATCTGAAGATCACAATATAAAAACACAAAAAATACATACCATAATAACAAACAAAAACAACACCCCCCCTCATAGATTGCCTAATTAGCCAAAGGCTCGGGAGAAGAGGAATGCTTTTGCCTGGTGCCTAGAGATAAGTTCCTGAAAAGTAGCCAGCTGTATGCAAGCAAGTCCACAAACATCTTTATTAATCCACCTGCCAACGCGTGCCCATCAGAATATTTTGCGGAATACCAAATAATTGAAAAACCCAGATCTTCCAGTTTTACAAAAAAACTTCACACTGACCAATAACTTGGAAATCATTTTACTTGCTACGGGTGATCAGGTAAGTAGTTATAAAGTAACGATAAAAATGTGATGCAATTTCTACCAAACACACAGAAATCGGTGGGGGGGGGGAGACACTAAAAAGCACATATTTGGCCCAAACTGGGGGGGGGGGGCGGGAATCAGCAAAGTACGTTGAGGTCCAGCTCCGAGGGCCTTCTGGCGATTCCCTCACTGTGAGAAGTGAGGTTACAGGGAACCAGGCAGAGGGCCTTCTCGGTAGTGGCGCCCGCCCTGTGGAACGCCCTCCCATCAGATGTCAAGGAAATAAACAACTATCTGACTTTTAGAAGACATCTGAAGGCAGCCCTGTTTAGGGAAGTTTTTAATGTTTGATGTTTTAGCGTGTTTTTAATATTCTGTTTGAAGCTGCCCAGAGTCGCCTGGGAAGCCCAGCCAGATAGGTGAGGTATAAGTAATAAATTATCATTATCATCATCATCATCATCATCACTGATAGCTCTACAAATATTGGCCTGGTTCTGTGCCCAGTCTTTATTACTGGTTGCCGCTGCTGCCACCACCACTTCTCCCCAAATTCTTCTGCCAGAGATAATACTGGATAAAAGCCTTACACTGCTTTCAGTTGCTCCAAAACTGAGCTTGAAAGGAGAGGGACACTCTGCCGCCCTCCTAAGCCCTCTACCAGGTGGTACAGGAGAGACATGTGATGGCCTCTCAAAGCATGTAGGAATTTGGGCAGGCAAAAGCAACCTGAGTTTCTTATGCTGCCTCTCCTGTCTATGTTAACATAAAGGTAAAGGGACCCCTGACCATTAGGTCCAGTTGTGTCCGACTCTGGGGTTGCGGCGCTCATCTCGCATTACTGGCCGAGGGAGCTGGCGTACAGCTTCCGGGTCATGTGGCCAGCATGACAAAGCCGCTTCTGTCGAACCAGAGCAGCACACGGAAATGCCATTTACCTTCCCGCCAGAGCGGTACCTATTTATCTACTTGCACTTTGACATGCTTTTGAACTGCTAGGTGGGCAGGAGCAGGGACCGAGCAACGGGAGCTCACCCCATCGCAGGGATTCGAACCGCCGACCTTCTGATCGGCAAGCCCTAGGCTCTGTGGTTTAACCCACAGCGCCACCCATGTCCCTTATGTTAACATACCTCCCCCAAATTATCTGCTATTTGTGGAGAACTGGCAAGTGTTAATTCCCTGCAGGCTCACACATTCAGCTCCTTCCTCCTTACTTCCCATGCGGTTTTCTACCCCTTTAATTTTCAGATTTTAACCACAGTTTAGCAGTAAATGTGCCCTGGTCTTAAGGCTAACCACAGTTAAGCCACACCACAGTTTCCAACCCCACTTCTAACTGAGGTTGCCAAAACTGCAATAGCACCACCTGTTGGTAGGAAGAAGACCAGTGCACATGTTATACTAACTGTAAGTGTCAGGGGTTGAGGAATGCCTTCACAAAGGGGAGAAGAGAGCAAGAACATACAGCAGTTGATCTGCTACTAAGGAGAGCAGTGCTACTTTTGAAGAAAAAGAGGTGCCAGAACTCACAACAAGAGGTGCTGGAACTGAGTTCAGGTGAGTTCTAGTGGGGGGGGGGAGTCCTGAAGGAGAGGATGCTTGGAATGAGCACTGAAAACTCAAGAGCGTTCCCTGAAAAACATGGCAATCAGAGTGAAATACTCTTGCAGCCCAGCATCACGCGCTCAGCTACCTTAGTAAAGAAACACTGTTTTGAATGCACTATGAACATGCAACACCAGATGGCACCAGAGAGCAGGAAATTTTTAAACACAATTATCCATAGAGATTTTTCTTTTCTTTTGTTATAACGATCTAATTTCTGACTTATTTATAGTGTTTTTTTTCCTGTGTCTAGATCCACCCCGAATCAATCATTCATGTCTCCACTACATCATCTGCAGACTTGGAATGAATCAAAAGGGCACAATACTTGTGATAATTTTATCTAGAAATTTATTTTACCCAAACAAATTATACTCTTTAAAATAGAAAAGCAGGGGAAAATGCCCTTAATTGAAAATAAAGCTGATTTTTTTTAAAAAAAAGTATGACAAAGTAGCCTCCAGCTCATGGAAGCTCATGCCACAATTAATATTCTTTAAAATGACATAGAACTTTTTGTTGCTTTTATTAAAGCCAGTTGCCTATTAAATCTTGTTGATCGAAACCTACACAGAATTAATATGAGCAAGATCTTGCACAGCCTATCATCACAGAACCTTTTTAAAAATAAATTATACTGAACATTTACAGCCAAATTCGACAACACTGAGTATGGGGGCAGAACTTCCAAGTGTGGCTTGAAAGCAGACACAGGGCTTATATATATATAATCTGTTTATATGCTATTCAAGTGTAAAGGAATGCATAAGTCTGTACACACATGTGCTCATAAATAAGTTTGCTTAGCAAGAGGTAAAGATGGTGTACTGCTTAGAAGGTGGAATTTTATAAGTGGGGCAAAATGGAGTTCTCTTGTTCTGGGTTCAGTTAGCCAGCCATGCCCGGGGGGGGGGGTAGTCTATTCCATTCATTGGGCTTAGATGTTCCCCAAAAAATATTTTTTGTACTTCTTCAAAGCTGGAGGTTCCTCCAAGCCTACTGATACATCTCTCTTGTGCATGGAACTACTACTACTACTACTACTACTACTACTACTACTACTACTACTACTACCACTACTATTACCATACTCCACCCATATGGCTTGATTGCCCCAGCCACTCTGGACACCTTCCAACATATATAAAAACATAATATAACATTGTACATTAAAAGGCTTCCCTACACAGGGCTGCCTCCAGATGTCTTCTAAAGGTTACATAGTTACTGACATCTGGTGGGCGCCACTACCGAGAAGGCCTTTTTGCCTGGTTCCCTGTAACTTCACTTCTCATAGTTAGGGAACTGCCAGAAGGTGCTCGGTGTCTGGGCTGAATGATGGGGGTGGAGACGCTCCTTCAGGTATACTGGGCCAAGGCCGTTTAGGGCTTTAAAGGTCAGCACCAACACTTTGAATTGTTCTCAGAAACATACTGGGGGCCAATGTAGTAGGTATTTCAGGACCAGTGTGATATGTTCCCAGCAGCTGCTCCCAGTCACCAGTCTAGCTGCCGCATTCTGGATTAGGTTTAGTTTCTGAGTCCTCTTCAGAGGTAGCTTCAGAGGTAGTTGATGTTGAAGAATCATTGCTTCAACACTGGTGATCTTTGCTTCTTCCAGTACACTGGTATTAGTTCGCCTGTCTTCCCAAGTGATGTGTAAAAAAATTTCGGAGACACCATTGATGGAATCTTTCGAGGAGTTGGAGATGGCGTTTATAAGTGGCCCATGTTTCACAAGCATACAGTAAGTATACAGCTGCCCTGGATACAGAATTAACCCTATGCCAGTTCAGACACATACAAGTCCACACTAGGAGAATTGAGTTTGTTATTTCTACATATGATGGTGCCCAGATCAATATCCCTTAAATGTTATTCACAATGGGCTGATGATGTGCACACAGTGAGAATAAGTGGGGTGATGAAATGCAGGCATATATATATTTGCAACCCCAGCTTTCTCAGAGAGCCTTTTGGACACCATATTTAAGCCACAGAGCGAAAGATTTGGATCCCAAAAAATCCAGCACAGGAAATTGTTTGGAGGTGCCCAGGAGGGACTCTAATCTACCTAAAAATGAACACTTACATCATTGTCAGTTGTTACTTTCAGCTTGGGGTTTAGAGCATGGAAAAGAGATTTGTATCCTTAGAAACATTTAATAACAGCAAGGCTATTCGAATTTGTTGGAGAGGAATTACAGGCGGCACCGACTCTCCACGAGATGCAGGGCTGTTATTCGTTTAGACGGGCTGTGGGCCTGTGGCGGATGCCAGAACGCTGAATTACGACTTCTAAATGGTTTTCTTACCATCTGAATGCTTGCCACACAAAACATCCTTCTGCAAATCCTCTGCGCTAAACCAGCCGGCAAGCCAGGAAAAGATCCCAAAATAGGGAAATCTGAATGTTGCTTCACTAAACATCACTGGGCAACACAGTTTTGCAGCAATGCTTGGCAGCATGACAGTCCTATTGCAGTTCCCAGTAGGGCAGTACTTTTTGGCCTCTTCTACTAGGCTTTGCATTACTGTTTCCTTTTCTTGTGCCAGCTCAGGACAGTGAGATTTTTAATTGACACGAAAGAGTTGGTTGTCTGTACATTAGAACCCCAAGCCCCTCCCCCCCAGTCTTGAAAATGTGGAAGTACTTTAATTCTCTGGGGGTTTTCATCATTTACACTTTCCAACCTCAAATTGCCAACATCTTGCAGGGCAATATTATTATTATCAATTTAATTTTGTTGTTTAGACATTTAGTCTGTTCCAACTCTTCATGACCCCATGGACCAGAGCATGCCAGGGCACTCCTGTCTTCCACTGCCTCCCACAGTTTGGTCAGACTCATGTTGGTAGCTTCGAGAACACTGTCCAACCATCTCGTCCTCTGTCGTCCCCTTCTCCTTGTGCCCCCATCTTTCCCAACATCAGGGTCTTTTCCAGGGAGTCTTCTCTTCTCATGAGGTGGCCAAAGTCTTGGAGCCTCAGCTTCAGGATCTGTCCTCCAGTGAGCACTCAGGGCTGATTTCCTTAAGAATGGAGAGGTTTGATCTTCTTGCAGTCCATGGGACTCTCAAGAGTCTCCTCCAGCACCATATAATTTAATTTTATATACTGTCTAATCATCAAGGTGATTTCTAAGTGATCATATAAGATGAACTCATCTATAAAGGCATTGGCTTCCATTGCTTCTAATCCCCCTTTCTCATATTTCCATTTCAAATGGAATAATTAGCTACAATGACTTCGTTGGGGTGAAGTTTGAATTTTTTTTAACATCCTTTCTTAGGACAATAAATACACCTTAGTTTACCTTTATAAGAAACAGTGTGGGGTGTTTTTGTTTCCCTTCCTTTTGGAGTTTTCCCACTGAATTAATAATAGAAACAATATAATTCAGTTTATATCCTGCCCTTCCCCCCAAAGGAGCCCAGGGTGGCAAGATACCAGTACCTCAAGATACCATCAATACAGAGCTGAATATTCCTGAAGTTGAATATTCATTCAAGGAGCGACGGGGATCTGTTCAACCTGGTCCAGATTGTTTGCAGATGACACGGCCTTAATAGGTCCTGTTGTTTGCAGATGACACGGCCTTAATAGCACACTCCTAGGCAGCTCTACACAGACTCATCATCATCATCAACAACAACAATAATAATTTATACCCCACCCATCTGGCTGGGTTTCTCCAGCCACTCTGGGCGACTCCCAACAGAATATATAATAAAGTGACAAAACATCAAACATTAAAAACTTCCCTAAACAGGGCTGCCTTCAGATGTCTTCTAAAAGTCAGATAGTTGTTTATTTCCTTGACATCTGATGGGAGGGCGCTCCACAGGGCGGGTGCCACTACCGAGAAGGCCCTCTGCCTGGTTCCCTGTGAACTCACTTCTCGCAGGGAGAGAACCACCAGAAGGCCTTCGGAGCAGGACCTCAGTGTCCGGGCTGAACGATGAGGGTGGAGATGCTCCTTCAAGTATACAGAACTTTGAATTGTGTTTGGAAACGTACTGGGAGCCAGTGTAGGTCCATTTTGCCCACATGCATTTTCAGGTTTTCTAATACATGTAAATCACAATGTAATTCTGTTGGAAGGCAGCATCTTATCTCAGTATTCCTGGTTTGGGTCGAGAGATTATTTTCTTGGAAGTGGTAAGATCTGCCTTAAGCATTTGAAAAAAAGGGCAGATTAAAAAAAAACCCTCAACAAATAGGATTCACTGTGTTTGTGGACATTGCATAAGTTTCTATGTACCGGTATGAATAATTCCTCTGCATCTTTCCTATGTTCAAGGAGTTCTGAGTGGAGATCAGAGGCCATCAAACCATCTCATGCTCTGCTGCTCTTGTTTTGAGGTGCATGGTAGTTCATCAAATATGGTAGTTCTGATCATCACACCTACCTACAGCCTGAGAATCAGATTTCCTGACGCTGAAGTGCACCAGCCCAGCCAGAAAACTACAGGGAAACTGCACAAGGTAATCATTCCTTGGGCAGAAAATTGAACTTGAAGGTCTGAGATCTAATTGGCTAATCCAAAATCTCAAAAAAGGCAAACAAATTTTACTCAGCTGAATTCTAATTCGGTCAGCTTGATTGGGTTGGTGGATTTTTTTTGCATATTTGCTACTCTGTGGTGCTAGGAAAGAAGGCTTTTAAATGTACATGTATCAGAAAGAATTAAAATATGCAAATGAATATAACTGGAGTGCTGCTTTGCTCCGTACGAGATGCAAACACATGGTGTAGTCCTGTACACACTTCCTCAGAAGTCAGCCCTATTTGTTTAATGGAGATACTCCATGCAGTAAGGGAACACAAGCGTGCGGTTTTAATCGGAGTGTTTAGATGTATTCCTGTTCTTTGTTTCATATAGTTCTAAATAAATCAGATGGAGTCTCAGTACTAAGTTTCTCTCAAACAGCTAAGCCGTCCCTCCAAATGAGGCCCCATGTCTAAAAAGTACATACAAATCGACTGGCGTGTTCTTCTCTTCCAGAGCGTCCGTCCCCCCCCCCATTTTATTTCATTTCAGAGTGCAGTGTGAAACCTGATCTCTTTAGAGGGTTTGGGAATGGAAAGGAGAGACAGCATGGGAGGGAGAGTAGGAGGAAATTTTAATGCCAACAGGAGAAATAGTCCAGAAACACTCTAGAGATATGCTAGGTTATAATTAATGGCATGAGGTTACAACTTGCAGATGACATTGGTTACAGTAAAAGGTCAGCATCCTGCATTTACTGATTTGGGAGACAGACTCAAAACACTCTTCCCCAATCCTGCCCCTGTGTAGATGTGCTCCCCAGGGCTTTACTGTCATTCCTGCTTCATTCTTCTGCTTTCTTGTCAGACCCTTACCCTTTTCTTACACGAATATCAATAAATCCCTTAGGATCAAGTAATATCAAGTAATTCTTTCTCTCTCTCTCTCTCTCTCTCTCTCTCACACACACACACACACACACACACACACACACACTTCTGACTGGTGGCGAAATAATGAGAGGTAAGAGATTAACCAAAGAGTATCAAATGTATTATTACCATGGCTTGGCTCTGGGGTAGAAATGAGTATTAAATCCTGCCGCCCCAAACCTTGAGCGTTTGCTGCTATCAACAATTCAGCGGGTATGTGCGCTAGTGTGCTTGCCAAAGCCACAAATCTCTTGGCTTCCCCCAACAAAAGGAGGGAGTGACTCCCATTACTATGGGTACTAAAGAAAAGGATCCCTAGGAATGGTCTGAAAATACACTTTTTGCTGTTTAACCTTACATTTTTATCAAACAGCAGATCACAGAACTTGAATCTCCCACATTCAGGGATTTCCCCCTCCCCCCCACACACACTAGTGCTCCGAAATGGTACCCTGGGTAGCAAAGGTAGAATTACACAGCATCAAGATTATAATCTGTTCATATACTTATTTGCTACACACTTTTGCTCCACCTTCCAAAAAAAGTTGAGGAGACGTAGCCCCTGGTGTGTGGAGAGAAGAGCATCACCCCTTTTCACGCAAAAGTTGAAAGAAGTGGGGGAGAAATTTTGTGACAGTCACACTGCTGGTCCTGCTGCAACTCTAGTAAGGTTACCAGATGTCCCCGTTTCCTGGGGACAGTCTCTGGATTTAAAAATCAGTCCCCTGACAAAATCCATCTACGGTGGTACCTCAGGTTACAAACACCTTGGGTTACAAACACATCGGGTTACAGACTCCGCTAACCCGGAAGTAGTACCTCGGGTTAAGAACTTTACCTCAGGATGAGAACAGAAATTGTGCGGCGGCAGCGGCAGCGGGAGGCCCCATTAGCTAAAGTGGTACCTCAGGTTAAGAACGGTTTCAGGTTAAGAACGGACCTCCGGAACGAATTAAGTTCGTAACCAGAGGTACCACTGTATTTAGTAGGAAGTTTCAAAGCACTCCCGGATTCATTGAAAAAGAATCTGGTAACCTCAAACTATAGGACTTGGCTGAAATTGTTGGGGTTTGTATCTGCAAGTCGCTTCCGTATCAATGTCACGGAAAGCACATCTTGCTGCAATTTAACACCAACCGCGTGGGGGCCGTTCCTCCGAGCGACACTTTGGCCCCTTTTGAAAGAAAATGTGAGGCTTTAAACCAGTTAGGGGGAGCAGGTGTGCCCCCTCTCCCCGGACCTTCCCACCTTGAGCACGAAGGTCTGAGCGGGGCCTGCAAGTGCAATCAGTTGAAAGCGCCAAAACACCTTTCCACAGGCTCGCATTTCAGGGAGACTTCAGCCAAATGTGCCTACAAGCTCCATTTGTGGGTGTGAAAAGTGTGCAAAGGGCTACCATGTGCACATCCACTGTGACTTCCCAGTTTAAACCCACTGGTATGTTGTGGAACACATGAATTGGGCTTTTGTCTCTTCAGGGTGCAACACCTGGAGCAGCAGAATTCATTAGAATAACAAAAACTGTGTGTAGCATATGTTTGGTTCAGCTAGAATTCCCTCTCCAACCCCCAGTCACTTGTATGCGGACAGAAATGGATGTTAGGAAGAATGAAATTTGCAGCCATTCACATTTTCTTCTTGATATAGCTCCACATCCCCTCTTTGCAAGGATTGTTTTTTTGCATTTCTCCACCTCCAGCAGGACCACACACAAAAAAGACGCCATGATTGGAAACTGCCTGACCAGAACATTAAAATGTGAGCAGGTAAGGTAAGAAGAAGGAAATTCTGTGTCCTCTCAGTCTGTGGCAGAGCCGGATAATGAGTTATCCTACACTAACAAGAGGCCATTAAACCAGCCTGGAAAGACCTGATACACATACGCCCTCAATAACAAGTGCCGCCATCTGCTTGAAATTCAGAGGCAAGGGCATAGTAATGAGAGATTTATCGAGTCCAACACTAACCATTTTAATAGACGATGTCAAACTTATATGACAAGCCTTTTGAGAGGGGAGATGTAGCACATCAGCAAAAGCGATATGTGTTCTTGGCTGACGGGTAGATGGCTGCTCCGTGAAAGGTGGCAGTGTAGCACAGCATTGTGCCATGCAACAGGGTTCATAAAACTTATGAGCCATGTTGTTCAGGATGACCTGGCTGGGCTTCTGTTTGGCTTCAGTGGAAGGGTAATTAAAAATAATTGCGTGCTTAGAAAGACAGCGCTCGGATTGCTGTCCACTCCACAGTCCAAGGGCCACACATGATGCGCATTGAAGACAGCACATTTCAGTCGTGTTCTTTAATGCTAAAGCATGCTGTGGGGAGGGAGAAGGCCCAGGCATGTGGGGTTCCAATTCCTGGTTTTGGAAACAAAGTTGAGTTACGTATTAAGGATTAAAACACACACACACACATGTAAAAAGTAAAGTTAAAAGGATCCCTGGTCCAGTCAAAGGTGACTATGGGGTTGTGGCGCTCATCTTGCTTTGAGGCCGAGGAAGCCGCCGTTTGTCCACAGACAGCTTTCCGGGTCATGTGGCCAGCACGACTAAACTGCTTCTGGCGCAAGGGAACACCATGACGTAAGCCAGAGTGCACAGAAACACCGTTTACCTTCCCCTCCACAGCAGTACCTATTTATCTACTTGCACTGGCGTGCTTTCAGACTGCTAGGTTGGCAGGGACAGAGCAACAGGACCTCACCTCATCGCGGGGATTTGAACCGCCGACCTTCTGATCGGCAAGCCCAAGAGGCTCTGTGGTTTAGACCACTGCACCACCCACGGCCCTACACACACATAACAACCTGCACTCACGAATAACAAATGAATAGAGCTTCTTCCCATAACTTTAAGAACTGAAAATATCACAGAAAATTAGGGGCTAAGAGGAGGGTGATTCGTGAACCTAATGTTGCTTGTGTGCAATTCCTTAACATACGCCGTCACTGGGCATAGGAATATAGGTGCACTTAGATTCGTACTCTGAGCCAGGTATGAATGACAGTCAATCAATCAGTGACAAGGGTTATGAATCCCCCTTCAGAGTGGGTCACTAACAGCTACCCAGCATAACCTCTGTGGCAATGAATAGAGAAGTCCATCAGTTTAGTATTTGTAGCTGACCACCAGGGCTCACCGGCTTACCCTCCTTGCTCTCAACTGTGGTGAGGGTAAAGTTGAGCCATCGGTGAGCCCAATAGTCACCAGTGACCTCAAACATTTGTGCCACATAGTCCCTGGCTGGTCTGACAGATGGCTAGGACAGCAGCTGTAGCCAGAGACAAGGGTTGTGACCAAGCAACAATGCAGGACGGTCGTTGAAATAGCTTGAAGAGGAAAACACAGGCAAGTTGAGAGGAGAACTAGAGAGGGATAAGGTATCATCATGACCTAGGCCTTTGACTCCATACCTTCAGGGAGGAAAGCCATGGATTCAGACAACATCTTGAACTGGAAAAAGGAATTGCTCTCAGAACTTGAATTTGATGAATGAATGAATGAATGAATCTTTATATGTGTCAGCCATTGGCCATAGCAATAAAACAACCATATGATATACAAAGAATAGAAATAAAAAGTTAATTATATAAAATACATTTTAGGGTTTTGAATCAATAGTAAAATAGTGGATCTTATTCTGATTGCCCAGCTAAAAACCTTGCAACTTTTGCTGTCACCTGCCAAGAGAAAGGGCACTGTGGCAGTGGTTGGGCGACCCAGAATGGACAATAAAAGAGAGGTGATAATCTCATTCCTCAAGTCTTCATAAAGAGTGCAAGCCAGAAGGCATGGGCCACCAATTCGGTACTGCCATCTCCACAGGGACAAAAGCGTTTTTCATGTGGAATCTGTTGGAATCATCTCTCAAGACACAGCCAAGGGCAATACTTTGATGTCCCAGCCCCCTCAGGAGTCTCGGCACCAGTGGAGCCCATGAGGACCATGCCTGTAGGGCCTGAAGAGGCTGCCTTGCAACATCTGGATACTCACTGGTTTCCCGTCCCCATTCTACAGACCAACCTTCCTCTTCCTACCTTGCTAGTTTTGAATGAGTAAGTAGCTTACACAAGAGAACATCTGAATGTTTTGTCGTCATCAACCACCACCTGCAGCCTTGATTAGGAAAGTCCAGCTCACACGTTTTGTCTCTTAATTAAGGTTTCGCAGTTGAGTGTCACCATTTGGGCCCTCCACCTTCTTGCCCCCTCAGTGTGGGAACATTAATTGTTTTTGTCGAGGTAGTGTCATGTGCTAGGGAGAAGTCAAATCATTAACCAGGCTCCCGCTGAGAATAGAGGGCAGGTTTGCAGAGCCATTATTAACTTTTGCTTAACTGTTTAGGAGTGAATGGATAACTCTGAATCGAGAAAAGAAAAGGGTGGAATAGACTGGAAATAGACTTCTATATAAAAAGGGGGGTTTTCTTTGAGTTTCGCGGTCCATAACAAAACATTAAAATGACATCGGCCCCTTCACAATGAAAACCTTGTGCTTTATTATAAAGAGCCCTTGCTTAAGGCATCCATTACTCATTTCCGCATTAGACTGCAGCCCTTCAAATCTGAAACAACTAAAGGCCCTTCGGTCGGATCATGCGCTGTAACAGCTGGTCACACTCTGCATCTCGGTACGCCTTCCTGCAAAATTCGTTGGGCTAGGAATTTTCAATGGACATTCAGCTTTGCACACAAGCTTCCCGAAGCCGGGCAAATAAAACCAGGGTTTTTGCTTCCCCCTCCATTTGCCCTCCAAGTCCTGGACACCTCTGGGGTCAGAGCAGCAAACTTGTATTTAACTCTTACAATGCTGGGGGTGCTTGAAGAAGACGACACAGACCAATGCACAGGAGAATGTTAGAGCAAGCTTCCTCACATGCCTGGGTTTCCTCCTGAACCAAAAAAAAGTTTGAAATGAAGAGAGAGAGAGAGAAATTGGATGACAGCTTTCAAAACTTTTCCACAGAGAGATGGGGGAGTCTCCAGGTAGCAAACCGAAAGCCTCAATGCCAGCTCCTCATTTAGGCTATGGAACAAGCACCTGGTTTTCATTAACGTCACTGTTATAGTTAATGCGTTGCAGGTGTGAAAGTGTGTGGCTGAAATCTGACAAAACACCTGTCTTTTGTGGCACCATTAGATCTGCCTAGTGTGGGACACGACCCCCTTGGGGGCACTTTGTGCTGCCTTTGAAAGCCACAGTAAGCATTGTCCTATAATTACAAAATCAGAGTCGTGATTGCCAGGAAGAATTCCTTAACAAATTATACCTAATTAGTCTAAAATTACCTTTAATGCATGGTGAAACCATAGGCTCTACTCTGTTCTATAACACCTTCCTTTTTATCTTTATGCAAATATGATTACACACTATCAAACTGGCACCAACCAGACACAAAAAACAGCTGCATCCACTTCTCTGCTTTCAGAATAGGAACTGGATGTGTGCCACTGGTTATGTTTTCTGGAATGCTGCATTAAAAAAAAACACAAAAACCCCCACTACCCAACAAATAATAACATCCCGTTCATTTCTCTGTTACTTCCACTTCTCATACTCAGGTAGGCTGTTTGGATCTGGAAGTCGGTTCCACCCTCTATACAGAAAGAAAACACAAGGAAAAGTTTGAGGACTGGAGTATGGAGGTGAGATTCAGGGATCTTGACACAGTGCTATAAAAGGGGGGATTTGGCAGGTAAGAGTTTTTCATGCAGAGAAATAAAAATACAGGTGAAACTTGAAAAATTAAGAATATCGTGGAAATGCCCATTTATGTAAGCAATTGTTTTCATTAGCTACTGGAGTTTAATATATGAGATAGACTCATGACATGCAAAGCGAGATATGTCAAGCCTTTGTTTGTTATAATTGTGATGATTATGGCGTGCAGCTGATGAAAACCCCAAAGTTGAAATTGTTAATTTGGGGTTCTCATCAGCTGTACGCCATAATCATCACAATTATAACAAATAAAGGCTTGACATATCTCGCTTTGCATGTCATGAGTCTATCTCATATATTAGTTTCACCTTTTAAGTTGAATTACTGAAAGAAATGAACCTTTCCACGATATTCTAATTTTTCAAGTTTCACCTGTAAATCCCAATCTGCTTTATTGAGTTATTTTGGATCCAGGACACATCCCCCATCCAACCACACTTCTGGCTTCAAGCACTCCTTGAGTGTTTTTGCCTGGTGGAAATGTGTCGTTGTGATGCTTGCTTGCCTGGATGGAAGGGTGAGGGTCTGAAGTGTGTAGAAACTAGGCCTCCGTATGAAGATAACATTTATATCCATTGTCTCTGCACCACTGGCATGTAGGCCATGGGAATTAGCCCTGATGGGAACGTGGCCTTTAAGCTGTAAAAGGTACCCCAAGCAAATACCCTTCAACATCTTACCAATGAAAATAGGGATGTTCTATTCCATTCTTCTTCTTCTTCTTCTTCTTCTTCTTCTTCTTCTTCTTCTTCTTCTTCTTCTTCTTCTTCTTCTTCCCAAACGCCGCAAACCTGGAAGTGACTGTTCTGGTTTGCGAACTATTTTTGGAAGCCGAACATCCAACGGTGCTTCCATGGCTTCCGATTTGCTGCAGAAACTTCCTGCAGCCAATCAGAAGCCACACTTTGGCTTCTGAGCATTTTGGAAGTCGGACGGACTTCCAGAATAGATTCCATTCAACTTCCAAGATACAACTGTATTATTATTTTATACCTTGTCCATCGGATTGGGGCCACTCTAGGAGGCTTCCAGCAAATATAAAAACATAATAAAACATTAAACATGGAAAAACTTCCCTATACAAGGCTGTCTTCATATCTCTTCTAAAGGTTGTATAGTTACTTATCTCCTTGGCTTATAACTCCACACCCTCCAACATTCCTCCAATGAAAATAGGGACATCCTACCATATCCTCCAACATTTCTCTGATGAAAAAGGGACGTCCTAAGTAAAAGTAGGGCATTCTGGGATCAAATCTGTACTGGGATGGCTTCTGTAAATCCAGGGCTGTCCCTTAAAAATAGGGACACTTGGAGGGTTTGCAAAGCAGTAGGCTGCCACCTGGCTATACTCTTAGGACCATATTCATGACGTTTCTGCCCTACCATATATAATCATTCCCCATTTATTTCCACAGCTACTCTGAGAAGCAGGTTAGGTTGAAAGGCAGTAACACTAACGAAAGGCCACCCAGTGCCGCATTGTGGCTGGATGGGAATTAGAACTCTGGTCTCCCTGGTTCTCCTGGACCAACACTCTAAACCAGGGTTTCCCAAACTTAGATCTCCATCTGGGGTTTTTTTGGACTACAATTCCCATCATTCCTGACCATTGATCCTGCTAGCTAGGAATGATGGGAGTTGTAGTCCAAAAAGAAGCTGGAGACCCAAGTTTGGGAAACCTTGCGCTGCACCACACTGGCAATCTCCTGCTGTTTAATACTTGATGTCTTGCACAATCCGAATAAATAAAGGGCCCAATAAGTTTCTGCAAGATTTTAATAACTGCCTGCAACCATCGTAGAGCTGGGGCCACTTTAAGTTGGTGCCGGTAGCACAGAAAGCAGCTACTTCCTTTTAGCACATGCCCTATCATGCCTCATAGGTTTTAATTATATGTCTGTTGGAGCACACTGGGCAGTTTTCCATTCCACCCTCTGCCTGGCTCCAAAACCGCACACTAAAAGGAAGCAGCCACAGCACTTTGCACCGAAGGCTTTGAAAGCAACCACAATGTAATTAAACTATTGTGCTGCTGGATCTGCAGTACCAGTTTGGTATGTGGTTTACCCATATTTCACACTCGGATTGTTTGCACCGGATAATCCTGCGCAGCAGAGTCCCCACACAGATGAAGCTGGAGGCTGATGAGGCTTTCACCGTTATAAAATACTAGCTCTTCAGCTGCAAACTGAGACCTTCCATCCCTTTATTGCTTGCTTGCAGTTCAGATAATGAGCACTCACACCTTCCATTGTGGGTGCCCTTTGCAGGATTGCGCGTGGTGCTACAGTTCCCAGGGAGCTTACTGGCAAACAGGGGCTGGCTTGCCTCTCAGTGTTAATTTTGGGAGGTTCACGCCCAGCCTCAGTAGCTGAGTTTCATTGCTGGGAGGTGGGGCCAGCCCCATTTATAAATAGGGGGTGGAGCCGACAATAGCCAGGCAGTCGGCTCTGGAGATTCACCCTCCCTACCCTCCCTTTGTTTAATGTTTCTTGTTTGCAGGTTAACTTTTTCTTCCTGTTTAGCAGGCGCTGCTACGGTCTTTGACTGGTTGCTGTTGAAGGACCGGGAAATTTTCCCGCGTTGGCAGCTTTTGTCTTCCCTGTAGCAATTCGTCACAACTTTGGCAGTTATGGCCTTGGGTGGAATCCTTTAGTCTTTTCTTCCCTATATGGGGAGGGGGCGTGAAGTGGTGACTCACCCCCCCTGCGGCGGCGATTCCGGGGTCCCCCTCTTAAAGGGGTTATATATATGGGTGTCTCTAGCCATACATTGAAAGTTCATCAGTGAACTACCCTGCGTGCGGGGATATGGGCTTACGTCTCACAGAGCACCCCCATATCCCATTTACCCTGATGAGCCCCAGTTCCCCCAGCTGGGGGGCTGGGAGGGATACACGCCCAAGGCCTAAGCCAAGGTCTTCCTACATTCGGAAGTTTAATAAAGTTGTGGCCTAATTTTAATTCCACATAACGTTGTCAGAGTCTTTATTCCTTCCTTATGATCCCTGGGGGCTGGGGCTGTCGCCGCCTGGTTACACAAAGGAAATCACACACACATATATATACACACACAAGAGCAGTGTATTGGTGTGCATGCTACCTTTACCAGCTGCCCAATAATGGGACTTGTTAACACCTGCATGTTATGAACCAACTTGCCCAGAGAGAAGCATTTCTGGACTGTACCGTTTCAGGTTCCGGGTAGGATTATACTGGACAACTTCCCAACATAAAACACCTCCCTGTTGCTAGCACATCAGGCACAAAGCTAGCTAGAACCAGTCTCTCTAGCCTAGTCCCCCTAGTCCACTAAATACATGCCACTGCTTTAGATGCCAGGCAAAAGCATTTCTCTTTATCCAGCCTATCTATGGCTATTAAATAATCTATGGTCTGTGAAAGTGTCGGAGGAGAGGACTGTTATTATGATGATGATTTTACGATCAGGCTGTCTGCCAGTGTGCTTTTTACCGTGTTTTTATTATATATATTTTTCAGTGATGTTTTGCAATGTGTTTCTAATGTTGCACACCTCCCTGAGATCTTTTGATACAGGGCTGTATATATATTGAAATAATAATAATAATAATAATAATAATAATAATAATAATAATAAAGGTTCATTGGCCGGAATCCCCAAGTGACTAAAAAAAGAGAACAAGCTAAGTAAATTCATTCTTTGGCCAGCCATTTTGAATCATAGATCCACTGTGCTCACTAAATGGTCAAACATTTCCAGATGCAGAACAGACAGATAAGGATTGTGGATGTAGCCTATCTTGATTTCAGCAAGGCCTTTGACAAGGTGCCCCATGATATTCTCGTAAAGAAGCTGGTAAAATGCGGACTAGACAATGCTACCATTCAGTGGATTTGTAACTGGCTGACTGACCGAACCCAAAGGGTACTCATTAATGGCTCCTCTTCATCCTGGAGAGAAGTGACTAGTGGGGTGCCACAGGGTTCTGTCTTGGGCCCAGTCTTATTCAACATCTTCATCAATGACTTGGATGATGGGCTTGAGGGTATCCTGATCAAGTTTGCAGATGACACCAAATTAGGAGGGGTGGCTAATACCCCAGAGGACAGGATCACACTTCAAAATGACCTTAACAGATTAGAGAACTGGGCCAAAGCAAACAAGATGAATTTTAACAGGGAGAAATGTAAAGTACTACACTTGGGCAAAAAAAATGAAAGGCACAAATACAGGATGGGTGACACCTGGCTTGAGAGCAGTACATGTGAAAAGGATCTAGGAGTCTTGGTAGACCATAAACTTGACATGAGTCAACAGTGTGATGCAGCAGCTAAAAAAGCCAATGCAATTCTGGGCTGCATCAATAGGAGTATAGCATCTAGATCAAGGGAAGTAATAGTACCACTATATTCTGCTCTGGTCAGACCTCACCTGGAATACTGTGTCCAGTTCTGGGCACCACAGTTCAAGAAGGATACTGACAAGCTGGAACGTGTCCAGAGGAGGGCAACCAAAATGGTCAAAGGCCTGGAAACGATGCCTTATGAGGAACGGCTTAGGGAGCTGGGTATGTTTAGCCTGGAGAAGAGAAGGTTAAGGGGTGATATGATAGCCATGTTCAAATATATAAAAGGATGTCATATAGAGGAGGGAGAAAGGTTGTTTTCTGCTGCTCCAGAGAAGCGGACACGGGGCAATGGATTCAAACTACAAGAAAGAAGATTCCACCTAAACATTAGGAAGAACTTCCTGACAGTAAGAGCTGTTCGACAGTGGAATTTGCTGCCAAGGAGTGTGGTGGAGTCTCCTTCTTTGGAGGTCTTTAAGCAGAGGCTTGACAGCCATCTGTCAGGAATGCTTTGATGGTGTTTCCTGCTTGGCAGGGGGTTGGACTGGATGGCCCTTGTGGTCTCTTCCAACTCTATGATTCTATGATTCTATGATTCTATGATTCTATGGATTATAAACACACTGGTATCTCCAGTGAGAGCTGGACCATAAAGAAGACTGATCGCCGAAGAATTGATGCTTTTGAATTATGGTGCTGGAGGAGACTCTTGAGAGTCCCATGGACTGCAAAAAGATCAAACTTATCCATCCTTAAAGAAATCAGCCCTGAGTGCTCACTGGAAGGACAGATCCTGAAGTTGAGGCTCCAGTACTTTGGCCACCTCATGAGAAGAGAAGACTCCCTAGAAAAGACCCTGATGTTGGGAAAGATGGAGGGCACAAGGAGAAGGGGACGACAGAGGATGAGATGGTTGGACAGTGTTCTCGAAGCAACTGGCATGAGTTTGGCCAAACTGCGGGAGGCAGTGAAAGATAGGTGTGCCTGGCGTCCTCTGGTCCATGCGGACACGACTGAACGACTGAACAACAACATCTCCAGTTTGCTTCTTCATAAGTGCATATTGCCTTGATGGTATTGTCTGAGAAACTTACTGCTGACTTGCTTAAATGGCTGAGGAGACGCAGGTTGTTTGTTTTTCTTTTACATTTTGAGAATGAATGCATTGCAGTACTATAACCACATTTATATGCTTATCTTGACTGCCATAGTACACAGCTTCTATTGTAGCCTTTAATTAAAACCAAGATTGCACAAAGGCAAACTCCAAAACCCTTCTATTTTTTTATAATCTATAAGGCAGGCTTACTAATTTTTGCTTTGCATTTGGCCTGTATTACTCAACGCTATTGCATTGATGATGCCATCAGCCCCCGGCCACACAGCTGTGCGGGATGGGATGGATAATGTAGTCCAAAACATCTGGGGAACACCTGGTTGGTGAATTAGGTTGACAGTGATTCAAGGTCCTTTCACGTGATTGACTATAATTATTCAGATTTGGCTATCACTGGTAACTAGAATCCATTGTTACAGGTGGGTAGCCGTGTTGGTCTGCCATAGTCAAAACAAAATCAAAAATTCTTTCCAGTAGCACCTTAGAGACCAACTGAGTTTGTTCTTGGTATGAGCTTTCGTGTGCATGCACACTTCTTCAGATACACTGAAACAGAAGTCACCAGATCCTTAAATATAGTGAGGGAGTGGGGAGGGGTATTGCTCAGAAGGGTGGTGGGAATGGGTGATCAGCTGATAGGTATGGAAAACCTGTTGACGACTCTTAACGGCTGTAATTAGTCTTGCAGGGAAAGGCAAGGGGTGAGATGGCTAAAGATAGCTTTGTTATGTATAATGAGATAAGAAACCTGGTCTGAACAAAGACATTGGATTCTTATCTCATTATACATAACAAAGCTATCTTTAGCCATCTCACCCCTTGCCTTTCCCTGCAAGACTAATTACAGCCGTTAAGAGTCGTCAACAGGTTTTCCATACCTATCAGCTGATCACCCATTCCCACCACCCTTCTGAGCAATACCCCTCCCCACTCCCTCACTATATTTAAGGATCTGGTGACTTCTGTTTCAGTGTATCTGAAGAAGTGTGCATGCACACGAAAGCTCATACCAAGAACAAACTCAGTTGGTCTCTAAGGTGCTACTGGAAAGAATTTTTGATTTTGTTTAGAATCCATTGTATTGCTTTTAGGATGCATTTCCATTTAAATTATCAATGTCACAGTTAGATGGTGGGACAAGGTAAGTATTTTTAGTTATTTTTTTGGGGGGTGCAGATAAACACCAGGAATGCCAAGGTACTTAGTACATCGTTCTTGAAAATGCTCACAAAGATAACAACAAGAACCTGCTTTCATAGGAAAGTAGATCAAAGTAGATCAGAGGGAGTCAAAATTCACTCAACCTTCCATAGATCCAGTTTGTTTCAGATGTTCATTACAACTTATCTGTATTGTGAAACTGGCCTTAGACTAGCCAGCTCAGGAAAGGTCATGGGGCCATTTTTAAATATATATATTTTTGAGGGGAGGGTTTTCCTCAGCACCTTATTTTGGGAATGGATCGATCAGGCATAAAAAAGTAATATTACTAGCAGCTTAAGAAAGCCGGGAAAATATGTATACACACACGAGAGAGAGAGACAGAAGAGACTTCAAAGAACCAACCCTAAAACATATACAGTGGTGCCCCGCTAGACGAAAATAATTCGTTCTACGAATTTTTTCGTCTAGCAGGTTTTTCGTCTAGCGAAGCGGCAATGACAGCCGCGCTTTCGCTAGACGAAAAAAAAGACGAAAAAAATTTTTCGTCTTGCGAGGCAGCCCCATAGACTTTTTCGTCTAGCGAGGCATTCATCTAGCGAAAGAAAAAGTTCAAAACACGTGATTTTGCTGCATATGATGCTCTGAAGGAAAAGTGGGTTGTATTTTATTACTCAAGTATAAAGGTTAAGGGACCCCTGACCATTAGGTCCAGTCGCAGATGACTCTGGATTCTGGCACTCATCTCACTTTACTGGCCGAGGGAGCCGGCGTGCAGCTTCCAGGTCATGTGGCTAGCATGACTAAGCCACTTCTGGCGAAGCAGAGCAGCACAAAGAAACGCCGTTTACCTTCCCGCCTGGAGTGGTACCCATTTATCTACTTACACTTTGACGTGCTTTCGAACTGCTAGGTGGGCAGGAGCAGGGACCGAGCAACGGGAGCTCACCCCGTTGTGGGGATTCGAACCGCCGACCTTCTGATCGGCAAGCCCTAGGCTCTGTGGTTTAACCCACAATGCAACCAACGTCCTAGGGCTGGGCAATATCCAGTTTTCAATATTGTGTTTAGCAACCAGCTAAACATTGCAATATAGTGTTATACCACAATGTCTGAAATAAGGACAGAGGCACGTAGAGGCATTGTCTGGCTTCACGGTTTCCCCCACATTGTGATTTTTGCATAACACACACACACACACACACACACACACACACCATGATTTGTGATATATTACCAGGTCAAAAATTATGAAACAGATATCACGATATTGACTTCAAACCAGTTTGTTTGAAGTCACTATCGTGATAACTAGTCTCAGTTTGCATGTGCAGGTTTGCAGAGCACACACACACACACACACACACACACACAGAGAGAGAGAGAGAGAGAGAGAGAGAGAGAGAGAGAGAGAGAGAG
Source organism: Lacerta viridis (assembly GCA_900245905.1). Taxonomy (NCBI): domain Eukaryota; kingdom Metazoa; phylum Chordata; class Lepidosauria; order Squamata; family Lacertidae; genus Lacerta; species Lacerta viridis. The sequence continues at coordinate 81,556 of OFHU01003673.1, forward strand.
AGATTTGTGTAAAGATACCAGGGCGCTCCTACAACAATGCTTCCTTCATATTATGTCACCAATGTCCATAGCTCTTTACAGAGTTGTATAAACTACAAGAGTTTTATAAACAGGAACAGCAGCAACAACAACAGATGCGACCTGCCCCAAGGAGCTTACTAAAAGATGGCAAATAATAAATAAAGAACCACGTTAAATACACTCGCACAAACACATACATATGGGCAAGTTGCCTACCAAGGCCTTGTTCTCAGAGTCATTTTCACAGTAGAATAAGCATGTGCTTTGGCAGTGGTCATTGCTGCAAAGGAATTCTATGCTGAGTCGATTGGGGCATATTTTAAGAGGTGACAGATATAAAAAAAGAAGAAAAGGGGAGAAAGAGGGTTCAACATATTCAGGAAAGTACTGAGAATATGTGGCCATTTCCCATGCAAACTCTTGCAAGCACAGTGACTGGATGCCGTTAAGTGATAACCGTTCTAGGAAATGTGAGAATTAAACATAGACTTTTGATATTTAAAAATGCTGGGTGCTTTAATAGCGTGTCTGTGCTTGAGTTTGTTGGTAAACAGATACAGCAGCAAAAAGTGGAGAGCATGCATTCAGTTATTTGCATCCGTGCTTCAGTAATATTATACTTACTTCTTGACACAAATAGAAGGAGAAGGTGGGGCAACCCTCTCTCCTGTGTCTGCTCTAGCTCTGATTCATAACGCATGTGAAGCATGTCTCTTAAAAAGCATGCTATATATATCTGTTAAATACAAATATAAATAAATGCTTCCTGGCTCCTAGTCAGCAGAAGCCTAACCATGTATATAATCACGTGTGTGTGTGTAAACTGTTCGTGCATCCAAGACTATAAAACCCATCATGCAGTGTAACTTCAACTGAATCTGGGATGAATGAAAACATCACTTGGGTTCTTAACTAAAATTGAAAAGCGGGGTGAAGCTGGAGATCAAAGTTGTCCCGCCAACGGGCAGGGTTCTTTTGGGGTCTGGATCCAATGAACACACCAATGGAAGAAGAACAAATATGCTTTTATTTCTAGATACAATCAGCAGCAGACAAATGTAGCATACCTGATAAAAGCCCAAGCACAATCTCCCCTTCTGCCGCCCGGGGCCCCAAAGGAGCGGCGAGAGAGACCCCTCACGCCAGGAAACCCACAGCACCCGGTACCTGGTCTGTGGCGAAGCCCAATCGGTCCCCTCCATTCCTTCGTTTATATAGTTAACTTAATAGGTTTGATTGATTCCACCTGGCTATCAGGTGCCATTCCCGACTGGTCAGGCACCTGGGTGTGGCTTGGCTAAGATCATTGGCAGCTGAAGGTGTTCACAACTAATTGTATCTTCCTCACCAGCAACTTATTACAGCTGGACATCTTCCTTTCGGCATGTACCATAGATAAGCATTTGTTGTTGTTGTTCAGTCGTTCAGTCGTGTCCGACTCTTCGTGACCCCATGGACCAGAGCACGCCAGGCACGCCTATCCTTCACTGCCTCCCGCAGTTTGGCCAAACTCATGTTAGTAGCTTCGATAAGCATTACTTTGCTAATAAGCATTACTTTGCTTACTTTCCATAAGCATTACTTTGCTAATTTCAAGACTGAGGATGGAAAAGGGAGGAGGGTATGCCACCTGACTCCTCGTGATTACAAAGAAGATCTTCCGCGAGTTTCCACTACAAAAGTGGACCTAATAAGAAGGTAAAGTAGCCCTGGATGGTAGAAGGAGTGAAATAAAAATAAAGTAAGGCTAGACGCTTAAATTTGGCTCGGGTCTTTAAGCTCAGTCGCCCATCTGCAAGAGCGACTAGGTCAACACACAGCATAACACAGCAACTGTGTCAATCTGCCACACTGGCTTGTATCAGATAATGGTTCATCCTGCACTAGACATTAGGTATAATGGAAATAATGTCATTGTAATACAACACTGTCAGAGGATCAATGCCTCCCACTTGGAAAATAAACGTTCTTGCATTTATGCAGCAGCAGGAGACCATTAACCTATGGCAATGTTCTGTTCCATGGACATTAACTCTTAATTGTAAATCATTTTAAAACATTCTGTCAAATTAGTGATTATGCTGAAATTATTTTGCTAGGAATAGAGCATTGGAAAGGAATCTTAATTATCAATACACCCCTGTAGCGTGCCTCTAACATTCTATTTTCGTTGAGTGAGGCTGCAGTGATATGTTTGTAATTGAAATTGTGGGAGGTAAAAGGGTCCAATTGGTCAACAGGAAGGCAAGTAATTTATTGCACCTTCCTTATGAGGATGCTGAGATCAAGGCTATGTTAGCAATTTCACTGGAGGAAAAGAGCTTGCATGGGATACATTATCTTGGAGTCTTATCATCCTATTTTCCTCCCAGTGAGAGATGGGCCTCACTCTAGTTTAACCCCTACTCATTAGTACAGCCTTTCCCAATCTGGTGCCCTCCAGACATTTTAGATATAATTCCCATAATCCCTGACCACTGGCCATACTGGCTGCAGCTGATGGGGACTAGAGTCCAAACCATCTGGACTAGCAGGAAAAAAACCATCTGGAAACCACCACCATCAACCACACCACAAACTTTGATGCAGAAAGAGACTCTGGACAGCTCTCAGCATATATAAAAGCATAAGAAAACAGTAAACATGAAAATGCAGTATTTCCCTATACAGGGCTGCCTTCAGATGTCTCTAAAGGTTGTATAGATACTTGTCTCCTTGGGCTTGTGGGGGGGGGGGGTTTCCATAACTCCATATCCTCCAACATTTCTCCAAAGAAAGTAGGAACTTCTTAAGGAAAAACAGGACATTCCAGGATTGAATCAGAAACTGGGACTGCTTCTGTAAATTTTCTCCCAGTACGTTTCCGAGCACAATTCAAAGTGTTGGTGCTGACCTTTAAAGCCCTAAACGGCCTTAGCCCTGTACACCTGAAGGAATGTCTCCACCCCCATCATCAGCCCAGACACTGAGGTCCAGCGCCGAGGACCTTCTGGCACTTCCCTAGCTGCGAGAAGGGAGGTTACAGGGAACCAGGCAGAGGGCCTTCTCGGTAGTGGCGCCTGCCCTGTGGAACGCCCTCCCAGCAGATGTCAAGGCAATAAGCAACTATTTTACTTTTAAAAGACAACTGAAGGCGGCCCTGTTTAGGGAAGTTTTTAATGTTTGATGCTGTATTGTTTTTAATATTCGGTTGAAAGCTGCCCAGAGTGGCTGGGGAAACCCAGCCAGATGGATCGGGGAGGGAAAGAAGGACTAGTCTCCTCAGCAGCAAAAGGCTGGGAATCGATGGCGAGAGGTTGGAAACTTTTGGGCTTTTAGAGCCCCACGTTTTGCTAGGTATGCGGGAGAAGAACGAGCATGGCTTGCCCCCCCCCCAGTTTTGATCCTGGGTACGCCCCTGGGACGGGGTATAAATTATTATTATTATTATTATTATTATTATTATTATTATTATTATTATTATAAATACAGGACTTTCCCTGGAAAATAGAGACACTTGGAGGGTCTGCTTTGCTCTGCTTCCCCATCGGGAGGTTGTATGCTTCTAAATCTTAGTTGCTTGACGCTGCAGGAGGGGAGAACGGCCTTGCCCTGCATACGGACTTACCATGGACCACTGTAAGAACATGATGCTGAACTAGACAGGTCATTCGCCTGATCCAACAGGCTTTTTTATGGCCTGAAAAGTGCTCTCTAAGCACACAGCAAGATTATGGCCTGTAGCAGGGCCATAATCTAATATGAAGTTTAAACATGCTTACTCTGCAAAATCAAGTTAAGCAAACCATCTCGGTTTGCAGCCTGAGCTTTCAATTTACTTCCAGTGGCGGCTTGGGGAATCCGACACGTATGTATCTTTTATTCCCAATCTGAAGTCTGCGATAGGATTCTAATGAATATTCTGTTCAGTCTGGACATGTGTACATAGTGCTGGGGAGGGGAGGGGGGAATTATATTGCACACCCCTAACCCAGACTGCTTTGGAATCAAAACCGAAGGGGTAAAAAGAATAGCCAGCTTCCCTCCCCGCTTTTTGAGGCAGAGCCACATATGGTCTTTTGTCAGGGGCCCCCGTAACAGTTGGTTATCTCACATGCCTTTCATGCATACCTGCAAGCTTTCATGCTTGGCTGACCCTGAGATCTTTCAGCAAAAGGCATATTCTTAAGGAGAAAAAGAAAGGCAGTTGGGCAACGGCAGACCTGTAATGAGCTTTTATAATTCAGACCATCTAAACTCAAAAATGCCTGTTGCAGCGAATGTACTTCAGCAGGCCTCTCCCTTGAAGAAAATACGGCATTCTGAAATGGGTTTTGTTCATACATACGGAATCTGTTTGACTTCCAAAATGTCCTTTTTCCTAATATACTGGCCGTGGAGGGGCAGAGGCTGGGGGGGGGGGACACCACACATGTTCCACTTGCACATTCATGCACATGGGCTTCTATTGTAAGGTTACCAGTTTTTTTTTTCAATGAATCCGGGGACACTTTTCAACTTCAATGGATTTTGTATGGGGACTGATTTGTAAATCTGGGGACTGTCTCCGGGAAACGGGGACGTCTGGTAACCTTATTCTATTGTCAGATACTGAATGTATCTTAAGGCTCCTATACTGGTGCAGTCCGTTTTCCAGTCTGATGTTTTCCTGGTGTGGTTTTGTCCCACTTTGGTTCTGTCTCTCGGTTTTATTGTATTATCTTTTTGTAGACCGCAGTGCGTGGGCTGGTGTGCTTTATTTGGCCTGTGTGCTTGCAGATTGTATAGGCCCAGTCCAGAACACAGAAATGTGTTGTTGTTGTTGTTGTTGTTGCTGCTGCTGTTAATTACAACAACAGGAGGTAGTTAATGAACATGTACTATTAGTGCAAGGATTTTTGCTTGTGCAACAGACTCCTCTCACCCTCGGACCATCCCCAAATTTGCTGCAGAAGCTTGGAGGAATCCTTAGGAAAGGTTTAGCGAGTGTATTGGAGGAAGCAAAAATCGTTGTGCTGATGGAACATTCACTTAATACTACATTGGTTACAATCCCAAAATTTACAACAACGTGAGGCAAAAGAGATCACTTCAAGTAGCATACATGTAACATATACCGTATATACTCAAGTATAAGCCGACATTTTCAGCACATTTTTAATGCTGAAAAAGCCCCCCTCATCTTATACTTGAGTGAGGGTCCCCTTTTGGACTGCTTGTTCTTTCTCCGCCACTGCCACCACCAACCTCTGCCTCTGCATCTCCCACCCTTGGCTTATACTTGAGTCAATAAGTTTTCCCAGTTTTTGTGGTAAAATTAGGTGCCTTGACTTATATTCGGGTTGGCTTATACTCAAGTATATACGGTATATGCTACTACTGCGGCCCGTGTTTTGTTAGCCCAAAAATGGAAAACGAACGAGCTCCCAACTAAAAAAGAATGGCAACTTAAACTGATGGAATACGCACAGCTCACAGATTCAACTTATGGAATAAGAGAACAAAAAGAATGTACATTTAAAGAAGACGGGAAAATGTTTACTGAATATATGGGTGAAAATTGTGTTTATTTAAAAACGCTGGTAGCATTAAGATAAAATCAATGGTGTAAATAAGTTTTGATGGATGTAACAATGGATTGTCGAATGGTTTAGGTCATGTAAAATATGCAGGGATGTATGGTATGCAGAATTAGCCATGGAAAGAGAAGAAGGGGAGTCATTGATTTAAGGTTGTTTAAATGAATACTTTGAAATGTAAATCAGAACATTTAATAAAAAAAAATTTAGAGAGAGTGAGAGAGATCACTTCAAGTGCAGGCAACTCCCTATTTGCATTAGGGTTGTGTTTCAGGTCATTGCACGCATGTTTGAAACCACATATAATCAGAACACCCATTGAAAAAGCCTGCAAAGACCCCATTCCGCCCCTTTTTGGTGACACTTTCAAGTCACTTCGGGGTTTGGCACGATGCACATGTGTGCAGTCACACACATATTGGACATGCCTAAAATGTTTGCTGCCTGTAAGGGACACCATATTAAAATCACAGGCTTTTAAAGCACTTGTTGAAATCCCACGCACAGTTACAAAGGAGTAAGTCCCCTAAAGGAAAACATGCCTAGGACTGTTCTGTCTAGTTGTATTCTGGACCAAGAAGTCTCTCTCAAAATTGTGATTCTTCAAGGCCTCGGTTTTCATCCCTTTAATCGCCACCCACCCAGTCAGCAATTGTATGCCACTGTGGGGGTTCTTTGCTGGAGCTTCCCGCGTGTAGGTTTAGGCCACCTACACACGGGATTCCAGTTGCCGGGGATCTGCGGCCAGCACCTCACATGCGTCTCCGCACGGGCGCCGGCCAAGCCTGCGAACGAACCGTGCCGCTGTTCGCCAGGCTGATCTGAAGATGCGTGAGTCGTTCGGTTCAAAATTGCCTCGTGAAAGTAGCTATAAATACTTGCGACCTCCTGAATTACACTAAAGTACACCTAAGCATGAAAGTTAAATGGATCCCAAAATTTTACACCCCGAGGGTGAAATAAAAGACAGACACGATACTTCTTTTGAATGGCTTTGGCTGAACCCGCATAGGCTTTTACACTTTACTAAACCTATCACTATTCTAAGCTTTCCCTAAGCTAACAAACCCTGCACCGCCAAATCTTCCGCAATGCTAAGGCTAACTAAAACTATACGCGCCAAATCTTCCGCGATCTAAGCCTATGCTAAAACTAAAGCTATCTAAACCTTTACCGAATATCTTCCGCAAACTAAAACCTAAACTAAATCTTACACGCGCTTCCAACCCGTCCAACCCTTCCAACCCAAAGACCCCTTAAACTAAACTTAACCCAACTAAAAGAACCAAAGAATAACGCAACTAACGCTGAACTAAGACCAACTGAGCTCTGAATAAACTAAAATGCCTAAGCGGGGAGCCGCAGCCTTTTATTGATAACCAAGTGTGATGTCACGATCAATATATTTACCAATAGAAATGCTGTTGCTGCCCCCAAAAAAGGCGGGAAGCAGAAACTGGAACTAAACTTTTAAGCGGAGTAATCTCAGTGGCAAAATGCCCACTGAGTCTTACTTTTACTTTCACTTTTAAACGGAAGGATACATAAAATAGTGCAATAACAAACTTAACTTAAAGCAAATAACCCTGGGTTCAAAGGAACCCATGAAGTGTATTCCCACATGCCACTGTGTTTGCTCTCAAGCCATTGTTACATTGCAGTGTGGCGGGGATGTTTGGAGAACTGAAAATGTGCCGGCCATAAATAACTTTATCCAAATCAGTGGTGTTACACTAATGAAGAGCAAAGGGTAGCAAGGAGGCTGAGGTTCTGCTTGTATGTTTTTTTATCTTTATAGCTTCACTTACATTAAGAGACTGCAGGGTAATCTAAAGGTCCGCTAAAAGCTTTGCAGCTTGTTTTATAATTTTGTCATCCATCTAACATGATGGGTAGGGTCATGCGGTGCACTGTGGCTGTAAAGACAGGCATTATTCGGTGCCCTGCTTTTCAATATCTGTGGAGTGCAGGGTTGACTGTTGCATTAGAATTTGGAAACCGGAAAATTAAAGAAGTAAACAGACACTGGGTTTGTCCACATGTCGTGGCAAGCCAAACTATGGCTTACCAAGATTGCATAAACTCCCTCAGTGGTCTCCTGGAGAGGAGCCTGAAGCTGCTTGACTCCTTTTAGCTCACTGCGTTGTGGCAGCTAAGCCAGAGTTTAGCTGATGTTGTCCTAACCTGGGCTTGTGGATAAGCTCTCTGCTTCTTCACCACAAGTTGCACCCAAGAACAAACACTTGGCTGTAACTCATGTTTATTAAAGAGATCATGCTTGACCTGCTTCAGGTGACATGCTAAGCCAATCTTGGGCTTAGTTTAGCATGGCATGGGAGTAAAAAAAGACCAGGACTAGCAAATTAGCTGTGAACTTCCCCTACCCACACATTTTCACGGTCCCAGAAACAGTGGCATAGCATGGGTTGCCAGGACCCGGGATCGCATGGAGGGGCTGGGTTGGAGGGAAACAGATGGAGTTTGCATGTGCACCCAACTAGCTAACAGTGTCCACGTCACCCAGGAGATTGCAGCTGCAGAGACAATAAAAGAAGTCATTCCGTTGTCTGGAGAGGTCACTTCCTGGTTCGCATGGAGAAGCCGTTTTCAACGGAGCCCAATTACAGAAACACACAGCTGTATTGAGGCAGCACCGGGTGTTGGGATTTTGCAGCCCCTAACAATTTTGCAACAAAAAAGCCCCACTAACCCCCGCCCCAACATTTTGCCACTGTCTAGAAAAATGTAATTGGGATTACCATGTTGGGCGAAACAGGCCATTCACAAAGAATCGGGACCTCCCCCCCCTCCCATCACCCATGCTCAGTTCAAAATCCTGTGAGGAATTCAGTATGCCCAAGCATTTGATTTCAGAGAAATCAGACATTTTACAACAGCGACGGTAACCATTATGAAAGCAGGAACAGGAGAAAATGACTAAGGGTTGACTAGGAAGTCTGGCACTTCAGTAGACATTAAAATGTTTAGCATGATCATTTATTATTCTCATCCCATCAGTGCACCTAGCACTTTTCATAGTTAGTCAAGGCAAACAGACAGATCCCTGCCCCAAGGAGTTTATAATCTCTTTTGACAGAGGAATTGGAGGGGAGGAAATAAAGAGGCAAAGATAACAGAGAGAGCATGTGTGGAAGTGCAGTTAATACATGGGCTTATTTTCTGTCAGGGGTGAGCAATAAAACATTACGTCAAACGTTTCATGCAAAGGATGCATTTGAGAAGGGATTTGAAAGCACAGAAGTGGCACCACCTAGATAATATTAACTATATTACTCAGAGGACTTCAGTCCTGTTACCCTCTTCAGTATTTCTACTGATTTAGCTGCCAACTGAATGCAACATTCTGCGCAAGCTGCAGATTCCAACTATCTAACAAGAGCATAAATGCAAACACTTTTTCAAAAACAAGAAAGAAATCTGAAGAAGTGTACATGCACACGAAAGCTCATACCAAGAAGAAACTTAGTTGGTCTCTAAGGTGCTACTGGAAGGAATTTTTTATTTATTTATTTATTTTGTTTTGAAGAAAGAAAGAATTATACAATCCGGATAAAGTATGCAAAGCAAGAAAATTTCCATATATTTGCATATTTCTACTTCCACTTGTCCTGGGGAGAGACAAAGAATTACAGCGGTACCTCGGGTTACAAACACCTTGGGTTACAAACACTTCAGGCTACAGACTCCGCTAACCCGGAAGTAGTACCTCCGGTTAAGAACTTTACCTCAGGATGAGAACAGAAATCGTGAAACGGCGGCGGCGCGGCAGCAGCGGGAGGCCCCGTTAGCTAAAGTGGTGCTTCAGGTTAAGAACAGTTTCAGGTTAAGAACAGAACTCCGGAACGAATTAAGTTCATAACCAGAGGTACCACCGTATTTGGAAACTGGACTCATGGAAACCCTGCTCAGATCAGATCAGCCTAGCTACACATACACAATTTCACAAAACTTTCAAGCTTAAAAACAAAAGCATTCTGATTATTCTGAATGCTGCCCCTGCCTATAGCAATCCCACACTTGAACTTAGGATCGCAACACACAGAGTCCTATTGCTTTGTGCTACACAGAGGGGCCACTTTTTCCTGAGAGCTGCAGAATAAACTCCCCCAAATGCTAAAATAGGCATTGGTTTGCTCATAATTTGCCCAGCCTTGTGGTACAGAATCGATGTTCCTGGACTGGCAAAGGAAGGGGGTGAGCTTTTGATAACGAATATTCGGTTCGTTCGCAAGAGCTGTTTTTCTTCCCTTGGTTTCTTAACGTTAGAACCAAACAAAGCAACATGTTTTCCAATGACTTCCACATGACCGATAGTGCAATTGATCTGAAGCACTTCATTCATTCCCCCCGTCCTCCAAGGAATCCTTGCCTACTGAGAACAAATACAAACACATGTGGAACCAATAGGAAGCAGACCAAAGGATTTAAGAGCATGCAATGGTCCAAGCCTATGTCAGAGTGTTCTCACTTGCTAGATGGTGTAATTAATAAAATGGTCAAGTTGAGTGGCTGCATTAAGGTGCCCTTAAGTGCCAACAACCCTCTTTTGTCTTGCTCTGTGTTATACAGATGGATTCCTGCTCTCAGTAAGTGCCGCATTGCACCCTAGTTGTCTTTGTGTAAATGGAAGTTGCTTTTTAACCATTGAATAGATGGGAAATCTAGGTAGTTCTTATGCAGAAGACAGAATCAGAGACCTTAACAGATTGGAGAACTGGGTGCAAGCTAGCAAAATGAATTTCAATAGGGGCAAATGTAAAGTCCTTCACTTAGGCAGGAAGAGCCAGATGCACAAATATAGGGTGGGGGACACCTGGCTTACTTATCAGTACGTGTGAAAAGGATCTAGGGGTCTTGGTGGACCACAAGCTTAACATGAGTCAACAGTGTGATGCAGCAGCAAAAAAAGCTAATGCTATTCTAGGCTGCATCAACAGAAGTATAGTGTCCAGATCAAGGGAAGTAATAGTACCACTCTATTCTGCCTTAGTCAGACCACACTTGGAATACTGTGTCCAATTCTGGGCACCACAATTTAAGAAGGATGTTGACAAGCTGGAATGTGTGCAGAGGAGGGCAACCAAGATGATCAAGGGTCTGGAAACTAAGCCTTATGAGGAATGCTTGAAGGAGATGGGTATGTTTAGCCTGGAAAAGAGGAGACTGAGAGGAGATATGATCGTTGTCACATAGAGGAGTCTTCTCCTGCTCTGGAGGGTAGGACTCGAACCAATGCCTTCAAGTTGCAAGAAAGGAGATTCTGACTTAACATCAGGAAGTATTTTCTGACAGTAAGAGCTGTTCGACAGTGAGGCGGTCTCCCTCAGGGGGGTTGTGGACTCTCCATCCTTGGAGGTTTTTAAGCAGAGGTTGGATGGCCATCTGTCATGGATGCTTTAGCTGAGATTCCTGCATTGCAGGAAGTTGGACTAGATGGCCTTGGGGTTCCCTTCCAATTCTAAGATTCTAGATGCTCTTCAGTGGGCAGCCCTGAAAGCTTGCCTTAAAAAACTGAGTGAAGCAAAAGAGCAAGACACCATGCTCAACACCTTCCAGTCCCATAAAATTGAATGCAGTTGGAGGAAGATCTGTAGCAAAATGACCTCAGATTCACATGCTCATTCCGTACAGCTTAACTAATGACCATCTGCCTGGACAGCTCATTTTTTCTTTATTACTAGACTGTTTAAAAAAAAAAACCAAAGAACAAGAAAATCACAAAGCTTGGGTAAAGTAGGAGAAAGTAGGGTTGCCATGTGTCCTTGGATTAAGGGGTAAAATTTCTGTCTGGGTAGGTTTTTTTAAAATTTGCCAAAATGTCTCTGGCTATACTTTCTGGATGAGACACAGACATAACTGGTGGTTGAAGACTTGCTTTCCTCTTCTCTTCTCCTGCCCCCTCCCCAGCAATATATCACAGCTTCTATAGCCTACATATAGTGGGGGATATTTAAAATGAGAGTCATCATAGAGTCCTCTTTTTTGCTCTTCAAAATATGGCAACCCTAGCAGTATTCTTAACAGTAAAGTGGAAAACAAAAATATAAAAAAATAACTTCTTCTTTTTTTACTTCATATACCAGAAAAATGAGTTTGTATATCACTGGGGATAAAGCCATTTCCTGTTCCCAGGGAGATGATGTTGTGGGCTGGGAGCAAGCCCTCCCCACGCGTATGGGGTGGGATAGCCCCTGTGCCATTGGAAGGTCCTCAGCCACGTCACCCTTAGGTCGTCCAATCCGGATGGCCTGGGGCGTGGCGCAGGCTATTTAAACTGCCCGTGGTCAAGGACTCACCCCTGTTTTCTCCCTGCTCGGTCAGCTCTTTGGATCTGCTTCATAGAGCTGCTGTTGTTTCCCCGGATCGCTGAGGCTTCCATTGGCCTCCTTCTTCAGTGTGGAACAGCGTGCAGCGATCGTAGCCTATCCCCTTGAGTGCTGTTGAGTAGGGTGCTGTTGAGGATCAGGGTTTGGGACTTTGCCACGCAAAACATACACATTCATAGATATTATGTGATTCTCAAATGTTGTCATGCAAAGACTAGAAAGAGCCAGAAATTATATCATCTGACCCCTTAAATAACCACTGGACAGATACCATCTCATTAGGAGATCCACTCCATCCAATGTAAGAATCAGACCTTTACCATGGTGGCACTTAACCCTTTGGAATTCCTTCCCTTCATATATCAGACAGGCACATCTCTGTTTTCTTTTCGGCGCCTGTTGAATATCTTTTTCCAATAAGTCTCTTAAATAGATTTTTTTTGTATCTCAGTCTGCATCTGCACTGGACTTCAGATTGTTTTTATATATGTTATCGTTGATGTTTTTATTGTTAAATTGCTTTGGGGTGTTTTATGGGAAGCGATTCATAAACGAAGTGAAATAAATTATCTACAGATCTGAGTTACTGGAAAGGGAGGGTGATTAGGAGACTTAATAAATGATTACGAGCATTAATTTAGTAAGAATTTTGAATGCAGATAGTTTGGCTTACGGACGGAGGTTAAGGATCTGTTACTCTTCACTGTTGCAATGAGATTTTCTTTTAAAACAAAAACCTGTCACCAGCCTGGATGAGGAAACCTAGAAACAAATAGACAAGACCCAAAATAATTTCACTTTAATCAATGCAATACTTATTTCAAAATCACAAACGGAGGCTTTTGTGATCTGACTGTGTTCACAGTTATAAAAATAACAATCTGATGGGAAATGATGTAATGATTCAGGAATAACGTGCAACTTTACTGCTCAACAGCCGCTGTCAGAATCTCAATATATGTGCAGTTAAGATTTATGTTGATTTATATCATTTTTGAACGAGCCAAATTTTCAAATAAGACCAGGAACAGCAATGCACATAAGACATAGCATATGTGAACCCAGCGTTCTTGCTACTTCTTTCTTCCCCTTCCTTCCTTACGGCGCGTCGCCACTGCCAATATCCTGATGCTAATATGCCAGCTGGAATCTCATAACAATATAGATCCATCCCATGTACATTAAAGATGCTATTAGGTTCATAGCCTTTTCATAACACCAGGAAGAACTTTCATTACCCAGCAATCAGCATGAAATTAATCAATATCTTGTTTCATCTCATGCTGGTCCCTTTCTCCCAGACCTGCATATAAAGCAGTGAAATACACATGCCAGATAATTTGCTCTCTTCGGCCTAAAGTAAAACAGCAGAATGTGGTTGTGCTTATATCCACTTTTTGATGCTACGTTAAAGAGCAGCCATCAAGAAGGCTGATCGCCGAAGAATTGATGCTTTTGAATTATGGTGCTGGAGGAGACTCTTGAGAGTCCCATGGACTGCAAGAAGATCAAACCTATCCATTCTCAAAGAAATCAGCCCTGAGTGCTCACTGGAAGGACAGATCCTGAAGTTGAGGCTCCAATACTTTGGCCACCTCATGAGAAGAGAAGACTCCCTGGAAAAGACCCTGATGTTGGGAAAGATGGAGGGCACAAGGAGAAGGGGATGACAGAGGATGAGATGGTTGGACAGTGTTCTCGAAGCTACTAACATGAGTTTGGCCAAACTGCGAGAGGCAGTGAAGGATAGGCGTGCCTGGCGTGCTCTGGTCCATGGGGTCACGAAGAGTCGGACACGACTGAACAACAACAACAAAAGAGCAGAGATTCTGGATCAGAAAATACAGTTTCTTTTTGTCAATTCTGTAATTATTACTTACTTTAAATATGCCCAAGCACCTGCCTCATGGGCTTTGCAGTTAAATGGTACTATTTATCACTCCATTACAGCCTCCACTAAACCTACTGTTGGCATAATTACGTTTGTCATAGCCATAGCTTTCAACTTTCCCTTTTTTTGCAGGAAATTCCCTTATGAAATTTTCCATTGGAAAAAAAGAGAAGGTTGACAGCTAGGGTCATAGCAGCGGCTGTTCCCACCTCATGACCATCATCTTGTAAGTTTCAACAATGATTTCATGTGTCACCACTCAGCGCATAGGCCAAAGGCTAGGGGCTTCCTAAGATTCTGCTAAATGGATTCATCTGGGGGCATTTGGGCTTTGACATCTATGTGACCGGTGCTCACAAAACAACGGTTGCTTCATTGCTGTTCTGTATGACCAGTATTGACTACAAAAGCAAGGTTGTGTGACACAAGATCCTCACCGAAAGGTGAGCAGAAAGCAAGCAAATCTTGGACAAAGCTTGACATAGGTATGGTCAAGCAAGGTCAATTTAGCTTCCTTGGCAAAAGGACAAGGAACATTTTCATCTAAACAAATAATATATGGTTACCTAGATTTTTTTTCCCAAGGAATCTGGGGACACTTTTTAAATAAAAAAAAATTCATGCTTTATTATTTTAGGAAAGGGTTGCCCAGAGTTCTTGACCTTTTAGGGGGGGACCCCAAAGTTGTTCGGCCATGCACCTCAACACAAGGCAGGCAGAGAAGCCCATCTACAAACACACAAACGCCCCCCCCCAAAAAAAAGAGGTTGTGGGGAGACAGATTGAGTAAAGGACGCTTGCTGGTCTTGGGAAAACACACATTAAAACACATACACAAGGCTCCGTCTCTCTCTGTGTGTCTTGCAATGCAGCACAGCTCTTTTCTAGGCTTCTCCTCCTCTTCTTCACCGCCTCAGTGCCTTGCTCGCCCCCCCCCCAACTCGGGCACACAGAGCCCTGCAGCAGAAGAGCACCACAGACTCTTTTGCTGCTGGGCGACTCTACACGAGTTCAGGGCGAGCGTTGATCAAGGAAGCGAGCCAGAAGGAAGCCTCGGTTTAAATAGCCCCACCCCCCAGCCAGCAGATTGGATGGCTGGAACTTTGACGTGGCCAGGACCTCTGGTGCTGCTCGCTGCCATGGCACCCGCCATGTTTCCTCGCCGGAAATCCCCAGGCATAAATCCAGGGACATTAATTAAAATTTGGGGACACTCCGAGGACAGATTTTGTCCTTGGACACATTGGTGAATCCAGGGACTGTCTGGTAACCCTAAAATAATGCAGTGGTTGAGTCCACAGGAATGCAGAGGCAACATTCAGGTACCAAACACTTTTACAATGGGCAACCTATTATGTCCGACATGGGGAGGTAACAAGTCGGCCAGACTTCCCAGAACTGGGCCAGATTACTAAATTTAAAAGTAACACAAGTCACCACAGAGTGAAAACGATAGTCACTTACCATTTCTTTACAGTGAATACTATTCATCTGTGGGTGAGTACATGATGAGATCCACAATTTACCACATCCTAGATGAGGCATAGGCAAACTCGGCCCTCCAGATGTTTTGGGACTACAACTCCCATGATCCCTAGCTAACAGGACCAGTGGTCAGGGATGGTGGGAATTATAGTCCCCAAACATCTGGAGGGGGGCCAAGTTTGCTTACGCCTGTCCTAGATGGCTTCCATTTTAGGTGGCTCTTCAGAATGCGAAGCAGGAATCATCATGCTCAGCTGTCGCAGGGTCTGTAAACATAGCTGTCTCTGCATGATTCTCAGCAGCACACATGTGCTGCCACAGAGTCTGCTGCCGGGCAGCACATATATGGAGGTACTTGCGAGAAATGGTGCCTCCAGATGGGCACTGAACATTCAATCACTGTAGAACCAAAGCAGTCTGGAAAAGAAGTGGTCCTTGGCTCAGTGGTTCCACCACGTATTATAGAAGTAACACAGTGAATTATGCTTTGATTCAGGCACATAACCTGCCTCGCTGGTGGACCCTTGAAATGCAGCTGCTGAGAAACAGCTCCAGATTTAGGAGCAAAATTGGGCAAAATTGCTCTCCACACAGTCCTGGTGGCTCCAGTCACGCCAATGCAAGCCTGCCTTTGTTCACAGTTTGCCTTGGCATGTGGGCAAAAATCACATGGGGGGGAATCCATACAAATGGCAGCCCCCACCATATCGCTTCCATTTAGTTCTGCCTCCAATACACCGCTTGCAGTTGCTTGAACTGCTGCTGTTTCCCATGTGCACATTCAAGGTGTTTGTGTTGCGAGCTGCAGTTATATTTTCGGCTGTCCCCAGAAATGTCTGTGACCCCCCCACACACACCCCCTGGAAGAACAAACCCCCCCACCCTCTAGGTCCAATTAAATAGCGGCTGTGATTTTTCTATCCCGCCATTGTTTTGACAAAGAGAGTATCACTTTTATAAATGTCCATCTTCCCCTTCCCCAAACAAAGGGTTTCCTGCCAATCATCCTGGAACACAGAGTGCCAGGTTCCTCAGACAGGATGTTTGCTAAAGCTGCCTGCTCAAATTGTAAAAGCTCGGTGCTTCATACTGGTGCGGAACGTCCAAGCATCAGAAAAATTGTTGGGAAAAGTTATCTTAGAGCGCCTTAATGGCTGCTGTTTTTATTCTAAAATAGCAACAGCTTGTCTCAGTTCTGTGGACTTGCTACCTTCTGGGACAGCTGAAGTAGCGGGGACTGTGCCTGCAGCTTTCAGTAGTACCTAAATCCCAAACCTGTTTACAAAACAAGTTTGTGAAACCTGAAGCTCCTTGCTCAGCCACAGTCATCTTCTATTTCTCTTCACTGCCATCGGGACTCTGAAGAGACACCACCCTGTTTTCTCACACACAGCTACTCCAAGAAGATGCCATGGTGTCTCTGTCCAGGCAATTTCCAATATTGTGTACTGCCGCTAAGGCCTGAGCTAAATGTCCCAAGAAATGCTGGGGTGCCACCAAGCTGCACTTCTGTAACATCTAGGAAAAAGGGATCCTGTGTCCTGAAAACAGGTCCCGGACTGCTTTGGGAGGGAGGGTGGAATATAAATGGATAAATACACCACCACCACCATGTTGTGTGTTTCACTGCCAGAGCTTTTTAAAGATGTGGCGTGGAAATGGGCAAACACACCCAATATGTGCGTGGGGAATTATAGATCGTATGTGGGGTAATTAATAAAAGACTTGGCTGGGTCCCTAGATTCAGAGCCCAGGACTAAACCCACTCCCTGGTAAGAGAGCCCAGGGAGAGTTTAAAAGTCACAAAATGTGTAGCAACATTGAAGCATAAGGAATATAGGCTCCTAAGACCATTTCAATATCCCATTTAGTCTGTTTGCAGCACTTCCCACTTCCCACCTCTCTCGCAATGAGCAGACCCAGTGGTGTAGGAAGGGCGGGGTGTAGGGGGCGGGGGCCCCGGGTTCCAGGGGAGGGGGGTGACACTCGGCGGCCCCTCCCCAAACCAAGCCCCACCGCCCAGCACCCGTCCATACTGCTTTACGGATGGCCGGGGCAGCCCCATCACCCGCCGCTCGCTCGGCGGCTTGCCAGGTTGCCACGGGAGCAGCAGCACTGGCCTGAATGAACTGCGCATGCCCGGATTTCCGGGCATGCCCAGTCCATCCCACAGCGCCGGCCCGGATGGACTGGGCATGTGCGGCATTTCCACGCATGCACAGTCCGTCCGGCGTCGTGACGTCATGACGCCCCTGTCCCCAGGGGGGTGCCTGCCTCCGCGCTGCCTCCCCGGGCAGCCAAAAGGCTTCCTCCACCACTGAACAGACCACACAGTTAGTAAGCTTAAATGCTTTACAAACTCCAAAGGTTGGGTTCATGTGTTATTCCATGCAACAGCAAGTAGAAAATTCTTGGGTCACAAAATGCTGGAAAATGCTTCTGAGAACCCAGATGTATTTGCCTGGTCGGCTTCACGTGGTCAAAGAGAGTGAACAGGGAAGCTTTACTTCCTTCTTCACTGGAAGAAGGTGTGACCTAACTGAGTCTAGCAATACAGTTTTATAGTCCTAACCCCTCCATGCATTAACTAGCCCCAAGCTTGCTTGTTACATTTGACTGAGATTTCCCTCGATATGATGATACCAGGATGTGTTAACTAAACTTTACATGGGGATTGGGGGGGGGGGGTAATGTGATGCAGAGATGCTGTTTTCAGCTTCACCCGGAGCAACACGGCAGTCTTTAAGCTATAGAGGACTCAATCTCTTAAAAGCCACAAAGGTTACAAAAGAATACCAGGGCCCTCCCAGACATCCTTAGTTACTTATTTTTTCATTTTTAAAAAATGTATGGCTCTCCATCATGCAAGCATATATTGCATACGCTGGATTCAGAAGCACTTTACATTACTTTTTTTTTCTTTTTTACAAGAAGAACGATGATAAAAACCCATTAACCCTCCCACCTGGATGCACCAAAAAATAACTTAAAATTGGGAAAATTGACCAAAACAAAACAGAGTTCCTAAAAAGTGTAGGTTTGGTTGAAGAGGAACACACAATTCTGAGCAATCAGCAGAAGCATTCTTTCTGACCTAAACTATTTGGCAACTAATGAGGCAAGAGATGTTCATAATGCTAGAAAGCCTGGTCCGTATTATAACCTGTGTGTGTGTGTTTTTTCATACGGAATTTTTTGGACTCAGGCGAGCTACAGTGATTACAGCTCTATACCCTCCCTTCAAAATAATAGAGAAGGCAGCTTTTTGTCTCTGTGCCTCAAGGGATTTTATCCTCGGAGACCCTGGAGGTCACTGTCCATATTGTGCTACGAAAGCATGATTTACTGCATACCCCAAAAAGCCATATGGGAGAAGCTACTTTCCAGCTGCAGAGCAAACTGCTTTACAAAATGAAACGAAATGCTCAAAGCCTTAAAGCTGAAAGAAGCCAGTGTGTGTGTGTGTGTGTGTGTGTGTGTGTGGACCTGACCCACATCTCAAAGGAAGCCACGTGTTTAATTTTAAGCTGCAAATATGAAATCTCATCTTTAAAATATGTTCATACTGAGAGAGGCGGGGAGGGTAAGGGCGAGGTGTCGTTTTCTATTGTCAGTACTGGCCTGTTGGGTTTACATTTCGGAAGCTGCACCAATTAGCAGGGACAATAAAACAAAACATCTGTGTCGAGAAAATATGAAGAAGCGTGTTTTGTTTAAAAAAAACCACATGCAACCCAAAGGCCTTTGGCTTAATTTAGTCCTGTTCTTTACATAAGTTTTTAGCGTTGCAAAATGTGGCACGGTTCGTACTGTATGTTCCCTCAGCAAACCAAACAGAGAGTTGTCATCATGGTTTTTGAGAGCACAAGGCCTCTCCTTTCTCATGTTTCAACTAAACGGTCTCCACTTGGGCTGAGGAACGTATCATATATCATAAATCACTTTCTGATAGATATTTGGCAGCTAGTCAGCACCCCAGGCTACGCAATGTACAGTATGGAACATTTTTTAAGGTGGAATATAGGGTTTGTAATTGGAAGACTTAATAGCATCTCAAAACATTTTACTACTTCCTGGTACCAGTGTGTGTGTGTGTGTGTGTGTGTGTGTGTGTGTGTTTTCCACATATGGTTCAAGGTTCTGTAAGATGCAAACACACTTAATAAGCCAGGGAACTATAAACCTTGAGGTTCTCTCCGTAAAGCGGGGGGACGGGGGGAGAGGGAGAAACCTAAGGCACCCAATCATGTTACGCTGCTTAAAACAGTTGGGTAACTACCATAACATTTAACTCTTTGGTACCTTTTAATCCTTTTCTTATTCAGAATGGCTTCTCGTAACCATTTAAAGTAAACCCTAAAGATCTGGTTTTTTTCTGAATCTTGAAAAATGCTTGAACCAGGAATATGATAAGTTGCATTCTACACATGAGTTGAAAACATCTGCAAGGCTGGCCTGTCTTTCGTTATCACGCATTTGGGGGAGGGCATCAATTTTACACAAATTATCCCCCCCTTTTTTTTTACTGGGTGTAGACTCCATTCAGCTGAGGAACTTGCAGTAACCTTTGGGAAGAAAAGCAATTAATCACAAGCTGCAATTCAGAAAAATAATGTAATACTTACATAATGTAATGATCACAAGGTCATGCTACAATACAGCAGAAATGTTAAAACATGGGGCTAATACCAATTTGGAGGGGAAGACACTAAGCTAGTCCTATTTATCCAGATATCACAGAGCTACATTTCTCAGACTAGTTTAACAGTCAATCTCTCTTCCAAGGGAACTTTGTGATTTGTACCTCCATGAGGAAATTGTTGTCTCCTGATAACTCTCAGGACTCTTAGCATGGGGAAAGCCATGATTGTTTAAAGTGGTATGATACTGTTTTAATTTGTATTGCACAGATGGAGCCTGAGTCACAATGTTGTATATGAGAGTTTACTAACAATTTGCACCAGGGTTTTCTTTTTTCTTTTTGTTCTATAGCTTCTGTTCTGCCACAGACATCCATGGTGGGATGAAATCTTTGCTTCTCTGGTTCCTTACATTTTTTAAAAAGGAGAATAATATTTTGATTGACACAAAAGGAAGAAAAGGCTTTGCCCTGCCAGACCTACAATGGTACTATGAGGCAGCTTGTTTGTGTTGGCTGAGGGAATGGATTGTACTAGAGGATGCACACATTTTAGATTTGGAAGACCACGATATGAAGTTCAGCTGGCATGCATGTTTTTGGTATGGGAAAGCTAAAATATGAGTTTTATGCACCATGTTATCAGGAGAAATTTGTACAGAGTCTGAGAGAAACACAAAAAAATGTTGCAAAGAAAAACACCTCTATGGTTGTCGCTAATTGAAACAATTACAATCAAAAGAATAAACATGGATAGATAGTGGGTGATCTATAGAGATTAGTTGGACTTTTCAGGGAACGAACCCAGATTGAAACCACTGGAAGAAGTAAGGAGCCAAGTTACTGATCGGCTTCAGTATCACTAATTACATGATATGTTTAAATTAGATAAAAATGTTTGTTTGTTTGTTTGTTTGGACCAAAGCTCACAATTTGAAAAAGAGCTATTGACAAACAAGGAAAATTCATTTTCCAAAATGTATAAACTATTATTGGAATTGGAAACAAAAGACAAGCTGGTTAAAGCCACAATGACCCATTGGGCAATGGATATGGGATATAATATAGACTTAAAACTCTAGGAGAAACTTTGGAAGAATGATCTGAAATTTACTGCATGCTACACACCAAAAGAAAATTATATGAAAATGATATTTAGCTCCAATAAGATTGGCTAAGATGTATAAGGTGGAACCAGACTTATGTTGGAAATGTAAAGAAGTAGAAGGAAGTTTTTTCCATATGTGGTGGGTATGTAAGTTGTATTGTGCTACAAATAGAAATAGGAATACGGGCAAATTCACAGAATTGGTGCTTACATTTGAAACCAAGTTTCAGCCTTTTAAAGTTTAAAATTTAAATTCATGAAATTAGGGTTGCCATATTTCAAAAAGTAAAAACCATGGTTTTTAGATTGACTTGCCTAAGATCCAGGACAAAGCACCACCTTTTGGAAATTCCCCCTGGACGTCAACTGTCCGCTGCAGAATTGCTCCCCACCGCCACCTCACAGAACTGTACAGTTGGAAGGTACTGTGAGGCTCATGTAGTCCAGCCCACTGCAATGCAGGAATCTTTCGCCCAGCGTAGGGCTCAAACCCATGACCCTGAGATTAAGTTTGTTTATGGACAATGAAAACAAGAGTAAAAGAAGCCCTCCCTCCCCCACAAGAGCCAGCCCACTCTGTGAATGTAACAGCAACCGAGCCCATGTGGAGAGGTCACAGGGCAAACCCCCAAATATTTACTTGGTTTTGTGTTCTTTTTCATGAATGTCTAAAAAGTGTGAACCATTTTTGCTCTCGTATTATTTCAAGGCTGTACCATTCCCTTTCCTTCTTCACCCTCACAGTCCCCCATATGCCCACTGCTTCTCTGTGATCCTATTCACATCAAACCTAGATTACCCCCATCATTTGGTTAATGATGTCAGCATGGTAATACGACTGATGATACAATGATATCATTGGAAACCCATAAGCAAACCTGGCTAAGCCAATCTGATTCAACTGAATGGTGGACAAACATGGTGCTGAGGAGGAGGAGGAGGAGGAGGAGGAGGAGGAGGAGGAGGAGGAGGAGGAGGAGGAGAAGAAGAAGAAGAAGAAGAAGAAGAAGAAGAAGAAGAAGAAGAAGAAGAAGAAGAAGAAGAAGCCCAAGGGATGAAAGAGTGAAATGGTGCATCTAAACCGCATGAACATTTGACAAGGTGAACATTTTTTTTGGTAATAACTTTGGCAATATATTGGTCAACATTAGCTTGATTTGCTGGTTTGCATCCCCCACCCCCACCCAATATAAGAGAGGAAATGAAATTGATCAGGCAAGCCCCATTTGAGGATGAGATGGCGAACACTCAACCAGCAATTTTGGTTCTCATACAATTAACACCCTGGAAAAATGCGACTGAAAGCAATCTCTCTTTGGCTGTCAGGAAATGTTGAATTAGGGCAGCAAAGGGCAGAGATGCTTGGCAGAAATTAGGAAGTAGGAGGAATTTATAATAGCCCGATAAACAGAATTCAGATTAAAGCATTTTGCAGGCTGGCACATGGGACCTAAACAATCCACGAGGGAACACACAGCTGTGTATTCGAACAGGCGCCCATATGTTTAAAACCACGGCCGTCCAACAGTAACCTTTTTTAAGCGTTCCTGGTCCTCCAAGAAGTACTGAGTTTATAATTTCATTGTAAAGAGTTTGTACAAATAAATTTGGTTAAAGTCTCAACATTTGGATTTGCCAGACAAAGCTCTTGGCACAAGCAATCCCGCTGAAGGTTCAAAATGGAGGAAACAGGGTGGGATGTGACCAAATGTTCCACACATTTAATTTTGTTTTGTGTATTATTAGAGCATTTGCATATTGTCAGTTGCATCTCTCGGCTTCCTGTCACAATGACAAATGAGTGTGCAAGAGCATCGAACAGGCGCCACCTGAGAATATGTTTATTTCTCAAACCACGGCCGTCCAACTTTTACTTGGTAACCTTTTTGGAGAACAGCGTTAAATAATACTGGTCCGGGCTGGCAAGAAGTTATGAGGTACTGAGTTTATAATTTCATTCCAAATAAAGGCTGTAAACTCACCTGAATGCCCTACAGGGGTTGCCAACTCCTAAATTTGATCTACTTACAGAGTTAAAAACTGGCAGATCTACCCTTTTGGGGGGTTCAGGTCAAACATTTGGATTTGCCAGACTGAAAAATTTATTAAGCTGCTTTTCTTGGGGGAGCCACAAGCAATCCTATCACGCTGAAGGTTCAAAATGGAGGAAACAGGGTGGGATGTGACCAAATGTTCCACACATTTAATTTTGTTTTGTGTATTATTAGAGCTATTTGCATATTGTCAGTTGCATCTCTCGGCTTCCTGTCACAATGACAAATGAGTCAGCAAGAGCATCCAGACTATCAGAGGCACCTGAGAATAGAATTTCTCATTATTTTTAGGGCTTCCTTTTACTTGGTCTTGATGGAGAACATCTTAAATAATACAAGATTCGGGCTGGCATAGTGGCTAAGTTATGAGGTGCATGTTGTCAAGTCCCTAATCCAAATCTCAGACTGGCTGTAAACTCACCTGAATGCCCTAGGCCAGGGGTTGCCAACTGCCATTGTGCTGGTTTTCCCCACATTGTGATTTTTGCATAGCACATTCACACACACACATATTATGACTTAGGTGATATATTGTCAGGTAAAAAATTACTTTTCGCAGTGAGGAAACATGACAGAGAGGCCCTCGGAGCTGGACCTCAGTGAAAGAGGAGGGCATTGTGGGCCAGGTGCAGGGCAAAAAAATGAGCTTTTTATCAAAGGTTGAGCTTCATTGGGGAGCCAGTGATCTACCACAGACATCCAGTGATCTACCAGTAGATCACGATCTACCTGTTGGACATGCCTGCCCTAGGCTAGCAGCCCAATTTAGACATAATGTTCCTGGCTGGCCTAAACCACGGTTTAGCACATTCCCCAGCCCCAGACACACATGCAAACACAGAAAAGGATTGGCCTGCGCATAGAAGAACCTAAGCTACAGAATCTTCATTCAACCATGGATGGAGCTATGTAGAGACATTTCTGGTTTTCCCCACATTGTGATTTTTGCATAGCACATTCACACACACACATATTATGACTTGTGATATATTGTCAGGTAAAAAATTACTTTTCGCAGTGAGGAAACTGACAGGAGGCCCTCGGAGCTGGACCTCAGTGAAAGGGAGGCATTGTCCTACATCACTAGGGCTCCTGCATTTGCACTGAAACCAAAAATGCCTGTCACCACCATGGCAGCAAAAATCTGGTGGTGATGTTTCCTTTCAGCTCAGCTCCTTGTGACAGTTTAGTGCAACTCCGATTATTCTGCTTAAATTTTGGCAGATTAACAAAAAAATAAAATAAAAATGACCACCCTACTTTCGATAAAAATGACCCTACTTTCGAGAGTAAAGAAGTAGTAAAGCACACGAAAGCTCATACCAAGAACAAACTTAGTTGGTCTCTAAGGTGCTACTGGAAGGATTTTTTTGATTTTGATTTTATATTTTGTTTGGATAGTAAATAGAGTGGCTTGTTTTCAGGGCTGTCTCAGGTGTTTTTATCTGAATTGCCCTCAGCCACACCATTTTTTTTAAACAAACAATTTAATAATTGTATTATTTATACCCTGCCCATCTGGCTGGGTTGCCCCAGTCACTCTGGGCACCTTCCAACATGTATAAAAACATAAAAAAAATCAAACATAAAAAAACTTCCCCAAATCATCACCACTATCATTATGAAAAGCCAATACCCTTTCACCATCCTGTTATTTGGATTTATTCCCCCTCCTTGGATATTGTCGTTCTTTTCTCTCTCTTAATTTTCTGTGGTGCTGTTGCTGGCCACCAAACTGATTAACTTTAGGATCAAACCTCCCCCCCCTCCCCATCATGCACATAAGGGGACTAATTTGGAGATTGAAAACAAGCTCAGTCCCACAGCATATGGATGGTCCCTTGTTGTAGTTTTAAGTCGTAGTCATGCATCTTAGTGATTAAAATACAACAACTGCAAAAGCCTGGAGGCGGCAGCTGCACTCAGGGCGAGTGGCAAAGTACGCGCAAGGCCTTTTTGCCAAACGCTGCTCCATTCATTCACCAAATGGACTGACCTTTAAACCTCTCCCTTTATATGGGATGGGATGAGGTGCGAATTTAATCTCCACCTTCACTCGGTTCCTGAGTATACAGTACATCACCAACTGTGCCAAACCACGTCTGATGGACTTGGAGGAGGTGGGTTTCTAATATCAACCTACATCCCCTGGAAGTTAGCTTCAGGGCCCTTGGAAGACTCATTTCAAGCATGGGCTCTGCAGCAGTACCTTGGTTCTCAAATGCCTTGGTACTCAAACAACTTGGAACCCTAACACTGCAAACCCAGAAGTAAATGTTCTGGTTTGCGAACATTTTTCAGAACCCAAACATGCTCCTTTTTGAGTGTTACACTTCCGATCTGAGTGCCACGCATCCGTTTTGAGTGTTACGCTGAGGTCTGTCTGTTTTTGCTGCTTTGTTTTGTTTTTGTGAGTGTGTGGAACACAGTTCAGCTACCGATTCCTGAAGGAAGAACTGTGAGGGGAGAGACTCCATCAGGCAAGGTCTCCTTCCACCTGCCTTGCCCCACTTCTGGCCCTGGGACTCTTCATAAGGGAGCTGTTCCTGAAGGAAGAACTGTGAGGGGAGAGACTCCATCAGGCAAGGTCTCCTTCCACCTGCCTTGCCCCACTTCTGGCCCTGGGACTCATCATAAGGGAGCTGTTCCTGAAGGAAGAACTGTGAGGGGAGAGACTCCATCAGGCAAGGTCTCCTTCCACCTGCCTTGCCCCACTTCTGGCCCTGGGACTCTTCATAAGGGAGCTGTTCCTGAAGGAAGAACTGTGAGGGGAGAGACTCCATCAGGCAAGGCCTCCTTCCACCTGCCTTGCTCCACCCTCTAGTCTTTGCTTCTCAATTTGTATTGTATTATTTTATGTACTGTGGCTTGCCGTTGTTTTATTGATTAGTTTAGAAATTGTTTATTGTAAATGTTGAGTGGATTTCTGTTTAACTTTTATATGTTGATATTATTTTATATTACTCTAATAATTGTTGAATGTTACTTTTTGATGTAGGTTGCTTATTTTAAAGTTTTGTTTTATTATCACATTTTTGTATTGCATTAGATTGTTATAAGATGTACATTTTTTGTTTCTTCTGCTTGTAAACCGCCTTGAGTATCGTAAGATAGAAAGGCGGTATACAAATAAAAATTATTATTATTATTATTATTATTATTATTATTATTACTGATTGATTGATTGTGTGACTGCAGTACATTGTTTATTGCTTTCATTTTATGGATCAATGGTCTCGTTAGATAGTAAAATTCATGTTAAATTGCTGTTTTAGGGGTTGTTTTTAAAAGTCTGGAACGGATTAATCCATTTTGCATTACTTTCTATGGGAAAGCGCACCTTGGTTTTGGAACGGACTTCCGGAATGAATTAAGTTTGAGAACCAAGGTACCACTGTATTTCCATCTTGCCTGCAATTTGCAGGAATGGGACCAGGATGCTACTTGCAATGCACAATTCCCAGGGCAGCTTTTTTTTAAAAAAAATGCATTGCATTTTTTTGGGGGGGGGGTTGGCCCCTTCTCTTTATAAAGGCTTGCGAAAGGCATCAGGGCCATTTCCTTCACCAAGTTAGTTCTTGAGCTGTGCAAATGGATGAGGCCAATAGCAGCTCCATTTAAACTTGCTTCGAAAGCTAAGGGGGAAACTCTCCCTTCATTTATGGTCCATTAGTGGAATCAAGCAGAGTCTATTTTAACTTCATCAAATCACTGACAACAGAAAAGGATAAAGAGGAGGGAAAGTATGTAGGACAAAGGAAGAGCCAAAAACCCCACAGTGTACATGTCTATTAAAACCAGATGTGTTTGCTGGCTGCACCAAGTTGATAAATGCAGGCGTGGTGATGATGACTCTGCAGCATCAATTTTATCTCACGGGTCCATTCAGTTGTTTTCCATTGTTTTCATTTCACAGGCTCATTCACACATTCAGAATATATGGTTTATTGCAACGCAGAGGATGTTGTAAAGTGTTTAATGTGAACTCATTATTTATGATGATTATTAGCCTCTCATATATTGATTTGCTTTAATGCATCAGTTTATGCCACAATTGGTAGCGCAGCATTTATCTGATACAAACAAAAGGCATTTCGCTTCTTAGATTAATAACCGTTGATTCAGACCTGTGATTCAACAAGAGCTATTCAAACAGTCTGAATAAACGCTGGTGTTTTAGTTTCAGCCAATTAATACAACAGCAAGACTTCCCTATTAAGTGCTTAAAATTGCTCTGTTTGCAAAGGTAATGACATCCTGTAAATATTTGGGATATTATTTGCTCTGCAATAAGTAAATTGAGACAGAAAAAAATGTTATATTTAATAGCTTAAAATTGCTTTCATTCAGTACAACCTGCACTGTTGTTCTTGTATGCTGGTTTCTACAGTTTTGCTCAGGGCTCCAGAAACTGGGGGCCAAGAGTGCAATCCTGCTCTGGTTGAACTGTATAGAAAAACCTGCGGTTGGTGACTCTATCAGATGTGTAGAAAGATGGAGAGCAATTCAAAGGAAAGCAATGATGGCATAAAGGTAAAGGTAAAGGGACCCCTGACCATTAGGTCCAGTCGCGGACGACTCTGGGGTTGTGGCACTCATCTTGCTTTATTGGCCAAGGGAGCCGGCATACAGCTTCTGGGTCATGTGGCCAGCATGACAAAGCCACTTCTGGCGAACCAGAGCAGCGCACAGAAATGCCGTTTACCTTCCCGCCAGAGCAGTACCTATTTATCTACTTGCACTTTGACGTGCTTTCAAACTGCTAGGTGGGCAGGAGCAGGGACCGAGCAACGGGAGCTCACCCTGTTGCGGGGATTCGAACCGCCGACCTTCTGATCAGCAAGCACTAGGCTCAGTGGTTTAACCCACAGCACCACCCGCGCTGTCAAATCTATCATTCTGCTTTTGCAAATAAGTTTGTTGTTATTTCTAGGATAGTTTTGTTACGAATGAAAAATGGGATACCTGGTCTTCTTTGTTGCTCAGATTCACCAAACTCCAATTGTATCTAAACCTTCTCTTTTACATTGTGTATCATACTAATAACATTTTGTATATGTGCTGCATCTTGATATCTTTGCAGATGTGGCAAACCTGTATCCCCTCTTTGGGAATGTTGAAACAATACAGTTAATTGCAGTCTTGGGTCTTTCGCCCTGATGAATAAAGCTTACAATCAGTTTTTGCCATTTCTTTAGGTTCTTTGCTAAAATACTTGGAGAATTTAAAACAAAAATAGTGTTGTCATTTTAGCTGACACTAACCTGCCCATTCAGGAAATAGATCTTTTGGGGCCTTTTTAAAACCTTTTCACCATTGTTGAAAATTTAGCTTTAAATAATCGGGTCCATGAATTTGTAATGTTGATTCCCAAATATTTAATATATTGTGAGTGAATGTGTTTTAGTTTGTGTTTCTGCTTGCATTTCTGACAGGACATTCAGGCATAAGAGTTCTGATTTAGTTGTATCGATAGACAGTCTATCTATTTTCACAAATGCTTCGATTTCCCTCATGGCATCTGACAGAGTTGTCTCCAGGTCCAACAGATCATCGGGAGAATATCATCTGCAAAGAGGTTCAATAATATTCTACGTCCATTTATTAATATTCCTTTATTGTTATTAGTTCTGAATGCATTAGACAGTGATTCCTGCAAATAATAAAGGTTAAAAAGTGCACCCTTGTTTTGTGGCTCTTGGTATTCAGAGTCTTGGCCATTCACTTGTATTACTGCTCTGTCATCGCTGAACAGATTTTTAAAAATTAATATAAAGTCATTTCAAAAGTCTAGAGATGTTATTGCATACAGTATTCCTCAGGCATTTCCATATTACCCTGCATTCAGTATTTTGCCCAGGGGTGGCCAACTCCCAAGAGACTGCGATCTACTCACAGAGTTAAAAACTGGCAGTGATCTACCCCCTTTCTCGGTGTTCAGGTCAAAATTGTTGAGCTTGTTTTAGGTAGGAGGAAAACCCCATTTTGGGATGGTTCAGGTCAAAGTTGTTGAGTTTTGGGGGGATAGCTAGTAATCTACCACAGACGTCCAGTGATCTACTGGTAGATCATGATCTACCTGTTGGACGTGCCTGGACTATAGGATCTGATCTGCTATGTGTCTACTTTTAACAAATCCTGCTTGATCAGTGTGGATTACATTTGGTAGTATTTTTGCCATTTTATCCGCTAATATGCCAGTGGTTTTTTATTTTTTTATTTTGCATCTTGTCCAATTAATTAAATAGGCCTGTATGATTCTGGATTTCCTGGATCTTTACCCGTTTTTAATATCACTACAATTCTAGACTCTTTCCATGACTTAGGAAGTGTCTTGCCAGCCAATGCACTGTTAAACAATCTTTGCAAATGGAGAGATAACATCGATAATCTTTTCATAGAAACATCCAGGTAAATAATCCCTGCCTGGTGCTTTATGTGGATTATGTATCAGTTCTGTCATTTGTATAGATGTAAACTTCCAGAGCATATTTTGTACAGCTAAGCATTTAGCTCTGTCCTCAGTATATTGTGTTTTGTTTTATTGCTATGGCTAGTGGCTAATGCAAATAAAGTATGTACGTATGTGGTTTAAGTTTCTTGGTTGCTTTAGTTATATCTTTCAGTGTTATTTGTGCGACTAAAGTTTGTTTTCGTTCTCCAATTTTCTCTGACACATTAGTTTCTATGTGTTGTTGGAATTAATCCAGCACATACATACACCTAGATGGGCCACAGAATTTACCCTACTGCATTCCACCCAAGAGAAGTGACTGAAGAGAGGCAGTTAATGTATTGCAGACCTTTTCCCCATTGCACTAAGCTTGACAGTAGAGGACAACGATGTCTTTCACCTGGAAACTTCTATATAGCTTAGTTCCCGCACAGCACAGATAGAAGTCTCCACATTATCTTTCCTTCCCTGAGTATTGGTCACATGTGTGCTGGTGAAAAAGGTGTGGTCTGTGCTGTGCTGTGCAAGGCAGAGGTGGGACACAGTCCTGGTAGGAGTAGTAGGGGACGTGGGTGGCGCTGTGGTCTAAACCAAAGAGCCTAGGGCTTGCCGATCAGAAGGTCAGTGGTTCGAATCCATGCGACGGGGTGAGCTCCCGTTAAGCCGGTCCCAGCTCCTCCCAACCTAGCAGTTTGAAAGCACATCAAAGTGCAAGTAGATAAATAGGTACCACTCCGGTGGGAAGGTAAACAGTGTTTCCGTGCGCTGCTCTGGTTTGCCAGAAGCAGCTTAGTCATGCTGGCCACATGACATGGAAGCTGTCTATGGACAAATGCCAGCTCCCTCGTCCAGTAAAGCGAGATGAGTGCCACAACCCCAGAGTCATTCGCGACTTGACTTAACAGTCATGGGTCCCTTTACCTTTACCTTTACCTTTACAGTAGTAGTAGTAGTAGTAGTAGTAGTATGATGATGATGATGATGATGATGATGATGATAATGATTTATACCCCACCCATCTGGCTGGGTTTTCCCAGCCACTTTGGGCGGCTCCCAACAGAATATTAAAAACATGATAAAACATCAAACATTAAAAACTTCCCTAAACAGGACTGCCTTCAGATGTCTTCTAAAAGTCAGATAGTTGTTTATTTCCTCGACATCTGATGGGAGGGCGTTTCACAAGGCGGGCCCCATCACCGAGAAGGCCCTATGCCTAGTTCCCTGTAATCTCACTTCTCGCGGGGAGGGAACCGCCAGAAGGCCCTTGGTGCTGGACCTCTTTATGGAATTGCAGAAACTGCAAGATGTGCAGTCAGTTTTGAGTACATAGCTGTTAAATCTCCAGGAACAAAGGGAGTGATTTATGTTGTCTGCAGAGAGGTAAAGTGATGTTTGTCAGGGGGTCTTCACTCTTTCTGTGTCAGTGGAAGCAGACTCAGAATCTTGTCATTCTGGGGGAGCTATCTTCTCAGGCTGGTGTGTTAGAGGCCTGAAGAGGAGTTCATCTCCACCTCCTAAATTGCAGTGTCAGTTTTTTCTCCCAAGCGTAAGGGGAGGTGCAGGGTCAGAGAGAGAGAGAAAAGGTAATGGTTTTTTGAAGACAGTGTTGATGTGTATCACAGAGTTCTTCTTTTGCCTCACCAGGAAGTGGCGGTGTGTGGCAAGCAAACTTGCAATTCTAAAGTAACAGGCCAGAATAGCTGTGAAAAGGTTGTACAGGTGTTTTCGTGGTTCTCTGACCACTGGCTGTGAACAGGTGCCTTTGGACGTGTCTCTGTGGTTCTTGGAACCAGGCAGTTGTTTCAAGTTGTCCCTAACTTCTGAACCTGGACGCCAGTCGGCAGATAACAACAGCTATATCTCCACCAATCAGCTAGCCAGCTGAACCTACAAATGCAGTGAATTCTATATAAGTGGTGACTCTCGCTTTTATTCCATATTACTTGGTCTCATACAAGTCCAATATGGGAAGCAAATGTGATCTCACACACTCACCAGCCTTCATAAATAAAATCCTATTTATAGGTCTTCCCCCACCCCTCTCCATTCCAGGTCTCAAACAGATTTAACTCTAGGACGGACGGGCAAGGTCATTTTCTCTGATGGAGTATGGTTCCAGTCATAAACAACTACTCAGCCATTCCAGGTTGTATGCCACTGACTTTTACTCAGAGTATACCTATTGAAATTAGCAGCCATGTCTAGCTTATTTTCATTAATTCCAGTGGCTCTACTCTGAGTAAAATTTAGTTGATTACAGTCATCTATATCTATAATGGCCGCTCAAGGGACAGCTGGGCCCAAATGGCATCTCAAAAATTTTGACATTATTTGCAGACTGAGAAATTAGGGAGAACATCTCCAGCAGGAGGAGAAATGCTATTTTTGTTCCTAAGGTTTTGTCTTCTGATAAATTTCAGCTTGGCACTAGGACCATTTGCTAAAAGGCCTTGAAAATTATCATGAGCACTCTTGTATTTTGCTAGCGAAAGCAGAACCTTAGTTGATTTATCTTGTGCAGAACCAGAATTTAAAGAACCAGTTGGGAATTTAAGGACCAGATAGATGGCACTTGCTTCTCAATATAACTCATATAACCATGCAGATGTGCTGAGCCCGGAATTTGGCTCTATGGTGCCCTGCTGAGAAACTTGTGCAATGAACACTTCCATGCGCCAAGTCGGGGAGCCAATCTGATTTCCTCAGAATTGTGGTGCTCTCCCCAACAAATATTGCACAGCCTGGATCACGCAGAGCAACTCCATTTATACAAGAGCTGGGCAATAAACATCCACAATTAGGAGGGGAAAATAAGAAAAGTCTTGCTTTTTTTTTACTGTAGACTTCCAGATGCTGCAAACATTGCACTGTATTCAAATAATCAGAGTCAATTTCCTCTCTGCAAGCCTCTCAGGTTGTCTGTCTCATAAACACCACTTTTTAGGGCCTTTTGAGCAGACCTCCCCAGTTATTATATCTATTAAAGTTACATCTGGAATCACCAGCGAAGGCACTAGGTTCATTAAAGTAGACATCATGAAGATACACAACGAGGTGGCCCCTGCCGCCAAAATCTTTCCAAATGCTAGATGAAGCACATAGGCAAAGAAGCCATTGCCTCTTATTTCTGCAGCTACTTGTTTTCCCTCTTCCATTCCAAGCAGCTGGTACAACAACCTGTGGCCCAGTCAGACCCACAGGTGCCCAAAGGGAAGCCAGCCAAGGCCATAAAGAGATGGACAGCACCCTGTGCAATCGCTTTATATTGTAAATCGCCTTGTGGTCCGTGGATGCAGGGCGGAATATAAATCAAACAAACAAACAATGCCTGCCTAGCAATGTCCCTAGTTTCCTTTTCAGCATTCTCACTTCTCTGTAGAGCAGTGTTTCCCAAACTTGGGTCTCCCGCTATTTTTTTGGACTACAACTCCCATCAACCCTGACCACTGGTCCTGCTAGCAAGGGACGATGGGAGTTGTAGTCCAAAAACAGCTGGAGACCTCTGTTTCCCACTCTAATAACAGCTTATACATTCTGGAAATTAGTTTTTTCCTGTATTTTCTGAGTTCTCTTTCAAATTGAAAACTCATAAATCTGTTTTGCTTATCCAGTTCATTCCGTTGGTGGCATTGTGACCAGTCCGCCACTGTATTGTTGACGTCTTCTAATTTCATCTCTTGCTTTGAAAAGTCCAGAAGATCTCTATATGGTAAAAGGTGAAATGACAATGCAAACCATGCCATACTGCGTAATTAAGAATGACACAGGATTAATGCCAAATTTGCAAAATACAGTAACAGATGCCTTGAAGTTTGACATAACAGCTATTGTTTTTATTGTTTATGTGGATGCTAAAATTTCAATCTTCATAAAATGCTTTTTTGGCATAGAGGATGGGAGGGAAGGGGGATACAAAATTAAAGTCTCAGAGTTCTCCCTGGTGTCCTATATATATCAGGGTTACAAACAAGCTGTAATTAAAAAGAGAGAGCCAAAGCAGTGATTTCAGCACAATACTCCAGAAATAAAAATAAAAATGATGTGTTTATTAAATGCAGTGGTTTATTAATCTTGCTTGCAGCTGGGGGAAAAGAAAAAAGAAAATCTTAACTAGCATTCATGTTTTGTTTTGTTTTTAAAAAAATGGTCCTTCAGGTCTCAGTGCTTTTCTCAGTTTGCTTTACTACAGACAACATGGCAGGTTCCAAATGTTGTTGGAGACTGCAATTCATTTTGCTCCACCTAGTGCAGCCAGTGATCAGGGTTACTTATTTATCTGTTGGGTTTATATACTGCCTTTCTATCAAGGCACACGAACCCATTTACAATTTCACAATTTTATATCATGTATGTTAAAATACTTTAAAAAACACATTATATAAAATGTAGCATGCCAGAGCACTTTCAAGCCAACTAGGAGCTGAGGGCACAAGCTCCCAGGTCTGGGCTCCCTTGTGTGCCTCTTCTCTCAGGGCATGCAGGTCTTTCTTAAGCAGCCCCAGAAAAGGTAAGGGAGGAATTGCTCCAACATCTCTCTCTGGAGGGCACCCCATTGGCTACCCCTATTCTAATGAAATCTGCGTCTTGACACCTTATTTCCATCAGTGGCGCCTGTATAATAGCTCTTTGCTATCTCTTCTCTTCCCATGATACATAATCTGCTTTTATGAAGAATGCCAGTGTGGGCTAATTATCATTAATTATTATTATTATTATTATTATTATTATTATTATTGAAATCCCGCCCATCTGGCTGAGTTTCCCCTGCCACTCTGGGTAGCTCCCAACAGAATATTAATGATAATAATAATAATAATAATAATAATAATAATAAAGCGATAAAATAGCAAACATTAAAAACTTTCCTAAACAGGGCTGCCTTCAGATGTCTTCTAAACAGTCAGATAGTTGTTTATTTCCTTGACATCTGATGGGAGGGCGTTCCACAGGGCGGGGGCCACTACCGAGAAGGTCCTATATAATAATAATAATAATAATAATAATAATAATAATAATAATAATAATAATGTATTTCTACCCTGCCCATCTGGCTGGGTTTCCTCAGCCACTCTGGGAGGCTTCCAACAGAAGGTTAAAAATACCTTCTGCCTGGTTTGAACAGAGTCTTAGCTCTAAAGAAGAAAAAAGGGCTCCGATATGGCCAGGAGAACCCCGCTAATCCAGGAGCCAAAATGCGAAAATAGATAGTCGGACAGTCTGTGCTTTTATTTAGTAACGAGCAGAGGGTTTCAGCCTCTGGCGAAGGTTTTAAATATTATAGGTTGTTTTGCAATTGTATTTTTATGTGTTGGGCCAATGGCCGTAAATAAAACTTACTTACTTACTTACTTCTGCCTGGTTTCCTGTAACCTCACTTCTCGCAGTAAGGGAACCTCCTGAAGGCCCTCGGAGCTGGACTTCAGTGTCCGGGCTGAACGATGGGGTGGAGACGCTCCTTCAGGTATACTGGGCTGAGGTATATTGCACAAAGGAAGAGACCCAAGGGACAACAACTGTAAAATCTAGAGATTCAAACTTTCTTCTTCTCCTTTAGCCCCCTTCCCGATGCTGAGAGTATAAATTCTTTGTTCAAGAGGTACGGATGCACAGTGACTCAGAGGTTCATGAGAGCTGTTGTCAAACTGCCAAGCGGTGTGCCACCATTCTGCTGTTGTTGTGGACAGTCCTTGGGGAGGGGCTTCCCTTCCTGGCAAATGGCAACTCTAGGTGGCAGGCATGTTTCTTCGCCAGAGAGTTCCAGAAGTCTAAACTAAAGAAGGCCACCAACTGAAGCCACTAGGGGCCGTGTGTGTGTGTGTGTGTGTGTGAGAGTGAGAGAGAGAGAGAGAGAGAGAGAGAGAGAGAGAGAGTGAGTCCAGGACAGGTGAACCACCAGAGAGCTGGAATCCCAGCAGCTGCCTGTGGACGTCAGGTGGTGGCGCCAGCTACAAGGAAAGAGTATGTGCCTTTGCAGGGCCGGCCCACCCATGAGGTAAAGTCAGGCAACTGCCTCGGGTGGCAGGATCCACAGGGGCAGCAGATCTGGCTTCCAAGGAATGCACCGCCTGCTGTCACCACCACAGCAGCAGCAGCAGCACAAAAAGGGTTGAAAGGTGTTGCTGAATTCATTGGGGGGGGGGGGGAAATCTGGTAACCTTACTCTGGGGTCTCCTGATCTCTGCACCCGCCCGGCACGATTCTGAGTGGGTGCCTTCCCTCCCCCTTGCAACGGTCTTTGATTCCCACTTCAACCATTGGGTAAGTTTCATTTGATTTCTGCCCCTCCTTGTCCCCAATGTAGATATTCACTCACCCCTTCTTCCCAGGCAGGGTGGGGGCACCCTTTTGTGATTCGCCTCAGGTGCCAAAACGTTTAGAGGCAGCCCTGCCCACTGGCCAGGGCCGTAGCTAGTGGGTGGCATGGTGGGCCCCCGCCAGGGGCACAAAATTGCCTTAAAGATACGTCCTTAAATATTTCTATAAATTAAAATATCAATTATTTCCTCATAAGAAAAGGTTTTAAATAGAGGGTGAATTGATTGGGTGGAGGGGGGGGTTGGAGGAGAGGCTGAAAGAAAAGCTAATTTGTCCGTGGCTAGGGGGCGCAATCTGGACGGTTCTGCCAGGGGCACGAGATCGCCTAGCTATGGCTCTGCCACTGGCACATCTACAAATTTACTTTGATGAAATATAGTGGTTATTAAAGCTCTGTATTAGGTTTCCGTTTGACCCGACTATAGCATGTGTGGACTTAAATATTTCTGAACCCATTCTTAGGTACACTGACTTCGCTGAAAAAAATTGCTTCAAGAACCAAAATGGTTGTCTTTGTTGACTACAGAAATACGAACCACTGCTGTTTCTTTTAGTATACATGATGATTTTGTACAGGGCTAGATTAATCATGCTTGAGGTGGAACCCAGCCAGACTGATTTCCTGCTGAAATAAGTAGAAAATGTCCAAAGCCAAAAAATAATAATATTTTTTAATCTCTTCATTGCTAGTACACAAATCTTTGTGGATGGTGGTTCTATCAGGCTTGCGCATAGATAGATGTAGCTCTAGATATATAGATATATTGTATGTGTGTATATATATATATATATATATATATATATATATATATATATATAAAACCACAGCTCAGAACAGTGGTTGTTTCCTCACCCCATGGCAGAAGATCCGTGGCTATGTTTTCAGCCACAGGGAATTTTGAAATCTCAGTAACCTGACTGGCATGAGATACTGCATTGTGGGATTCGAAATTGACTGGCATGAGATACCGCATTGTGGGCGTACGATTTCTTTCTAAGCGCCGACCGTAGGCAGGAATATGTATGCGGATCAGAGAACTGCAGGCCCCCAAACATAGCTCAGCAACGAGACCCCGTGCCCCCTAATCCACTGCTGATTATGATCTGTACAGTTTTGAATATATGACTTAGGTACAACTGGTATAGCTCCAGCTCTGTAATGCTGCAGCTGGCAGGTTGCCTCGGAGCTGAGGCAATCTAATTCATTTTATCCCTACCTTGGTCCTGTTGCACATTAAGTTTCCTTGCTTGCTTGCCCACAGTAATGTGCAAAAGGGGTTTTGGCAGCCTGCAATCCCACTAAACACAATCAATGGAGCCCATTGTTTTGCTACACAGTATGGCGGGGAGAAACCGTAGCGATCTCCTCTGAGCTGTTCCTCCCATAGCCAGGCAATCACCATAAAACACGCAGGATGTTTAGGACCTGGAGACTCACAATAGGATACCTGACTCAAAGCAGGAATTCCCTAGTTTTGCCACAATATGTTTCTTGGTGTATGTGTGTGTGTGAGAGAGAGACAGATACACACAAACACACACACACACACACACAGAGAGAGAGAGAGAGAGAGAGAGAGAGAGAGAATGTCTAAGTCATGGGTAGGCAAACTAAGGCCCAGGGCCTGGATCCGGCCCAATCGCCTTCTAAATCTGACCTGCGGATGGTCCGGAAACCAGTGTGTTTTTACATGAGTAGAATGTGTGCTTTTGTTTAAAATGCATCTCTGGGTTATTTGTGGGGCATAGGAATTTGTTCCTTTCTTTTTTCTTTTTTCTAAATATAGTCTGGCCCCTCACAAGGTCTGAGGGAAAGTGGACCGGCCCCCTGCTGAAAAAGGTTTGCTGACCCCTGGTCTAAGGGGAGGAATAAAACTGGAAAGAATGGGCACAAAAGATAGGTTGGGAAGCAAAAACATAAGCACACGTGGAAAGGATAGGTGGAAAAGGCAGAGATAAGGACAGGCAGTAGGACAAAGTCTGTGTACATGCGTACACACAAGGACTTCAACCGTGTGCATGCGTGCTTGCGGCGAAGATCCTTGAAATCCACTGAAAGGCTGATTCACAGAGTTAACAGAATTGCTGAGGTATTCCCTCATGGTCTGGAGCCCCAAGAATTTAGTAGTTGTCACTGGATGTATTTGACAACACCCCCCCCCAAAAAAGTCTGAAAACGGGGCATTTTTACCGTTCAGCCCCCAAACACAGGACTCAAAACCCCTCCTGGGGCACTGCTATATTTCCATATAAACTTCACATGTGAAATGGGGTTGTGGGGAGGAGCGTTTCTCAGAAACCTGATTTTCCAAAGTCCCGTCCAACTTTTTTTTTTTATCACTCTCTGTGGACGTGGTATTGCTTGCCAGTTTGGGGGACTTGCAATGTAGGGTGGGCAGTTTCAGTCACAGGGCAGCTTCAGTCACATAGATTCCACGTGTCGGCAAACAGACAGATCTGTGATTTAATGCCCCTCTGCCCCTCTGCCAGTGTAGAGTAGCAGCAAAGCATATAGGGACTTGAGTGAGCGCGGAAAACCCTTAACACAAAATGTTAAAAACCGAAAGGCCTTTTTTGTTAAGTGATTAACTTGTTTCATTATGTTTTGAAATATTATAAGCTTCCCTGACTTTTAATAAAGCGTGTTTTCCTTCATGGAGAGCACGTGTTGCGGTGGGGGCTAACAAGTCACCCCTCTGTTGCTGGGCGGGTTAGTCTGGATGGCCTCAACTATGATTGGGCTCTGGGTGTCGTTGGGGAGATTCATATGTTGCAATTTGTTGATGGACAGCCCAGAGCCTATAAATGACCCTGCACGCAGCGTGGGAGCTCTCCTGGCTTCGTGCATCGGATCACCCGCCCTCCCTCCCTGTTATTAGGCCTCTGCATTGACCTTGCTATGCCTGTCATGGGGTCGTCTGCGTTGGAGCAGGGGCCTGGTAGGAATTTTTCCATTTGGCTGATTGGCTGGTGCCATTTGGTTTTCGCCTACTGCGTAGCAATTAGTCACAACTTGCAAATTAAAAATTGCTTAAAAATTGCTTTTCACAATTTATTAAAAATTTCTTGATGTTAAATTATTCATTTGCTGTCCGCATGTACATGTTACCTGAATGTGCATATGTTAACACCGAGGGAAGCTGAAGTGACTTAATTCCTTAACTCAGTAACAAAACCTGTCTGTGTTAATTAACTAATTGAAGTTAATTAATTGAAATTTGTTCATGATAGTTACAGTGGAAACAAATAGTGTTTTACTTACCTTAGAGCCTTCCTCCTGGTAAGTACAGTCATACCTCGTGTTGCGTACGCTCCGTGTTGTGTAAGTTCGAGTTAAGCACCTCTGCGACCCGGAAGTCCTCCACGGAGTGCGCACTATGCGCGGGTGCGTGCGGATGCGCAGAAGTGTTCTGTGCACTTCGCGTATTTGCAGAAGCGCAAAACCCCGCGAACTTCTGGGTTTTTTCTTTTTTTTTCTTTTTTGTTCGTTAGTGTTTCGTGGCGTGACCCGGAACGGATCGCGTACGTAACACGGGGTAGCACTGTATCCATTTAAAGAATCATATAATTGTAGAGTTAGTTTGTAGATCTCTTGTGATATCTTGGTTGTGTGAACCAAGCTCTGATCAGGAGAAAGGTACTTGTTTGTTGCTGTCCAGCTGTGAAATGCCCTTTCTCCAGAAGTCTAAGAATGCTTGTCAGGGCATTTTCTCAAGGGCCAACAACATCCTACAGAACTAAGCATGGCAGTCATCAACCCAAATCTACTGCTGTTTCTCATTAGCAATGTGTCTTTGGGAAAGCTACGTACATGGTTGTTTTCAGTGTTTCCCCAACCCCCATTTTACTGTACGCCAGTTATGGAGTTACAGGGAAATGCTAAACACAATGACGTCTCATGTTGTGTCTGTTCAACCATTAAATCCCATGGAAAAGCATCTGATGAATGTTGGCTGTGGCCACACGTCCCCTCCCTGAATGAATCCTCTGGCCTTTCAGCAAGTTCTTAGTTGTCAACTATTTTTTAAAAGATTTCAATCTATCCTATCCATGTGTGGTCCCTAACTGTCACTCGCCAATCTGAGCTAACAGGCATGAAATTTAAAATAAAATGCCAACATTTATTCAAGGCTTCTGAAGCCAACCAATCGCATTTTCAAATTTGTCTATGAAAATGTCTCTTCTAGATTGGGCATTTTGTCCAGTTCCAAAGGTGTTCCTCGGTCTCTCGACTATATCTTGGTTGTGTGAACCAAGCTCTGATCAGGAGAAAGGTACTTGTTTGTTGCTGTCCAGCTGTGAAATGCCCTTTCTCCAGAAGTCTAAGAATGCTTGTCAGGGCATTTTCTCAAGGGCCAACAACATCCTACAGAACTAAGCATGGCAGTCATCAACCCAAATCTACTGCTGTTTCTCATTAGCAATGTGTCTTTGGGAAAGCTACGTACATGGTTGTTTTCAGTGTTTCCCCAACCCCCATTTTACTGTACGCCAGTTATGGAGTTACAGGGAAATGCTAAACACAATGACGTCTCATGTTGTGTCTGTTCAACCATTAAATCCCATGGAAAAGCATCTGATGAATGTTGGCTGTGGCCACACGTCCCCTCCCTGAATGAATCCTCTGGCCTTTCAGCAAGTTCTTAGTTGTCAACTATTTTTTAAAAGATTTCAATCTATCCTATCCATGTGTGGTCCCTAACTGTCACTCGCCAATCTGAGCTAACAGGCATGAAATTTAAAATAAAATGCCAACATTTATTCAAGGCTTCTGAAGCCAACCAATCGCATTTTCAAATTTGTCTATGAAAATGTCTCTTCTAGATTGGGCATTTTGTCCAGTTCCAAAGGTGTTCCTCGGTCTCTCGACTATTTGGGAGAATTATTAGTTTTGATTCAAATGATGCAAAGGGAAGTCTACACACGCACATATACCCTAGCTTCCGGAAAAGACTGTTTGACCACCAAAAGGTGCTTTTTTGTGTGTGTGCAGGTTAGAGGGCACAGAGAGCTGCAGTGGGAAAGAGTGGCAAGGCAGCTCAATTGCACAAGCTGATCGATGTAATTTAGGATACAACTTTTTCCATGTGCATTACATATCCGCAAACAGATGGAAAATGTTTTCAGTGTCATGTGTGAAAAGGCTCTTGGTTTATCCTGAACAGAAAACCGCCTCAATCAAGTGGGTGAGGGAGAGGCCTGAAACTCAACTTTAAGAAAGCATGATAGAAATCAGAATGTTGACAAAGGTTTTCCCTGCAATTCCAGAACTGTGAGAATACTGGAAATATAAAATTAAGTTGCCACGTTTGGTCAAAAAGGTCCATCAAGTTGGAATATTGCTTCCATGTAAGTGACGATGAAGGCAAAAGGCATCCCGTTAGCTCCCAGTGTCTTGTTCAATCTGTGCTATGTTGTGGAATTGCTTTACTCGTGTTTATAATTGCATATAAACTGCTTGACTTCTTTTACTCGTTTGTAATCATATGATTATAATGCTTTAACCCACACTGGGACCTTTCAGGGGAGAGCAAGTAAGGTACCTTATAAACCAACCATTGCCATGCAACATCATTTAATGATCATGGTTGGGTTTTCCACCATGCATATATCCGAATTTATTTTGTAGCGAGAAGTGAGAGATGTAGGAGGACCTTGAAGCTGTTCCCAACGGTGTCAGGAGTGCAAAAGAATTATGATTTCCCAAGCAGGATTGTGCAAGGCTTTCTTGCTTGT
Organism: Lacerta viridis; assembly: GCA_900245905.1. Lineage (NCBI taxonomy): Eukaryota > Metazoa > Chordata > Lepidosauria > Squamata > Lacertidae > Lacerta > Lacerta viridis. The sequence goes on from OFHU01003673.1 coordinate 123,167, forward strand.
AGCCTCAAACCCCTTTCTATGTGGGATAATTCTGTGGGTCCTGTCTTCTGCCGAGAGCTCATATTCATGAATGTTATATGCTTTAGCTGTTTTAATTTGGAACAAAGTAGGATTGAATTAGATGTTTTAATATTTTTTAGTCTTCTTTTGAGAAGTGGGCAACATATTCCTTTATTAAACTACTAAGATTACATGGAAAAGCCTTAACAGAAATAAGTTGTTTTGCGGAATAAAAACCCTGCTAAAATTTTTGGCTATGGTAATGTTTTCGAGGCCCAATCAGTTACTGCTTGAGGGTCAAATGATAGACATAAGCTTTGTCCACTCACACTTAATTCAGAATTATGAACCCAGAACTGTGGTGAATAGCTTCAAAACAAGCCAGATATATCAATGAGGCTTTGGCTGCAAGCTATACAATTGAAAGGGACTTACTTCTAAGTAGATTTGTATAGGATTGCACTGTTAAGTACTTTACTCTGACGGGATCATGCCCAGTATTTCCCAAACCAGTAAATAATACCCATTTTACTATTTTACTAAAACATGTATCATTGAGAACCTCCTCCTCCTCATTTTCCTTTTCAGTTGGTTAACAGACACTGACACAACAATATAATTCTGCCAGCTTTAATGTACGACCACTTAGAATAAAATGAGAGTCCAATAGTCTCAATATGTCTGCCAGAGGCAACTATAAATTTAATTATTGAAAGTAGATTTTTCTTTCTCTCAAGGTAATGTTATATTTTAAAGCAGACTCAAGGCACCGTGTCTCTTCCCAGTAGTGCCAGATCTCAGCTCAGGTTCCTAAACTTTGCAATTTGCCCCGAGACCAGAGGTTTTGGTGGTAGAGGACCAAAAATTAAAAAAAAAAAAAAATGGAAAGATTACTAATAAAAATGAAAGACACTCATCCCAAAACCCAGAGTCCTGTAAAAAGAGATTTGGTTCTCTTTAGTCATTACACCAAGGTGTATTGTCTAATCCTGCATTTTAAATTGGGCCTTAATTGGGTGTGTGTAGCAGTTCGAAACCACGTCAAAGTGCAAGTAGATAAATAGGCACCGCTCCGGCAGGAAGGTAAACGGCGTTTCCGTGCGCTGCTCTGGTTCTCCAGAAGTGGCTTCGTCATGCTGGCCACATGACCCGGAAGCTGTCTCTGGACAAATGCCAGCTTCCTCGGCCAGTAAAGCGAGATGAGCACCGCAACCCCAGAGTCGTTCTCGACTGGACCTAACGGTCAGGGGTCCCTTTACTTTTACCATTTTTACATATGCAACTAAGGAAAAGAATGAGACTTTGTAAAGTCTGATTTAAGGGTGATTTCCAAAATATTACCAACCAATTATTACTCTTAGAGGGAGAGTAAAGAAAACACACAAGTGGCCAGAGGGCTGTAGCATAGCTCATTTTATTGTTTAAACAGTTTTTTGCATAGGAAATATATCTGCTTCCAGTAATTGACAGCAGTATGAGCAGCTGCTAGCAGTATAGGCTGGATATAACAGTAAATCACATTAACTCAAGCTTGATTTACACCAGTTTAAAACTTGCGGCAGCTGAGTTTTTGCAACCTACAGAAGAAAAGTACCCCAACGAAAACTCCTATCCTCCAAAACAGGCAGAACTCTCCTCCCGGACAAACCCTAGCTTGCAAACCTTTTGGCTCATAAGAGGGCTCTGGTTGCCTGAGGCCCCAGTTCTAAAAGTTTAAGTTTGTAGAGTGTAAATACATCCTAGGGTAAAATGTCATTACACCAAGATTGTGCATGCTTTTTAAAACAAAAAACAAAAAAACCGAACAAACAACCCCCCCCCAAAAAAACCCAAAACAAAACAAAACAAAAAAACCCCAGAAGTACAGCTGTCAGTATATGGGGCCTCTGGCAATGGGGGGAGGAGAGGTTGAGATTGGGGGCGGGAATGCCAAAAGTTTTAAAATGGATCAACCTTGGTGTGTAGCTAGCAAGCAATAACTGACTACTCGTCACCTACAGTTGTACTAAATGTATCTAAAGAAACACACAGCCCTACAAAAGTTGTTCTCGGAGAAATACCATTTGAGATTTGGGGTGTTTCTTCCCAGTTCACTAAAGTCCTATATGATATAAGCACAAATTAACAGCTTGATGAAGACATAATCTAATGCAGCTTTTGAGAAGCCTAACCCTGGGATGGAGTTACCCCTCACATTCTACAATGTTGTAGTTTTTTCGTGTTTTTTTTTTTCGTTTTTTTCCATTTTCGAAGTAAATGTTATCTGAAACATATTTACAACTGAACTCAACAGAGACTGTGAAACTGAACAGGCACTGGTCATTTGTTTATTTTTATTTTTTTGTGTTTTTTTTTCCTCGTCTTTTCCCCCTCCCTCCCCCCGCTCTCTCTCTCTCTCTCTCTTTCTTTTTTTGTTTTTGGTAAACATTTTTGCTGGTTTTTTTGTCTCTCTCTCTCTCTCTCTCTCTCGCTCTCATTTTGCATCAACTTCTACTAGTCCATGCAACTTCAATGCCCTCTTATGAAGAATGCATAATAAGCCATACTTCTTTTTTTTTCCTCTTTAAAAAAAAAAAGTCCTTCTGCATATAGATACACATTTGCCACATCAGTCCCTGTAGCACAGTTTTCGAAACCATTCTGTCAAAAATACAGTAATACAAAGTCCAGCTTTAGTGTCACTAGCTCACATTTACAGAGGCCACGTTCTTGTTCTGTTTCGGGGTTTTTATGTTGTTGTTGTCGTCCTGCAATTGGATCACGCAATAGAAGTGTCAAAGGCTTGGGTTTGCTAGTGGCACTGAAGCTCCTTTCACAAATTCAACATACATTTGAATTTCAACACACAGATATTCCTAAGAGTAATAACTACGGAACCCTTTTTTATTTATTATATATATATAAAAAAACTACTTACAACCATTGAAAGAGGAGAAGAGAAAGGAAAAAAAATGCAACGACAACAATAACAACAACAAAAAATAATGTATAAATTGACCATCTCCTACTTTGTCCCCCTTTTTTTTACTATTAACAAATGTGACCATTAGAGCTGTGGCATGGAAACAGTACAAGAGTTGTCATGGCAATAAGTTTGGCTGATGCAAAGGTCATTGTGCAGGGTCAAAGGGCAAACCCAGTGGTCCATATGTTGTCCTCCAACTGCGGTGCTCCAGCACACCCACACAATTTTGAGGAAATAAGAAAAGAAAACAAAACAGGGGGGGACTATCAGAAAGTGCAAATAAGAAGGAGGCAGGTTTCAGCTCCTTCGGCATAGAGGACATTCAATTATGAGCTTTCACTGTTCAACGTGATTAGCCTGCATTGTATTTTGTTTCATTCATTTATTTATTTATTCATTTTTTTAAGCGTTTTCTATAGAAAGAAACCCAATAAAAAATAAGAGCCTAGGAAGCATGCAGCTGGTAAATGTTAACAAAAGACCTTGAAAGGAACATGTAAACTATATTCAATGTCATGCTTTTTTATTTATTTAAGGCATTAACTGCCAGCAACGTTGTAGGAGTCGTTTCTATTTTTATTTTATTTTTTAAAGTCAATACTGTACATCAAATACGGGATAGCTCTCTGCAGCCTTCGCAATCTCATGCGGTACACAAAATTTAGAGGGTTGTTTGTTTGTTTTTTGGGACAGGACACACAAACTATGCTGACAAAGCTCAGTCTGTTCTTGTGCAATCTCATCCATTTAAGTCCTTACGAATGTCCTAGTTGCAAATCCAAACTTCTGCTCCCTGAGGACACAGCTATGTGAGACATTAAGTACTGTCTTAGTTCTCTGTCTGTCCTGAATGCTCTGTGAACCTACTCTTTTAAATACCATCATGTAACAATCACAAAAAACTTTTGCTAAAGGCCATATATACTAATAATAATAATAATAAAAAAGACAGTGGTGCTTCCAACATTCTGAAATGCTCCAAAACCCAACTTTTCCAATACTAGATACAACAAAATAACCTTCATAAAATATAACTTTTCTCCATTTACAATTTCTTTTAAAAGGATTAGTAGCCTATGCTTTTCAAGCATAGCGAAATATCTCCTAACGTGGACAGATTTATTTTATTTTATTTTTATTTTCCCCGTTTTAATACATAAATTAAGAAGCTGGAGAGTTTTAACTCAAGTCCAGCTTCCAAACAAGGAATATTCTTGTTTACTTTAAAAGCGGAAATGGCACACATTTCCATTATAATTGCTAAAAATTAGCTTTACAAACGAGGGTGCTTTAAAAAAAGGAAAGAAAATCTTAACAAAACTATACAGTGTACAAATTACTGTCTACAAGGTAGGTGGGTCCATTAAGAAGATTCTCCGTTCTTCTCGAACTGCAGCTTCACAGGTTCATTCACATATTTTTAAATGGAGCTGCCCACCTGAACACACCTATATTGCTATATTTAATATTTTGCCATGTCTTTATGTACAGTCTCCTTCGCTGCCTTCCCCCCCTCCCCACCCTTTAGTCAAGCCTCAAACGTTTACGTCAATCTAGGGGAAAACACACTTCAGTGGCACTGCCAATGGGCAAGGGCTCCAAAGCAATAGAATAAAAGGCAGAACAGTGCACATAGAACAGGGTGACTTGATTTAGTCATAGTTCCTGATAAAGGAAGGAGGCTCAGACTAGATTTGAGTTCGCGGCATTTTGCTGAACAATTGAATTCTCAGCTTTTAAGGAAAATTTAAGAATAGATAGTATGTTTTTGATGGGTACAGTCGTACCTTGGAAGTCGATCGGAATCCGTTCCGGAAGTTCTGGAATTCGACTTCCAAAACGTTCAGAAACCAAAGCGCGGCTTCCGATTGGCTGCAGAAAGCTCCTACAGCCAATCGGAAGCCCCGTCGGACGTTCGGATTCCAAAAATAGTTCGCAAAGTGGAACAGTCACTTCCGGGTTTCCGGCGTTCGGGAGCCAAAAAATTCGAGAGCTAAGCTGTTCGAAAACCAAGGTACGGCTGTATTGTTAAAAAGGAAGGCAGAAAAAAAAAAAACCCACAGAGATCACAGCCCTGAGATTACTAAACTTGCACATTAAGTGTTGTTAGGAATGATGGGGCTGGATACCAAAGAGATTCAATGGGGGGAAATTGTTTTTGCAGAGCAAGTTAGCCTTCTATAAATAAGATCATCTTCCCTATTGTTATAAATTTGTTTCATAAATGCAACAATTGTTCGGGGGTTCATTTGAGTCCACGGGAATCAGAATCAATTAAATTATTGCACTTTAAAATTCTGAAGTATATGTTTCAGTCAGCTTCACTGTTCTGGGTTTAACAAAGTGTCCTGCATGGTCCATACCTGCTCATTGTTAACTGATAAGCCAGGAAAACAATAATGACCTATTTTATGGGGACATAGCCTAAGGGTTTTCAGTGAAACCTTGTACTATTCAATTATTATTTCAGATAGCCATATATTTAGTGAAGTAATTATTGATTCAGCAAAATATGAAGCTTACATTTTTTAAAAAAATTGTGCTGTTTTGTTTTTTTTAAAAAAAACCAGCTTCGCCACTGTCATTTGGCTTTGCCGACAGAACTCTCTTTAAAAATGTTCTAACTGACGCTGCCTCAAAATTGGAAGTCGAGATAACTCTGGGAAAAGCCCACGTTCAATAGCTGCTGTTGTCATGCTGTTGTCATGTTCATCCCCATTTTAAAGAGAATTCGAAAGGGAGAACACAACAGCAAGTGCAACATTCGCCATTGGTGGTGATTAACGTGCAAATTGGTCGAAACGTCGCCTGTGATCCAAAAAGCAACATAGGTAACTCCGTAAGTAAAGTGGGACTTCTGAGCTATCTTTAGTCGGCTTCTTTTAGATTCAAGGCAATTTTTACACTGGTTTCCGATGCAGAGTAAGGAAGCTGCTGTGAAGACAGGGGAAAGTGACAAACTATTATTCACTGGCATATCCAGGAAGGAGCAGCAAAAGGGTTCACTGTGGCTCTGAGCGCTTTGCAGTTGCAGAATGTAATATTCTCCCAAACTATTCTCCTTCCTATTCTGAAGGGAAATGTCACCCTGTCATAGCGTTCATCCTCTGTGTGCACGTATCTGTCAGTTCTGGAAAAAGACAGGTTGGGAACTTTCCCCCCCGAAATGGACAATATTTCTTGGTAATTTTATTATAGTAGCTAAAATTGCCTGCCCGTATGAAGCCAATAGCCGATCAAAAAACAAGGGTCTCGGGTATATACTGTATTTTTCCGTCTATAAGACACCCCCATGTATATTTGGGGGAACTCCGATTTAAGAAAATGGGGAAAGATCTACCCGTGTATAAGACGCCCCCAAATTTTGGACATTATTTTTTTAGGGGGGGGGAACCTAGTCTTATACACGGAAAAATACGGCACATCTTGGAGCAGCTTTTCAGATTACGTTTGGTATAATAGGTACCCAAGGACAAAATACGTGTCAAAATATCATGTCAGTTGTGAAGAACACACACATTAGCCCTGTCTAGATACTAGTTTTCTATGGGGAGGGGAGAAGAGTTTGACACACACTACTCAGCCCCCTCTTGATGCACAATATGCAACGAGGACACTAAGCTAGGCTGGCTGGTGCCATCTTGATCAGCTGTCACACACAGAATACTACAATCTGCATAGGGCTAAAGTCCTGTCCCCCCCTGGTAGAATACAGGGGAACAGGGCCCAATTTTAGAGTCCCTTTAGACAAGCTGCATGGGAAGAAGTCAGTGTTGCCTCTTTAGAAGCACTGGTTCGCCCCTTGCCTGCCTGTGCTAGGAACACAATGCAAAAAGAGGGTTCCATATCACAGATTTAACAGCAGTGGCTCCTTCGCCAGAGGAAGAGAGTCCTTCTGGGGAATACCTACCAGGTATACCACAGCCAGAAGCAACTGCTATCAATATGAGAAGATGCCGCGTAGAACCAGGCTCTCAAACAGTTAGGACTTCACTACGCTACAGCGGCTAGACCTTCCAAGGGTCCCTATTTTCGAAGGACAGCCCCGGATTTACAGAAGCCGCCCTGGTTTCTGTTTTGATCCCAGAATGTCCCACTTTTCCATAGGACGTCCCTGTTTTCATCAGAGAACCATTGGGAGGGTATGGAGTTATTCAACCCCCGAGCTAAGGAGGTAAGCTGCTATACAACCCTTAGGAGACATCTGAAGGGCAGCCCTGTATAGGGGAGTTTATTAATGTATTATTATGTTTTTATATATGTTGGAAGCCGCCCAGAGTGACTGGGGCAACCTAGTCAGATGGGCGGGGTATAAATATTATTATTATCATTATTATTACGGACGTCCCTATTTTCAGGGGAGAAATGTTGGGAGTCTGTACGCACCTGTATTTTGCGCTTGGGTATCTGTGTGCAATACAAAACATAGCGTAATAAGCTGACTTCGGAGAAGAAAAAGAGTTTTATTGGTACATTATCGTGTATCTGATTCCTACCTCAAAATATGCTTTTATTCACGCCATGGCATGGGGCAAGTTATTTTGCAAAAACAATAAATTAACAGGCTGCTGCTCTCTGTGGGTCTTGGGGGGGAAAAATTGAGCGGTTTTTTTTTCTCTTCAAGTCAAGTCTGCCTCCAACGGAATCCATTATTAGCACTTATCATCGTCATTATTTAGCACTGTTATTTTAAAACCAGAAATGAGTTCAGCTTGCACCCCAGGTGGAAAGTTAAAAAGAGGACACCTTTTGGAGATTTTTTTTTTTATCACAGTAGGCAGAAGAGTCGCTTTGTAGCCCTCACCTGGCAAATGGTGCACTGCTTCACAGCTACACTGTTCACAAATCCTTCCCACCCACCCAGAATAGATAGATATATGTATGTATAAACAAAACAAAAAAACAAAAAAAAATCCCCTGTCCATCTCTCAGTACACAAAAGGACCTCATCACACTGCAAAAATAGCAGTACCCACTTTGGTCAATTAAAACAAACGAACGAACAAACGAACAAACAAACGAAAAAGCATACATTAATCTTTTGTCTTTTAAATCTGTGTACTTACCTAGAATAACCAATACAGCTAAAAAGCACTACCTACATAGGCAAAACTTGGTATTGCATAATTCGTATAAATTTGAATCCCCTCCCCCCAATATTAATTGGAAGATGAAAAACATGAAAGATTAATAGAAAAAACACCAAAAATACTGAAAATATTGCTGGTCGATTACAATTTTCAAGCGGCAACTATACACAGCCATGATATGCTTTATAAATGTGAGATAAAGTTATAACTGCTTAAAAAATCCATGATGTCACTTTTTTTTTCGTTTTCCCATCTTGGAGTACAAAATATTTTGTCATAAAAATGGTAAAGATTTAAAATGATAATAAATGCAGCAAAACAAGTGTAGTGATGTCACTTTTTTTTAGATTTCAAGGCAAGGCACGTTATGTGGACATTATAACTTCGTGCAAATTAGGATTACTGGATAAAGTAGTTTTAATTAATTTTTTTTTTTTATATAGAGACATAGAGGCAAAATGTATCCGCCCATGCACGTTCCTGTCAATATGAGAAATGTGTCGAACAAGGCTAATTTCTGAGAGCACCATGCAAAGATTTCAGCACCCTGTTATTAGACTTTCCAAAAGAGTGCATTTTTAAAAAATATATTTCACCCCTCCACCCACCCAACCCGACAACCTGGCATTCCCAGTTTGTAAACTGTAAGCTGTGTCCCTATGATGTGGATTTACCTCTCTGTGATGAAGGTTTTATAGAACCTTTCCCATTCTCTAGGGGTTCTTCTTGATGCAACCAGTAACTTTAAATAAATAAAATACCTCAAAGGAGGCAGAAGCTAAAATCAACATAAGTGCTGTGTTTCAATCAATTTCTTTTTCTCAAGTACATGATTTGTCTTGATTTAATTAATGCCTTTTAATGCCCCCCCTTCAAAACTGAGGGGAAAATAGATTTGTTCAAAATACCTTTGAAATTCTTCTTTTTTTAATCCCCTCAATTTAGAGTCCAAGGGCTAAAGGACTTATAACAATGATCCCCTTTAGATATACTTTTTTAAAAAATTGCACTTGCCTCTAAGTGTTTTCCTTAGTGGGGGGAAATTATTTTTTGTGTCTTTCTCTTTTTTTGTTTTTACGGTCATATGAGAAGATAACACATTATTTAAACCTAAAGTGAGGCATCAATTCTATAAAATGCCTGTTTGTTTAAATGACTTCCTGAACATTTCAAACTAAGTAACGCAGTAGTAAAAGGCTGGGTTATAAGGGCCAAAGTTAAACAAATTTGGATTGATCATTAAAGGCTAAATTGTTTGGGTTTTTTTTCCTTAGAGGAAAAAAAAAAACTTTTAGAAATTAGAGTGCTGAGAAAAGCTGGCTCACTGGCCCCAATTCTCCTGCAGCTCTGGTGGATGTCTCCTAGCCTTTGTTTTGAGAGCTAACTAGGAATAGTGATCCCATGCGTAAACAACAAGAATACTAAACCAATAAACTAGCTTATCATGCAAATATTAAGGCATCTAGAAAGTCAGTTAAAATATATTGTCAGAGACAGAACATCTATTTCCCAGTGGATTTCATAGAACAAAGGCTACTTAGGAGGAACATCTTTCTACTCATCAGTGAAATATCGTCGACCCTTTTTTAAAAAAACACCGTTACAGTTTCAACCTTAAGGGAATTAGTGATTGTAAGTGCTGCAATTGCTGGTCTATGTTTCTTGTTTCTTCAGGTTCTTCTTCCTTCTTCTTTCTTCTTCTTCTTTTTTTTTTGTCCCGTCTTCCTTTCTTTTATAGTATTTTGTTCAGTTTCAATCTCCCTCAGTTGCTTGTTTCTGCTTGAAGGAAAGGTTCTCCAATTAGGTTCAAACCATAATTTTGGACGTTTGTCGGCAGGATTGGTGTCCTGTTTGATACTTGAAAAGGGACCAAGCTAGCCCAGGTACCAGGACTGTTGAGGGAAAAGAAAAGAGAGAGCAGAATAATCGTTTAGAATATGGTAGCAGCAATGACCTAAAAAAAGAAGAATGATAATTAAGATTGGAACACCACCCAGCTCCATATTCTAATAATTCTTCTAACAGTGCACCACATTTCACAGATGAACTTTAAATATGCAGATACAATTTGCTACAGGTGCTATTTACGCCAATTGACCGGTCCTAAAACTAGCACCGTAGCAGTCTTGCCATCCAATAAACCAAGTTACCTGATTGTTAAGTCCCACCGAACAAAACAGGCCCTATTTCTGCAATAGACATGTATAGGATTACATTGTTATTCTCGCTGTGGAGAATATATTATGCTGGTTAACAGGCAGATAGGTCGCTGCCAATATTTACTTATTGGGTGGTCTAAGGTTTACTCAGAGTAGATCCACTGAAATTAATGTACCTAACTTAGCCATGCTCATCATTAACTGTAATAAGCCTACTCTGAATAAAGCGTATTTGAAAAGCACCCATAGGAAAGGGGATCATGCCTTGACAGAAATCCAAGTTCGATTGTGTGGAAAAACCTGCTGTCTGAATCCAACTCCCTTAGTTGCTTTTGAGGAGTAAAGTTGTGAACTTTTCTGGGTTTTTGTTTTCTTAAGGCTCATAACTTTCTAATGTTCGACAATATTTTTTTTGTGTGGATAAAAACAAACAAACTAGTATTTGCAACAACTTTCACATCTAGTGCTTGAGTGAAAAACAGCCAGATCTTTTTTATGTTTGTTGTTTTTTTGGAGGGAGACAGGAATATTCAATGCAAATAAATTATCGTGGTGACAAACAGGATTGTTGTTGCAGCATGACTAATAAATTTAATTTAGATGTTTATCTAAACCTCTCAAACTTCCCAACTTAGGACTCTTAGAAATGCACCATGCAATATATTTGTCAATATTGTTTATGGATCCCGAGGGAAGGATAACTCTCGTACGTTAACACTGTGCAGATACCACAAGAATTTTACAACCATCTGACCGGAAGTGTGTTGCACAGCATAGGCCTTTCTTAGGAATGAGTTAGCACTTTTTGGGAAATGGTACCAGGCTGGGAAGATAAGCCTTAAGGAAATGATGCTTTAAAATGTCAAAGCAGTAGTAGCTGAGATGCTTAAATTGTTTGATTGAAAGAACAGTTCTAGGTTAGAGCCCTGAGGCACATTAAAGACAAAGCATGGAGTTGCCACAAGTTAGACCCACTGAAGTAAAGAGACATGACTAACATGGGCCCATTAATTTCCATGGGTCTACTCCTGAGTAGAACTTAGTTAATTATCTGAAGAGGTGTGCATGCACACAAAAGCTTATACCAAGAACAAACTTAGTTGGTCTCTAAGGTGCTACTGGACATTTTTTTTTCAATTTTAAAAAATATATTTAGTTAATTATGACACACTGATACTTCATAGAATCCATCCATTATTTTTGAGGCAATAGTCCATGGATTATGAGTGTGGTCATGGAGATTCCACCAAAAGCAGCTTCCCTCTAGTGAGTGATTCCTACCTTCATGTGTAGAACGCCTTACAATGCAGACGTAAGTAGTCATCACAATCTGCACGGTCCTCCCTGGCCCTGCTGGATATTTATAGAGGCCACTGATGGAATAGTGGATATATACAAGGCATACGGACAGCTTGGTTGCTTACAAGCATAGTTCTTCAAGTAGTCCTTAGTGTTGCTCTGCACAGATACCCAGGTGGGACTGCACGTAGGAGTCCACGAAGAAGAATGAGAATTATAATGTAATGCTGACAGCAGCACCTGCGTGCAGCTGGCCCTCCAAGCCGGTACAATTGGGAACAAACCTTAGGGTTGAGCGCTCCTCCCTTCTTCCTTTATGCACATGACTTGATTCAGAGACTTCCCTGTTTGACCAAATCATCATTTGATGTTGTACCTGAACTACTGAGGCAAGCTCACTTACAAGCAAGCTCACTTACAAATCAGGGTCCACACAGGGGCGTAGCGAGGGGGGGCGTAGGGGGCAGACCTCCCTAGGTTCCATAATGGAGGGGGTGACAAATTATCAAGGAACAATTACTGCCCTACTAGGGCGGTTCATAAAAAACTTTTTTTTAAAATGCCTGCTCCAAAGGTCTTATCTTACTATACTAGGGATTATATAGCTATATATGAAATTTCATGCATATCGGTTAATATCTTGACCCTCCTCCACCAAAATAGCTGTTTCACTTGGCTGTTTTCCTATGTCGTGAAGGCTGAAATTTCAGTTCAGTGGAGCACTTACTGTTCCCAACCCTAACCCTGTGGAAAGCCATCTAATTAGACTTTAATTTGATTTTGAGATGTTTTTAGGAGGTAATTTAATTATTGTTTGATTTTATACCAATGTTATGTATCTGATGTTAGCCACCCTGAGCCCGACTTCGGCCGGGGAGGGTGGGATATAAATAAAAGTTTTTTATTATTATTACTTGTTATTATTCCTTTGTAAGAAAATATGAAATAACGTAAAACCATTTTTGCAGGGGGGGGATCAATGGAGGGTGTGACAAGAAATTTACCACACTGGGTACCACCTGACCTTCCTACGCCTCTGGGGGGAGGGACAATTTTTTTTTGCCCCCAGGTACCAATTTACCTTGCTACGCCCCTGGGTCCACAGACCACCATCTGAACTTGCAGCAATCTATGTTTTGTGGGTAAACAGTGTTCTCATCAGACCACAGTTTGTTGCGTTCAAGAGCAACAGCAAACTAAGGTTTGATCCACACAGAAAGTAAAGCACTAAATGAGGAAGGGAGTGAGTAGTAGGCTCATTTGTAATTCTCTTAAGCCACAATTTGTAAGACTGTCTTAAAGCAACCAAGTCAAGCATTTCCATAGCATTATATATAAGACACTTATCATTTCTTATTGGGAAGCTTTTTGGATGGAATCTCATGACAAATGTAACATGTAAACAGCTCTAGAATTATTTCTCTTCTGAATGCTTCCAGTTATATTACCAAGATCACCAGTGGGACAGTTCAGCAAACACAAAATCTGTGCTGTTTTGTCCAGAGTTACTGGCCAGTTAAGCAAATGTTCAGTAAAGTGGTTCCCTAATGCTATACAGGTAGGCATAAATTTCTGAGCCGTGTTTATAAAATACACCTATTAAAATTCACGACAGAACTCTGTTCACTGAAAAGTACTAAAGGAAGTATTGGTAATAACCTGTTGGCATAATGCTACTTAATGTCCTCTCCTTCCACTAACAAAAGGTCACTTCTGAGGAAATGGGAGAACAGCAGAAGGAACATGGATAATATACCGGGTAAGTATAATTCCTCGTACAAGGAATACTCAGCTCTGCTTAGGGCATTTGAACATTATCTAAGACACAAAGGTCTGATTTGAAAATTGTGCCTTCCATAAAAAAGGATACCCCAGAATTATTTCAAGTTAACTGATGGCAACCTCAACTTCTACCGCTATTCATATATTTTCATTGCATAAGGGAAGAGAATAGAATTTAAAGTGAACATATTGTTTAGGTATGCACCATTTTGAATCTTGTTTAGCAAAGCTTTCTGCTTATGCACAGAGCTAGTAACCTAGAAAAAACCTGCAGCACAGCCCCATCACTTTCTCTACCCTCCCTCCAAAAACCCCTTCTGTTTTGAAAAACTAGGCGATTGATTTGTATCCTTCAGCCTCTTTGGGAAGTGCCTTATTTTTTCTGGCAGCCCGATTTGCACTTATAGCCATGTGGCAGGATGTATATTAATCATGCATGAATGACAAGTGTCCTTTAGACCCCACTTCAGATCTAGCGCAGATTCTTCTATACATTCTAGAAACCAGAAGCCGAGCTCATACATGCTGGGCCCTGTAAACTCTTCCAACACCACTGGCTGCTGTTGTCGCGGGAACTTATTATCCCTGATTAACATGGTGCTTGAGCCTTCCTCCTCCTGCCAGTCAGCTGCCACAGGATCCCTGTTCCCAAGCATAGCAAATGCCAGCAAAAACTAAGGAACTTTGACACTGGCACTATGGGAGAGTCTGTAACACAGATGACATGCATCTCCCACTCTCTCAAACTACAAGTATTGGAGTTTCCTCTACAAACACTGAGCCACATTCAACCGCCAGCGGAAGCCTGTGCCAGGACTTCTGCTAGCTCAGCAGGGATTCCCCGGTTTCTTTCCCCCATGTGCCCCCACAACCTTGTGGGGTGTCAGGGGAATCCCCAGGCAGCATGTGGGAGGAGGAGAAGGGAGATCATTTCAACAGACAGGCAGAAATGTTTGCGCCAATGGAGTGAGCTCCTAAATCAGGAATAGGCAAACTCGGCCCTCCAGATGTTTTGGGACTACAATTCCCATCATCCCTGACCACTGGTCCTGCTAGCTAGGAATCATGGGAGTTGTAGTCCCAAAACATCTGGAGGACCGAGTTTGGCTATGCCTGTCCTAAATGCTACACTGAATTCTTCTGTCTCAAAACATTGCTTGCTCTGTTCTCACACTGCTGCTCCTGCAAATATAACAAGCTATAGATAACCCCTCAGAGGAGAATAGCTTTCCATAAATATCCTCAAGCATGGTCTACAATTTAGCACTCCCCACATCATGGTAATGATTGTACAAGTCCAAACCAGGCTCATCTGAAAATCTACTTCTGGGTAACGTGTCCCTCATTTTCCCATGCTTGGGCCATGAGTGTACTCTAAGCCGAAGTAATGAAAACTATTATCCAGTGCTTTTCCTGATGGTCATAATCCTGAGAACATATCCAAGAGTGCTAAAGTAAATTTTGCCCTTTATTTCGCCGAGAAAGCAAAATGAGTGTGACTGTACATTCATTGCTTGTATGCTTTCATCTCCCCAAAACACTGGAGAAGTTACAGAGGGAGAGAGAATTGGGAGCCAATAACTGTGTCAGATTTGGGGTGGTGTTCGGCCATTTTATTTAGTAAAATAGTCTTCCCAGCAACTTTCCCTCTTTATGGGGTTGCTGTTGTGAAGAAACGTGAAATTAGAATTGTACAGTGATTTGAATCCTCTGATCCTAATCATGGTTATCCTGATGTAGGAAAATTTTTCGAATGTCCACTAGCCCTTTAGATATGCAAGTACATGGTTACTCAGCAATAAACCGAAAATAGGAACCTACAAACACTGGCGCCGCAAGGGGAGCAGTGTGCCCCAGGTGCCATGTCTGGAGGGGTGACAAGAAGGCACCCCGCGGGGTGCTTGCCCCGCCCCCCTGGGCGCAGCAGTGCAAGCAACCATTGCGCCGCCGCAGCCACATGTGGAGGATCCTCTGTTTGTGGCTGCAGCTGTGAGCAGAGGATCCTGCCACTGTCCGTACGCCGTTTGAGCAGCGCCGGCAGCAAACCGCTACGCACAACGCATGCACGGTGTGGCACGCATGCGCTGTATGTAGCGACGCCGCACATGCGCTGTACATAGCGGTTTGCCACCGGGGCCGCCCGAGTGCCGTACGGATGGCGGTGGGATCCATCCATCGCTGCTACAGCTGCAAGCAGAGGATCCCTCCACTGCTGCTGTAGCCGCGAGCAGAGGATCCCATCACAGTCTGTACGGTGCTTGGGCAGCGTCGGTGGCAAACTGCTACGTACAACACATGCGCGGAGTCGCACGCATGCGCTGTACGTAGCGACGCCACACATGCGCCCTACATAGCAACACCATGCATGTATCGTACATAGCGGCGTCACACGTGTCCTACATAGCAGCGCAACACATGCGCAGCTGGCGGTTTGCCCCACCCCGGGTGTCGGTTAGCCTTTGTTCGCCCCTGCCTACAAACTTCTATCACAATGTTCCCCAGAAGTGTAGGTCATCTTAAACCTACTATTCATTGTCTTTGTGTGAGCGGTGCCACACATATTTATGTCAAAAGTTACCAGAATTTCTATTACCAGTTCACCAAGAATGACTATGCACTGTATTCCTGTGATTTCTTTTTTCACAGTGTCTTGGGTCATATATGCATTTGTTTGCAATGTTTGGTTTTGTTGTTAGAGGGGGGAAATCTAAGGTTACGTTGAAGTTTAATTCCAACACAGATTTAGGGATACGTTAAGTATCCCCATGACGGGGTGAGCTCCCGTTGCTTGATCCCTGCTCCTGCCAACCTAGCAGTTCGAAAGCACGTCAAAGTGCAAGTAGATAAATAGGTACCGCTCCGATGGGAAGGTAAACGGCGTTTCCGTGCGCTGCTCTGGTTCGCCAGAAGCGGCTTAGTCATGCTGGCCACATGACCCAGAAGCTGTATGCCGGCTCCCTCAGCCAGTAAAGCGAGATGAGCGCCTCAACCCCAGAGTCGTTTGCGACTGGACCTAATGGTCAGGGGTCCCTTTACCTTTACGCACATCTAACTGTGCTTGATTCAGGGCAAAATCTCTGTTATTTAGTTTGCTTGAAATGAGACAGTACTAAAACAAAGCAAGCTGCACGGATAAATGTTTTGCAGTTCACATATGTAATAGCACAGAAGAGGTTAACCTCAAAGCATTTCAGCTTCCAGGGTTCCAAATCCGGGTTCTGTGACAGAACCTTGACTCGATCCTTTTCAAAAGTTATTTTTGAAGTTGGTAAGAATCACACAAGCACTGACTATCTCTATCCCCCCCCCCCCTTTCTGTAACCTTTTAAATAAATTTTGCACACCGGTTCATTACAATGTGCACTTAATGTAAATAACAATTAGCATTTTGTTTTTTGTTTGCTCAATAAACATGCCAAATACTCACAGAAAAGATAATTCACAGTATAAAAAAACAGTTTCACGGTTGAAGAAGACACTATACACACACACACACACAAACACACACACACACATTTTAAAAGTGATATTCTGAAATCATCAAGGGGTTAATGGTGCTCTTACCACTTCTAAAAACAAACAAACCCAAAAACCATACTCATCTTTCTCTAAGAACACTGCTAAAATCATCTGACAGGAAACATAAGATTAAGTTTATCCTACCTAACTTGAACAAAGAGCGCTTAGAACAAGCAACTGGTTTACTGCAGCGCGGGAACTTTTCTAATCCTGCTGGAATCTGCAGTGCAACTCTCAAAGTACAGCTGGGGGGGGGGAGTTGCTTTCTTTCGAACATTTTGTTTGTGGATTCCCCTCATTTTAGTCACATTGTAGGGTTTTGTGTTTGTTGTGGGTTGTTTTTTTTTTTTTTGCCAATTCTTCCATAAAGGTTAACTTAAAGCTTCAAACATAATCATGTGGAAAATGGACATTATTGATTCCTATGGTCCATTGTTCCTCCATTCTGAGTCCCTGAAGTTCAAGTTCAATCTGGAATTACATCATGTCTGGTTTCTCCTGGTTACCAGACGGCTTGAGACGTGACCACAGCTACAGAAAAAAACAAACAGGCTTCTTCACGCTTCGGCTCCCCTATCGATTCAAACAAACTCTCTCTCTCTCTCTCTCTCTCTCTCTCTCTCTCTCTCTCTCGTATGCTTCAAGTATGGAGCATGGTTAATTTAGAGATTAAGTTCCAAATTAGATTATCTAATGGCATCTTAATGGATTGCTGACCCATTTCCTGTGGGATGGCAACATGCAAGTCTGGCTGGAATACAATTAATTTCTTAGGAAGTGTTCCGAAGATGTTTGCTTAGATGGAAAGGAAACATAATTCTCTGCACATCTTGTTTTATTAGGGAGTTGGGTGGAAAGTGTAACAGAGATAGTGACAAACTGATTTTTTTTTTTAAAGAAAAGCAAATCCTTCCAGCTTTCCCCACCGCTAATGATTTTATCTGCAATGTTTTCGTTTCGTTGTTTTTAGTTTGCAAAAGTTGAGTTTGCATTTTTTTTTTGTCCCAAGCAAGCAAATACATTATACCGAAAGTAACCCTCTGGCTAACTGCAGCACAAACTTTAACAACAACAACAACATTACTTGAATTTGATTAAGTTCTTTGAAAGTTTGCCTGTTTTGTTAGAATACGAAATCTGCAGGGCCATTCTCAGTCTCCCTTCCCCCACATGCCAAAGTTTATGCCATCTCACTGCCTTATCAGCATTATCATCGCAGCTCTTTAGAGGGGCTGGGGGGGGGGGCGCAAAGAATGCCGCTCTAAAAAGTTGAACATTAAGAACACCCCTACGGCTACAGCTGAAAAGGAAATTCAGCACTCTGAGAATAAGGCTCTCCTCAGGAGCTCTAAGAACAAACCAGCTGTTGTACTGTACTTCTGTGTAAAAGATAACAAAGACTACGCAGGAAATGCCTGGGCACAGCAAAAGTAATGTTAAATTAGCAGCTATCCCCTCAAAACAGCACTGAAAAAAGGTTTGCTTTCTGAAATATAAATTACAGCACCTCGACAATGAGCGCCTTAACACTGTTGCCGTCTTTGAAAGACTTGGCAGAAAACACCCAAAGTTCAAAACTGCTAACGACCCAGCCCTGCAATAATAGCAGCCTAGTTGTGCAAAGCTGATTTCCACGTGGTTCGGATTATTTGAGCCGGAGCATACAAAACGCTTTAGCTGAGGCGCTGCTGGGTTTTTAAAACTCAGTTTTGGTTTTATATTTGGTGTGTTGGACAATTGGCTTGGATTTTGTAACAAGGCAGTCCCTATGGCGTTTCCCACCCCCCCACACACCCCAGCCGAGGACGTTTTTCTGCTCCGAACCGAGAAAGAATCTGGTTTGCGCACTGCCAAAAAGAAATCCGCTTGCTTCGTGCATCCTGCCTTCAAACAATGAGGTGTTCAAACAACACGACCTCCCAACACGCACAGATATAGGTACGGAATGAATTAGGAGGTTTGTTTGAACATCCCTATAATGTCTTCTGCACTGGGGGTGCAAAGAAGCCAAGGCACCAAATATATTTTCAGTTGTTAACTGAGTGCTTTGTTTTCTTGGGAAGTGAAATTGTTCACAATTAAAGAAGGAAATCCAACTGTGCCTGGGCGGGGCTTAAGGAGGTCAGTCCCACTGTGAGAGTGGACAAAGCATGGAAAAACTTCTCTGATGCACTCACTATGTTTCCGTATGGACATTGTTTGTCTAATACAGAAGTATTTGTCCAAGACAGAGGTAGGCAACCTAAGGCCCATGGGTCACAAGTGGCCCATGGGGGTCATTTAACCGGCCGACAAGCCTCCCCTGAACCGAGCCGCCCGCTCGGTGAGTCCCCCTGCACTGCGCTAAACCGGCACGACGTGGTGACTCGCTTCCGCAGTGGAAATCGCTTCTGTGCATGCTCAGGTGCTGAAAATTGCATCTGCGCAAACGCAGATGCCAGAAATCACAGCTGCATGCGATCCAGCCCATGGAGGGATCTCCGCTGCAGTGAACCGGCCCAGGCAAGGTAAACCTGAAGGAGCGTCTCCACCCCCATCGTTCAGCCCGGACACTGAGATCCAGCACCGAGGGCCTTCTGGCGGTTCCCTCACTGCGAGAAGCAAAGCTACAGGGAACCAGGCAGAGGGCCTTCTCGGTAGTGGCGCCCGCCCTGTGGAACGCCCTCCCATCAGGGGTCAGAGAGATAAACAACTACCTGTCATTTAGAAAATACCTGAAGGCAGCCCTGTTTAGGGAAGTTTTTAATTTGTGACTTTGTATTGTATTTTAATATTTGTTGGAGGCCGCCCAGAGTGGCCGGGGAGACCCAGCCAGATGGGCGGGGTATAAATAAATTATTATTATTATTATTATTATTATTATTATTATTATTATTATTATTATATAAACCTTGCCAACCCTTGGTCCAAGACAAGTCTTGATGTTAAGGGCAGTAAAGGCTTACATGGTGAGGTAGCACTGCGGAGTCTCACTTCCCAAACTGGTGTTGTAATATAGGGCCGTATTTAGCATATGCGCCGCTGGGGTGCAAAGATCCGCCCAGCGCCCCCAAATTTAGTTTAGCTGCCCCAAATTAAAATTTATTGAGCTTTTTTGGAGAGGTGGAAAGCCAATGTTTACTTTTTTAGGGGGGGGGCAAACTCAAAGTTTTTGAGCTTTTGGGGGGCGGGGAAATCGTTCACTTGTAACAACAATACAGTGGGAAAAAATGCTTTCGTTTCCTGACTCGTCAGAAATATTTGATGCTACACAGTAACAGAGCGACGTGTGGGACGGGACTTTCACTCCATTGCTTTTCACTGCCGCCAATTGAGAGGGACCAGTATACAGTAGGTATACATTTGGCGCCCCCCAGAATTCGGCGCCCAGGTGCCTCCCACCCCTTGCACCCCCAAGTAAAGACGGCCCTGTTGCTATAGCTTGCCTAGACTACCACAGTGCTGAGCCAGCTCATAAGCCACTGCCAATTAAGAAAGACTTAAATACTGCAAGCTGTCCTGTGCTGGCCCCTTCAATGGCACAACAATGATCCAGGGTGTTATGCCTTATTTACAGAGATCACACCCTGTGGCAACCAAAACCAGTACAACCAAAACCAGTACAGCCAAGACGGGAGGTAGGTAGCTTCAAGCTCAAATTATAAGCACCCTAGGACCTGTCAAGGAGCCAGGTCATCCACAGGGCTGGCACACACGCGGAAGGCAAAGAATGCAAGTAGCTTTTTATTGTGAGAAAAACAACAACACAGCAATGTCCCTGGTTAACTCAATGAAGGTGTTGCTGTTGCTAAGCCCCTCCCCTCTAGCCTCTCACTCTGTTTCCCTCCCAAGCAGGTGAAGGCTGCGTTCAGGGGGTGAGCTCCCCCTCTGGGTCTGTCTGGCACGTTGCTCAGCAACATGCAAGACCCTCCTGGAGTGTGGGGTCAGAGGAGAAGGAGAGTCAGCAGGAATGGGACTGCCTGCATACATGCTTCCAATCCTGTCCTGGAAGGCTCTCCCATTTCCTGAGTGCCCTCAAGTCTCCTGTTTCTATCAGCTCCCATCTCGTCTCTTCTGCTGACTGCTCCTCAGTGTCCTACCGCTAGGCTCCGGGCTGTAACTTGTCATCTTTGGAGCCCTCCCTGGGGGCTCTTGGGAGACAGCCTCTGGCCACTCTTCCTCACCCAGATGGTCCTTGAGGACCACTGTGTGACTCTCGAGGGCAGCCACTGAAAATCTCATATCAAGTCATAGCTCATACTTCTGGTCAAACATTTGTAAAGACTCAATTCAATGAACTGACACATGCAGAGAGCATCTTTCTGACCCCATGGCGAGCACAGGTGTATATCCAAGATTCTGTGCACTTTGAACCTCTCTTCAAAAACAGTTTCACATCCATTCCACTGTGTTTTCACTTAATGAAGAAATACAAGAAGACTTAAAACTCCTTCAAGTCTTGTATTCTTAAAATTGGGCATTTAAAATATATGGAGGGGGGTGTTACTTATATTTTTGGAGGGTGTGTGTGTGTAGGAAATTTATTGTTTTTCACTTAATTAAAGTGTACAATGTGATAGAATCATAAACCATACAAAACTAAAGTCTATCTCTGTATATATTTGGGCAACGTTTGCCATGCTTAAAACGTTCGCAATGCTAATGAGTGACTTATTTTGAAATACAGTCGTACCTTGGAAGCCGAACAGAATCCGTTCTGGAAGTCCGTTCAACTTCCAAAATGTTCGGAAACCAAAGCACGGCTTCCGATTGGCTGCAGGAAGCTCCTGCAGCCAGTTGGAAGCCGCGGAAACCCCATTGGACATTCAGCTTCCAAAAATAGTTCACAAACCAGAACAGTCACTTCTTGGTTTGTGGCGTTCGGGAGCCAAAACATTTGAGAACTAAGCTGTTCGAAAACCAAGGTACAACGGTAAAATAATGTAATATAAATAAAAAAGTTAGGGGCTCATAAATAATCCCGACCTGTGTAGGAAGAGAGACAGGGGCAATGTGTCCCCGTCAATCTTTCTTGATTTCTCAGCGGCTCTTGATACCATCTACTGTATTCCCCTGGAGAGGCAATCTGAGTTTGGGGTGGGCGGCAATGCTTTGCAGTGGTTCTGATCCCACTTGGATGGCCGTCTTCAGCAGGTGATGCTTGGGGAGTGTTTTTCGGCACCAGGGTCCCTTCAATGTGGGGTCCCCAAAACCTAGCTTCCCCCGCAAACACACAAACAGGGAGAAATGTGTTGGCTATGTATATATGATTGTGTGTGAGAGAGAAACATGTATGTTCTATGTGTATGGTGAGTGAATTATGGGTATGGTGAGTGAATATGTGCCTATGTGACAGGAAGTGTGGACTACCACCTTGTATGGTTTTCCAAGAAACGGGGAGTGATTCTTGTTGTTAAGACAATATTTACATTATTGTGTGGGGTGGTGGTGGGGAATCAGTTGTGTGATCTCCACAAGGAGGGTCATCAAGGCAAGGCTGACGTACCTTAATATACTCTTTGCCAAGATGTGTGAACAAGAACAACAAAAACTATCCCTGAGGTGAGTTCACATGTAATGCCGAGCCAAAATTGTAAGAAACAAGGGTTTCATATCATGGTTTGTTGGCAGAAAGCAAACCATTGTTAAGCAGCTTAACTTGTTCACAAATAATGCTAAAGCCATGATTTAATAAACAACCATTTTAAAAAGTCCTGTCTTTTGTAGAAATAGTTTCCCCCCCCCTCACCTGCAAAGAGCAAAAATCTTTATGAGAGCAAAAGCTACCGTAGTTTTAAGACATGTGACTTCTAACTTACCTCGGTAAACATACTAATGTTTGAAATTCAGATCAACTGTTTTCTCTGAGTCCATTGTCTAAACTGCTCTCTTGTACCAGTTCCTTTTTGTTATTTTTTAAACCCATATAATCTCTTATTATGAACTCGCAAGCCTCAAAACATGCAGCTATAATTTTGATTCTTCCACAAACTTTTATACTTGACAGCCAACATTTCGTATCCCAAGTGCTTTAACCGATAAAAGTTCAATTTGCATCATTTCAGCTAATCTAAAACATGTAATTCAAGAGATGTTACAATATATATATATATATACATATATGTATATAGTAGTTAAGATTTTGACAAATATATTCCCGAAGGCCACCTGAAACAGATAACGAAGAACCCAAGAGAGTTTAGGTTTGGAAATAATTAAAATTTTACCTTTGCCAAGTAATTCCCAATGTATCCTCATTGCCACTGGGGTATAAATGCCTGCCGTTTTGATTCAAGGTCCAGTCACAAATCCTCAGCTGTCAATTGAAACCTAGCAGTCAGATATGGATCGAGCAGTACTACAGTTTTTAGTATTTAAATGAATGCATGCAAACTAGTACTTTACATGGCACAAACCTTACATCCCAAAGTAGTAGTAGTACTAATGTAAAAAACAAACAAACCCCAAAACAATTTCAAAAATAAAATCTTAACACATCTTGTGCAAAACAAAATCCTACTTTTTCTCACATTAAGAAAATGCTACTTGGATGTGTTTCTCTATTAATAAAAGCATAAGAGAATAACCGGTATTTTAGCAATTAATTATATTATAAACTGAGCTGGGGAAAAAAGAAATGTTAATGTTCAATAGTGAATTTTAAAACAAAAAAAAGAAAAGCAAAACCACTTAAAATTATTCAATGTACTAGGGGGGAAAGGACAGGGGGAGGAGGAGGGGGGGAAATCAATAACCTGAAAGCATGCATTTGGTGATACACAGATGACATGCAATTTAAAGGAAAGAGGATCCAAAATTACATAATGACCTTATCTTACTGTTCGAGAAGGGTGGAGGCATTTGTAAGAGTGGTTGATTAATTTAGTGTTACTGAATATGGCATCACTTAACATGCAGTGGTAAAATAATCTAATCTAGCTCTAGAAGCAAAATAATACCATTTAAAAGACTTTAAAATACAGTGGAGAAGCATTACATGTAAGCTGAAACAAATTCTTCCCAGATCACCAAATCACCAGCGCTGCTCTTCGCTAATTATTCATGTAACCCTATACAGCCATTTATCTGGCAGCTGCCCTACAGTGCGAGCAGATTTCCTGAAAAGATGCAGTGGTTGTATTTATGTTTGAGAAAATAAGCCCCGTCTAGTCTTATGGAGAAAGCATAGGAAAAGTATGATTTCAATCCCTACTCACCAGTACTATAAAATACTATTTAAAAAGTACCAAATCGCACTCTGAATCCAAGTAAGATAACATGAATACTGTAATTAATTGTACCTAAAAGCTGTTCTTCCTCCCATCCCGCAATGGAAAGCTTTAAGTGCCTCTAAAAGTTAGAGCGATGGCTTTCACAGCAGCTCAATTTATTACAGTCCTTTCCTGAAAAACATATATGCTGAGGACAAGATAATATCCATGCCTTGACCCTGTCTGACTGCAACCCTCTTGTGTTTCCTGCCGTTGAGTCTTCAGAAATGGAACAGGACCTTCCCTGACTGTTTTCTTATTCGTTATCTGAAGAATTCAGTGGGACATTTTTTTAAAAAAAATGGGGGGGGGGAAGAGACATGGAAAAATCAACCTGAAATCGACATTCCTGTCCAGAATAATTCTCAAGTACTGCTACAGTACCAGAGATTATTCCTGGAGGACAGTGGGTGTCTGCTATAAAATTTCTACAGGCATCATTTTTCAGAGTGAATCTGACAGTGAGCTTGAAGGAACTCAATGAATTCCAATAATCTAAAGCAGCACCCTGGTGTAGATATGGGTGGGGGGCAACAAGTATTACACATCTTCTTTTGACTGGATGTTTAATGGTTAAATTTATGGGGGCAGCATTTTAACTATAAAAGTTGCAGCTGCAATATTTGTGTGCCATCATCTATTAAACCTAACCAGGCTCAATCCAGATTCAATCATAGAAATCACACCTTGTGCTGTCTGAATCGACAAACGATGGTTTGTAATCGATCAGCAAACCAGAATCAGAAACCTAGGTTGGAAAATTTGGTTTGTAAGCTATGATGAGTGCCAATTATGGTTGGGAATTATATCTGAAGTGGAAAAACAAGAGCTACAGCTGTTGTTCTGCTTCTGGAAGACACTGTAGCTAAGAGTGAGTGCTGAGCAAGCAGAAATAAAAAAAAAATAGGTGAGAAACCTGAAATCATGGTTTGTCTGATTGCTGAAAATTCAAGCCATGCTTTGCGTTCTGAATTATAGTTAGGGGGGGAGGGGGAATGGTTTGGCACAAAATATGACTAGACTATTAGCTAAATATGTCAAAAGCTTTTAAATCAAAACTTTAGAAACTAGTACAAAACCTTTATATTGATTAGAAAGTGTGGCAATATACTGGCCATATTAAATAATTTCAGATCCTCTTACCAATAACTATGATAAATAATACACGTGTAATAGGATCCGAATGCCTATGGTAATTTAAGAAAACTGCAAAGCTTGTAATATTTGCCACCGGTAATATGCTTTGCATACAAATACTTTTTTATACAAAAACAAATGCGCAATTGCACACACGCCAGCAAGACTGCCACCTTAATCTAAGAATATAAAGATATAAAAAGTAATACATACACACCCACAGAGGACCTAATCCAAATAACTTGCCTGCACGTAAATTGCTGTACTAAACACATGTGCCAAAGCAAGTTCTCCTTCATGGAGAGCACATGTTGCGGTGGGGGCTAACAAGACACCCCTCCGTTGCTGGGCGGGATCGTTTAGATGGCCAAGGACTGTGATTGGGTTCTGCGGGTTGTTGGGGAGATTTTTATGTTGCAATGTTTGATGGACAGCCCAGAGGCTATATATTCACTGTGCACGCAGCGTGAGCCCCTCTTCGCTGCGTGCATTGGATCACCCTCCCTCCCTCCCTACAATTTTAGGCTTCTGCGTTGACCTTGCTATGCCTGTCATGGGGTCGTCTGCTTTTGGGGCAGGGGCCTGGTAGGAATTTTTCCATTTGGCTGATTGGCTGGTGCCATTTGGTTTTCACCTACTGCGTAGCAATTAGTCACAACTTGTAAGGTTGCGGTTAGGCATTGGTTATTAAATTGGTTGGTGGAGGGGTAAGGATTGGCTGTGCCTGCCCCTCCAATGCTGCTGCTGCGCGGGGAATTCCGTTAAAGGAATCCAGGGGCTCACCATGCTTTTGTCCGTACCCCCTGGTCAGGGGCTAGGGCCACGCAAGAGCCCCTGGGAACATTAGGGGAGAGGCAAGGGTCAGACCCCCGGCTCCCATTCTCTCCCCAAAGTGTTTTCCCTTTACTGACTTCTGCAAGGCGGGTGGATGTCAGTCTGTCCCCAAGGAGGGGACAGATAGTCGGAACCAATGCCTAAGCAACCACTCACATTTTGTATTTTAATAAAGTTGTGGCCAAAAATTATGCCCAAAACCTTAAACTTAAATTTTTGTGTGAAGTGTGTGTTATTTGTGGAGTGACTTGGGGACCTCGACATGCAACTGGCACCTATTCATTCAGCATGTAACAGATGCAATTTTTTTTTAAGATGATGGTCACCATTGTGAAAGGCCATTTTATAGGGCTAACTCCCTAGGTAAATACGTACAGGGCTGCAGGAACTGCGCTGCACATGTTGATTCCTAATGCAACATTGGGAATTGCAATCGCAGCCCCAAGTACCGGGAGCAATGATCGGCTCCATCTCTCTTGCCAGATCAAGACACAAGCATTTTAAGTTGGATACTGTTGGGCTGCAGGTTTGGCTCCGTTAGTGACCTAACTGCAAGTAAGGCTAAGGTGGCTGGGCTCGGTATATTTCCAAAAGCCCACTTTAACTATGCAAACACCACTGGGAATTCATTACTTTCTGTACTCCAGCACGTTCTTTGCAATTTTTCCAATCTAATTTTCATATAATGCTATTTATTTCATTCTCCGAATCCATTTGCTTTTTGTGCCTCTAATCCTAGAATATAAAAAAATTAGTTACCTAAGAGAGCTGGCTTAAGTGTGAGAGTTGTGAGCCAGAAGTCAATGGCTCAAATCTCTCTTCAGCCATGAACATGGCCAGGTGGCCTCAGGCATGTCACTGGCTTTCAACATCACCCCTTCCCGCTTCAATGCATAGATTATAAATTCTGACCTCCATTCAAAGGTTTCTAAGGATTATTGAGATAACATATAAGAATTGCTTTGATCACTCAAAAGCACTAAGCACAATCACCACCATATTTCTGTTTCTCTTGAGTTCCCCTGAGTTGTGTTGTACTTGGGCAGTAAAAGCTGGAAAATATTCTTATCTCCTATTCTGCAATGTGTTTCTCTTCATGGGAGCACTTTTGGAAAGACTTCTGCTGAGAAGTATATTATGAGTTGAATCCAATGGTTTGGATCCAGTAGAGGCTTCTATGAAATAAGGGGAGATATATTACCTTTCCATCTGTGTCTCATACAAATCTACTAATGAGGGCTAGAGGATATATGGGAAGAGCCATTGGTACCTGCAAGGGGTAGGGGTATTTGGTGAAAGTCATCTCCTCCTAACTACCGTTTGTAGAAACCTCAGCTAGAACCAAGTCCCACCTGTAGAAGGAAGAGCACTGTTGGATCTAACCCATAGAAAGTTTTATGCCGCAACTGCAAAGGGGAGGTGGTAGAAATCTAATGTTCCACCTGCAGATCATTTTTGGAAAGTCCATGTGATGGAACTTATATTCCAAAATGCTTCCTTGAAAGCAAACCTTTGATGGAACCACCTCACCAAAGATTGCAAAGAACGTGCTGGAGTACAGAAAGTAATGAATTCCCAGTGGTGTTTGTATAGTTAAAGTGGGCTTTTGGAAATATACCAAGCCCAGCCACCTTAGCCTTACTTGCAGTTAGGTTGCTAACGGAGCCAAACCGTTATTGCAATTACACCAGCTCCATTTCCTGTTCCACTGAGCAACCTGTATTCTTTCCATAAATGAACATTTACTCAGTCACTGTTGCTGAATTACTTCAGAGATGGGAGGCCTGATCCAGATAAGTAACGTAAGAAAAAGTTTAGGGAAAGATTAATAAATTCTTGTTAATGACAACAAGTACAGATTATGGAGACTGGTGCTATAAAGGCAAGTGGACTGACACTGTTGGATAACAAACTAAATGTTTTTCAGCAAGGCTTTCCAGATTCCTTAATTCTCATACTCTAAAAGCTATCATTTTCACTTTTAACAAGGATGGCATTATATACTGGCAATAATTTTTCAGAGTAACTCAATTTGTTGTTTAAATTTACAAAAAGTTCAGTTTGAAAATATAGTGTGGCAGAACTGTTTCAGTCTTGATTATTTAAACCCACCCACCCCATTTTTAGTGATTTTTTTTGTTCTTTTCTGAATTACAAACCCACAACTAATTTTCTTAATTACATCATGTATTGTTTAATATTATTCTCCAACATCTTAACAAAGTTTCTAAGGTTAATATTCCTTCCACACCTCTTTGATCAGCATCTTATATATATATATATATATATATATATATATATATATATATATATATATATATATGGGAAAGGCAGAAAGTGATATGAGACCAAGCTTTGCTTTTTGTTGACTGAGGGAAGGCTATAAACATATGCATATTGTCATTGTTTTGACTGAAACTTCCTTTAAATGTGTTTCCTTTCCAATGAAAGTATGTGAAATGTGACCTCTTGCCCCTTTGCATGTGTCTCTGACAGTCATGTGACTAGGTTTTACGTCAAACTGTCAATTATGATAAGAGACACAATGCGAACAGCCTAAGCGTCGATAACTTGTTTCCTAAATCTATTAAAGCTTTGTTGCAGAAAAATCTCTAGTGCCTTTTCAGTCTTTGCCTGACAATATTAAGTCCATAGTATCTGCAATTATCGTTTCAGCTTCCTCTTATATGATTTGAATAAAGAAGATTTATTCCACTGCGGGTGGTGCTGTGGGTTAAACCACAGAGCCTAGGGCTTGCCGATCAGAAGGTCGTCAGTTCGAATCCCCGGGAAACGGTGAGCTCCCGTTGCTCGGTCCCTGCTCCTGCCAACTTTTGAAAGCACGAAGTGCAAGTAGATAAATAGTTACTACTCCGGCGGGAAGGTAAACGGCGTTTTCGTGCGCTGCTCTGGTTCACCAGAAGCAGCTTAGTCATGCTGGCCACATGACCTGGAAGCTGTACGCCGGCTCCCTCAGCCAATAAAGCGAGATGAGCGCCACAACCCCAGATTCGGACACGACTGGACCTAATGGCCAGGGGTCCTTTTACCTTTTATGTATCTTGAGCTACAACTTACTGCTGGAATGGCTGCTGTGAAATGCCAACCTTACTTGTCAGAATTGTAGTTTTCTTTAACTAAATCTCACATTGTTGGGTTGGTGCAAAGGGCCTAAAGGTAATTCTACCTAAAGCCAGCCTAAAGGTAATTCTACGTACCCCAAAATATTTCTACACACTCAGAGTCCATACCTTAATGTTATGTAATGCTATGGTATTAAGAATGTATCAATAACTGAACCAACACCAGCACATAGAAGACTAACATTTTAAATATGATAAATAACTTCTCGTCTGCATTTACTTCCCCAGCTTTTTAATTAGGTATATTGTCTCTGTAAAATCGTCCTGCCCATAAGAAATTAGAATTACAACATTTAGGTCATGAAAATGCACTTGCCCCGATGGAAAGGTGATCTATTACAAAGCATTTTAAAACTTTAATAAATATTTGAGTTCCACGTCATTTCCTGGCCCATACTGGTGAAAAGTTTTTTTTTTTAAAAAAAAAAAACAGCAGTTGATAAATCAGGGGAAAATATGATTCTAGTTTCTTCTTTATAAACTAATAAATGTTTGAAATCCTGGCTATAACGCCAGCCAATGGTATGAGTTGGAAAAGAGCCTGTTCATTAGCAAAATATTCACTTCAGGTCAATAAAACTTCAGCCCCCAACCCCAGAACTCTTTCTGCAATGACCTGTCCACTGTGAAACCTTTCATACCTTTGTAGGAGATTCTGAGATACAGTAATCTCCGAGGTAAAAATCTTTATTTACAACAAGTTGACAACAAGTCATGTTGAGCTCAACCATGGCCAACTCCCAAGAGACTGCGATCTACTCACAGAGTTAAAAACTGGCAGTGTTCAGGTCAAAGTTGTTGAGCAAAGTTGGAGTGCAACTATCATCTCAGAGCAATGGTGTTGCCGGCTGGGGCTGATGGGACTTGCAGTGATGAAGACCTCAGGAGTGTACCCAGTTTGAGAGATGCTGCACTAGGAAAGCTAAGGAAAGGCAGACAAGGTATCTGCCAATCTTCTCATGATGGAACCCTTTGCAGCTTCTACAGAACCAGAAGCTCCTTGATGCATTACTCTTTGATTAACCACATCAAGGTCTGGTGGCAAAACCAAGAACTAAGAATGTTTGCTGTTTAACCATGAACAAAGAAGAAAACAAAGTTAAGGAAATGAATCCAGAGTAATCCATTGATTGCTAATATTAACAATTTCATCTGTGCCACAGTTGACTCAAAGTGGTCCCCTACATTATTTAGTTCTAAAAGTATTTATATGCAGCCCTCTCACAAAACATCAGGGCGGTGTATAGCAATTTTTTATTTAAAAAATGGTTAAAAGCAATGCACAGCAATTATTAAAATGGACTCTTAATCTGAAGGTTGTGGGTTTGAGCCCCACGTTGGAAAACGAATTCCTGCATGGCAGGGGGTTTGACTAGACAACCTTCAAGGTCCCTTCCAACTCTACAATTCAATGATTCTATGACTGGCTACTCAAATAAATAAATAAATAAAAAACAGCAGCTGCATAGGCCTATCAGCTTTTTTTAAAGATTTATTATGCTATTGTTGTTTTAGCTTGGAAATATTTAACAATTTAAAGTAGCTAGGAGCCAATGTGTGACCACTACAGAAAAAGGAATGGTTAGATTTATGAGTCCTAATAATAACCCTGACTTTGTAGCTATCCGCATATTAAGTTACATGTTTAATAACATGCATCTCATAGTGTCCTGGTCAGTAAATTAAAATCTATCTGTCATATTGGTTCCCCATGCACATGGAGTCTAAAAATTATATTTATAATGTTCCCATCGATGGAAACATTCCAGCAACTTTCAGTAATAAATTGCTTCATTGGAAATTCCACCAAACTATTATTATTTTTTTGAAGAGACTATTTTTAAGGAGAATCATCAACTATACAAGCAGCCTGAATTTATGGTCATTACTACAATTTATATAGGCTATGTTATGTTACTTAATAATAAAAAAGCACTCAAGAATAAACGCCAATACCTCTCATAACCTGAGAGAATAAATCTCTCCAATGGCTCCTCCTGTGAAACACAGAATGTAACTGTGACAATATTTATTCCTAAGGGGTCAAAGTATATTAAAAGGAATGGTGAATGTTTAAAACACCTCTCTGGAACTAAAACCATTGGCTTTCTAATTTAGAATTTCTCTCAACTAATATAAAATGATTGATTGCCTTTATTTCATGTACCCCTTGATTTTTCTTTTCATTCATCATGGCCTACTTTAAACCAAATGCATTTAGGACCTGCCACAGGAAAAGTGGTCTCTTTTAAATTGTTGTAAAGTAATGAAAGGACATAGTAAATCAATCTTATTTCTGCCTTACCAAAGCATAACCTTTACTCTGTCCAAGCAATTTAGGCAATTCCTGCACGTGTGCTTCGCCTTGCCCCACCACACACAAGACAATAACATTATGTGCATTGTCATTTCCGAGGCATTTTTAGGAGTAAGATCCATATATCAAATAAGTACAGTCGTACCTCGGAAGCTGAACGGAATCCGTTCCGGAAGTCCGTCCGACTTCCAAAACAGTTCCGAAACCAAGGCGTGGCTTCCAATTGGCTGCAGGAAGCTCCTGCAGCCGATCGGAAGCTGCATTTGATGTCTGGGTTTCCAAAAGAAATTTCGCAAACCGGAACTCACTCCAAAACGTTTGACTCGCAAGGCATTCAGGATCCAAGGTACGACTGCAGTTGAAAATGCTATCTTTTTTAACATGCCTCATAAGCTTTCTGACTGCAGCATCTGACTTCTACAAAGCAGCCAGAAGTGTAACCTATTTCCTAATTAAGTATCTTTAAGAAACCAAGAATTTTCCATGTATAAGACCAGGGTTGTTGTTTTTTTAACTTTAAAATAAGGTAAAAAATCTGGGGGCGTCTTGTACACGGACAGTGCATGTGGCCATTTTCTAAAGTTGGGGTCCCCAAAAGAAGGGGGCGTCTTATACCTGGGGGTGTCTTATACATGGAAAAATATCGTATTTTCCTGGATTAGACCATGGTCCTTTTACTTGTTGCATTTAGCAATGTTCAACCTGAAACTGGCAAAGAAGTCAGGATAGGCAAGGTCATTCCCTTTCAGAGGTGCTGGCCATGGGTAATGTGATAACATGGGCCGGGAGGAGTCTGAGCGCGGAGCCCAGGGCAGCACAGTTTCAATTGCCAGCAGTTCCTCCTCTCTTGCGCTCAGGAGGAGCCGGCCACTGAAGCCGCCCTGAGCTCAGCCCCTTAACAATGAGATGGCCCGGCCCCCTCCCAGCAGATTTTTTTTGGGGGGGGGGAGAAGACACCTCGGCCCCATAGAGATGGCATCCTTGTTCCCTATAGTTTGCCGACAGCCTCTAGTACTCAGTACTAGGCTGCTTCTGAACAGCAGCTCTTACTAGACCTATCCTCCAAGCATTTGCTTATTCCTATATAGTCTCCTGAGTTTGTGACCATTATCATATACTGGAGCAAAAGGTTGTACACAAAAGCACACCTAAACATATACCGTATTTTCCGGCGTATAAGACGACTGGGCGTATAAGACGACCCCCAACTTTTCCAGTTAAAATATAGAGTTTGAGATATACTCGACCACAGATTCTCCACCCGGCGTATAAGACGACCCCCGACTTTTGAGAAGATTTTCCTGGATTAAAAAGTAGTCTTATATGCCAGAATATACAGTAATTAATTACAGAATGGGGAAAAAAATGGAAATGGCCAAACACCTTTCCACTATTTTTTTTAAAGTGCCTCACATCTCCTCTCCAACTGCAGTTACGTTTAAATAATAATAAATAATAAAATATTCCAAGCTCTCATTCTACACAATGCAGAATATTTGGGATGGCAGGGGGCTATTGCCCCAGTTCATATACTTACCTGATGATCAATCTGTGTGGTAGAGTGGGAACGGGGGCCCCTCCACCTACATGCACCTAATATGATGTGACCAGTTTCCTACATAAAACTTCTAATTTGCACATTTATCCCACCTTAAAGAGATTTTAAAAAATTAGACCATTGCGCATATGATATTCCAAGTGGCATGTTCACATCACAAGCTATTTTAGGACCCTGGTGGAAGGTAAAACAGGGAGCCTATTCCTGTACTGTGCAAATAGATGACTGCCTGGGATCTATACAGTGGAACCTTGGTTCTCAAACTTAATCCGTTCCAGGAGTCGGTTCCACTCCCGAAACCGTTCGAAAACCAAGGCGCAGCTTCCGATTGGCTTCAGGAGCTACCTGCATTCAATCGGAAGCCGTGGAAGCTGCATCAGATGTTCAGCTTCTGACAACATTTGAAAACAGGAACACACACTTCCGGATTTGTGGCGTTCGGGAGCTGATTTGTTTGGAAGCCAAGCCATTCAGGAACCAAAGTACCACTGTAATGAGCTTTTTTTTTTTAGCTCTCAACAAGTTCATACCCATTAAAGGGTAATACTTTATGAAACTCTCCAGCTCTTTCCCCTCTCTTTACCTTACAGGAATATATTTCTGCATGAACAAGATACTGACACATTTATAGCATTTTCTTAATGTTTTGATATTGGATTGTATCTCGTTGTGTGCTCTACCAGTGGAATTCTTTTTTATCGGGCAAAATTTCACTTGAGTGGAAAGGGGTGGGATACTATTTTTGTTAATATATCATGCCCTCTGCAACCTCCTCTGGAGAGCTGGGGTACTTTTGAAACAGGTGGCTCTGCAATTTGCATTTACAAAAGGTCGATATGCAAAAATCGCATGCATCACACATACACACCCTTTCTGTTTATGAAAGCCAACAAAAGTAATGCCTGGTCAAAGAGCCTTCCACTGCTAGAGGGACACAGTCGTATACAACCCAACCTATCAAAAAGACAATTTAAAAAAATAAATAAATCAGAAAATGTATTGCGCAAACATGGAGTTTGTAGCATGAGGACTGCCAATCCGCGACGAGCTTATTTGCATATATTGTTAAGATTGCTAGGAAGCACCAAGGAATGTGGAATTGTGTTGCTCCTATTCTTAATAGATTGAAGGGCAAAGCACTCCTAATGAGGGACTGGGACATAATGGAGTGCTGCCAGCTTGCGCCCCATAGGGTGCAAAATTGGGGAGCATGGTTTCTCTGCTTTAGTTTTGCTGTGCCAGCCAGAAGCCTGGTGTAGCAAAGCGAGCCCAAATGGTCTCTGAATAACCAACTGACTCAGGACCCAGTAGATACATACATGGCTGGCCCTGCTAACATTCTGTTTTTTGGGGGGGAGGGCTTATGCCAGCATGAATCCTGGTGCTGGTACCAAGCGAAATCCTAATCCTCTCAAGCAGCAAAGATCAGGGGTTTGGACTGCGGCCTAACATAGCTTAAAGAAAGTCAATACTACGGTTCCATGAGATTTCTTAAATCTAGTGTAGGAAAGAGTGTTTTGTTGTTGTTGTTGTTTAGGAAGGAAAGCGTGTACTTAAAATCAAGTGACTGCATACGGGTCGAATTACAAGCATACTATCAGAAACTTTAAATAGTTGGTTTGAAATAGCCAATCATTATTTGGTATTTTCTCTTTGCAGATGTTTTCAGTGAAGTCTCACTGGTAAAGAACAAGAAAGCCTTTGTTGTGCATCAGCTATTTTGAGTAAAGTTTCACTGAATTCTGCATAAGGTATACGTATAATGCCACTCGGGCCTCGGTGGTTAAGGTGCAATTTCCAGATGCAGCAGTCTAACTATATCACCATACCACGAATGTAGGCATAGGCAACAAGTGGTGATATTAATCTATGCCCATTAGGCTTCAGAACTGTGTAAGTTGTAAAAACAGCCTCTTGCATCATCATGAAGCACATTTTAATTCTGACACTTCAGAATTTAGTTTTCTTCTATGCCTAACTAGCAGTATGGCAGTATTGCATGCCCCTACTATTAATTGATGGTGGGTTGGGTTGTTTTATTAGCCACTATTAATCTCAGCTGTCATTTTGGACGAACAATTTATTTTCATTAAATGTACAGCATTAATGAGGTGTGAAATCTAAAATGCTACTTGAAATGTAAATGATGTAAAAGAAATTGGAACAAAAAGGAGCTTGCGTCACAGTAAAATCAACAATACACTCTGAATGTATTAATCTAGGAATGATGATGTTCTGCAATTGAATTTTATTGTATTGTTATTCTTTTGGAACTATAAATGTATACGTTCAAATATGAAACGATATCAAATAGCTGGAGAATCAACTATTGTATTGCTTAATCCTACTTAATTCTGACTAGTAGCACTGTTTCTTCACAGAGGCATTCATTCATATATATTCAACTTCCAGGAGTTTAGAAATAAGGTAACTGAAAGATTCACCATGGAAAAGCCTTTACAGAACCCTACAGAAGCATTTTGTAGTTATGCAAATACTGAAATACAAATAGGTTTTGTTTAAGGGTACTCATCCTGTTCTAGTTTTTAGGTCAATGGCAACATGGATGCAGGGACTTCTTGCAAATACTCGTCTTTTTACTGTTTATACCTATGTGAAACTTGCCCACCTGTTGTTGGTGTAGAAAAGAAGGGTCTCTTGGACTTAGTCCCACATATCGATTGGCTTGGGATGTGCCTGAGGCTGTGTAGGCTGATTAAGGAAGAACAAAACAGATTGATGAAGATAGACACCTATCCATTTCTACCCTGTATAATTTAAAACACGAGAAATTCAGAGTTACGAAGAACGAATTTGACTGAGGGATAGAGTTTTATAACACCTATGGACTTCAATGGAATCTGAATGAAGGCAGGGCCACCTTTCTTGCCTGCGGCAATTTCTCTACAAGATACACAATTTTTTTTGCCAGCTCACTTTAAGAGATGCGTAGCCAGATGCTCATTCAATGCAGCCACATAAACAACAAAATTCAGAGACTAATAATTTGCTACAGTAGAATGAAGTTTATTCTTAGTACTACTTGGATTTAGAAGATAACTGAGCTAAGGCCAGTGATATTTTTCCTAGAAAAAGAGGGAACGTCGCCCACCTGAGAGGTGCCGGAACTGAGTTACAGCTGATTAAAAGCCCTGGTTAAGGCTATTTTTTAAAATGAGGCATAAACGGTGTCCCCCCCTTTTTTTCTAAAGGGAGATCTGGGTATCCCTCTTCTGGAAGTTAATATAAGCAGCATCTAATTATTATACGAATACTGTATTTAAAATGTTCGCGCTTCGTACTCCAGCAAACTGTGGAGCAAATGTATACAGTGTCAGTTCTAGAAAACTGACCTATAATGTAGAAGCTCCTAAAACATTTTCCCAACCCCCATGTGTGTGGTTAACGGAGTGCTTCACCTTTCCCATGTGGGTAACCTTTTGAATTGAAAATAGTTGTGTGTTGACTGAATGTCGTTAACTTCCGATTGTGTCAAAAGAGGCTGGTTGTTCTACTCTGATTCCTAGTATGAAAATATCTATATTACACGAATCAATTTCATAGTAAGGTGACCTTAACTTCCTACTGCCAATTGCATAAAGAACAAATAGATAAGCACTAAAGGATCCATTTAAATGGTATTATATTTCTATTTAAAACAAACAAACAAATGGCGTCTTATCTATTTCCTTTAAAAAAAATAGTTTACTGAATAACCACCATAAAAATTGATTACATGTTTACATGTAAAGTGATATTTCTATGAAGGAGGAATATCCATTCCATATAATTTCAGCAAAAGTAGTTTTTACTTGTGAAATGCTGTGTAAAGAGGCCATTTAAATCAACTTTGGTATGCACTGATCAGGACAAAGATATACAACTAGGAACAGATAACAGCACTGTGAATAATCTTAATATCACATTTTGGTGACACTTTTATCTTTTGGCCAATTCTAATTCATTAGAAATAAAATTGAAGGCATCTTTTTGGAAAGTATTATAGATCAGCCAATCCCAGATACATAGAAGCAATTCCTCCATTGTGCATATTATTCAATGTAGGTTTTTTTAACAAGGCTTAAATAGAAGTGGTCAAATCTCTTACATTTTTCCCCCCTGGTGAAATGTTAAGATTAAAGAACTATCTATTCACTGCAAGTAATACATTTTAGATATGTAAAACTCCTTTAATATTTAATGTTGAAATAAATGCAATTTTCATGCACAAATGGAATCCATTTGTGCACACCTTTGCTCTTTATGCACAAAGGGAATTTTGCTAACACAATGTTCGCCATGTGTTAGTCATATCCTTTCTCAAAGACCTAAAGTAGGATCCCTCAAAGAAATGCGCCTATGATGTGTATGTGATGGGTTCCCTTGCGTCCTTAAACACTATTTAAGCTTCTAATGTTTCGTGAATGCTTAACTAGTGCCATATTGCTTGGAAGGCACATGAGATATGATGAAACAACTAATAATCAAGAGTCAAATCTGAAGCTCTAGTTTCATTCCATTTTTAAGGGTAGAATAAGAATACTGTGGATCATTAAAAAAAACTTCTTTACTGTTCAAGAATTAATCAGAAGAGATTACAAGACTATTAATTACTGTATTTTTCCGTGTATAAGATGCTCCCGTGTACTGTGTAAGACGCCCCCTATTTTGGGGGACTCCAAATTAAGAAAACACCCCTCAGCATTACCCGTGTATAAGATGATCCCCAATTTTAACTCTAATTTTTTGGTTTTTTTTTTTTTTTAAAAAAACTAGTCTTATACATGGAAAAATACGGTAATTCATTAATTGGTAGGTAATGTCTTCTGCTTCTGCTAACAGTGCAATCCAATGAAAGTCCACTCAAAAGCCCTGCTGAGTTCAATGGGACTTAATACCAGGTACATTTTATTTCTTATTGAATTTAATATACCTCCCTATACCTGGGGGTCTCATGTGTACAGGACTGTAGCCTCCATTATTTTATACTCTGCTCTCTCTTGGTGTGGTTAGATGAAATGGACACAATACAAAAGGGCAGCAGTCTAGATTTATCTAAGCTAACAGAAATTTTGCTACTGTCCTAACATCGTACGTAGATGGAACCATACATGTTTAACAATATGTGGGGTATTAACATTTAAGAATTTTTAATTTTAAACCAGTATCTAGCAGAGAAGTCACTTGTCATTACATGATTACAACAATACTTTTCAATTAGTGAGAGGGTATGTATATGTGTCTGTCTGTGTGCTGTTTTTATTACAGCTGCAATGTTGAATTTCAGACTAACGTGGAGGTTAATGCAGAACCACAATGTGTTAG
This sequence comes from Lacerta viridis, assembly GCA_900245905.1. Classification (NCBI taxonomy): domain Eukaryota; kingdom Metazoa; phylum Chordata; class Lepidosauria; order Squamata; family Lacertidae; genus Lacerta; species Lacerta viridis. Next base: position 161,545 of record OFHU01003673.1, read on the forward strand.
AACAGTAACACGGAAGCTGCCAAGATACACTTTTAGGTAGTGGGCACTTCATGTGACATCCATAATGTAAGCAAAGAAGGCATGGCTTGGCCTGTGTGCAAAATTCCCATGCCACCAATCACACGTTCCTGGCGGATACTGGTGCTGGGAACATTTCATTCAACGGGGACAAGCTAAATGGTGACCACTTAATAGCAGCAATTGGATGGCTACCACGGCATATAGAAGCAGTTCCCGGGACTCTCCTTGTGGCTGCTGTATTCCTGAGAAGTGGCTCTAACAGTTGATACACCCTAAATGTCTATGTCTGCAATTCCATTGAAGGCTATAGGATAATCATATGGGCTTGTATTCAACTAAATCATTACATGTGTGGAACTTCTACTCGCCTCACTTTCGGCCCCTCCCATCTGCTCCAGAGGTTTGGGAGAACCCCCAGAGCAACTGGAGGGGGGCGCAGGAGGAATGGAGGTTGCACTGCACATGTGAAAGTTGTTCGAAGTGTGCAATTGTGTAGCTGGATACAGCCCACGGTACTCAACATAGCGAATTAGCAAATTCAAAACTTTCAAACTCTCGTTAAATATAGTTAACCTGCATAGATTTTTCAGTATCAGCTCTAATGAATTAAAATGCTTAGGTTAATTGAGGATCATGTGTCTGATTAAGTATGTTTTGGATGAAAGCTCGCTTGGGAGGAATCAGCTGAATCTCTTTTTTTTCTGTCTCTCTGTCTCCCTTCTTGGATTCCAGGTGCTGGCAAATTTAAAAAGCTTCCAATCCAAGTATGCTTCTCAATGTCACAAGAATGTCCATCTTTAAATTAATAATCAAGCTTTCATTCTCTCCTGGCAATTGATCCTCAAATAAATTTGACTTCCCGCCCTGAGATTGTGATTGCTGCGTCACAAATGTCATGCAGTAACTTGAGTTATTCTAACTGTACAGAGTAAATGTCTTGTCAATGTTCTTTATTATCAAACTTTGAGCATCTGCCTGGTCAAATCGCAGGAAAAGCCACCTATATTGGCCTTAACTTGAAATGGTTTTGATTTATTTTATTTTTGATGGACAGCGTTTGTTTCCTAGAAAAATACTTACTGGTTGCTGTAGGTGAAGATGCCTCACCTTCAGTGGATGTAATGATGGGTTTAGTGTCTGTCATGGTCAGGGTCACAGGCCGCACCGTACTGTGATGGGGAGAGGGTGCCAAAACTGGAGTAAAATGGCCAGGCATTTTCCCTACTACTTGACCACTGCTGTTAGGCTACAAAACAAAACCAGAAGAACGCCTTGTGAAATATACATGTAATGCTCAAGAGGAGCGATCTACTTTAGGGTTTTCCAGAACCCCAATGCGGTAGTGTTTCACTTTGGGATCTATATCCAGCTCCGAGGGCCTTCTGGCGGTTCCCTCACTGAGAGAAGCGAGGTTACAGGGAACCAGGCAGAAGGGCCTTCTCAGTGGTGGTGCCTGTCCTTGTGGAACACCCTCCCATCAGATGTCAAGGAAATAAACAACTATCTGACTTTTAGAAGACATCTGAAGGCAGCCCTGTTTAGGGAAGTTTTTAATGTTTGATGTTTTATTGTGCTTTTAATTCTGTTGGGAGCTGCCCAGAGTGGCTGGGGAAACCCAGCCAGATGGGCAGGGTATAAATAATAATAATAATAATAATAATAATAATAATAATAATAATAATAATAATAATCCTCATCATCATATCTGCAAAGGAAAGAAGATTTAGGGATTTGTGATTATCATGAAGGTAATATTTCCAAGAGCCTATTTACCTTATAAGAAACTCACTAGTGAAGGCTGACTGAAGCCATCCATCTATCTGACTGAAGTGTTATTGATGTTATTTTTTTATTTTTTAAAAAACAGTACAAATTGAGGTCCAGAGGGTGGTAACACAAGAACGGGGCCTTCTCTATCGTGGCTCCCTGTTTGTGGAATGCTCTCCCCAGGGAGGTTCGCTTGGTCCCTTCATTATATATTTTTGGGCGACGGGAAGATATGTTCCTCTTCAACCAGACCTTTGGCTGATTAATATTCTTCAGCCTTTTAAATGTGTCTGTGGGAAGGAAGGGTTATTGTTGTTGTTTTGCTTTACTTATTTACTTGTTTTTATCCTGTATTTTATTCTGTGAACCGCCCTGAGATCTTAGGATGAAGAGCAGTATATAAATCTAAATAAATGAATGAATAATTTCTCCTGTTTTACTTATACTTCAAGCCTGGATAATTCTAAAGGGTTTAAGGAGGACACACTTGTTTATTTATTTATTTAGCATTGGGGGGGGGAGCAATCACAAAAGATTCCCTCAATATGTATCTTAAGACATTCCCCAAAATGCCTCTAATAATAGATTTTAAATTAAACAGTGCAGATTGTGAGTTTAATAATTTCTTGCACACTTTTTATTCAGATCACGGCAAGCGACCCTGAGTAAATATCGAATATCACCTATGTTTAGTTATGTACCAGCAATGGTAAAATTCTAGAGGTGCTTCCAGGCTGCCGCTATTTTGGGGTAGGACTCAGTCAAACATTGGCAAATTTAGATTGTGCGATTTGAGTGGATTGGGAGGCCTTTCGCAACGAAATTACTTCCCCCCCAAAAAAAGATTTAACTGTTTGCAATAAGGGAAGTGGCAGGAAAATGCACTCAAAACTGTGGGATAACATTTGCCTTGAGACACAACACCATCTAACTTGTCTGGAAACATAACAGAATGAATGCTCATTAAACAGACAACTTCATCCGATATCCCTGCGAACAAATGCCCTCTAAGTTAACTAAACATAAATTCATTAAGTGGAGAAGGAAACAGGTCTAAAACTAAAATTAGTGTGATAACTAGAGAGTGGTTGGAAGGTTGGAAATCAGCATGCTTATTTTGCTATGTAGCAAACAGCCGAAACAATTCAGATATAAACTGAACACACTGCTTCCTCTGCCCTCCAACTTCTTTTTCGCTTCTCTGGTAATCAGAGACCAATTTCATAACTGATTGCTTCAGCTATTTGCATTAAAAGGTTACTGAAATATAATTGTAAAAATGCCTAAAACCTAGATAGCTCCACTAGAAAATGCACTAACTAATCAAGTTGCGTTCAGGAAGCAGAAAAGTGGCTAGATCAAGAACTGTGTTTAATGACTGGACACGACACAGGAACCAGATACAAGCAAACATAACCCTGATGGGAAGAAGTCACTGAAGAAAACCTAAGCCTATTTCTGCTACCAGCTGGAAGAGGGATCATTTATAAATAAACACATGCACACACATGCGCACATACGCAGAATTTCATGCGCACAGTTCAGCTGCCTTCTTGTTCTTGGATACAATAGCCTATTTGCAAGTCACATTTAAGCTTTCTCCACGATAGGAGTAGCCCCACAGTTCATGCTGTTGGTTGTAAACATCCAGTTTCTCTTTACTTGCTACGGGTTGCCATCTAAACATTTCCCCCCAACAAAGCACTTAAAAAATAAAAACGAATTCAAATTACTTAGAAGAAGAAGAAGAAGAAGAAGAAGAAGAAGAAGAAGAAGAAGAAGAAGAAGTTGCAATGTGTACTAAAATATCTCAATTTTCCTGCTAAATTTGCTGAGACAAATACACCATACCCCAGGCGCACCATCTAGGGAGGGCTGGGGGAGGCTGAGGGCCCCCCAAAATTATCAAGGAGGGGGCCAAATTCCCTGGCAGCCATACATGTACACTGAGGGGTGTTCTCGTGTCATATGCGCATGGCACAAGCATGACGTTGGGCATGCTGACATACTGCGTCGGACCACTGATCTATCTAGCTTAGTTCTGGAAAGCAGCAGCTGTCCAGGATTTCCGGCATAGGATATTCCTAGAGGTGCCAGTGGTTAAACCTGGGGCCTTCTGCATAAAACACAGATGGCTCTTCCACTGAGCTATGGCCTTTTCCTTAATTTAATGCATTACTTAATACAGTCATACCTTGGTTTTTGAACAGCTTAGTTCTCGAATGTTTTGGCTCCTGAACGTTCGGAAGCCGTGGTTTGGTTTCCGAACGTTTTCTGAACAGATTCTGTTCGACTTCCAATGTACGACAGTATGACTTTGGGTGATTTCCAAGGCTTTAATTAAGTGTTCCCAAATGTTTGGGGCAATCTAAATCTAGGTACTCACACCTATATCCTTTCTCAGTCAAGGATCCAGAAAATGAAAGCATTATTAGTATATTCTTACTGATATACCACAAGCACAATGGTAAAAGGAAGTGACTTTAGTGAAAAGTATTAATGACAGTGGGGGAATGAGAAGTACAGCTAAAACAAACCAATCCATATTCACAGATGTGAAGTGCTCATCTCAAGTTTGAAATAAATAAACAAATCACTTGTATCTTGGAAAAAGCATCAGGAACTGGTGTCCCTTGGGAATAAATTTATCCCAAAGTTGGTGAGCAGCCACCAAGCCACCTGTCTGCACATGTTTGATTTATGAACTTAACGTCAAAACAGCAACACAAACAGGTTGTGTGCTGACTGCAGAGGTTATGATGAGACACAGAAAATGGAACAGTGAGAGGTGCTATGGTACTGAGCCCCCGTGCCTTGTTGCAACTGAATATTATTAGAATGAAATCTTGGGCATACGTAGTTTTTTAAATTTACAGTATTTGTTACTGAATAAAACAGCAACACGGGATATTTTCAGAGCAACACTGCAAAGCTAGAGCAAGCAAAACAGTGATAAAAACAGAATTACTGAAATGTGTAAGGCAGACACATCCTCTATTACTTGGGTTAGTCTCACTTGCTGGATCATCACCTTGTCATGGTGAGTGGGCTTGCACGTTCCTATGACCCTTGTCATATCCATTCTCAAAGAAATCAGCCCTGAGTACTCACTAGAAGGACAGATCCTGAAGTTGAGGCTCCAGTACTTTGGCCACCTCATGAGAAGAGAAGACTCCCTAGAAAAGACCCTGATGTTGGGAAAGATGGAGGGCACAAGGAGAAGGGGACGACAGAGGATGAGATGGTTGGACAGTGTTCTTGAAGCTACTAACATGAGTTTGGCCAAACTGCGAGAGGCAGTGAAGGATAGGCGTGCCTGGCGTGCTCTGGTCCATGGGGTCACGAAGGGTCGGACACGACTGAACGACTGAACAACAACAACAACAACAAATGACCCTTGTGAGTGAAGCCATTGGGAGTTTCGTATTCCCAGCAGGGTCACCCAAGGCGGTAAGATCAAAGGGAAGGTGCTAGACAAAGAATGATCCAAGAAGTCCTCAATGGCAGAACAGGCAGAAGATAACAAGTGGTATGTTATAACAGCTGTGAAGGCAGATGAAGGCCACAGCAGATAAGAATCTACCGGTCTCTGGGTGATTTTAATGCAAGAGTTGGGCAAGATTTCAATCCGTGGTCTGGGACTATTGGGAAAGAAGGAATTGGCAACAGCAACCAGAATAGAATCTTACTTTTTACAATATGCGCAGCACACAACCTAGTTATTACCAACACACTCTTTCAACATCAAAATAAATTTAAAACATCATGAAGCACCCTTCGTTGAACCACTGGCATCTCTTAGAATATGTAATTGTCCGACCTTAAGATGGCTGTAATATGGCTCCTTACCAGAGCTATGACGAGTGCTGAACAGATCACCGATTATTATGTTCCACAATGGCTATCAAGATTATACCTCAACGCAGGCTTCAAGGAAGGAAACCAAGACGCAAAATGAACACTCAAGCCCTTCAAGGTCTCTATTAAGTGGGATTGCTTCCAAATGACTCTTAAGGACCATGTGCTTTCAGAGTTCCCCGATAAGACCGAGGAATGCTGGACCAAGCTAAAAACATCCATTATTGCAGCCTCTGAACAAATTATTGGATACCAAACCTAGAAACACCAGGAATGATTTGATGAGAATGGCAGTGAGATTGAACACATTATTGACAAGAAAAGGAGGGCCTTTCAGATCTGGCAAAGAGATAGAAACTGCACAACTAAGTAATAGAAACTGCTAAGATTGAGGTTCAAAGAAGAACCAGAGAACTAAAGAACACCTGGAGGATAAAAAAGCTCAAGAGATCCAGCACTTAGCCGACACTCATTATGCACAGAGTTTTTTTAAAGCCAAAAACACCATCAAGGGCCAATAAATCATGACATATGCCCCCTACGCTCAACAGATAGTACCACATTTAAAAGATAATAAGCTATTGCACTGCACTGGAGAGAACATTACCAGCATCTCCTTAACCACAACTCCCCCGTAGCTGCTGAGGTCCTCTCACCAATTCTGCAAAAACAAATTAGAGGTGAGCTTGCAGTATCTCCAAATCTGGGAGAGTTGTGTACAGCTATTAACCAAATGAAAAACAACAAAGTCAGCGAACCTGATGGGATACCTGCCGAAGTCTTCAAAGTGGCCGGAATTGAACTTACACAACAACTTCACAAGCTAATCAAAAATATCTGGGAGAGAGAGATCCCAGCAGCCTTTAGGGATGCCAAACTCTCTCTCTCTCTCTCTCTCTCTCTCTTTAATGTGATAGAATGGATTGTGGAAACAATCGAGGCATCTCTTTATTTGCTGCAGCCAGCTAAATTCTTGGAAGGACCTTAGCAAACCATCTCCTAACAATATCCGAGGCTACTCTTCCTGAATCCCAAAATGGTTTTCGACCTTCTAGGGGGACAGTGGACATGATTTTCATTGCTTGGCAGCTTCAAGAAAAATGCAGAAAGCATTGCTTATTGACCTCACCAAGGCCTTCAACACACTAAATCATAATGCCCTATGGACTGTCCTTCTGAATATTGGCTGTCCAGATAAATTTGTGAACATCCTTTGGCTCCTCCATTATAATATGACAGCAACAATCGCAGATAACAATGGCTCTCAAAGTGAACCATTCACAGTGGGATCAGGTATTAAACAGGGTTGTGTTATCACCCCAGCTCTATTATTTTCATTGCCATGGTCCTACACTTTGTCGAAGGGAAACTCCCCACTGGAGTAGAAATCATATATTGAACAGATGGAAAACTCTTTAATCTGAGTAGGCTGAAAGCAAAGAGCAAGGTTACCATAACTTCCGCCACAGAGCTTCTGTATGCTGATGACAACGTAGTGTGTGCATGCTCAGAGGATGACCTCCAAACCATCTTAAATACCTTCGCAGAAGCTTACGAAAAGCTTGGCCTATCGCTCAACATCCAAAAAACCAAAGTGCTGCAACAACAAGTGCAAAATAACCCCTCTTCAGCACCAAAAAACCAAGTCAATGGTGTAACATTGGAAAGTGTTGGTCACTTCTCCAAGCTGGGCAGTTTTCTTTGCACAAGGGCCAACATCGATGCTGAAATGCAGCATCGCCTATGTTCTGCGAGTGCGGCTTTCTCCCGATTGAAGTGCAGAGTGCTTGAGGACCGGGACATTTGCAGGGAAACCAAAATGCTTGTTTACAAAGCCATTATACTACCAACCCCTACTGTATGCTTGTGCAACACGGACCACTAATAAACGCTATCTCCAACTCCTCCAAAGATTCCATCAACTGTGTCTCTGAATTTTTTTTCACATCACTTGGGAAGACAGGTGAACTAATGCCAGTGTACTGGAAGAAGCAAAGCTCACCAGTGTCTAAGCAATGATTCTTCAACATTGGTTGGACAGGTCATGTTGTTCAGATGCCTGATTATCGTCTTCCAAAGCAACTACTCTATCCTGAAAGCGTAATGCTGGTGGTCAACAAAAGAAGTTCAAAGACTGTCTCAAGGCACATCTATAAAAAAGTGAAAAAAAATGGCTTCCAGGAGTGAAAAAATGGCCGCCGCTTCCGAAATTTTCGACTTGCGAAGGGAAAGCGGCGGCACGATACCTCAACTTACGAAAAATTTGAATGTGCTTTTTTCGACTTCCGAATTCCCCCCCCCCCATTCCGAGATGGCACCTTCGACTTACGAAGATTTCGACCTACGAGCGTGCCTTCGGAACGGATTAATTTCGTAAGTCGAGGTACCACTGTATATGCATTTATACATTATACATATACATTTATGGTACCTGTGCTCTGGCAAAGTTTGATAACTGTGATAGAAGTCTTTTTTCTAATTGCAGCACTGCTAATTGTTCTGTGTATTCACAGAACGTTTTGTAACTCCAAAACATCCACTAGGATTTCTTTTGCAAAACGTATTTTTTTAAAATATATAAAAAAGCAAAAAACGTTTCAAGGAACACATGGGTTAATGGTGACAGAATCAACTGCTTCCTTAAGCATTCTGTTACCAAAAAGCAAGCAGAAATTAATTAAATAGACACAGCTGGAGGCCCACACTATCTGAAACAATGTATCACCTTTTACTGTTCCCAAATGATTATAGTGAACAGAAACGGAATGGCTCATATGGACCCTGGCACACCAGGAAAATTAACCCTCTAAATGGCTGAACTGAACCACTTTTATAGCCTACTACTGATTTGGGAAAGGCAGTATCTGGTCACCCATTTCACAACAGCAGCTGCTTTCAAACATATAGGATCTGAAACTTCTATACTGCTTTAAAACAGTAATTACTGCTTACAATATCTAAGAATTCCAGTGCTCCAAGACGTTCAAAACATTTAATACACAGCTCTTTTAACTCTGTTAACAAGCTTTGATTCTTATATCGTGATTGTAACATTAAAAAATTCAAATAAAAGTTTACTGGGGACTCTACTTTGCTACGTGGGAATTGACAGAAAGCTGCTATCTCAAAACTTACAATGTAATAACATGTAGTAAAATAATTTCACTAAATTCAAAAAGCACCTCTTACGTAAGGAAGTTGCTACCAGCTCCTAGTACCACTCTCTTGGCCTCAGCCCCCCATCTTTAATACAAGAATAATATTGCTCTGCCTTATACAGGATTACTGAGCTAATGATCGTGAAGCACTAATACATAATATTTTGACTCATCGATACAAGCCCACATACATCCCACCCACCAAGCCCCCCCCCAAAAAACCACTCATCCTGAAGGCAAAGTGTTCTTTTATTCCCTAAATTCATTTGACACACCCTTTTTTTAAAAAAGGAGGGGTCATTCTTGGATCTCTGGACTGCTCATTCATGGCACATTTAACCTTACACTGAGAAACCTGCAGAAAGTTTCCCTTGTGGAAATTCCATCTAGCTCTGCATCTTTAAACTGATTTCACTTAAAATATCCAACTGAATACCGTGATTGTCTCACTACAGTGGAATCTTGGTACTCGAACGGCTTGGCTCCCAAACCCGGAAGTAAGTGTTCCGGTTTGTGAACGTTTTTCGGAAGCCGAAAGTTTTTCGGAAGCTCCTGCAGCCAATTGGAAGCCGTGCCTTGGTTTTCGAATGGTTTCAGGAGTCGAACGGACTCCCAGAACAGATTAAGTCTGAGACCCAAGGTACCGCTGTATAATCAGTGCAGTGTTAATAATAATAATAATAATAATATTTATTATTTGTACCCCGCCCATCTGGCTGGATTTCCCCAGCCACTCTGGGCGGCTTCCAACAAAAATCAGATACAAAAATATCACACATTAAAAACTTCCCTGAAAAGGGCTGCCTTCAGGTATTTTCTGAATGTCAGGTAGTTGTTTATCTCCTTGACCTTGATGGGAGGGTTCCACAGGGCGGGTGCCACTACCGAGAAGGCCCTCTGCCTGGTTCCCTGTAGCTTTGCTTCTCGCAGTGAGGGAACCACCAGAAGGCCCTCGGTTCTGGACCTCAGTGTCTGGGCAGAATGATGGGGATGGAGACGCTCCTTCAGGTATACTGGACCAAGGCTGTTTAGGGCTTTAAAGGTCAGCACCAACACTTTGAATTGTGCTCGGAAACGTACGGGGAGCCAATGTAGATCTCTCAGGACCGGTGTTATGTGTTAAAGCAATTAGTTTCGGAATTCCTGTGGGCAACGTAATGCACCTTGAATGGTTGTCTTAATCTAAATTAGAGTGATACCAAAAAATGTTGGGGAGGGAAAGTTCAATTTTAGGTAAATACTGTTAGGTTATCAGTTCTTTGTTACCTGAAAAATAGTACTATTTTCACAATACATCCCTGAAAACCAAGTGAATGAATATGCTTTGAAGTGGGAAAAGTATAACTGGATTTGAAATTATATTTTGACAGATGCAGTTTCTATAAGGTACGATAACCAAATTGATTTAAAGACAAAACTATATGTTATGTGTAACGACGCGTAGTCGTCTGACTGAAAGCATACAATTGCATCGAACAATTCCCTTTGGTTACTGAAACGTCCTATGTGGTTTTTCTTTTCTTTTTGAACAAAGAAAAAAGAATTCTTTCAATTCTACCGCCTACAGAACAAACTCCTAGCGTCATTGTGTGCCGAAGGACTTTACATGCTGATGCCGATCTTGGAGAATATAACTCCAAGGCACTCAGAAATATAATTAAAAAACAAAGCTGTTTAATATAAGGGTGGGCAGAAAGCAGATTGGGATCTATTGGTAGATCAGCAAAAAATTCTGCCGCCCAGATTAACTATAGAAAGGACAAGTGACTCCCTTAATGTAAATGAGAATGCTGAAATTAAGAAAATTTGGGAGTAACCAGTAATGGATTTATGTGTGAAAGGACTGTTTGCGCAACTCAACTCTGATCTTCTAAGCTCAGCAGCTGCTCAGAGGCACCATTAAAAAAAAATCTAAGTATATTTTGTGGATGAATTTCAGGGAATAAGTAAAACATGAAACAAATCTCACAAGCCTGACGTCTGTCCTTCCCAGTGTTTAAAATATCGACCTCTATTCATCGAACTTCCAAACTTATCAAAATTCAGAAAAATATCAAAGGTAAGTGTAGAATTCATCAACAGTCTGAGATTCACTAGAGTAAGTATGCCTTTCCTCTGTGTAAAAACCGTCTTGTTGGATCCAAACACTCAATTGCATGAGCAGAAGGAGCACAAGACACTCCTTTCGTCGATGGATAGAATGTTAAGATCCAACCCAACCCAACGCATGCCAATGAATTTGGCTCATGTTTTCAAGAGGACAATGGTATTAAAATGGGATAGATTTCTTTTCCTTTTATGCTTATCCAACTGGTTAGTGGGCACTTGCTACCACTGGGCTGTAGTTTACAAGCCACTGTTACCCAAATCTGGGGCATAGTGGGGGGGGGGCTGCCAGGGCGATGGCCCCAGGCCCATTTATCTGGGGGGTGCTGGCAGAGTGGCATGAGGAAGACGCAACAGCTATGCGCCCTTCGATACCAGCCTTCCAAACCGGATTGGGCTGGCGTTGCGGCAGGGACTGGGCTGGCAGCCTGGCATGCATGTGCCCAGCTTGGGAGCCACGAAGACACGCTCTGCTGCTGCCCCAAATCCCAAATCAAAGACAACAGCATGGTAACCAGTGTTATAATGAGTTAGTAAGTTTATATGGCATTTGCTGTGGTTGAACAGATGTAATATTTTAAACTGTAAGATTCAGGTGAGAACAGCAATGATTCTAACATCTAAAGCAGGGGTCAGCAACCTTTTTCAGCCATGGGCCGGTCCACCAACCCTCAGACCATGTGGTGGGCCGGACCATATTTTTCTGAGGGAAATGAACGAATTCCTATGCCCCACAAATAACCCTGAGATGCATTTTAAATAAAAGCACACATTCTACTCAGGTAAAAACACCAGGCAGGCCCCACAAATAACATCGAGATGCATTTTAAATAAAAACACACATTCTACTAATGTGAAACCATGCTGATTCCCAGACCATCCATGGGCCAGATTGAGAAGGCGATTGGACTGCATCTGGCCCACGGGCCTTAGGCTGCCTACCCCTGATCTAAAGCAAATAGTTCAACAATGGTGGGGAATTGCTCGGGTAACAGCTAGGCCAATTTACTACTATATTTTGCAAAGGTCTATAGACTCCTTATACTGATGTGGTCAGCAGGCAGGGATGGAGGAAGGGGGGTGCGGTGGGGGAGGTCCGCCCTGTGTGTCACCACTGAGGGGGGTGACAAAATGCTGGGTGGCACTCACTGTGGGTCCTGCAGTGCACCTGAGCCACACGTCTCTCCTGGGAGTGACACGGTAGCTTGGGCGCCCGCAGGCTCCACGCTGCCCCAAACGGTCTGCCTGCCGCCTCCCCCTCAGCTGTAGGGCAGCTGAGGGGGAGGAGGCAGGCAGACTCCTCGAAGGCTCTGTGGAGCATCCTGCCCTGGCTGGCCCCACCCTGTGGGTCGCTGCCTCCTTTCCATGCATTACTAGCAATGTCACATCACCAAGGCACTTTCACAACTGCACTGCGTAGAGCGCTTACGACTGCAAGGGATGTGCTAGCAGCTAGGTAGACAATGAACTGTATTTGAAGACCCGAGTAACAAGTAAATGTGAAACTCTTCCATATTTTTTTTGGGGGGGGGGATCTACAGTAGATTGCATGAAACCAATGAGCAAGAACTAAGTGGTTATTGAACAAAAAATTGTAATAGAGAAAAGATACTAACATTCCAATAAAGTAGCAATGGGCCAGTTTGCTTGACATTCACAACGGTTATTTTTTTGCCCTTGCCATCTTATTCTAATGTGTATTTATAATGAAAACTTTTTTAAAAAAAAAACTTGAAAGCAGGGGATCTTGATATATATACAGGAAGAAAGCTGCCGCTCTCCTAAGTAAATTCCGTTTTAAGTTATTAGTAAATCGTTATTTTAATTTGAGATGCTTCCTCTCGAGACACAATGATGCTTGAGAGTTATCCCCTTAATTATATATGTTTCCCAGTATTAAAGAGGGATCAGCTGCAGTCAACAGAACATCAAAAGGGTATGAAATCAATTATAAAGTTGAAAGTTTTCTTGAAAATCTTAAGTATTATCAATTTACTAATATGCGATAGGTTTAAAAGATTATCTACAAAACTGAAATGTAAGTAAAGCAATCACTAAACAGTTGAAAAATGTACAGCACTGAAAGACCAATTTTAATTTGCATATTTTTGCTTAATAATGTCTAATTGAGACGTCAGTTTGGAAAACAACAACAATAGAACTCTTAGATTTTCCACACTGAATTAACATAAGGATTTCTAATGGATGCCTTAATTAGATTTTATTATTCATGGAAACTTTACACAAAATAAAATCAGTTTCTATGTGTCCCAATTCCGTTTCAGTGTAAGGGGAAAAAAATAGGTGGCCGTATATGAATGAGACTGCGGGAGATTTAATCCAGACACAGACATCAATTTGTAACTAAAATGTCACATTCAGTATTTAGAATTAGGATTAGTACTCTAAGGAAAACAACTCTCTGCATTGTTTGGGCTGTAACACAATCCACACACTTGAAAGTAAGTTCCATAGGAATTTGAGAGACTTAATTTCAAGTATATTTAGGATCAGGCTATTCATACTTTTTATTTGCATGTACATTTACTGTGGGATGAGAATGTTCCATCATTGAAATCCAATAGCTACAATGGCTTTTGGAACTGTCCAAAGGAAGCAAGTTTTCATTGAATATAGAAAAGTTTCCTTCTTTCTCAAATTCTATTGCTATAGCATACAAATCACACGCTCTGTCTTTTCACATCTGCAAGTAACTGATTTACAATCAAAACAGTAAATAGCCGTTTCTGCTATTATATCCTAGGGGTATTGCCAAAAGTGGTGCTGGTGTATTACTGTTAAACTTTGGCAGTTCTGTCGCACAGTTCCATCTTATCTGTAAGCTGAATAATGTCTACATTAAACTTACGGGATAAGGTATCATCAATATGTGGTTCATACGCATTTCTGCTTCTTTTTCAGACAACCCAGGTGTCATGGTTAAATCCTTGAGCACCAGTCTGAATTCAAGAATGGGTAGCACGAGAATGAATGAAGTAAAACGCAATTCTGGCAAGACAGCGTTAGTAATTCCTGAAGGCTGACAAGCCTAGGGAATAGTGTATCTGCCTGCTAGAACTGAAACTCAAGGATAGCATTTTAGGATACTTCTAAAAGAATTCACTGGTATGTTCTGAGTGTTAGCTGCAATTTGGCAAAGCTCTATTCTTGTGGAAACACTTCCAACTCCAGTAATCTTTAGGAGAGCAGCCATAATATTTTTATTCTGCCAAGCTTTCAAGCAGTTGGTTCTCCCCGGCCGGTACGTATTTTATGCTGCCTTGAATTAAACGCTGTATCTATGTTCTTGTTTTATTAATTGTATTGCTCTAACTTTTCTTGTACACATCTTTTGGAATCGCAAAGTGGCTTACAGACTGAAGTGCTAAAAACAGAATGAAAACAATTTCAAACTACAAAGAAAAGATGAAATTAAAATACATTTCCATGTGCTTTACTATCCGTTATGGAGAATATCTGCTTGCAATTCACCTAAAATACACCCAACGTGAACTATGGGACTTGACAGGAGCACTGAGGAAAAGACAGTGAAACCAGAAACTGAACTTTGTAATAACACACACTGCAGAAATTTCAATCCGACTAGATTGCATATGACATGTTCTGGTGCTGTTGCACACAGCTGTACACAAGTCGGTTACAAATGACTTCACTGGTGCTTTGGAAACACATGTGAACTGCTGCACATTTATTTGCAACTTTTTAATAAAAACAAACAACAACAACAACTAGAAATGTACTGGTATTCTTCAGTTTTTGTGCAATGCTTATTAACTTAACTTCCCCACAACCACTAGTTCAAAGATTTGCCGAACGCATGCAAATCACTGCAAAGCTGCATGCAACTCAAGAGGATTTTATCTAACACTGGCTAGTCTATAAATAGGATTGCCTGCTCTCTCTAGTGGGCTTTACATTAGCACATTCCTTGTTTCTCCCTGAAGCAAGCACTTCATCCCTATGTTTCACCCACAGTAACTGCCACAAACGGTTGCGACTTAAACACAAAGTAAGAATGCTCTACCAGCCACAGGCTTGAATCAAGAAAACCTTGTATACAACGAAAGCTCACATTGTCAAGTACGGATGAGGTACATAAATGATTCCCTTGTCATTTCCCCCCCAGTTATCATTTCACAAGAGTAAAACCATGGCATAATTCTGAGTTCAGAACTCCTGGGGTAGGGGAAAAAAAACAAAACAAATGTAAGACTACCCTCTATTCGTCATTCAAATATAATAATTTGTGATCCACAAAAGCAAGAGTGGTTGGAATAGGACTACAAGTGATCATTCCACTTTTATCCATCCATAGTTAATTTTAAAAGGATGCTGAACTAATTACACTGCAAGACTCAGCTTGTAGATCACAGGTGCAACAATCAGATCTAAAAAAGAACTTTCATAGAACACATTCCTCCTAAGATTACTCACAGGTTTATTTATTTATTTGTGTGTGTGTGTGTGCGCACGCGCTACAGTACCTGGCTGGTTTGTGGACTGGACGGGTCATAAGAGTAATTCTTCAGAGTATCCTGAGGATTCAGGTGAGGAGGATACCGGATAGTTGGGTGAGAGAAGTAGCTAGATGGAGCAGGAGGAAGAATAGCTTGTGGTGGAAATGGCAATGGTGAAGGTGGAGGAGGAGTTCTAGTTGAGATGACTAGAAGAGAGAAGAAAAACAGAATTTGTTAAGGACCTTTCGTTACGGTAACACTTTGCACCCATGACATGGCAAGAGAAACCCGTATCAGACAAATAATAATACAGTGGTACCTCGACTTCAGGGACCCAGGTGGCGCTGTGGGTTAAACCACAGAGTCTAGGGCTTGCTGATCAGAAGGTCGGCGGTTCAAATCCCTGCGATGGGGTGAGCTCCCGTTGCTCGGTCCCAGCTCCTGCCCACCTAGCAGTTCAAAAGCACGTCAAGTGCAAGTAGATAAATAGGTACCGCTCCAGCGGAAGGTAAATGGCGTTTCTGTGCGCTGCTCTGGTTCCAGAAGCGGCTTGTCATGCTGGCCACATGACCCGGAAGCTGTCACGGACAAACGCTGGCTCCCTCGGCCTATAGAGCGAGATGAGCGCCGCAACCCCAGAGTCGACACGACTGGACCTGATGGTCAGGGGTCCCTTTACCTTTACCTCGACTTACGAATTACTCGACATACGAATTTTTCGACTTACGAATGAAAAAAGTGCCCGCACGCCTACGAATTTTTCGACATCCGAAGGACATCCGTTGGCGGTTTTAGATGGGGTTTACTCGACTTACGAATTTTAGATGCGGTTTACTCGACTTACGAATTTTTCTGAATTTTTCGTTTCCAATGCATTCCTATGGGGAAATCGCTTTTTTTCGACTTACAAATTTTTCGACCCACGAACGTGCATTCGGAACGGATTAAATTTGTAAGTCGAGGTACCACTGTAATGATTCATTTCCTTGCCTTCTTCACAGGCTTCATCTGCAACATCTTTAAATCATCATCATCATCATTCTTTATTAAATTTCTATACCACCTTGCATCTGAGGATCACTGTGTGGTTTACAATATAAAAACACAAAAATACATACCACAAGAACAAACAACTGCTCACACATAGTTTAAAAGTCTGGAGATTGCTTAATTAGCCAGAGGTCTGGGAGAAGAGGAATGTTTTTGGTGTAACAAAGGTGCCAAGCAACCCACAAATGGGGAGCCATGGCAGAAAAGGCTTGTTCTCATGTTGCTCAAAAACACTTGATTGTAACATTTTGTTTTCTTAAAATCAAGTGTTCTATAAATTTTGTTAATTAAATATACCACTGCTGATTTATAAGGGCATAACAGGCCAAATCATCACACTTCACATACTTTATTCAAACTTTTCTTTAAATATAGAAATTATCGCCCTAGGGAAATGTGTATCACTTATCAAGTATGACCCAAAGTAATTTTCTATGTGGTGGAAACAAAGAGCCAGCAAATGATTCCACAATGCTTTATGCTACACCCCTGCTAATGTACCGCATTGGCCCGAATATAAGCCGCACCCGCAAAATTCAGCGGCTTGGGGAGGTATGGGAGCCTCGGACAGGATGGGCATCATTGGCCGGTTCTCCCGGGCTGCTTTCGGGGGGTGTGCTGCTTTCCCAGCGGTCTTCCCCCTTCTCTCATCTTACGTAGGGGAGGCTTTGACCGGTGGACGGCCTGCACACTTTTGCTCTGCGCTCCCGGGCTGCTTCCTGAGGGGGGGAGCAGCTCCATTTTGCCGGCGGCATAAGGTCGCAAATATAAGCCGCACTCTAACTTTTCACAATCAGAATTCGGAAAAAGTGTGGCTTATATTCAGGCCAATATGGTACGTTGGGGGTAGGGGAAGGATTACTAAGCAATAACACTATGAATAATTAGTTGCCCATTGTGAAAATACTAATGAATATTCAACTTCGGGCCGAGGAAAATACCTTGCCCAATGGCAATATCTGTACTGAACAAAAATTGTATCATATGTTATACGTATTTTTTTCTTGAATTCTCTTGCACCCTACAAATTTCTCTATCAAGAGTGTATGCAATGTCTAAAACCACTGTAATACATAGTATCTGGTTACTACAGCGTTGTTGCACCGGGCATGGAAATTATGTCACTACATGTACACAATAATCACATTATATAAGGGGATAATGTGTGAAGGATAGCTCAGCTGGTCAAACATAAGACTCTTAATCTCAGGATCATGGTTTCGAGCCCCATGTTGGGCTAAAAGACCCCTACACTGCAAGGGGGTTGGACTAGATGATACACAAAAAGGGAGAAAGTGGTCCATGGTATCTATAGATTTCCCAAGCACATCACTGCATCAAAACTCCAGCAGCTCATAAGATATTAAGTGCTTTGCTTTACAACTTTATGATGATGCTTTCCTAAGTGCAACAATCCGTCTTCAGCATTTCAGCTAAAGACAAAGTTGATACCAACGCTGTGTACACATTACTGCTTACACTGGCTCCAGCACACCTCCCACCGCTGGTCTTTGAAGTCAAGTGCACATGCTGTTGGCCACAATCCAGATGTATTTCCTGGAAAATACACCTGGTCAATGTTCTGTGCCTCAAACTAGCTCCCATCCAATTGGAAAACAGAAGCTGCAGTTAGGCTGAGGTGTGTGCATTTCAGGAAGCTGTGGCACATGTGCTGAGGACAACACATGCACAGATGTCAGCTTCAGTGCATTCTGCTCCCATTGTATTGTGAACAGCAGCATATATAAGAGGCTTTAAACATGGGTGGGAAGGGGCACCTTGCTGTGTACATAGCCTAACACCCTGTAAGTACTCAGGTTATGTGGCAGAGTACTACCAACATGAAGTCAGTTTCAAAATATCAATTATGCTTGTTTCGTAGCAGACAGGGGAAAGCTTGGAAGCAATTTCAGGATGCTTTCAATTGTTTAAGGAAGATAGAAATGTGAAGTGTTGCAAGACATTTTGAAGGATCTTGTTTGGTGTTTCCTTGGCAGTTTTTTTCTTCTGTGGGTCATATGGCTGTTCCACAAATACACATTTCCTCTCTATATAAGTATCCCTTTCCATCCTCTACTTATGCTAATTTCCTCAACCTCTATCCTCTAGATCCCATTCATTCTTTTCTCAGTGCAGTTATTCGGGGTATTATGTGCCCGAAGGAGAAGATTCAGGGGGTTGTTAGGTCCTTCTGGGATCTCTCTTAGTAAAGAAGGCGGAAATTAAACATGTGACACTAAGGGATAGTTGTTTAAGCAAATAATAATAATAATAATCATTCCATGTTTTGAGTTTAGATCAGTAGCAAGGAAACAGAGAGGAACTATTTTGCTATCAACTGAGGAAATCTGTGTTGGAGAAAAATCATTTTCCTACTTACAGTTCACCCTATCAGAACACCCCTTTTTAAGCCTTTGAAATAAGCCTGTTCAAGTTGCATGCTATCTCTTTGGCTGCAATCCTACATACATTTACATGGGTGGGCAAAATGATACTTATTTCCAAGAAAATATGCAAGAGATTGTGCTATTAATTGCACCTATGGAATGTATTCTACGGCTTACTAATGGAAAGAAACTTGGGAAAAGGGAAGACTAAATTCAGGAACTTATCAACACTATAAGCCTTTGTGATTCATAAACCTAAGCATTCCCTTATTTTTTATTCTGAACTTATTTTCAAGGAAATAATTTAACTGAAGTTCTGCATGTAAATCTCTTTATCACTAGAATCTCATTATGATAATTAATTTCAACATGGGAGAACAATATTTAACAGGTAACATGTAATTACAGATTCACATCCATTTTGAGATTATTTGCCACCCCAGGAAACTATATCATAAAGCAGTGAATAAACTTATGTGACATATAATACAGATATAATGTTGGGGTTGGGTGGGATTGTGAAAGTGTTTTTCCCCCCCCTGGTTTCAAGAGATTTAGTTTAGCTAAGCTTCTCAGAGTCTCTTCCTTCATATAACTTTGTGCTGAATGTTAAATTAAGCATTAAGTCAATAAAGGGGGCATTATTGTGGCTGGGGAAAGACTAGCTCAGGGTTCAGAGTTCCCCCATCCCTCTTGCATCCTCACCACTGTGTGTAACTCCCGGGATCCCTGGATGGTGATGCTGGAAAGTGGTCAGTCTTGGTGAAGAATCCTGGGGAGATGTAGTGCTAAACAAAGGCTTTTCGGGTTTCTTCATTGTAGGAGAAGACATATCTGCAGTGACGACACGACATAATAGATATGTTAGCCTAGAGATCACATAGCACCATTATTACTCGGCACACGAAGAGACTCCAAGCAACGTTTAAAAATAAAAAGAATACAGCACCGTATAAGATGAAAAGAACATTGCATTATATTAAAAGCAGTAGAGTGACCTATATAAAACCCAATGAGACAGCAGTAAAAACTTCAGCAACGAAAATGTACCATTAGTAGGCAGAAAAATCATCTTAATTCATCAAACATCTGAGAAAAGCGTTAAGTTTTTGCCTGGAACAAATTAATGATGGCACTGGGGTGAGCATGCCACAAAAGTAAGTGGTTCTACTCCACTGACAAAGCCCATTTTGAGATGAGCCCAGACCCACAGCAAATCTCAGTCTGGTTTGCAATAGGATGAATCCACTGACTGCCCCTTTCCCAAACTTAACCTTGTGGTGTGTGGGTGTGGGTGTTGAGGGGGACTTGTGGCAACATTAAGCTTCACTCTTAAGCCATCCATTGCCACTGTGGCCCTGAAAACCAGAATTTTCAGTTTATCCTTTTCAGTATACCAAAACAGGAAGAATGGATAGCTCCGCTCCCAAGGTTCCTGGCAGT
Source organism: Lacerta viridis (assembly GCA_900245905.1). Classification (NCBI taxonomy): domain Eukaryota; kingdom Metazoa; phylum Chordata; class Lepidosauria; order Squamata; family Lacertidae; genus Lacerta; species Lacerta viridis. Next base: position 181,813 of record OFHU01003673.1, read on the forward strand.
AACGGAAGTTTCTAAGTATGCTCAGAATCTTTCATTGTTGCTGGAAACACTAAAAAAAAAAATAACGATCCTGCAATCACTCACCACCTCTGTAAACTGAGGAGATTCTGGGGGAGAAGGCAGACTGATTATGGAGAACTTGGGGGCTGGCAGAAAGCTGCCAAAGACTCAAGCGTCTTTTCCAGTTCTCTCTAAAGGTGCTTCCAGAATGTTGAACTTTGGCGTGAATCTTTCACACAATCAGGTAGATGCCAGCACATGCCATGTGCAGAATAAGAGCGCACCTTCATAGCCCACAGCAAAGATAAGTGGTATGAGATAAAGCAACTGCCAGCACGATCCAGACTTTTCGTGGTAAGGAATGTGGAGCATAACAACCACTTGACAACAACAGCGTATAACTTCCACAATTTTGCAAAAACGAATCCGAACGGCTGCTCGATATACGATTCATCTGGAAGTGACCTCAGAAAACTCTTGGAAAGACTCCAAGAATTTTCTGAGAAATCTTAGAAATGTGAAGCAAATGAACAGGAAGGAAGCTGGAGGAACCCTTCCCGTGATTAGTTTTCAGAGACTGCCTGTCCACCCACTTGCTGGAGAGCAGACAAATAAGACATACAAATGTGCATCTTTTTGAGTGTAGTTTGAAGTGTGTCTCCAATATTATTCCAGAAAAACACCTCCATGTATCAAAAGATTGGAAAACCACCATAAAAGCCATTTTACAAAACTAAGTATTAACTTGCCTTGTGTAAATTTTAAAGAGTTGTGGGTTAAGAGAACATGGGGCTCTTTCTCAGCCTAACTGACCTCTCCGAGCTGATGTGAGCATAATGGCCCTGAAATACTTGGAAGATTGAGACAATATACTGAAAAAATGAATATTCACTGTAATGTATAACTGAAATCAGTATCTAATAACATAAACTTGCACCCACAAGAGTTGTAAATAGCAGCGCCCTTCTTCTTTGGTTTGCACATTTTCGTTTTGCTAGACAACAACGTCCTTTCTGCTCCAGCACAAAAGCCATTATAAACATTCGCTTCATAAAATTAAATAAATATTTGCTTTTGGCAAGGCGAACTCTTTCATACTTATATAATCTCAGCGCTAAGAAGACATTCCATTAAAATGGTCGGCGAGGGGGTGATGCAAGCTCCACACCCAACTGCCACCTCGAGGGCAAAAAGCACTAAAATGGTAACCTCCCTGGATTACTGTAAATCTCGCTTTTTGCATGTACTCTACATGGTGCTGCCCTCGCTGATGACCCAGAAGCTGTAGTTACGGCAAAATGCAGTGGCCAGGTTAGCGAGTTAGCCAGCTGGAATCGTATTACTGCAATTCCACGTGATTTGCAATGGGATTCCAGGCCCAATTCAATGTGCTCATGTTGTTCAGAACATAAGAAGAGCTTGCTGGATCAGGCCAATGGCCCATCTGGTCCAGAATCCTGTTCTAACAGTGGCCAACCAGATGCTGTTTATACTGTTGATGCATAAAGCTCTATGCAACCTGAGACCCAGATATCTGAAGGAAAACCTGCCCAGCTGTTAAGTTCTGAAGGATAGGTCCTTCTTCATGTCCCAAATCCAAGTATAGAGCATTAGGAGAACAGGTTTTCTTAGTGCCTCAAATGTGGAATGCCCTCCTCACTGAGGGTTGCCAGGCACCTACAATGTTATTCTTTCCATAGGCTCAAGACTTATTCTTTTCACCAAGTCTTTTAAGTACTGAGATATTGTACAACCACCCGCAGCATCTGTTCATTTTACAATTTTTATTTCAGCACTGGTTTTATCAACTAATGTTCTGTAAATGGCATTTCTTGCAATATCTTTTTAATGCTCTGTTAAAATGTAATAATCCATTCTTCTACATCTTCAGTTTAATATATATATGAATAACTGAAAAAAAATATGCAACAGGACTGTGATAAGAAGACTAGAGAGTGGGAACCACATATACATCTCCTTCATTTGGGGTGGGGGGTGGGGAGATAAACAATTAATGCTTCTCTACAGGATTGTAAGTGCTGGCATCTTGAGCTGACACCAGTTAGAAATGAACATTATGCTAATACAACACAAGATCATAACATCCAAACATGTCTCTGAATAAAACTGGTGTGCGTCGGTGGTGGAATTAAACGGAGGTATGGCTAGATTAAAAGCTTGGAAGTTATTCTTGCATAATACTATAAAGGTAAAGAATATGCATGTCTGGACCGCGTTATGTTATAAATTTAAAACACTAACACATCAAAGAGATGAAGGCTTATGCAAATTGGGGGGGGGAACAAACGTTAGATCAACTCATCTCCCAACAAGGTAATTCCATCTACAAAGGAAGGCAAGAGAGAGAGAGAGAGAGTTGCTGTGAAGCATAATGTATGTAGCCAGCTCAACGGCAGCTTGCACAAATGGCGCTCCAGATGTATATCTGCTCAAGTCAGCCCAAGGCAACTATTTTGATCAATTCTAATGCGATAAAATGCTGCGGGGAAGGAGTGCAGAAATGTGTTTACGTCAGACTTTAATTAAACTGTTGTTTGCTTCCAAAGAACCTTAGGAAACACTAATGAGACATGAGTTTCAGCAATTTCCTCATCAAAAGCACAGACCCTCTGCCTCTGTACGGAGCTGCCTGCCATCCCAGGAGCTCCCTCGATAAATGTCACATGGCACCCCAATCAGCGAGCCACCTGCTAATGGAACATTCCTGGAGTCAACTTGTGAGAGAGGCAGAGTTCAAGGATCCACCTGCCTGCATTGGACACCTGCTCAGCTTTCACAGGCACCAACACAACGTGTTCATTTTCCCATGAATCTACAGGAGGACAGCCACCAAGGAATAGGGGCACAGGCGCAGAATAAATAGTTTTGCATCTACTGCAGCCAGCCCGGCTTAATTCCCAAATCCACCTCCATTTAGTCGCAGCTTCAAGCTACTTAATTAAATGAAATCTTTTTTTTCTGCAAGGAGAACTATATTGAAGCCAAGTAACAATAAGCAGAAGGACTATAGTTAGAGGAGTTATTCCACAAACATTTGAGCAAGAGTTCAAAGTGCTGTAATAGGCATGCCCTATCATGGTTCTTCTCTTTCCTCTTGCATAAAAGGATGCGCATGGTGTCTTATGCAATCAGAACATCATCTATTGATTTATTTTCACGTTTTTGTGCAATGCTCAAGTGGTGCAAAAGTAATACTTAAAAAAAACAACAACACAGATTACACCTTCTGCAAATGGACCCAACTATTTCAGAAATGCCAGCCTAACTGAAATATTTATTCGTTTTCAGTCTTCCCTAATCAAGCAGGAAGGGAGCAATCATTCTAACACCTAAGAAAACTCTTAAAAAGGAGGGGAAAAAGCAGATTAGTATCTAACTCTAAATACATAAAAAATAACCCCTCGCTGACTTAAAACTCCAAGGTTGTTACAAATTGGACTGTATTTTAGCGTTTTCAGGTGCTGGACAAAGCATTGGTGATTTGCCAGCAGATTAATTTCCCTAACTATGAATGGTAAAAGACGTCATCTTCATCTATGCCTAGGAAAGAGATGGAGCACCATACTTTGATGTAAGTTTGTTCATAGTACAGAGCTTATGCATGGGCAGGAAAGTTACTTTGCCCAAACTGGGAGACAAGTTTGGAATCAAAATTGTCCCTTTATTCCCTCCTCACGCCCTACATATAAGCTGCACTTGGAGAAACAATCATAGTGAAGGAAAAAGCTGACCTCAACACTTGGATAAGAACCACTATCCACTAAAAAGGAGCATTATGAATCCATGACCAAAGTAAGGTAAAAGGTAAAGGATCCCTGGATGGTTAGGTAAAGGGACCCCTGACAATTAGATCCAGTCGCGGATGACTCTGGGGTTGCGGCACTCATCTTGCTTTACTGGCCGAGGGAGCAGGCATACAGCTTCTGGGTCATGTGGCCAGCATGACTAACCAAGCCGCTTCTGGCGAACCAGAGCAGTGCACGGAAACACCATTTACCTTCCCGCCGGAGCGGTACCTATTTATCTACTTGCACTTTGTGCTTTTGAACTGCTAGGTTGGCAGGAGCAGGGACCAAGCAACAGGAGCTCAACCCGTCGCGGGGATTCGAACCACCGACCTTCCGATCAGCAAGCCCAAGAGGCTCAGTTTAGACCAGTGTTCCCCAACCTTGGGCCTCCATCTGTTTTTGGCCTACAACTCCCATCATCCTTGACCACTGGCTAGGGATTATGGGAACTGTAGTCCAAAAACAGCTGGAGGCCCAAGGTTGGGGAACACTGGTTTAGACCACAGCACCACAAAGTGCACACAGGTGTAATACAGTTCCAAGAGATCCTTGAATTACACAGGCCTTCACTCAGGCAGCCTCCTCATCCTGTCTGTCATGATGATGAGCTCTTTCCTAATGTTCTCCAAAAAAAACTAGAAGGATCAATATGCTGGAGGACATACGTATAATACGACTGTACTAGCAAGATCACTCCGCAATGTTAAGAACACCCGATTACAAAATCCTACCCAAAACTAACAACAGGCTATTAGATTTACATGCTACAGAAAAAAATGTTGTGGATTACATCATCTAGGTCATTTCTTCAGATAATTTCATAACCGACGGAGACAGAACTTTAAAAGCAAAAAGCAAAGCCTTGGTGGCTGTGAGGAAATTTAATTGTAAAAGCCAAACATATTGCACTTGATACTGGCTAATAAGTTGTTTGTCCATTAAAAACTGGACTGAGGTTCATAATGCCTCTAGGGTTAAAAAAAAAACTAAACTAAAAGGCTACTGAGTGCAGTGTATTAGTATTAAGAATCTAAGAAATATTGGTGTACAGCACAAATCAATCAAATAAGATCAGTAATTTTTAGTCCTGGTGTTAGCCAGTTTCAAAAACTACTAACAGCGAATACAGCCCTATGGAGTTATATAGGATTTACTCCCAAGTAAGTGTTTATTGGATTGCTGTAGAATGTTCCATTTTAGGATATTCCATTGAGGAACTGAATTTTAAAAGCAGCACATTTAAACACAGCTTGAAATCCAATACAATTAAGGACATTTAAGGCTACTAAAAACTATGGGTTCGTACGTAGATTGGGGCCACAATGTTCTGTTAGCATTAAAAAAAAATCTTATATTCATAGGTTTTTTTAAAACCAATCTGGGTCAACATGTTTGAATTGTTTGAAACTGTAGTAGTTCTGGATGATTACAGCAACAAAACAGGAGAGAGAGAAAAAGAGAGAAGACCAGATTTAAACTTAAGCATGCTTATATTATTGCGATCAATTTTAATTTCATACATCAAGATAACATTTCCTTTGGCTAAATCAGATTCTAGATATTCCTTCCAAATCCCAAACTGCTTCCCCCTTGGGAATAAACATACGACTACTCTGAGCAAGTCATGGCTCAATACCGTCTTCAGTGTCTGTGAATTTCCATACAGTAGTAACCCCGTGTTACGTACACGATCCGTTCCGGGTCGCGCCACGTAACCTGGGCATACGTAACGCGAACGAATTTTAAAAAGAAGAAGAAACCGGGAAGTTCGCGGGGTTTTTGCGCTTCTCCACATGCGCGGAGTGCGAACGCTTCTGCGCACCCGCGTGTTGTGCGCGCTCCGTGGAGGAGTTCTGGGTCGCGGAGGTACGTAACTCGAACGTACGCAACACAGAGCGTAGGCAATACGAGGTACGACTGCATTTACTCAAATGTAATGCACCACTAAATCTAACACGCACCCTAATTTTCACGATGTTAATTAGGCCAAAAAAGGTCCGCATTACATTTGAGTAAATAAATTAGTAAATATTTCAGTATCAAGAGATAAATTTATGTTCAGAAACTGAGCGACAAATGTAGGGTGGGGTTTTTTTTGCAGCAATTTATTTACTTGCCTACACATTAGCATCCCCCTATGGCTGCTTTGAAGTGATGTCGAGGGAGGGATATTTATCACTTTCCTCCCATGCTTCTTCCTGATTTAAATCTATGACAGGAAATATGCAGTTGCCCCTAGCTTAAAAATCCCTAAAAATCACAGGAGATTCTGATAACAGACCTCCCATGTCATATCTAGTTCGGTCCTCAGGTGACATAACGGACAAAGACCTCTGGCTGAGACCCTGGAAAGCCATTGTTAAACTGAGTATTAGGCTATTATCAGTGTTATTTTTCTAGAAAAAGAAGTGCCGGAACTCTCCAAGAACACTTCCCTTATTCTTTTATAATGGCAATGGCGCCCACCTGAGAGGAGCCGGAACTGAGTTCCAGAGAGTTCTAGCTGAAAAAAAGCCCTGGCTGTTGTTGTTGTTAGTTAAATTTATATATCACCATTCATCAGAAGATCTCAGGGTGGTTGATTGTAGGTGTGGCTTTAAAGCAGCAGCTTTTCTGATCTGATAATTTGAGATACTGTATTTTGAGGAGAGACGGGGGAAATATTTACAGTACTTTGCATCTGAATCCAATGAACCGAGAGGCAGAGGAAAATTACATTCCCAAAGCTCTCCAGGGGCAACAGACATTGCTGAGGATGATCAGGAGTGTCCATTGCCTTAAATTCAAAACAGCAAGAAAACAGCTAATGCCTACCTGGGCCTTTTTCTTCCTTTCTTTCTGACTGAGGTTTGTATCTGGGTAACAACCAGCTACGGAACTGACTAGGGACGTGGGTGGCGCTGTGGTCTAAACCACTGAGTCTAGGGCTTGCCGATCAGGAGGTTGGCGGTTCGAATCCCCGCAACGGGGTGATCTCCCGTTGCTCAGTCCCTGCTCCTGCCAACCTAGCTGTTCGAAAGCAAGTCAAAGTGCAAGTAGATAAATAGGTACCGCTCTGGCGGGAAGGTAAACGGCGTTTCCATGTGCTTCTCTGGTTCTCCAGAAGCGGTTTAGTCATGCTGGCTGTACGCCTACTACCTCGGCTAGTAAAGCGAGATGAGTGTCACAACCCCTGAGTCGTCCACGACTGGACCTAATGGTCAGGGGTCCCTTTACCTTTATCAAACTGACTATCTGATATGCATTAGTAGTCAATTTATTTATTGCATTAGCCATATGGACGCAGCACATAGTAAAAAGTGGCCTGGCATGATTATAAAAAGAATACAACAGATACAGTTAAAACATTGGAGGTAAAATCACTGGCCACTGCACGTGAAATCAAGGGGTTGGCATCTACCAGTAAGTATTTCATGCGGTCAACGTCCCTGGCGATAGTCGGCGGGATTAGAGGGAGAAGCCTAGGTCTTATTGAGGCATATAGTGGGCAGTAGAGGAAGAAGTGAATAAAGTCCTCTATCTTTCCCTTGTTGCATGGGCAGAGTCGAAGATCCAGAGGAGTATTGGAAAATACACCCTGTAAGAATGCTGTGGGAATGGCATGAAATCGAGCTAGTGTAAAGGCCCTTCTTAGCGTAGGATTTATCAGATCACTCAAATAGTGGGCCAGAGATCTAACTGCCTTCACGCGAGGGAACCACGTGGAGAGTCTGGCCGCATTAGATAGTTCTTGATCAAGGGCAGCATCCCTAGCAAGAATCCAGTCGCGAATTTTGTCTTTGGACTATCTGATATGAACGTATTTTTGAATTATATTCCAGCAACTTGGAACGTCTTACATGGGTTTGTTGAAAGGATTTTACCCTTTTCTTTAGTGTGTGTGTGGGGGGGGGAAGCTCCCAGAACGGCTTACAAATATCCGTAATAAGACAATTCCTGCGCTCAGGCTTGCCATTTAAAAAGATGCAACACAAAAGGAAAAGGGACTGGGATGGAAGAGGATGGAAAGGAAACTCAGGCAGCGGTTCTTACCTACAGAACTCTTGTAACAACTAGCCTCCCAGTATTGGGCGAACTGACCTCCCAATACAGCAACGGCCAGAACGGCCCTACCTGGTTGGTTGGTTTTTTTTTTAGCAAGAGGTATATGGAAGGCATCTACCTGTCAGGTCATGATTACAAGGACTCTCATGTGCACAATCTGCAATGGACAAATGCTTTGGAATGATCTGTATACAGTACTTATTATGGATCTTTATCCCCTAGTCCTCCCCATGCCTTGTGAGGATCTCCGTTCCCTGCACTCGTTCTCTCCCAGCTATCCTTCCCTCTCTATCCCTTCTGTTATCCCCTTTTCCGTTTTGTTTTATGTTGTAAAACAACAACAACAAAACACACACACAATCAAGTTACGGGAAGGTTTTTCTTTAAAAAATAGACAACAACTCTACTTCCAGCCCTTCCAGCATACACCCGCTCCTTTGCAGGGTTTCGTTTTAGGAAAGCAAGAGCTGATGGTAAGAACTTGAAATAAAAACACAATAAAGGCTGGTGTATAATGCATGTATACATTTATTAGGATATATTGTAAGATGTTAAATATTTACAACAGTACAACAAACTGCTAGCGGAATATAGATATATAACTCTCTTAAAAGAAGATTTTGGTCATGCTTTCGTTAGGACAGAATACACAGTTAACACAATCAAATGGGCATCCTGTAAGGACATCCTTAGGGAATAAATCAAATGGGCACCCTTAGGGAATAAATGTGTTTTCCGGGTAAAGGATGTTTCTCCAGGGGAGAAAAAAATAGGGCTTAACCTTCAGTGTGTGCCTTAGGAATCTCATTTTTCTGTCCTGTGTAGGTGAGCAGCTGGCCTAGCTGTCCAGTTATGGTTTTCAGTTCCTGAACAGCGCTACGTACCTCCCCTTTTAATTCTCTAAGTTCTGAAATTAAGATTTCCATTTTAGAATAACCGTGAGACGAGGGTCTAATAAGGAAAGGCCCATCGGGAGATGGCCCCATATTTAAAGGAATTCCAGGGAAAGCAAGTCCGGAAGATGGGGAGATAGCAAAAGATGGCAGAGGTCCAGGAGGAGGATATTCTGCAGAAGATACTTGTTCCTCATCACAAGGAAGTCCGGCAGGGGGAAGGTGAAGAACAGGCGAAGGGGATCCAAGCGCTTCTGTTTTAATGGAAAGCTGGGGTTGTACTAGTTTGCTGTTGTTGAACGCAGGAGAACCATAGGAAAGTGAGCATGATGAAGAAACTGTAAAATTAAAATGTATTTAATTGTACACCCTAATGTACAATTTCAAATAAATCTTTATATCTGTATTCAAGGAAGACACCATAACATCCCATTACTTAAGAAGGGAGGGGAATTCATTCATTTCCCACGGTAAGCAATATCAACTATCATTTCGTTACTTCATAAAACTTGGTAAGGGTGGAAAGGAAATGTCGCACTGCATACCAATTTCAACCATGGAATGACTATTCGTTTTCATATCGCCTCCTAGCTTTGAACGGTGCTTTCAAGAAACACCATTGTGTGTGTGTACGGACAGAGACTTGCCTTTCCATTCTCTGTCTGCAGCTCCCTGCACTATATCAGTGTCCAACCCAAAACGTGTCTTTTGGTTTTTGGAATGCCTTGGCAGTTCGTTGCAATTGGAAATCAGGTATAGATCTGTCACTTAAGGGACAAATTACTTAGCAAAGGCAGCCAGACCCTAGGGCAGTGATGTCCAAACTTGGCCCTCCAGCTGTTTCGGGATTACAATGCCCATCATCCCTGACCACTGGTCCAGTTAGCTAGGGATGATGGGAGTTGTAGTCCCAAAACAGCTGGAGGGCCAAGTTTGGCCTCACTGCCTAGGGGGTTTATAGAACAACTTGTGTCACTTGACAACAGTTAGGTTGCAGAAGTTGCAGAATTAGCAAGTAGCCAGCTGCATTGGTGGTGCCTGAGCAGAGGAGAGAAACATCCCCCTCCTTTCTGGCAAATTCGGGACTGATGTGCTTGTTTCTGGTTGCCAGGATTTCTAATCTGAAATTCCAGGCACCTTCAGGTACCCCACTACTCCCCAAGCAGCTTCTGGGATCCTGGCCAAAATGTGTGTCATGCTTTGACAGATTGCTTTAAGTGCACTTTCATCTCCAAGAGATTCAGCTTGGCTCAAGCCAGGGAAGTCACCTCACGGGCAGAAACAGCACCGGATCAGTCTATTACTGTGAAATTATTGTGCTTTTGAACTTTTATTTTGTGTCAGTGCTTTGCACATTCCCTTCCAATTAAATGAACTGCAAAGTCCCCGCACTGATTTTTGAGCACTTCGTGAAGAATTCATGCGCACTGAGCTCTTGCGCTCCTGACATGTACTTACATATACTATTTCAAATTAATCTGCAAAGTAGTTAAATGAATAAATAGGGGGGTTTGTGTTAAAGTAATTAACATATCAGATGCCATATTTATATGTGTGTGAGAGAGTGTAAAAAAGTAGCGTGGCTCAAGAGATAAAATAACATATTAACCACTGACTTTAACTGAATAATCTTTAATAAATGGTGAAACATAAATTCCATGAAATATATATATTTTAACCCACAAAATTCTCTTTTCTCACACTGTGATACAATAGTCATCATTTATTTATTTTTTGAAAAGAAGAATTACTTACCAGTAACTGTGGTTCTGCATATTCATACTTGTGGAGCAAAGATCTCAGGTGCTGCTGAGCTTCAGGAACCTTCTAGAAAAGCTGTGCCTGTCATTAGTGCATGACCGTACTCTTACAGCAACTGGATGTTGGGAACTGAGGTTACAAACAATCTCATCTTCTTGCCACTAGCCTCAGAATCTTATGAAAGCAGCAATTTGACCAATAGTGTTTCTTCTTTTTCCTTTGTGACGTGACCCAAGTTCTCTCATATGGAGACCCTGGGGATGAACTGTACCAGGTCTCTTGGTACTTACCAACTCAGAACATCAAAACCATAGTTCTCGGTGCTGAAGTTGCCACAAAACCAGACCTCAAATGTGCCTATTCATGGTACTAAACACATCTGCCCCTGAATTTCAGGAGACTGGGAAAGTATTTTTCTGATAATGCAACATAACAATGTCTTGGGTGGAAGAATGATGGGCAACAGGTGAGTGTGATGGAATTCTGAGTGAAGCGAGCCCCAGATATAGAATGTCGGAGTTGAGTTTGACAGATAAAAGGGGTGTAAAAAAGAGTGGAGCTGAGCAGAGAGTGAAGGGGGCACAATGAGGGAGAGAATGAGTGTGTTGTGTTCTGGTAGGATTCTCAAACCACGTGTCTTGTGTGGATGTACACAATAAAGAATCCTATTGCTCTCTAGAACTGAGTATGTAATGACAGGTATTTTGACGACCACTACTGCAAGTCTGGGCTTAGTGGATTGAGTGAACTAGTTAACTCCAAGGACCAGGGCCTCGGAGAGGAACCTTGAATGTGTCAAAGGTTTCCTCTGAAAGATTGATCACGCTGCCTATCCCAAACCAACCTTATTCTAAGTTGGAAACACATTTGTTTGCACATTCGGGATATGCTACGCCTGGCACTCTAGTTTACAACGGAGGCCGTGCTTAACACTGAAGCACATCAACGGAAGTTGTAAGTATTTAAGTCTTTGAGAGGCAAAGTGACATGACAAACATCTCTTTAAACTAAAGAGACAGGATAGGAATCAATTCAGTAACCCTTTAGAACGCATAGCAAGGAATTGGCTAATAACACTCCAAAGACATCCATGCAGCGCTATAATGGCTATAAACTAATATGAATTATCAGTCAAAGGTTAGACTGCAAAAAACTAAAACAGTCCAGTCCCTATAATAAATCTGCATGGGAAAATTATTCCTGATACACCATAGTTCATGATAAAGGAGCTACAAGAGGGTGGACAATGACCATTTTTGAAGATTGCCTCTGCAGACATAGGCACATGATGTTTACCCATTTTCTTTCCCACTTTAGCCTATGTATTTTGTGTAATTCACATGGCAATAGCCATCAGCAATGTCTTTCATATCAATGTCTATTACAGGAGCAGGACTAAAGCAATGGAACTAAGATCCTAAACGAATAACATAGGTTGCTTTTTTCAATGCCTTGAGTACCACAAGAAGAAGAAAAAAATGATTTATCGCCCAGATATGTTTTCCTATACCTCAGTTAAAATTGTTGACTATACTTAAAATTGTCAAATAAAGAAGGGGAGGGGGGAGGACACAGGAACTTCTGCCACTCCATAACCCTGGCCCCTTAAATGACCGGTTTTTACCAGGAATCCGTTTAGGTACATTTTTTTTCCTTAACTGTAGGCCACCAAAGCTTAAGCACCACAGAACTCTGCACTCCACAACTAGAATTATGCAGAGACCACCATGCAAAGGAACTTAAAAGATTATCCTTCTAGATACAAGCATTCAGGTTTTAAGAATTGGGTGATTTTTCATGAAATCAGTACCAAAAATCAACGACGACAAAACAGAGCATCTGTTCAGATGGTGCTCCCATCACACATTGCATTTCCCCATCCTGCTCCCCTCGTGGTGTACAGAAGTGATCATACAAATGGGAGAATGGAATTGCATCTTTTTCTGGGTATGGAAATCACTCTAAATATCAACAACTAGGGTAAACAAGAATCCTCCTTTATGGTAGTTGTGAAGATTCCTAGTACAGACCACCACTTCTGCATGTGGTGAGGGTAACCGAGGAGGGTTAAAAATAAATAAATGAGGATCACTTTTGATCTCACTCTTTGGGAGATGAATAAAGAGCAATGTCTGAGCAGCCCAGTGTGGGAGAGCCAGTGTGGTGTAGTGGTTAAGAGCGGTAGACTCGTAATCTGGGGAACCGGGTTCGTGTCTCCGCTCCTCCACATGCAGCTGCTGGGTGACCTTGGGCTAGTCACACTTCTTTGAAGTCTCTCAGCCCCACTCACCTCACAGAGTGTTTGTTGTGGGGGAGGAAGGGAAAGGAGAATGTTAGCCGCTTTGAGACTCCTTTGGGTAGTGATAAAGCGGGATATCAAATCCAAACTCCTCCTCCTCCTCCTCCTCCGCCCAACAGATGTTGATAATAATAATACTAGTACCAACCAATAGGCGAATCTTTTTTTATTTTAAGCCCAATCCTATAACCCCATGCTTGCAAATATATGTATTAAAAGAGACAAATAAAAGTTGCATTCTTTATAGAAAGTTTAGGGGGGGAAGTACATTCCAAATTGATATTTTGCGGTAAGTGGGAAGAATGCAAAAACTGACCCAAATAAAATATTGTTTGAACATGCTGTAAAAAGATCATTTGGAGGTACAGGGGATACTGCCTGAGGTGCAAAGGGGCTGAGAGACATAAATATTTGGGAAATACTAAAATGTAAAATTTATGGTTGGTACCACAACTGCTCCAAAGAGTGTAACATTCCCTTTAAGTAAAAACCCTGCACAAAAACCATCTTCCTAATGCTATGTCAAAAAGAAACGAGGCAAAAAATCATGATCAATATAAATCTGAAACAAAGGCTATTGCATACCGTATACAATATGTAATTCATTTTTATGTGTGAGCTAGAAATAGTTATTACAGTAATTGCAACTGGGAAACTGGATAACAACATGGGGCGATGAGATGAAAGAAAGGGATCTTCTGAGAATGGGTAACTTTCACTGGCTCAGGAGAAGTTATATCCTTTTACCACAAAATACCTAATTCTAGTAACCCGTGCACTTTTCTGTATAATAACGCAGGTCTTTCAAATAGCAAACAAAGGCATGAAATCCTGGCAGAAACAGTCGGCCAGAACTAACGAAGTTTGATTTTTGCTGATTGGATGTGCTTCGGTTGCCTCCGTTATGTGCTAGGTGAGTTTCAGCTCCTCAACCCCACTTCCATGCACTGATGTCAGAGGACATCAGTGATGATGTCAGAGGACATCAGTGATGATGTCAGAGGACATCAGTGATGATGTCAGAAGACTTCAGTGAAAGACTTGCCACCAACGTAGGCAACGGCTCTCGCTGATGTCATCTAAAACAAGGCATTAGGGCTCAGTAGTTTGATCTCACTCAGCGCATGCTGCAGGAAAGCCCTCCCTTGCTAGCAGTTACTAGAAAACAGCTGCCGCTGATGTCCTCTAAGGCAAAACAGTGGCGCTGAGGAGGTGGAGCCCAATCAGGCCTTCTTACTATTGCCACTTAGCTAGGAATATGGCGTATCCCTTGTATCAAGAGAAAGTCAAATGTAAAGAACTGTTTTATTCAAGTACCCCATTTATATTTCAGATACTTCTTACATAAGGGAAGGAACTGGTTGATAGAACCAATTTAAAATGTTCCTTTACGACAGGGGTGGCTAAGCCTCTGCCTGGATCGGTGCCACTAGGCTATGTATGTCCAAAGTCTGTTTCGGGGGGCTAATTTGGCCGACGATCGATTTAATCTGACCCCCATGGCAGTATGTGTCCTGGGGCAAAATCATTTGAAAAAAGGTTGGGCACCCCTGCAAAGGATGCCACCAAGACTTCCCAATTTGCCTGCTCTTAAAAGATACTCTAAATGACTGGCCATGCCAGGGGTGGCTGACTATCAAGGCGGTGTGCTATTCCTCCTTACAGCTGAACTATTAGAAGTCATGTATTTAGTGTTCTGGAGCCTCTTCCCAACTCAGATTCGACAGGCACACTCCTTTGACAGGCACGTGACAAAGTGGGAATTTTAAGGAAGTATTCAAGTTTCTATTCGGATTTAAGATGATTTTTTTTATTTTATTTTTTGCTGCCTGGTTTAGTTTTTATGCACGCTTTCTCTAAATGCCTTAAAGAAATAAAAATAATAGATGATAAGCAGAAGGTGCCCTTTGTTATGTTTGTTACATGCAAGGACAATGAGCAGCATGATTGCTGGCTAAATGTCTATAACTTTCAGGGTAAGCAGTTACTGGGCTAGTATGTTCATTGGCTTATGTGTAAAGATAAACAGAAATAATTTAAGAACGAAGCAAACTGAAAATTTCAAGACATCGGGGAGCATAAGATAGGAAGGCAAATCACCAGGGTTAAGGCTATTAGATCTTTTTCTGGACCTGCTTCCGTACTTCTATTAGCAAACCAACATGGGGAAATAAAACAAGTGAAGCCATTTATTTTTCTTCATGCCACAGGCAGCTTTACTTTATTAATGTTTCCACATCAACTTGCTATTAAAGGCAGAGAAACAAGGCCAGAGAAAAGGCAGAATGTTTATTCATTTTCTTATAAAATATACAGTGAAAGCTTAATAATTTATTCAATTATTTACCGGCGTTGCTAGATTCCGCTAGCCAGAGAGTCAGATGAATAAATTAATATCTATCCTGACCCTCTAATTTGACGGGTTTAGTTTTCGGTGAAAACTGTTGTTTTAGTAAAAGGATTGGTATGCATATTCACAATATCTTGGTGTTTACCAAAAGGATGGTGGTAAGGGTTAATGACGACTAATGAACACTACTTTGTAAGTTTGAAAACTCTGGGAACGTACTTCAGCCTAGTAGGAGATTTAGATTTGAATCTCCATTTCAAACTGCAAAGCATGAATGCATTTATGAGCTAAAACAAAATTCCATAAATGACAATGAGTCTGAAGCACTATAAAGATATGGATTTACTCACCTTGATCCCTTTCATGCCATGTCCTGCTCCCAGCAGCTGGTGAATTGGGGGAAGGATAAAAGTCCCCTGTTGGGCTTGGTTCCATATTCTCATCTATGGATATAGTTTTGGGTCTCTTACTGTGAATAATATACAAAAAGAAGCATTAATTTAACTGCCTTTATGTGTATTAAAAGCAACAACAGACAGCTCCTTTGATGCAGATGGCATGTGTCAAGCCCAACTCTGATCTCATGTTTCCGGATCCAAAAACCTATTGCTCACACGTCACACTGAGGCTGAGAATATGCATATATTCGTTCAGACCGGACGCTGAGGTCCAGCTCCGAGGGCCTTCTGGCGGTTCCCTCACTGCAAAAAGTGAGGTTTACAGGGAACCTTTTCGGTGGTGGCGCCCTCCCTGTGGAACACCCTCCCATCAGGTGTCAAGGAAACAAACAACTATCTAATTTGTAGAAGACATCTGGAGAGAAGTTTTTAATGTCTGGTGTTTTATCATACTTTTACTACAGTGGTACCTTGGCTTACAGACGCTTCAGGTTACAGACTCCGCTAACCCAGAAATAATGCTTCAGGATAAGAAAAGAAATCATGCTCTGGCGGCGCAGCAGCAGCGGGAGGTCCCATTAGCTAAAGTGGTGCTTCAGGTTAAGAACGGACCTCCGGAACGAATTAAGTTCTTAACCAGAGGTACCACTGTATTCTGTTGGGAGCTGCCCAGTGTGGCTGTGGAAACCCAGCCAGATGGGTGGGGTATAAATAAACAAACAAACAAACAAATAAATATTATTATTATTCACACTTCTTACATCACCAGTATTCGCTGCTGCTATTGTTTGACAAAATGATCGCTTTGAAAGCTTCCGCGCTCTTTCGTTGGCTTTCCTGATAATGTAAAACGTATTGCCACACCTACTTGATTTTTCCATTTTAATGGAAATCATTGGAAATATGTAACTGTTACTTGTCTACACACAATTAAGAAGTACAATATTGTACCTCGTCATCATTTTATTTGCACGCCGCCTCTCCGCCGTTAGAAACTACGCTGAAGGCGGCTTACGGCATAAAAAGAGTTGCATAATTACAAAAGATAACAATGGTAGGTCTTAAAACTGTAAATAAAATAAGTACACTGCTGAATTGAACAATTTCCACATAAAACATAAGATATGAAAATACAAAAAATAGCAGCAGCAGCAGCAACAACAACAACAACAACACCCTAACAATAGCTAGATGTTTTAAAAAAATGATATGCTCACCTGGTTGGTGGAGAGGATAGTGACCTCTGTAAGTTTACACCCGAGTTCATGTCATGGTAGTATGGTTGACTTGGAAGTTCTCCAATGGGGAAGTTCACCCCAGCTCCCTGGGTTATAGGCGCTAAAAAACACAGCATTAAGATAGTCACACCAGCCTTTAAACAGCAATTTAATACTAACAGAAAAGGTAAAAGTAAAGGGACCCCTGACCATTAGGTCCAGTCGCGAACGACTCTGGGGTTGCGGCGCTCATCTCACTTTATTGGCCGAGGGAGCCGGCGTACAGCTTCTGGGTCATGTGGCCAGCATGACTAAGCCGCTTCTGGAGAACCAGAGCAGCGCACGGAAACGCCGTTTACCTTCCCGCCGGAGCGGTACCTATTTATCTACTTGCACTTTGATGTGCTTTCGAACTGCTAGGTGGGCAGGAGCTGGGACCGAGCAACGGGAGCTCACCCCATTGCAGGGATTCGAACTGCCGACCTTCTGATCAGCAAGCCCTAGGCTCTGTGGTTTAACCCACAGCACCACCTGGGTCCCTAATACTAACAGAAGCACACCCTTAAACAAAGTTCTCTCTATATTTTTGTCTAGCGAGAAGCAAGAGGAAATTAATTTTCCTAGTTGCATAATTTGAGGAAAAATTAATCCATAACCAGGGAAAAGCTGGACAGTTATGCGATTAACTAGTTCCACGAGTTCTCCCATTCCATCAACATTTCATGAAAAAAGTGAAAATTGCTGTCACCGAGTACAATACTTCTGTTATATAATTTAAAATGTATTTATTCTGGATGCAGCAACACAAAAATGGGATTGTTTTAAATGCAGCATAAACACATGCTTGTTTCAGTTGGTGAAACAGAATATCTATTGGAAAATAAACTCTTATTTTACATATATTAATATGCTCCATGCATTATTTTCACTTTCATTAATACAAGCATGCATTACATTACTTATTTACAACAAATGTGTGCATTTATTATTTCTTGGTGCCCTTCAATCAGATTCTTGGGGTAGTTTACATACAATTTACTTGCTAATTGGAAGGGCCCAGAAAGTTAAACTAATTGTTTCATGTCACAGTGTAATAATCCCAAATACACCTGAAACCGGAAGTTTTCACTGTCGCTGCATATTTTTGAATGACTTTAATGCAATTTAGAATACTAAAGGCTGCAATCATGTGCCCATTTACCTGAAAGTAAGTGCTAGGGAATACCGTGGAACTGACTCTTGAGTAAACATGCACGTGTGCTGTGCATTAACACATTTTTCTATTCAACCAACAACTGAACTTTATCATGCAAGTATATTCAAAATCCATGATGAATAATCTTAGCTCAGGCTATTCTCTAACTATAGGATGCTCATATTATCCTCATGACAGATAGAGAAATGTTCCTAATGTATTTATTAACTATTCTGAACTAAAATTAAGCTTCCTATTTATAACATTTCTTCCTTGCTGGCATAAGAAAGCTTATTCATTGTTTAACTGATTTCCATGCTTATAAAAGCATTTATCAGTACTGTATAAACTAAACTTGGTATGCAAACCTTTGTAGAAAATAAAATTGTCTGAACAGATCAACCTGATACTTCATTAAAACAAAGCTAATAGTATAGAACTGAAACTATTATTTAAAACGACAATCTCACCCTTCCCTTTCAACCAAAGGCTTGCAGCCCAATCCTATGCAGGTTTATTCAGAAATTAGTTTGATGGAACTTATTCCTAAGGAAGTGTGCATATGTTTGCAGCCATAATCATACGTATTTGGTGGACCCCATTGAATGGGGTTAACTTATTAAATATACTCTGTAAACATGTAACTTATCCACAGGGCAAGTCAGAAAGTTAGCAGCTTGCTCAAAGTCATTTAGTGAAGTTGATAGGGTTCACTAATCAGATACATAAACCTACTGTATACACACTAAACAATGCGTATAATCCCACAAAAAACTGCCTGTATTTTTAAAAGCAGAATGTTTGTCAGAATATGCGAATTCAACAATGGGAGGGCAAGGGAGAAGAAGATTTCATTATAACACGTGTCTAGGGTTCCACTGACTTCAAATGTTAATGTTTCCTGTGGTTTGGATTCTTAGCCAGAAACGTTGTAATACAGAAAACTATAGGTTAAAAGAAGAGAAAGCTTACTTCTCGACACTCGCACCAGTTCCGATACATTGAAGACTCCAGATTTTACAAAACTATCCTCAAGATACACTGGAAGGGAAAACATGAAAAGACAATTAGTTACATTGGAATGAAGAAGAAATTCATAAATTCAAATCCCCACTCAAATTCTACAAAATTAAATTGTCATAATGTGCCAATTATTATGAGACATTGGTAGATTATTGCAAATAAATAGCATATAATTACTTTCTTGATCAGTTTTCTATTTGTTTTGGGAAACTGTTTTCATCCCTATGGAACACGAAACTGGCACACAAGCAAATGTTTCAAGTATGATTCACAGTGGCTAAAAAGGCAAACCTTTTACTTAAATAGATTTTTTTAAAAAAATTGTTATTATTTTGATATTATTTTTGTGTCTTTATGCTGTAAACTGCCCTGTGTTTCTCAGATGAAGGGTGGTGTAAAAATTAAAAAGTAATAATAATGAACATCAGGAAGAACTTTCTGATGGTAAGAGCTGTCATTCAACTGTTGAATGGTCGACTGTGGGCTCTCCTTCCTTCGTGGTTTTTAAGCAGAGGTCGGATGGCCATCTGCCATGCATGCTTTAGCTGAGATTCCTGCATTGCACGAGATTGGACTAGATGCCCCTTAAAATGTGTGTGCATGTTTTACCCAGCTGAGTGGCACCTGTTGCGTGTCGAGACCCCATAGCCTCATTGATGAATAAGACACAAGGACACGGATATTAGGTTAATGGTTATTGGGCAAATTCAGGCCACAACTTTATTGGTTACCAAATGTGAGAGGTATTGGCTTAGGCACTGGAATTGACCCGAACATATCTGACTCCTGCCCGTCACGCAGGATGGGTCAACCACCAGTAGGGGGAGCCCCGTTGATGCAAACAATCTCGACCTCCCCCTGGGTTCCTGACGGGGTCATGGCATGGCCCTAGCCCCGCCCCAGAGAGCCACACCTCCAGATTCCTTTAACGGAATACCCTTAAGGTTGAAGGAGCAGGCGATGGCCATACCTCCCCTTCCCCATCACAAGATCAACCAATGCCTAACCGCCAAACCTTACAAAGTTGTGACGATTGCTACGAGGAAGGCGAAAACCAAATTGCCCACACCAATTTGCCAAGTGGAAAAATTCCTACCAGGTCCCTCAACGGCGACCAACCGAGGTCCATAGCAAGGCCAATATAGAAACCTGATAATAGGGAGGGAGGGTGGGAGATCGAGGAAGCAAGCCAGAAGGGAGCTCTCTGGCTCACACCACGGTTTAAATGGGGCCCAGCCATGCCCCCCACCAACGGATTGGCTGGCTGGAACAATGACATGGGCAGGGACCTCTGGGAGACATGGGACTCCGCCCCCCGCCCCCGGAGGAGGAATGGATGGCCACATGGTCTACCGCAACTCCTCCCCACTAGGAATTTGGCTCCTAGTACATTTCTGAGCACAATTCAAAGTGTTGGTGCTGACCTTTAAAGCCCTAAAACGGCCTCGGTCCTGTATACCTGAAGGAGCGTCTCCACCCCCATCGTTCAAGCCCGGACACTGAGATCCAGCGCCGAGGGCCTTCTGGCGGTTCCCTCACTGCGAGAAGCAAAGCTACAGGGAACCAGGCAGAGGGCCTTCTCGGTAGTGGCGCCCGCCCTGTGGAACGCCCTCCCATCAGAGGTCAAGGAGATAAACAACTACCTGACATTCAGAAAATACCTGAAGGCAGCCCTGTTTAGGGAAGTTTTTAATCTGTGATATTTTAATGTATTTTAATATTTGTTGGAAGCCGCCCAGAGTGGCTGGGGAGACCCAGCCAGATGGGCGGGGTACAAATATTAAATTTATTATTATTATTATTAGTGGAGCGGATATCTATTTCCCCTTATTGGCAGCAGAGCAGCCAGCCATGTGAGATTTAGCAGCCCACCAAAAAACACCTCAACATAGCAAGGAATGCAGGAGGAGATACAAGGTCTTTTAGTCTCCAGACCCTCCTCCTGACGCACAAAACTGAGGTGCAACTCTGGTTGTAAGTAAGTTCAAATGCATTGCAAATAAAATTGACGAGGCACGTGGCCATTGCAGGATAGGGAAAGCGATTTGAGGGGAGGAATGTTTAAAAAGCGGACAAGCGCTGCTATTTTTGTTTCCCGTTTTCCTTCCTATCTCCTGTACCTGCTGATTCCTCCCCCCCCCCCCGAACAACCAATTTTTGGGGGTATTTTTAATACAGCGAATTTTGCAGTGGGGAGCTTTTGCACGAAACAGCTGTTTAAAGCATTTCAGAAACTGCGCCACGGAGTTGCCTTTAGCAACAAGCAGTGAAAATAAACACACTGCATGCTTTCCTTTGGGCTGATGAAACGAAATGGCTAGGTTGCACTCAAGAAAGCAGAAGTAAGGTGATAGACGGCACTCGAGGAAACGTCACCACAAACGTAAAGCTCTGCCCAAACAATGCACCTTAGTGTATTCACAGTTGCGTAACGTGCAATCTGAAATTAGATTCTCTTCCTTTATTGGGTTATCTGTGGGTTGGAAAAAACCCAAATCGACTGGAAGAAAAAGGGGAGGCTGCCCCTTGAATGATGACATCACATGTACACCACCAGAGAGAGAAACAGAGAGAGCTTTTAATCCACTTTAAACCCTCATGTGGAACCCTAAACTGAGGGAAATAGCCGAGCTTAGAGAACAGGAGCATTAAACGTTGTTTAGCATACATTTTCTGTGCTTCAGCAGCCCCCACAGGAAAACAAAATTGCATCTGTTGGGTAGTGTAAGGTAAAGGTAAAGGGACCCCTGACCATTAGGTCCAGTCGTGTCCAACTCTGAGGTTGCGGCGCTCATCTTGCATTACTGGTCGAGGGAGCCGGCGTACAGCTTCCGGGTCATGTGGCCAGCATGACTAAGCCGCTTCTGGCGAACCAGAGCAGCGCACGGAAACACCGTTTACCTTCCTGCCAGAGCGGTACCTATTTATCTACTTGCACTTTTGACGTGCTTTTGAACTGCTAGGTGAGCAGGAGCTGGGACCGAGCAATGGGAGCTCATCCCTTCACAGGGATTCGAACTGCTGACCTTCTGATCGCCAAGCCCTAGGCTCTGTGATTTAACCCTCAGCGCCACCCGCGCCCCTACAGTGGATTTAGTAGATAAGGACAAAATGTTGCTGGAAGATACTTACCTACATGTTTAATTTCCACCACATGCGATCTGGAGTAAGGTTACCAGATTTTTTTCCCCAATGAATCCAGGGACACTTTTCAACTTCAGTGGATTTTGTATGGGGACTAATTTGTAAATCCGGGGACTGTCCCCGGGTAACTGGGACGTCTGGTAACCTTAATCTGGGGAACCAAGTTAGAAGAAGAGGGGATACTCTGCCCACCATTAAATAAATAGCAATTAACTTCATCTTAGCAATGAAAAGGAAAAGGAAATTGAAAACCTTTCTTCTCTTTGAGCAGTGTAAAAAAAAAGAGTTTCTCCCTTTTACATAGCTTTTGTATATTCCTTGACCTGGAAAAAGGAAGCAGCCTAAACACCCCCCCCCCTTTTTGTTACACAGACAAAGTGATACTGAGAGCAAAAAAAGCTCTGAAAACGCAGCAGACCAACATTTTCTATTTAAAATATTAAATGAGTGTTTAATAGCTTAAAGGAGAGCAACCACATAGCTGGCACCTTGCTGCATTACGCATCATCCCCAAGCACTCTGCTCTGCAAGTTGTGTTCCAAAGGTGCCTTTGAGTACAGGAAAGTAAACACAATATGTTCTAGCACCAAGAGGATTTGGTGAGGATATCTAGTTAGCAAATCCACTGCGGCTGGGTACTTGACTTCCAGCTGTGTGATAGAAAATCATTCTATATTTGCAATCTGCTGTGATGGAAAACCACTCTATGTTTGCAATCTGCTGTGGTTTGGTTGTAGAGGCGGCAAAAAAGTAAGCAGTAGAAAGTTCTTACCAAACTTTGAAAACGAAAAAAAGCTGTTGTTGTGTATGCATGCATGCATGTGCAATGGCTAGATGCTAACCTCCGTTGAGAATAACATTTCATTTTTCTATCATATCGTCATAGTTTGTTCAAGGGAAAAGAAACAGTTTCCCCCCCCCCTCCACATTGCATGGTGATTTAACTTCAGAAATGCCGTGCATGTCTTCAATGCTATGTGTGCCTACTCCGAAATAAGCCCTACTGAGTTCAAGAGGATCTATCACGGGACTGCAATCTAAGTCATTCCTGCATTAACTCATAATGTACAGGTGAAACTCGAAAAATTAGAATATCGTGGAAAGGTTCATTTCTTTCAGTAATTCAACTTAAAAGGTGAAACTAATATATGAGATAGACTCATGACATGCAAAGCGAGATATGTCAAGCCTTTATTTGTTATAATTGTGATGATTATGGCGTACAGCTGATGAGAACCCCAAATTAACAATTTCAACTTTGGGGTTTTCATCAGCTGCACGCCATAATCATCACAATTATAACAAGCAAAGGCTTGACATATCTCGCTTTGCATGTCATGAGTCTATCTCATATATTAAACTCCAGTAGCTAATGAAAACAATTGCTTACATAAATGGACTTTTCCATGATATTCTAATTTTTCGAGTTTCACCTGCATATTTAAATAGAACTTCTTGGCATTTATTTCTCATTTACTCCTGGTCTGGTGGCCAGATTTTACAGCACTTAAACCTAATTTAAGGAACTAGCAGCGTCACTGACTAACGACTCCTTTTGCCCAAGAGATAATGTCATGTAGAATAGTATAATTCACTAATTATTATCGCTGCTAACTTTTAAATCTGGTGGAGGAAAAGAATCTTCCTGCAAAAATCTGAACAATGCCATTTGTTATCATCAAAGGAGATGACTCCGTATTTAAAGACCAAAGAGCTGGAGAGGTTAATTGCTTTCTTCTTTTTTAAGGAGATGTGAAAACCCCTACTTTAATACTACAATTATGAGGCTGGTGTCATTGTGAATACCAAGTACTGCATGCACCCATCTCTTAAAAGACAAGTTTGGAGCAAGTTGTCATAACACACACCGTAAAAGAAGAAGTACCTGAAGGCTACGTGGACTTTCAGAATGCAAGCTAGTGCTTAAAAGTGAATTTTCCTCCATTCAAACACACCAAATTACTAGCTGCAAATCTTAAAGGTTTATGATATAAAATATTTCACCCTACCAAGAACGACCTCTTTCAGAACATTTAAATCACAACAGCAACTTATGTTAAAGGGCTTAGTTCTCCAGATACTTAAAATACCTGGTCTGGTATTTACAAATCTTCAGTCAGTGCATTAAGGATCTTTCAGTTAAATTATAAATTTATGAATAAAACTATACTTTTTTATTGTTTCAAAGTCTCGAATTGCCTTCTGGGCTCATTGAACGCTATTTACAGCTCATCAGATAATGTCTTGATACTGGACAGATCATGAAGAAAGAAGTAATCAAATTGTGTTCAGATACCACATAATACGAGTTGAAGACCTGGGCATCCAACTAGTAAAAAGAAAAAATCTAAAAATCTGGCCAATTGACCAGTCAAATGTAATCAAGGAAAGGTCAATCATTTTTAACTTGATCAGAAGAAAACGATGCTTTGATTTTCACAGGTTTGGCACATGCTGATTATGAAGGGATGTACACATTTTGATTGGGATTTGTAGCCAGCACAAAAAAGGCTATGTTTATCAGGTCCTTTTTCCCTCAACTGGCAGGGACTTTCTCCCAACATTGTGTTATACCTCAAAAACTAAGCACAAGGTAATAATCCCCCGCTCCCTTTTCAACTGGAAGCTTTGGAGCTAGAGAGATGGATGGAAAATGGATGGAAGAGCAAAAGTGTCTGAGGAACTTCTGGAACAATTCCTCATCTCCTTCTCCAAGTTCAAAAGGAAATCTGGGAACATATGTCATGCTGTATTTCTGAGGTGTTCAGAAATACAATCGTCCAAGGCTGGGACTTGTAATCCTCTCAACAGCAAGGTGAGAAAGCACAGCAGGCACTGAGAATGCGTTTGTGTACTACAGAACAGAACTTTTAAAAATGGCAAAAGTATAGTAGGGTGCAAGGTTTCTGCAAATGTGAATTATTCAGTCGCTACTGAATAGCTCTTCTCTTTGGCTTTTATTATAGAACTATAGGGTCAGCAAACAGTTTTACACACACACACACACACACACACACACACTCAAAAATGAACTTAACTTAGAGATAAAGCCAAGAAACAGCTATTATGAAAAACAGAAATTATAAAGACGGGTGTGCAATGGGCGAATAGCGAATATCCCTAACATCAACTATCAGCATCCTTTGAACAATCCCTTTCTATCAAGTTCTAACAAGGACATGTAGCAAGTACTCTTAGAAAGACTACACCGTTAGGAGCTCCTCGCATAATGAGATTTGTCAGCACTATAGCAGATGTGACTTAGAAGTGTGCATGCACACGAAAGCTCATACCAAGAACAAACTTAGTTGGTCTCTAAGGTGCTACTGGAAGGAATTTTATTTATTTTTTAGATGTAACTTAAACATGAAAAACATGACGTACTCCCTGTGAGATTGTATCACTTCAGAATCCAGGCAGGAATCGCACCTCTGAAGCTTCATATCTCTGGAATCGCACCAAAAGCTTGCGGCAAAAGGAACATTCAAACGTCATATAGAAGTGTTTTTCTTTTAGCCTTGTGTTAGCTTGCCATATGTACATGTTTTGAACGGGGGTGGGAATCAGAGAGCACTTAAAATTGTGTTTCTGCTTATCTGAATTAATTCTGAGGAAGTTTTGTTTCAGGTGGCCTTAATAGCCAAGGTGAAGTGTCATTTGTCATTATAATGTCTTTGTAAACGTATTTCACAAAGAATAAATGGTACTGGGGAAAGGAGGTGACAGTTGGCAATTGGTTGGTTATTCTGTTTGTTGACTTTCTGAGAACATGGGAGTGTAGTGACTTCAAGCATACGCTGGCTGGAGGAGTTGCAAACCTGACAAGTAAGGATTTATCTTCAAGTCTTGTGTAAGGTGTCTATTTTATCACAAATAGCTCATAGCACACCAACGCTTATTTCTGTTTGCTCTATTTATTTTAGAAAAGAAAGAACTTCCAGCAACCTTGCATCTCAGGGAGAGTGAAACCTCTTCCATTTGCCAATTGATGAGGCCAACTGTGTTGCGGACAACATCTGCTGGCTACTTCAGATTTTATTATTACTGAACTGTTTTGTGAAAAATAAGGCCAAAAATGTAAACATGGAAGAATAAACATAATTCACTTTAGTTTTAGTCACTTCTTGCATGTCTCTTGCACATGTTGTTGTTCAGTCGTTCAGTCATGTCTGCATGGACCAGAGCACGCCAGACACCCCTATCCTCCACTGCCTCCCGCAGTTTGGCCAAACTCATGCTAGTCGCTTCTAGAAGCGCTGGAATTTCTCCTTGCTCTTGAGTCAAAAAAGTACGTAGACTGGTGGCCGCTGTGGAAAAGGGATTTCTGAACTTCAAGAATCCTGCAATTATCCATGTAAAAATTCTGCCCTTTTCTATTCCAGGAAAGGGAAGTGTAGTTTTCAGTTACATTTTGGTACATATCTTCCTTTATGCTGTGGAATGTTGTACAGTCCCAGGCAACTTTTACACACACCTATTTTCTTTTTATTTGTAATACTGTGCCTTGACTTCATGGTCATTAAACCTACGATTCTGCTGTACCTCAGATAAACAGCCATGTTACAAACTCATATATATAAGCTAATTGCCAAATGGTATACCTTAAACCCAGGACGCAATCACCACAATGGAATGTCTAGACACACCTTTTTCGCAATTTTTTTAAATATTTACAATTAAGGTCATTAGCATTATTATTCATTTCATTTCTATACTGCTTTATATTCTAAAGAAGAAATCTCAAAGTGGTTTACAACACATTAAAACATCAGTGTGGTGTAGTGTTTGGGAGATCAGGGTTCAAATCCCCACTCAGTCCTGAAACTCACTGGGTGACCCTGGGCCAGTCACAACCTCTTAACCTACCTCACAGAGTCATTGTAGGAATTGACTGGGGGGGGGGTGAACCATATACTCCTTGGAGTAAACGGTGGGACATAAATAAGCACTTCTGCTTACCTGCTTCGGAAAGCTGGAGGGGGTGAGTCAGATGGAGATGTCATTTACCAACCTGGTATCCAGAGATCTCCACCTGGTTGCAACTGGACCTGTGCCAGCCTCAAAATGTGCCTGGCACCTGGGGAATTCCTAACACTGATAAACAGATCTGGGAGGGTTGGGAAGGGAGTTAGTACAATAATCTGGGGCATATTTAATGGTTTGGGATACCTGAGGTGGTGGCACTGTTAACTAGGAAAGCTTCTTGGATGTCTATGTGTTTTGATGTGGGTGCTGCAGCTGTACCACCACAAAGTTGTGATGTTGCACAACTCGAGTGCTCCTTATACCCCCTTGCTATAGCCTCCACCGACTTGCACAGGCAATGAAATGATGTCATGCGATTCCAGCTGTGCTACAATGAGTTGGTGAAACTGGGTTCCCCAACTAATACATGTATTATGTATAATCGATTCGCATGTAGGATCTTGTAAGATGTAGCACCTGCCTATCAACGGTAACTGAATAACAACAAATTCCTCATATGTTGCAATCGTTCCAGGAAGGAACAGCTCAGTTTATAATTGAATATGGAACAGTGCCATCAGAGTTCTTGCCCTGCAGCAACACACACACACACACACACACACACAGAGAGAGAGAGAGAGAGAGAGAGAGAGAGAGAGAGAGAGAACCTTCTCTCCAACAGAGATTTACCAACTGCAGCCAATATGTTTAAAAACAGGTCAATAGAAACTGGGAGCTTCTTGGTCCAAAAGCCATGCAGCTTCCAATCAACAGGTTTCTCTGTCTACTGAAAGTGTTGGTCCATCTATTAGTCAGATGTCATGGGCAACAGCACCAAAATCCATTTAACCAATGTATGAAAGCTTCATGGATACCAATGGTTTGTGTGTGATGATTGATATGGATTTCCAGCTTCTTCATGGTGCTACAAAGATTATGAGATTGGTGACTGACATGTGTGACATTTTGTTTTCATGAAACATTGGTTTGTCTTCCTACTACTGGTTGAACCTTAAGAGTGAGCTAAGTAGCCAGTTTAACATGAGTTTGGCCAAACTGCGAGAGGCAGTGAAGGATAGGCATGCCTGGTGTGCTCTGGTCCATGGGGTCACGAAGAGTCGGACACGACTGAACGACTGAACAACAACAACAAGTAGCCCGTTAAAATTTGAGGGACTGTTAAGATTTCAAGCTTCTCCCTACAATGAGAAAATCTGCTTTTAGACACTAAACACTGGCACATTAAAAAAAAACCCGAAACCACAGAAAATGGTATACTGAGCATTGCAAGAAAAAAAAAAGTATTGTGTAGGTTGGGAATAGCTTATGCAGGAACAGATTCTCTGCCTAGTACTACAGGAGTTGTGTAGGTTTTTGCTACAGAAGTTAGTAAATTTTTGAAGTTCATTAACAAGCTAACTATTGCAGGATCTCTGAACTTGTGTTCAATCTCCCCACACGAGAGACATGAGTTTAACACCTAATTCTGCAGAATTGGAAGATCTGTTTCTTCTTAGAAAGGGGGGGGGAACCCCTATTGAATAAGCAAGTAGTGATGTAGGAGGGAAAAAAACACATCTAAACATGCCACTGGAATTTTACAGATCGATCTGCCCAAGCAAACAGAGGAATTAACCACGGTTCATTTGTAATCTTGTAATTTTAACTTTAAAACAAAAACAAACAAACAAAAAAACACCTCCATATAAAATAGCCAGAATAACTGAAACAGCAAGAACCACGAAAGGAAATAGTAAAAGTTTATTATTTTGGGGGGGGGAGGGGAGAGAAGGGTTGCTTGTAAAATAACAACATGCCAGCAGTGCCTTAACTGACGCCATATCCAACGGCACTATAAGTATGAGACACTTCTCTTAATTCAAGACTAACAGACTTGGAAGGAGCATCATTGCTCTAAGAATCCATATCAAAGGGAGCAATGCAATGACAACACTGCAAGAAAATTTATACAAATAGATTCTGGTCCCTTTGTTATTTACAAAAACGTTGTGCCCAAGTGTTTTCCATATTATATCATTCAACACACTGATGCTGCTTAAACAGAAGAGAGAGGCAAGGGACTCTCGGGCCATATCTTCTCTACCCTTCCTGTTATACAGGTTAGTCTTCTGTCCTCAAGAGGGTAAGTTATAGTGCAGTAAAATAATACAACCATCCATGCTCAAAACACATGCAACTCAATAAAAAACCCTACTAATTATATTTTCAGAAGAGCTATAAAGATAAAGACCACCTATTACGACTAAAAGATTAATTCTGGAGCCATGTTAATGCTCGTCCCGCCCTAAACAGCTAACAGAAAACCATTACATAGTGTGTATAGCCAGGCCCAAGGGTACATAGCTCTTCCAAGGCTGCTGGCCACATCTATCAGAGTAATCTGATAGATCCCTGGGATCCACAGCCAGAAGACGCATTCTACTTCCAAGGCAAACATAATCTATTTCGAGGAAGTGAATGTGTTTTTTTTCTTCCCCTCTGCTTAGTTTCAGCAAATGATTTGATATGCTGGATGGACACCATGGGATGAATTTATTGGGGTCCATCTTGTAGCCACAATTAAAGAGTTTGAGAGTGGGCCAGACCCTCCAAGCATCCACGAGGGCCGACATCGATGCTAAAATCCAGCATCGCATGAGCTCTGCGAGTGCAGTTTTCTCTCGTTTGACGTGTAGAGTGTTGGAGGACCAGGACATTCACAAGGAAAGCAAAATGCTTGTTTAAAAAGCTATTGTACTACCAACTTCACTGTACGCTTGTGAAACACGGACCACTTATAAACTCCATTTCCAACTATCAACCGTGTCTCTGAAAATTTTTTACATATCACTTGGGAAGACAGGCAAACTAATGTCAGTGTACTGGAAGAAGCAAAGATCACCAGTGCCGAAGCAATGATTCTTCAACATAAACTTTGTTGGACTGGTCATGTGGTTTGGATACCTCATTATCGTCTTCCAAAGCAACTACTCTATTCTAAACTTAATGGAAAGCACAATGCCGGTGGACAACAAAATAGGTTTAAAGACACTCTCAAGGCAAATCTAAAAATATGCAGTATAAGCACTTGTAATTGGGAAACACTGGCCTGAGAGAGCTCCAATTGGAGAATAGCCTCCACCAAAATTGTCACGAAGAAGCACGAATTCAGGATGAAAGGGAGAAATGATCTAAGAGGAAGACATGTTTGGCAAATCCTCACCATGATCAACTCCTGCCTGGAAACCTATGTCCCCACTGTGGAAGGACGTACGGATCCAGAATTGGCCTCCACGGTCACTTACGGACTCACTGTTAAAACTGCGTTCATGGAAGACAATCTTACTCGAATACGAGTGATCGCCAAAGATGAAGAAAAAAAGAAGGAGCACATTATCTAACACTAAGGATTATCAGGTTTCCCTGTTTAACCAGAAATTAACTAGCACTTGCAGCTGGTTAGCAAAATTCCCTTTTCTTTAGAAACACTTCCAAAATGTGCTTGAAATCTAATTCAGCTTCAGCTTTCTGTAAGTCTTAAGGAAAAACAGGGGAATAGCTTTCTACTACATTTCCAGAACCTGGAGTTATGTTCTCACTTTGTTACATGACCTACACTACTCTAGAACACTAATATCATCCAATATGTTAATTCTGCCAGAGAATAGCTTTGAATGGAATAGATAGAAGCAAGGCATTTTCATAGGTGCGACTTGCCCCAGCATGGAAACATGTTTGTTCAGAGCAAAATCAAAAATCAGAAGTCAAAAAATCCTTCCAGTAGCACCTTAGAGACCAACTAAGTTTGTTCTTGTATGAGCTTTCGTGTGCATGCACACGAAAGCTCATACCAAGAACAAACTTAGTTGGTCTCTAAGGTGCTACTGGAAGGATTTTTTGATTTCTGATTTTGTTTTGACTATGGCAGACCAACACGGCTACCTACCTGTAACTGGAACTATGGTTGTTCAGATCCTTGCAATTACAAAAAAGAAAAAGGGGGGGGGAGAGAAGAGCAGGAGTGTTTCTAAAGAGAAGGATTTTGCAGCAAGTATTGTTCCTAAGCAGCACTGATTGTTCCTAACCCCCACCCCCACCCCCACGCCAAATGGCACCTCTTTACTTGATAGGAAATTGGCATTCTACTTGTCCTTGGTGCTGATTTCCAGGATAAAGAAAAGCAGTTTAGAGTTCTTTTGTTCTTTTTTTCTTTATTGACTGCAGGCCAAGAAAGGTTATTCTCATGGTGTTTTTGAAAAAGGTGCAGAACCTCAGTATTTATTTATTTTTTCAAAGAAAAAGATAACAACCACACGTTTTCGGCATTTACATCGCATCTCAAAATCAACGTTTCCAGACATTACTGAGCATCAGTCACCAAGGTCCAAGACTTAAAACATCTTAGTGCAGTGGTTTTCCAACCAGGGTGCCTTGAATGATGGTCAGGGGTGCCGCGGGCAACACTGGCCTCTGTCCCTCTATCCTCTGATGCCCTCTCGCGTCTCTGAGCTGTTTGTTGCAGCAGCCCTGGCTACAAGCTCCCCAGGGGAACAGTGCCTCTGGGACTGGCCAGGGGGTGCTGGCCCAAGCCCCTGTGGGGCAGTGAAAGGAGGCACCTCTTTTTGGGGCAGGGGGTAGGGGGCAGTTCAGAGACCAAGGGCAGAAGCTGTGGTTGCCCAGAGCACTCCTAAGGAGAGGGGAGAAGTTAGGAGGCTGGGGGAACACCCCACAAGGGAGGGTGTTTGAGAAAGTGTGAGAGGCTGCCCGCTCTGCAAGCAAGAGGGGTGGACATAACTGGGTTCCTGAGCCTCACAAAGGGTGCCGCAGAAAGAATGCAGTTGGTTGGGGGGGGCATGGACCCCAAAGATTGGAAACCTCTGTCTTAGATGTATTGCATTTAGGGCTTGGCAATATATGGATATGTCATCCAAAACTGGTTTGATGTCCATATTGTGATATCGGTTTCATAATTTTTGACCTGGCAATATTTATTGAATTTATATACCAGACTATACCCGGAGGTCTCAGAGCGGTTCACAGAAAACATCACAATATATAAAACCAAAATAAGAACAATAACCCAATAGCACCCCCCCCCCAAAAAAAGGAGTCACATTTTAAAAGGGTATAGGATGTCAATCTGGTCAACCAAAGGCCTGGTTAAAAAGGAAGGTTTTTGCCTGGCGCCTAAAGGTATATAATGAAGGTGCTAGGCGAACTTCCCTGGGGGGAGCATTCCACAGATGGGGAGCCACTGCAGAGAAGGCCCATTCTCATCTTGCCACCCTCTGGACCTCTCAAGGAGGAGAAACACGAAGGAGGAGGGCCCCAGAGCATTTGATATTGTGATTTGTGTGTGCTCTATGCAAAAATCACAACGCAGGAGAAACCGCGAAGCCCCCCCCCCCATGCCTCTCCATAGCGCCATCCTTATTTCAGACATTGCAATATCTCAGTATATCACGATGTTTAGCTGGTGATATATCACGATGTTGAAAGCCAGATATCGCCCAGCCCTAATCGCCTAATACTGAATTAGTGCTAAAGACAAGGACCACCTAAGTAACATAGTCAGCAATTTTAGCCAGTTCCTATTATGCGCAACTTCAACAAATGATTAAAAAGTGGGGGGAGTGAGGAATAAACGTCATTTAATTCAATAACAACAGATGAAAAGCAGTGTGTGGGGGGGTGTACTCCACCATAAAAGTATTACAATCACACCCACTGTCTGCTGTACTTTCTCAGTGCTGTATTGGTATTGCCAATACAACACTGGGTAATTTCGGGAATACATTACAAGAGAATTTTAGCAGCTGTACCTAATGTTCTTTTGTTTGGCAAAGTCAGCTGCCCTCCCCTCCTTAGTTAAGAAGGCAAATTACCAGACATCCTAAAGAATGCAGAAGTCTAGCCAAACATAGAGAAACCAACTTTCAGTGCCAGCAGCCTTGCCAACAACTACACAGTTTCCAGGCTCCCTCTTTTTCTCTCCGCCCCCCACCCTCTTGGCAAAGCCCTTGAGAAGGTGATGGCATCCAAAACTCAAGCAAAAAATTTTCTGCCAGCATACTGGCTCCTTCATAATCAGGATGCAGATCAAAGGATGGCACAGAAGTGGTCCTGCTGGGAGACGAGGTTGCCTGCCTACCATCAGAGATGGAGGGAGGCAGGGGGAGACCCAAAACTTTCATCTAATAATCTCTGTGGCCTGTCAGACCAGTGGCCGCATGCTGTTTAACATTCATGCATTCCTTATTTGTATAATAATAAGGAAACCCACGCCCCCACAAGGAAATTATGGTCTGGTATGTGCACAGCCATGTCTTGTTTTGTTTAGCTTAACCATGCTTTGTTCTACCTTGTGGGACTCAGCCCAATGGCTTAGCAATGCTTTGTTTATTTCCAGCTAACCATGATCATAAGCCACGGTTTGGTTTTGGCTTATGTAACTAGACTTGTTCTACAGATGGCTTGTCATTATGTGCGAACTCAGGGTGGTTTGTTAACTATCGGCTG
Organism: Lacerta viridis; assembly: GCA_900245905.1. Taxonomy (NCBI): domain Eukaryota; kingdom Metazoa; phylum Chordata; class Lepidosauria; order Squamata; family Lacertidae; genus Lacerta; species Lacerta viridis. Next base: position 215,430 of record OFHU01003673.1, read on the forward strand.
TTTGCCTGCTCCACCTCGGATGCTCACTGTTATGTACTGAGTTGAATAGGATTGAGATTGCAGCAGTCTGATTGGTCCCAGAACAATAGGGTTGAGATTGCAGCAGTCTGATTGGTCTGCAGGAGCCACCCAATCCAGCTCCAGGTGGAAGTGAATCCGCACTCTGATTGGCATACAGGAGTATCCCGGAATTAGCCAATCACGTGGGGCCCATTGTGTAAATAGTGTATATAAAGCAAACGTTTTGGGGGAACTACATTCCTCACTACTATGAGCTGAATAAAGAGCATGAAAATCACACTGGACTCCGAGTATCTTTCACTCACCAAGCTACAGACTCGTGTTTCAAGTGTGGTACAAAAAACAAAACTGATCTCAGTATGAAGTGGCTCCTGCTGGTGCTTTTCCTGAAGAACTGAATCCTAGCCCTTCTTGGCAACAGGCTCCTATCCCAATTCCATTCCTCCCCTATAACCTTCCCCTCATGAGACAACCAGCCATTGCTGAAATTTGTTTATAGAGATACTTAAAGTGACTACAGTTGAGCACCCTCTCGTTTTTAAATGCTAGTAGGAATAGGAAAGCAGAATATTCACAGCATATCCTGATTGTTCCGTGGTGGTAGACAAGGAAGAAGATGCTTGGAATGACCACGTGAAGCAGCCCAAGATCGAGCAAGGACCGTGATGGGATGTAAATGCCAATGAAGGAAGACCTCCGAAACCTCTGCCCTCAACACGTATCAAAGGCCGTTGCTACCCATTGAGGCAATAGCTGTTCCTCTTTTCTCACCAGGAGGACGACCAAGTCATGGAGGCAGCACTAGAACAATGTCAGCATCTTCTGCTGGACCAAGATGATCACACTATCAGAGAGGCTCCTTTTAAAGTCAAATACCTGCCCTACAACTAGCCGGCTCTCGGGCCATTAGGATAGGAGTAGACCAGTGGGGGAAGAGACCATCAGTACAGCTGATCTTAAACTCCAGTAGGGCCTTTGGAGAACCTGCAAGCTCCACCCTGCAGAAGCTTTGAATGAATTGGCATCCCTGTTCTGGAGTGTGTCCAATCTGGAGAACTCTCTCAAGGCAAGGTGTTTTCTAATCCTCCTAAGCACAACTCAGATTTGTGCTTTCTCTTCTGGAACTTTGCAAATGCTCCTTAAAAAAAAATTCTAACAGCTAATTTCTCACTCTTTTTTTACATGGCAAACCTGAACAACCTGAAAAAGTGGGGAAACAGGTTCCACCCTCAGCAGCAGCTGGGAACAATTTTTATTATTTTATGTAACTCATTACATGGTTATTCCACACCATTCCTTTCAATGCAAAGGAAACACAACGTGGGCAATGCCCAGCTGAGGGTCTCCCCAAAACCTGGGCCTTGACTGGCCCATTTGAACCTGGCTAACTGGCCCGGAGGTAACGCCCTGGTGGTCATGATGGCCGAGGGGAATTCCCCATTGCCCGGTGACCACACAGGTCTAGCTAGCGGTGGAGAGCGAGGGTCCGCAACAGATGTCCCCTGGGGAAATGGTGAGCATCCATTATGCATCATTTGCAGATGAAAACAGCAGCAGTGAATACCAAAAATATGTGCTGGATTGGTTTTCGTCCCAGTACATCTTTAGAAATGCATCAGCATACAAGTGAACAGATGCAAGCCTGTGCATCTTTAAACTATAGTTCTTTCACCTCTTTAGAGAATGTTGTTGCTTAGGCTACTCTGATTAGTGAGTTCCAGACAGCTTTGGAAAACTGAGGCAGCATGGAAAGAGTTGCTTTTTCTTAAATAGTGTATAAAAAGCACAATATCATGAAAATGACCAGAAAAATTGCCAACCCAGTTCTCCCTCCATCATCTTTCCCAATCGCATCACCAAAACAGAAGCCCCTATTCCTCACTCACTAGCTAACAACATCCCAAAACCATCAGTGTAACTCCATACCTAATCACTAAAATACTTGCGTCCAAGCTCCCAGCGCCATCTTTCTCACGCACCCAATCTCTGAAAGCTCATCAAACATTTCTTAACTACACCATCTTCCACCAACAACATTGGCAACAAACTCTCCCTCCCTCCTTGTCCCATTTAAAATCTAACTGCAACCGTTACTGCTTTAAGCCCTTAAGATGGGCTTCAGAACAGCCCCAAAGTCTATCCAAGAGAGCTTTTAAGTTCTCTGCCTTGCTTGCCCTCTCAGGACCTCTCAGCAAGGACCTCTCAGCATGCCGGCTCTGGAAGGCTAGGGATACGCACGTGAGATCTTGCAGGAACTCAAGACGGCCCCATGAGATCTCATGAGAGCATCCCAAAACCAGCATGTTAAGAGGGCCTTGCCTCCAAAGCTAAAGGGGTCTTTTCAAGATGGGTCCACTTGAGTTACCTGGCATGAAAAGAGCTGGAGGGTTAGGGAATCTGAAGCCACGCCTTGGTTTTTGATCCATTTCAGGAGTTGAACAGACTCCCGGAACGGATTAAATTCGAGAACCAAGGTACGACTGTATAAGGTGAAGTTGTTAGTCTCTAAGATGCCACAAGAATCTTTGCTTCTCTTTGTAGAACAAGATAAACATCAACAAGATTTTGCTTTACTGCTTTAAGTCTTGCCCCTTCTGACTAGCCAAATAATTCCCACTGCTTCTATAAGTTGATGAGGCAACTTAAGCATTGGCATATATCCGTGTTACAGCTCCATAGCAGGAGGGCACATTTGCACACATGGGTACAGAAGGTAATTTCAATGCGTACGCGCAAGGTGGGGGAAAAAAGTAGACAGCAACTTAAGCTTAGCCAGTTTTGCAAGTTTTATTGTCTGAACCGTGGGCAGAAGGTACACTGACCGAGAGACTCACACAAACACGATTCTCTTTCCAATTTGTCGGAGTTCACACTTCAGCTTTACAAACAAAAAGGGGAAAAAATGCTCTGAAGCCTACAAATGGATTTTTTGCACAAACCTATCGTTCTTGGTAGGTGGTTTATGTGAAATTAACTGAGTTCGTTTCAAACTAAGTTCTATAGTTTGAAACGCCATTAAAACTTCTGCCTAACCACCCCACCCCACCCCAGCAAAATAAAGTAACAACATGCATTCAGTTATGTGGTATGAGGGGGCGGAGGAAGAAGAAGAGGAAGAAGAGTTTGGATTTGATATCCCGCTTTATCACTACCCGAAGGAGTCTCAAAGCGGCTAACATTCTCCTTTCCCTTCCTCCCCACAACAAACACTCTGTGAGGTGAGTGGGGCTGAGAGACTTCAGAGAAGTGTGACTAGCCCAAGGTCACCCAGCAGCTGCATGTGGAGGAGCGGGGACGCGAAGTTCACCAGATTACGAGTCTACCGCTCTTAACCACTACACCACACTGGCTCACTGTACTGCACACAAGCACTAGGAATTAATGGATTGCATGTAAATCTAGACTCAGAGAGCCACTGTCAGTAGTTCCATAGACTGCACTGCACTAGACAAAACAAAGGTCTGACCCCCTGTAAAAGTGTTGAATATGTTTACTTCGTATGTTCAAAACAGCAATTTTCAAACCTGCCATAATTTCATTTAAGAAGCAAAGCTATTTTGCCTAAAGAACGCGGGAAGGTTCTGACCCCTTTATTCTACTTGTTTGACTAGAAACTTTAATTTTAAGGGAGAAAGGAAAACATTAATTTCAGAGCTTTGGGATTATTCTGCTCACCAAAAACTGAATATGTGTAATGGACAAAATAAGGTTGGAAGATCCTGGTCACAAATGGGAAAATAGCAATCTGGGTAGTCAACTAAATTACTGCGCAAGTGGAAAAACCTTCCCTTCCATAAAGGGGTTTTCTCCCTCTCTGTGCCCTGTGCCATTCTCATGTCTGCTACAGAGGGTTAGGGGTAAGGCTTTCTTTCCAGCCGGAACTCAGTTCCAGCACCTCTCAGAGAATTAGGGAGGAATTCATGGCGAGTTCCAGCCCCTCTTTTTCTAGAAAAAAGCACTGGTTAGGGGAACACCTAAAACACATTTAGGGAGTGTTTTACAGTGCTGGTGGGAGAACAGTCCCTTGTGTGCAAGAATAAATTATTTCACTGATGGAACGAACATTCACCTTAAGTGCTACCTCATGTTTCATTCTCATATGGCAAACAAAAATTGCAGAATTTAATACAAGTTTTCCAAAATAACATAATTTGGAATGCAACTTCCTACTTGCCCCCCGCCCCTTTTCCAATAGCAAACAAGCTTCCATTAACCAGAATCTCGGTGAAACTATAACCGAGGCATTTGCTACTCCACAAGAACTCATTGAAACTGCAGCTTACCCTAATCACAACTGCGCTTGCCAGAACAAAATAGGTTACTGACCAATTATACACTCTTAACCATTAACAGTACGATCTTTGTTCTCAAACAATGTTCAATTGCAAAACGGCCTAGAACTCATTTTTACCTGGTGGATTCTTGGCAGGATCATTGTGGCTTGGACTTCCTGATTGTCCAGAATCTGAAAAGAAATTGAAGAAACATATCAGCAACTTGCTACTGATTTGTCCTGGGTTAGTTTTCTTTGAACCAACACGATCTGTATTATTTGCATTTTAAAGAGCTCATTCACACGCCTTTCCGCAAACAGCAATCTGTTGGCGTGCTCTGGGATAACTTTGCATACTTAGCCACATATGCATTCTACAAATCATTTAAATACTTACACTGGGTTGGGTTGGGGGGGGTTTGTATTTGCAAATCTCATTAAAGAAATTTTTTTTATTGAAAACTCCCCCATTACAAAGAAAAGAAAGAAAGAAAGAAAGATCCCAGCAACTTCATTGAAGAGAGGAAAAAAAGAAACCACAGCATTTGATAGAGTTTGGAGCTATTGTTCCACATTCCAAATATTTTAAGGCTGCAATCCTATACATGCTAGCCTTGCAGCTAGCACCATTAATCTAAGCGAAGGTAACTTTCTGAGGAGATGTGCATAGGATTGTGGTGTAAGAAACCAAATATTGGAACGAGAATTTTATTTATCACATTCATATCCCACCTTCCCTCTTTATTTATTTATTTTTATTTTCACAACTACAACCCTGAGAGATAAGCGAAGTTGAGAGATAGCGACTTGCCCAAGGTCGCCCAGTGAACTTCACTGCTGAATAGCTATCTGAACCTGGATATTCTCAATCCGTGTCTGGCTACATCACACTGGCCCAGTTCACACCTCATATTAAACCATACTTTGAAACGAGCCATGGTTTAAGAAGTGTGCTGGTGCACATTGCTCAAACGTTCTTACGGCACTCCTCGCCCAGTCCTGCTGCACTGCAGAGAAACAAGCAAGAATCTGCTTTGCTGTGCCATTCAAACCCTGTCGACTGGTTTGTTTCCTCCAAACAAACCAAGCCGTAAGATAAGGACAAACCCATGGCATGTTTGGAGAAAATAAATCACAAGTCCAGGTTCTGGTGACCAGAGAAGTCAGACCCTGGATTGTTTCGTCCGCAACACAGCAGGAGAGAGAAAGAAGAGCCAAAGGAGTTGCATACTTCTGCTTTCAAATAAACTATGGTTTGCATAAGAACTGTGATTTAATGGGATAGGAGCATCAGGCAACTGACTGTGGAGATGTTGCTGGAAATGCAAACACCAGCTTTGGAGAATGGATTTGGGCCTATCTAGAGGCTTCAGGCCAAGTATGACCCCTTGTATTTGCCACTCCCAACAGCCACCCGAGAGATAAGAAGAAGAGAAGAAGAGTTTGGATTTGATATCCTGCTTTATCACTACCCAAAGGAGTCTCAAAGCAGCTAACATTCTCCTTTCCCTTCCTCCCCCACAACAAACTCTGTGAGGTGAGTGGGGCTGAGAGACTTCAAAGAAGTGTGACTAGCCCAAGGTCACCCAGCAGCTGCATGTGGAGGAGCGGAGACGCGAACCCGGTTCACCAGATTATGAGTCTACCGCTCTTAACCACTACACCACACTGGCTCTCAGTGTGGATGTGACAAAGGGACCTGTTGGCAGTCTGAGAAAAGGACAGGACAATCTCTCAAAGTTACCCTCCACTAAAATGTGTTTCTGACTGAAATCTAGAGACAGCCCAGTAACAGACCGACATGCCCAAATTAAAATTTAAGAGCTTGAAAAAAAAAACCCCGAGAATCCAATATAATAAATCCACTATAGATTTCAAATTTCCAGCTACTATATCAGGCATGATGAAGACTGCATACTCGCTATATGGTAAATTTATAAAGTAACCAAAAATATGCCAGTGCAACTCCCCTTCCACTGTATGAATTTAGAAACCAACAAATCAGCGAGCTTTCACCCAATTTTGTACTTTCTTTAAAAAATGAGTTAAACAACACTTCATCCAAGGTAGAAGGATGTTGCAGGGACCTGCTTAACTATAAAAGGAGGCAACTCAAATGCTAGGTAATTGAAAACACAAAGGAAATCTGTGTTTAAGTTCGACCTCATTATAATGCAAAACTGAGAAAATTGTCAAAAGCTGCATTAAACATTATCTGCAGTTTCATCATGGGCAACACATTTTATGTCTTAATGTGGGATCAAGCCTAGTGATACAGATTTACTATGGAAGGTGTCAAATTTTACAATGCAATGATAGAGCCCTGCATGTGTTCATTGCAAATTACCATACAAGGTTGGTTATTTTTTTGCTAGTGCACCTGAAGTAATCATGCTACCAGATTATCTTGACCAATTTCAGTCTGAGTTCAGGTCTGGTTATGGGACTGAATCAGCTTTGGACATGGATGGTCTTCATCAAGAGGAGGGCAGAAGGAGTGTTCTCAAAAATGGCTTTTGATACGATTGAGAGTATGAATACTAAAGTTGGGAAGTCACTTTGGATCTTAATTCAGGGAGCAATGGGTGCTCATGGTTATCTACACTGCATTCGATTCCATCTGTTACCTTGCTCAAAACACTTCTACACTTAAACGTAACTACATATATAAGCTGAACCCAAATAATTCACATTTAATGTCAATTCTGTATAATAGCCATCCGAACTGGCATAGGACTTTAGCAGGTTTTTATATATTAGCTCACCATGGACTGTCAAAAGTCTGTGAATGCATTAGCCAATTTTTTTTTTCTTGTAGCCAGATGCGATCCAGAGCATGCCAAGTTTTTGCCTTCTTGGCTGAAGCTAGACCTGACTGTAGACCCGTCTGCTTAAACCTGGGACTCCCTTGATCATATATCAAGTAGAGGAAAGGTGTTCCAACTGAGAAAACGAAAAGGATGAACAGATTAGGGGGAAAGAGCCTGTTCCTTCCCGTTGCTCGCCTCCCCACACTTTGCCATTACAGGCTCTTTTCCCCAGTTGGGTTTCCATCCAACACTTAAGCCCAGCTGGGGGGTGGGGGGTGCAGAGGAGTTCAGAGACTGAACTTACAGAAAGGTATGCTCTCAGAATCCAACTCCACTAACACTCCTTTGCTTTATTTCTGACCCAGAAATAGGAACCTCACCATTTTTATTCACCAGCACGCCTGTACTTATAGAAGTAAGACCATTCACCATTGTTCAGTTCTGTTTCAAGTGGGAACCAAACCTTCTGCAACACTACACAAATGTGTTTCAGAAAGTAATAGTTGCCCACGCTGTATGGCAAACATTGATGTTGCCTTCTGAAACACCTTCATAGATTTATTTATTCAATTTATACCCTCAGTCTCCCTCCCCTTCAGCGGAACCCAGGGTGGAAACACCCCCCCCCAGTTTTCAATTTAACAACAATAATCACCCCTAATTTCGACTTCCCTCCTCTCCTTCTCCTTCTCTGGTTACATAATGAAATTCGTTTAATTAAACTGCAACACCCCCTTAACAACTCTTTTTTTTAGTTCTACTTTCCCCCCAAGATAACCTTTTAGCTGCTTGATTTCAAATTAATCCTGCCAATGTGTTCAGTCGTTTACAATGATTCTTTAAATAATCTACATAACTTTGCCATTCTTTAACAAAAAGAATTTTTCCTGCTTGGCAGGGGGTTGGACTGGATGGCCTTTGTGGTCTCTTCCAACTCCATGATTCTATGAAAAACACTTTCTTCTTGATTTCTTATTCTTCCCATAAGTTTTGCCATTTCTGCATATTCCATTAGTTTGGCTTGCCACTCTTCCTTGGTTGGGACAGTATCTTCTTTCCATCTCCCAGGGGAGGCAACACCTAATGCGATCTCACTGCTGTGAGCTGTATCACATGCAGATCTTCCCAGGCCCCAAAATCCAGGCACCATCCTTTGGGAAAAATTCGATCTTATAGTGCCAAGAAGGTATGTCATTTATGACACATCATTTCACCTTAGACCTTTGGGGAGAACTGAAAATGCCTAGGTAAAACTGAATTTCCTCTAGCATACAAACATACTGAGATATGCTGGCTACCTGTCTCCCTTATTGGATTCTTCAAAATACTTAGGACCAGTGCTATTTTTCGAGAGAAAGAGGTGCCAGAGCTCACCCATGAACTTCTTCCTTGTTCTCTTAGAATGACAATGGCATCCACCTGAAAGGTGCCAGAATTGAGCTCCAGTGAGTTCTGGCAAAAAGCCATGCTTAGGATTTATTTTATTCCAAGTATTTTTAATTTAAATAGTGTCGAACTTTAGAGAAGGGATTCCAGATGTTCTCTCTCTCTCTCTCTCTCTCATTTTTATCTCCCATCATAAACCCTCCTGCTGGAAGTCCATTTGGCAGAAGCCACCAAGCATCTAACCACGCTTGCATCAAGTCATTGTGTAGCTGCATACCCTTTTCAGAGTTGCAACCTCAAAACAGTAACCTGGATCGTACGCCATTCACTGAAAACTAAAGTGACCCTGGTGTTGTTGGGGGTTTTTTGTGTGTGTGTATTTGAAGCTCAATGGTTTTAAAACACTTCTGGCCACATCTCTTCTGCATTTCCACCAACAGCTTTCACAGCGGCAGCTTATTCTCCTATGCCATTTGCCAAGCTAGCCATTGTCAAAACTGTTCACTTTTCTACAGAGGGCTTTTAATTAAGTAAATAAAAGTGGCAATTAAATCAACATTATGTAATGTGTTTTTGATTTGTAATCTCATTTAAATTAATTAACTGACTCAGCCCTTGCTTAGTTTTTTAACTGCCCTACTTAAGAAGAAGCAGAGCAGTGGGAGTAAATTCAGTTTTCATATACATGAAAAGAAATTAATGGAACTACAAAAGCTTATTAGAATTCATATCCCACAAAGCAAACTTTTCAGTGTTGAGCGCCATTTATGGGGTTTGTCAAAATGCTAATCCTTGCTTGTTAATTTTAAAATAGTGTCTGTGCCACGTTGTGTTGCTGGGTTTTAATGGGATACATTTTTACTAAGATACATTTTGTTTTTTTAAGATCATAAAAATAGCCTGGTAGGAATGGTCTACTCGGTCCAGCAACCTGTTACAAGGAATGGTCCACTCAGTCCAGTAACAAGCAGAATCTAAGCACAATAACACACACACCCCCGCCATGGTTTCCTGCAACTGGTAAAACTTTGAATTTAAGAAGAAGAAGAAGAGTTTGGATTTGATATCCCGCTTTATCACTACCCAAAGGAGTCTCAAAGCGGCTAACATTCTCCTTTCCCTTCCTCCCCCACAACAAACACTCTGTGAGGTGAGTGGGGCTGAGAGACTTCAGAGAAGTGTGACTAGCCCAAGGTCACCCAGCAGCTGCATGTGGAGGAGCGGAGACGCGAACCCGGTTCACCAGATTATTAGTCTACCGCTCTTAACCACTACACCACACTGGCTCTCGAAATGCATACATTTTTCATGGGTCTGAAATAAAACTTCAAATCTCATGTAACATTAGATTATCTCTTCTCTGACATGGGGCTTAAGGAAAGATTTACACAGGTCTCCTGCTACATGTGAAAAGATGTGAAATCATAAAGTTTGTTTGCAAAACTTGCTAGAATCCAAAGGAAAATGGGTGACTGATGTTTAATCTTGCCCATCTGAGAAATATCACATAGTTTCTACTATTGCCTGATCTATGGCCTCTTAGAAAGTAAGCAATCTTTTATATTCAGGGATATAATGAATTTGTGACATGTTTTTGGAAAGGGAGACCTGGAATGCTGTCATACCAAAAGACTTAATTAGGAGAGAGGAAGTAAATGGCTAGAAACTCAAAGAGCACATACATTTATCAGATATGGTATCGAGAAATTTAGCTGAACCAAAATAATGTCTGGAATTTAATTACAAATTGTTCCATCAAAAACAAGTCCATGCATATTGTCAGAAACAAGAAGCTGGATTCAAAAGGGCACTTTCCCATACAAGAAGACCTCTTCACTCACAGAAGAACGGCATTACACCTTCTTATTTGTGCACCGGATCAGAAAAGCAAAACTTACCCCTAAAACTTTCTCCCACTTGTGCATAAGAGTGAACTGCTATAGAACCACTACATCATTAGAGGGCTTATTGTTACTTGTGTTGGTTGAGCAATTACGCCTTAATTCTTTGGGCTGCATCCAAAGATCCATGAGTAGAAGATTCCAGGATCTAGTCTGGAGGCAAGTGAGGACACTGCCTTGCAGAAGCTAAGCAGGTCTAAGTCTGGTTACTACCTGGATGCAGGCCCAAACAGAGGGGGGGGGGTGATATGGGCCACTTGACCCGCGCCTCCGATTCCAAAGGGAGCCTCGGTCAGCATATTCACAATCGCTCACCATTATTTAAATGTAAATACTTAAAATAATCCTTTTCCCCTATGTATTTTTAAAAAGCACTATTGGTATATCTATATTTTCCATTTTGTCTTTATATGCAGATACAGTTCAAGCCTTGAAATCCCCAGGGTAAAAACATGGGAGGGGGCACATTATCTAACTGGCCCGGGCCTCTGCCTGGCTCTGCAAGGGCCTGTCTGGATGGGAATCATATGAACACTGCCTTGGGTTCCATGATGACAGAAAGGAAGGGCATAAGTGGAACAAATAATGTTAATAATTATGAATAAATAAACAATGTAAAAATCAAATGCAGTGGTAACTTGGTTCTCAAACGCCTTGGTACTCAAACAACCTGGAACCCAAACACTGCAAACCCAGAAGTAAATGTTCCGGTTTGCGAACTGTTTTTTTGGAAGCCGAACGTACTCTGTTTTGAGTGCCACACTTCCGTTTTGAGTGTTACACTGAGGTCTGTCTGTTTTTGCTATTTATTTTGGTTTTTGTTTTTGCGATTCTTTTGTTTTTGTGACTGCGTGGAACCCAGTTCAGCTACAGATTGTGTGACTGCAGTACATTAATTATTGCTTTCATTTTATGGGGGTTGTTTTTTAAAAGTCTGGAATGGATTAATCCACTTTGCATTACTTTCTATGGGAAAGCGCGCCTTGGTTTTGGAACGCTTTGGTTTTGGAACAGACTTCCAGAACAGATTAAGTTTGAGAACCAAGATAGCAGTGTAGCACTGTTCTGAAAGCACATACATTATCACTTGCAGAAGCATTTACACTATGCTGCAATAGGCAGGTTTCTTAGATTCTCACTGCATCCCCCATGACACATCCCATTCTTTTCCTGAACACGGGGAAACAAGACAAATCAGCCCAGTTGGCCATTTAGGTCAATACTGGCAACACTGACTGGCAGCAGTTTTCCAGGGATTCAACCAGGGGACATTCAAACCCCTACCTTGAGATGCTTCCAGTCCCCTTTTAGACCATGCCATTCAACATGAAAACATCAGGGGTGGAGAAGGCAGGGGGGACATGCAGGGCCCCACTGTTGCACCATGGACACTATTTAGGAACTGCTGAGCAGAGCTCAAGTGCCCCCAGAGTGGATGAACCTGCAGTTCCAAGCACACTGCCTGTGCTTCGACCTTCCAGATTTCATTGGGCGACAAGTCCCACCATGCCTGGCCATTGGCCATGCTGGCTGGGGCTGATAGCAGCTGGATTTCAACATCACCTGGAGGACCACAGATTCCTATTCCCTGGCCTACAACAGGGTGTCAGCCCTATTGTACTTAGTAGGATTTACTTCTGAGACGCGGGTGGTGCTGTGGTCTAAACCACAGAGCCTAGGGCTTGCCGATCAGAAGGTCGGCGGCTTGAATCCGCGCGATGGGGTGAGTGCCCGTTGTTCGGTCCCGGCTCCTGCCCACCTAGCAGTTCGAAAGCAATTCGCCACTATCTGTTCCCGCCTAGAAGTAGGAACAGAACTGACATCCGCAAGCCTGTGAAAGTCAGTAAGGGAAAACATTTTGGGGAGTGAATAGAGCTGGGCGCCAGGCTCTCACCTCTTCCCCAAATGCTCCTGGGGCCCTTGTGTGGCCCTAGCCCCTTGATGGGGGTTTGGACGAGAGCATGGCGAGCCCCTGGATTCCTTTAATGGGATACCCTTGCAGCAGCACCATTGGAGGGGCCGGCACAGCCAACCTTACCCCCTCCACCAACCAAATTAACCAATGCCTACCTTACAAGTTGTGGCGATTTGCTACGCAGTAGGCAAAACCCAAATGGCACCAGCCAATCAGCCAAATGGCAAAATTCCTACCAGGCCCCTGCCCCAAAAGCAGACGGCCCCATGACAGGCATAGCAAGGCCAAAAGAACAGCCCTAAATATAGGGAGGGTGGGTGGGTGATCCAATGCGCGCAGCAAAAAGAGGAAGCTCAACGCTGCGCACAGGGAATAAATAGCCCCTCAACAGTCACTCATAAAATTGCTACACCAAATTCTGCCCAATAACTGAGGGGTACCCAATCAGATTCGTGGCCATCTATACTAACCCGCCCAGCAACAGAGGGATGTCTTGGTTGCCCCCACCGCAACACGTGCTCTCCATGATGGAGAACACACTTTCCTGGATTCCCCCACCCCCCGGGGACCACTTGAAAATTGCTGAGCGTCTTGGCGCCCCACACAATGTTTCTTCTACCTTTTTGTAGAAATTGTAATGCATTGTGCTAGATGCTGAATGGTTTTTCATTATATTTTATTGCTTCTTTTATTTCTCATATTGTACTACAATTTGAATTGTCATGAGTAATCTGCATCCTCCTAAATTAGAATTCGGATCGTGGCCTCAGTTTTATTTAGCCTCACGCTGCTTTCTTCCCTCAACAAAGTATATATTAATTCCTTTCTTTATTGTACCTATTATGAAAGGAACAGGATCCCAGACATGGATTCACAAATACCTGACCAAATGAATTTTTGTAGCGATTCATTAGGAATATTTCAAACTGTTAATATTTTGTTTCATACTTGTTGTGAACTTCCTTCAGCTCTTTGCTTAAATAAAGAAATAAATGTGAGATGACTCCCCAACAATTTAAAATCTAAGCTGCTTAGGATAGCAACCTTCTCTCATTTCTTTCTCTTTCTCCATTACTTCCTGTTTCCTGAAACTGCTTTCGACCTTAGCATAACCTTATTTCCTTGGGATGGACAAGTACAGAAACTGCTTGCAGAAAAAGGATGGCAATGTTACAAGATCTTTATGCAACAGGAGAGACAGGAGAAGTGCCAAGAGGCTTCAAAATCAAGACAGAAAGAGGGGTCACATAGATATCTGTGTTGTTTTCACACTTTCCACTTGAAATTTGCACGTGTGGTGTGGTAAAATCCTCTTTTCAATTTAGCAGACTGAGACAGGTGGCCAACCTGTCCCAAGCTATACTGTTGGGCCAATTGCAAGGTTCTTGTGTTGATAAACAAAGCTCTGAACAACATGGGTCCAGAATATCTTTGTTGGTTCAAGGAAAAAATGGGTATAAAAGAAGAATTCCCTGGATACCAAGATCCAAGTTGGGGCAAGTACTCTTTGGTAAGAAAAAAACAAGCAGAGATTTTAAAGTCACAAAATACACAGGCAAGAAAGCATGTAGATATAAGCTGTAAAACCTTAAAATGTGCCTTTTAAAATGCCTTCCAAAATTTCCTACTTCCCCAGCATAGAAAAAAGACCACAAGTTTAAGTTAAAAATACACATTATGAATCACCCTGTAGTTTACTTACAAACTCTCCAAAGGTCAGATTCATGTGCTTTCCCATACATCAGTCAGAAAAGTTGCACAGGCAACAATCCTTAGCTTAGTTGCAAGGTAAAAAGTTCCTAGATTACGTGGGAGATTGCAGTCAAACATAACTACGCACAACCACTAGTTCGTGTATGAAGGGGATAAGCACCGGAGGGTTGTATTGCTAAATAGACTCAGTTGGGCCATGCCCCCTCACCTTAGAGAGGAAGTGAAGCTTCTTCCCCTGTCTTTCTCTCTCTTTCTCCTCATCATGTAACTAAGAAGCTTGCTCCTGAGTTTACAGCACATGTTTAGGTCTGGGTCAGCTCTTCAGTTACCTAAAGCGAGTATGAGTAAAATTCTTCTTGCTCTCACCTGAAAAACATCCTCTCATGCTGCCACCAGTAGGGTTTTTAATTCCTGGTGAACTCTAGCAAGGCCATCTCCATTTGCAGTACTCTTTGATGTGTAAAAAAGAGTAATACAAAGAATTGCTGGGTTCCAGCAAGACAGAACCCATCATAGTTGAGCTTTTTCCTTTAAAGTCCCTTCAAGTTAACCGCACAGCACTTTGTATGCAATTATAAAAAACCAAAGGGAGTTTGTTAAGTATGGCAAGGACAGCTGGATTGGGGGAGGAAGAAACGGAATAATTGCATGGCGGAAAAAAAATATGCATGCAATCTTCCTAGCCTACGTGGGAAACCTAGTCTAAAGATGCAATTGCTTTTGAATTCACTTGGGCATTTTTGGGAAGATGTTATTGCTACCCTCTAATGTGTCGTCTCATAAAGTTGGGGGGTCTCTCTTTCACGGCATATACGTGCATGCACACGAAAGCTCATACCAAGAACAAACTTAGTTGATCTCTAAGGTGCTACTGGAAGGAATTTTTTATTTTATTTTGTTTTGACTGTGGCAGACCAACACGGCTACCTACCTGTAACTGGCATATACTAAAATACTGACACTGGAGTGTGACCCAGCTTTCCCCCCTCCAAAAACTCTCCCATCCCACCTACTAGATTTTGCTCCTCTCCACTGAGGCAAAAATACAAAAGAAGAAATTAAAAACCTGGTTTTTCTCATGTGATGCTAAGTATCAGGCAGCAGAAGAAATATAATCATAAGCTAGTCACTGGTTCATAGGACAAGATTCCTGGACATTTAAGAACATAAAAACAGCCCTGCTCGATCAGACCAAGAGAACTTCCAGGACAGCATTTTGTTCTCACAGGGGCCAACTAAATGCCTATGGGAAGCCCACAAAAAAGACCTGGGTACAACAACACTTGTGGAAGGGCCATAGCTCACTGGTAGAGCTTTGCATGCAGAAGATCCCAAGTTCAATCCCTGGAATCTCCAGGTAGGGCTTGGAGACAACCCTTTCTGAAACCCTAGAAAGCCACTGATGGCCAGCATGGACAATACTAAGCCAGCTGAACCCGATGGCCTGACGCTGTAGCTTCCTATGTTCCTACGACTACCAGCAACTAAGATACAGAGGCGTATGTGTCTGAAATTCTGCCACACCTTTTTTTATGGCAGAACTCGTACCAGGTGACAGTTCGGCTTCAGTTACAAGTCTCCGCATCCCCTCCCTTATGACACATGCATTCTACTTTTAATTCATCCTGTTCTCACAGAAGGAATCTCAGGCTTTTTCTTCCTTTCACAGCGGCTGCATATTTGTTGTCCTGAGACAGTCTTCTTTCTGCCTCCCTAAACTTCTTCACCAACCTGGGGCTAGTTCTCAGTTTGCTGGAACAGTCACTGATATGCAGGCTGGGAACCCAGGGCAGTTGTACTTCCAGCAGTCTCTCAACGAGTGCATGATCTGGTCCAAGTAGAATCTCTCTCGCTGAAAGTTACTGGTGTCAACTGAGATTATGTGAGATAATAGGGAAACACATGTGAAACAATATCCTCTTGTGTTTATTAACCGGAGTGGGGAATGGAGGGTAGGCAGGTGTGTGACACCAGGTGATTCAAATGTAAACCCTTCTTTCTTGTTTCGCTGTCTTAGCTTTAACTCGAGCCACAGCTGCGAAGGAAGAATTGGGACTGTACTCTAAGTGTGTCCCAGCTCATCCTTTCTGGCTCGAATTGGGCGCTTTTTGAATTTGTCACCTTCTTTTGCCATTCACTGTTATCAAACTAAGGTGTGCACACATAGCAGACACACACTCCACAGGAAACCAATCCTTCGCCCTTCAAAATTTAGGAAATATTCCCTGCGAAAATTACACTTTATACTATCACACAGAACAATCCCCAAAGCCATCTTGGCTCTCCTAATGACTCTAAATATTTCCTCTGCAGAAGGAAATATCTTGGAGGAAGCTTTCCCAATAGTTATTTCACTTACAAATCCTTCAAATCCTGTCTTAAGGGCATGTTTTTGGCATGAATCGGGTATGCCTGTGACCTGGATTCCAGAACTAAAGTATTTACCATCTCAAAAGAATGGCCAGACTGCCCAGGTAATGCGATCAGTGACCATTATCTGGTATCTTGTCAGCCTGGAAGCAAGCCACACTCTCAAATTTCTGTTGTAGACAGCGTCTTTCTGTGATGTATGTATGATGCTTTTGCGGTGGCCTTTGGCTAAGGGGCTGGGCAATTTCTAAAGTCTTTAAAGGTCCTTGCACACCTCTGCTCTGGGTTCTTACCGTTTTGCAATGGGGTGGGGGACTCTGTTGCAACCCAAAACTAAAGATCTTCCTTTCTTGCTCTGGATCCTGCCTCCATCTATTCTTCTCTGCCTGACAAGGGACTTAGGGGACACTGGGTCCCTCAGTTGGGAGTTGGGCTGTAAGAGCCAACCCCATTTTTTTTCTATAACACCCATCAAGGGTACCAGATCCCGGCTGGGGGCTGGGAAGGGATAAACGCCCAATGCCTGAGCCAAGGTCTCCCTACATCTGAATCTTAATAAAGTTGTGGCCAATTTTAATCCCATAGCACGTTGTCTTGTGTCATTATTCCGCTCGGGGGTCGCCTGGGGGTTGGGGGGGGGGCTCCGCCTGTCCACGTAAAAGCTGACAAATTCAAGCAGGGGCTGGAAAGGAAGAACTCAGAGCTAACTCGGAGCTCATTCTTCCTTTTTCATTTGATGGCTGCGGCTTCACCAAACCAATGCTTGATGCTAATGACACCAGGTGATCAAAATCACTGGCCAAATGGGGAGGTCTGGTCTCCATTTGTGCTCCATTATGCTCACCACACAACCATTATAAACCAACAAAAATCTCCTCCTTTGTGAGTTTACAGAATAAGTCCATTTTACAATTGCCTTATTACATTTTATTTCTTACTTTACCAGGTCCTTAAAGTGAAAAAGAAGCGGTAAATCTGTCTAAAATTTTCAACCTCCTAGCCATTGACGGGATAAGAGAACCTCCAGCGCCTTAAATAGAGATCCTATATTTACCATTTTAGTTTGAAAATGTAATATTGGGGTTTGAGCGTCAGCAGCTGGAAATCTGCTAAAGGAAGAAAACGAACTAAGAAAATAATCCAGAAATTGGGGGGGGGGAGAGAGAGAGAGAGCAGATGTGAACAACAATTTTGACAGGTTGGTAGCTTAGAGCAATGTTTCTCAATCCAATGGGTGTGACACACAATAGAGATTCTTTTAGACACACCCCACAGGTGGAAGGAACAAAATACTCCAGACTTAAGAACCCTGGAGGGAGAAAAAGAAACTTCATTCTCGACATCGCACCCTGCCCTTATCCTCTGTGATGAAGCCTGCCCTTGCTTCTTTCAGTAATATGCTGCTATAAAACTCTGCCGTGTGGTGGTTGTGTTCGTGGGGACGGGGAAAGCCCAGCAAAACCTTGATTCCAGGTCATTAAGAAGGAAATGTATTGGCTGCTATTACTGAACTGTAAGAAAGAATTGAAGATGGTGTAGCTGTAGAGTGTGAACAATGGAGAACTTGTGCAAAGGGTTCCAACAGTTTGTCCTGCTCTGGGAACGGAACATCCATTCCCAACATGGGGAACACTTGCTCTCCAAATATGTTGCTATACTCACCGCGAGTTTTTGGATGGCTATACAGTGTTACCTTGGTTCTCAAACGCCTTGGTACTCAAACAACATGGAACCCAAACACTGCAAACACAGAAGTAAGTGTTCCGGTTTGTGAACTTTTTTTGGAAAGCGAACATGCTCCGTTTTGAGTGTTACGCTTCCGTTTTGAGTGTTACACTGAGGTCTGTCTGTTTTTGCTATTTATTTTGTGTTTTATGTTTTTGCAGCTCTTTTTTGTGACTGTGTGGAACGCAGTTCAGCTATTGATAGCTTGATTGTGTGACTGCAGTTCATTGCTTTCATTTTATGGATCTGCAGTTTATTGCTTTCATTTTATGGATCAATGGTCTCTTTAGATAGTAAAATTCATGTTAAATTGCTGTTTTAGGGGTTGTTTTTAAAAGTCTGGAATGGATTAATCCATTTTGCATTACTTTCTATGGGAAAGCGCGCCTTGGTTTTGGAACGCTTTGGTTTTGGAACGGACTTCCAGAACGGATTAAATTTGAGAACCAAGGTACCACTGTAATGGTTCTGTGACACTACAGGTGTTCATGGCCACTGGGACAAAGGCCAAAAATGTGAAACTCTTTGTCTTTATGAATCTTACATTCTCTGGGAGCCTAGAGGCATGCCCACCTTACTCTGAGCAAGATACATTCATGTTGTCTTCAAACATCAGATTATCAGGCGTGGAAGTGAATATTCACATGTCCATATTTTGTAACATAAGCAGCATTTCAACACTAACAAAGCAGGTGCCTACTAGTCATTTGTGAATGTGGAATGTGCACTGCAATGAGTTCTTGCAAAAAACCAGCAATACCAAAAAAACCACTAATCTAGGCTGCATCAACAGAAGTATACTGTCCAGGTCAAGGGAAGTAATAGTACCATTCTATTCTGCCTTGGTTAGACCCCACCTGAAGTACTGTGTCCAATCCTGGGCACCACAATTTAAGAAGATTTTTGACAAGCTGGAACGTGTGCAGAAGAGGGCAGCCAAGATAATCAAAGGTCTGGAAACCAAGCCTGATGAGGAACGGTTGAAGGAGCTGGGTATGTTTAGCCTGGAAAAGAGTCGTCTGAGAGGATATATGACAGCCGTCTTCAAATATCTCAAGGGCTGTCACGTGGAAGAGGGAACAAACTTGTATTCTCCTGCTCTGAAGGGTAGGACTCGAACCAATGCCTTCAAGTTACAAGAAAAGAGATTCTGACTAAACATCAGGAAGAAATTTCTGACGGTAAGAGCTGTTCAATAGTGGAACGGTCTCCCTCGGGAGGTTGTGTACTCTCCTTCCTTGGAGGTTTTTAAACAGAGGTTGTGTGGCCATCTGTCATGGACACCTTAGCTGAGATTCCTGCATGGAGGGTTGGACCAGATGACCCTTGGGCCCCTCCAGCTCTACAATTCTATGATATGTGATGCATTGGTAATGGGGTATAATTTGGGTCAGGGTGCAGCAGTGCTCTTGGCTCTGTATTTGCTGCAAAAAAATGATGGCCCAGTCCCTATTCATTCCTACTGTGCACACAGAAGAGATTGCCTAATTTGCAGAGCCATGAGGGGACATTGCCACACGCAACAGCTGCCCCTCACAGGTCCCGCGTTGTACCCCTAAATCGGCTGGGGAGGAAATTCTGCGCAAAGTATTTCTAATAATTTCCCTGATAAACGAAAGCAACTATGTACAGCGAAATGAACGCACATGAAGAAAACACAACTTAGCTTTAGTGGCAAAACATGCTACTATCGAGGTCAAAGTGTTCAAAGTCCCATCCTTTCAAAGGGGAACATTTTAAGAGATGTGCTAGATTCCCAGGCAAGATAAGTCAGCTGTTGGGATCTATCAGAGAAGTCAGTGAATTTCTATCTTATGAATCACATTTCGTTGTATAATATGTCTTAACTCTGGAGCCTTAGTATCAATCTTCAGATAAATTTCCATTTGTTTGTTCAACACACAATATTTACGGGAATAAAATGTAGAAACTAAGCGCAGAGATTTCGTCCAGCTGCCCCCACCACATATGACTTGTTTGTATGCAGAGACTATGGGAACACTTTTATTCTCCTGGAAAGAGGGGTATTTGTTATGCTGTTTTCCTCCCACCCTGTCAGTAAATCAAGTATCACCCTCATGTAAATATAAACACAGAGTGTCAGGGATCAAGAAATGAAGACAATAAAAACAGTGAGTGAAAGCCAAGAAGCACATCCCCAGAACAAACCGTTTATCAGCAAACAGAGCATCCCTTTAGTGCATGGGCAGGCAGACTAAGGCCCGGGGGCCGGATCCAGCCCAACTGGCTTCTAAATCCAGCCCACGGACAGTCTGGGAATCACTAAGTTTTTACATGAGTAGAATGTATCTTTTTATTTAAAATGCAACTCTGGGTTATTTGTGGGGCTTGCCTGGTGTTTTTACATGAATAGAATGTGTGCTTTTACTCAAAATGCAACTCTGGGTTATTTGTGGGGCATAGGAATTCGTTCACCCCCCCAAAAAAAGAAATATAGTCTGCCCCCCCTCCCACAAGGTCTGAGGGACAGTGGACCGGCCCCCTGTAGGATATGAAACCTGCAATGTGGGACTGTCAAACCGGCAAGTGTAATTTGAGGACTAATTCGCAGTAGCACTTTGGGGACTTTTCCCTTTTTGTCCATGTAGGTGACATTTCTTGTCCAGATTCAAGGTAACACATGCACAAACGGCTATTGTGAGGAACGTTTCATAATTATTCTCATTATTGGTAACATCAGGTGATACAAAACGCTTTTCAAAGGCATTTAAGGATGGTGGTTCGTTCATACATGCAGGCAACCAGTTGATACGCTGGGCCAGGGTCAACTGCTGTGAAAAGGAAGAACAAGGATACAGATCTTCACTGGCAGAATTATAAATCATTAAATGTGTCAATACAAACAGAAGCTATAAATACTGCAGCTGTTGCATAAGGGATTGCTATTATGACAGGAATGTAATTGAAATCAATAAAGTTTTGGAACGCAGAAATAAAGTAAACCACCAAACCATCAATTCTAGCATGTGTGGGGCCACCTAAATTATGTAATCAGGTATATGAATGATTGATATTGGGAATTGTATTGTAATTTGGTATTGATTTAATGAGGCTATTATTGGATTATTGTAACTGAAAACTAATAACGATTATTATCAAAGAGAGAGAGAGAGAGAGATTCGGGGGGGGGGGGATTGCTGTGAAAAAAACTCCGGCACCTCTCAGCTGGGCGCCATTGCGGGCAGCCCTACTGACAATGATACTGCTGCTTATTTGCAAAAACCACAGCATCCAAGCGGTCAAAGAGAGCACAGGAACAACGCATGCACAGCAGCAGCAGCAACAGTAGGGGGGCACCCCAGTTGCACCATGACACAGAGAGGCTTGCCCTTCTGGGGGTGCCGGCACAGGGCAGGCCAGGATGACCCAGGGGTGCATGCTCAGAGGCTGGAGGATGAAGGAGGTTGTGGCCGGCTGCTGCCATGGCCGTGTGCGACGTAGGGGGGTCTGCACTGTATGGCTGTGACCACCAAGTATCGCTGCTTCGAAGGCTTTGCACGGTTAAGTCGCGCGCAAAGAAACGAGGGTATAAAACAACAGGATTTCTAGTAGCAGCCCAGAAGAGTACATGTGTGCCTTGCTCCCCATTAATGAGCGAAGGCGCTGGGGGGGAGGGGCAATCTGAATCTCCCTGTAAGATGTAGCGCGGCATTTGGTCACATGGTTTTGGTTTCAAGATGGCGCCTGCGTTGGTGGACTGAGGCAGTGAGTCCTGGCACTTTTTCTTCCTAGAAAAAAAAGCACTGGGGGAAAAATTATCACTGCTGTGTGCCTCTCGAACAACTAAAGCACAGGCACCCTTTCGCAGAGAGCATGCCAACATACATGCCAACAGATTGTAACAACCAACTTATATGATCTATTAACTGTGTGCATGTTTAACACATTTAAGAAACAGGGGAGTAGGGCAGAAAGAAGCTTTAGAAAGCGCTAATACGAATTGGCACTTGGTTGTTCTCTAGCAGACTCAACAACCTCAGCCAGAGATTAAATCTGGACAAAGATCACAAGGCACCACACAAGAAGTCCACCCTAAATATTCCAAAATAATAAAACACGTATGGTGCTTTAAAACACAGATCTTCTTGGTTATTTCCCCCTTCCAAATAAAACAGCTCAAACTATGTACCGATGCCAAGTGAAGCTGCGCATCCCCTTATGTACCAAAGATGCAACATAACATATTGAGCAGCCTTTCATCTCTTTTGTTAGGAGAATTCATCTCGCTCTTTAAGAGAAGAGATGCAACGAATGTGGTCAATGATGGGACACGACAAGAGGTATGTTTATTAAATAAAAAATCAGGCTTTATCATCCCATGGGAGTGGTGCAATCAAAGCAGGATTAACATCAGAACCTATCTTTTTCGACTGCTAAAAATGTCACCCCCAACAACCTTTTCAGCACCTCCACGATGGCTGACATAACAATGCCAAGCAGAGTCTATCAACATTCTGGGTCCAAGAAGAAGAAGAAGAGTTTGGATTTGATATCCCGCTTTATCACTACCCGAAGGAGTCTCAAAGCGGCTAACATTCTCCTTTCCCTTCCTCCCCCACAACAAACACTCTGTGAGGTGAGTGGGGCTGAGAGACTTCAGAGAAGTGTGACTAGCCCAAGGTCACCCAGCAGCTGCATGTGGAGGAGCGGGGAAGCGAACCCGGTTCACCAGATTACGAGTCAACCGCTCTTAACCACTACACCACACTGGCCAAGGTCTAGCTCCATGAGCAAAACAGCCCTGTGGGGGTGATCAGCAACCTGTGGGTGCCCTGAAAGGAAACTAAGCACTCTCGTTAGTCATGCATCTATGTAGACATATGCAATCCACACTGCTTAAAAATTTATTACTAAATCTTCCATGAAATTACCGGCTGGGGGAAAAAGTGATCTTGCACTGAGTTATGTTCTTCTCACACTTTCAACTTCTGCAAGTCAATTAACACTTGCAGGCAAGATTAGTCAGATGAGTCAGTAGCACAATAATAAAGAAAAAAAAACTATAATCAAGATGAGAGCACATGTTCCCAGAAAGATATTTCCTCAAGTATGCAATAAAATGAGTTTGGCATCTTGTGAAATCTAAAACACATGGCACAGCTCTTATGAACCTCACACAGTAACAGTGACTGCATTTCCACAAATTCAGTCTGCCCACATGGGATATTGGAAGTAATATGTACAGGAATCAAAGGGGTGAACATCATGTCTGAATCAGCCGTGGCAGTAACAGTTATCCACCTTCGTCCGTATATTACGGCTGCAAAATGCACAAGCAATATCGGCATTAATTTTGTGGCTTACAAACAAATGTCCTCTTGCAAAAGATTTATCAACATACTACCCTCTGTTTCCCTCTCCCCCAACAAATTTCATACCTTGGTTTGCATACGTTTTGGATTACAAACACAAAAAGTTTTTCAAAAGTTTCAACGGAAGAGGTCCCAAAGTCTCAAGGACAGTGTCTTTTGGAAAACTTTTGAGAAAACCTTACTTTTTAGACTTATGAGACATCTTCTGTTGAAACCTTTGAATAACCATTTTGAGACTGACTTTTGACGCCTAATTTGAACACATGGCTTGACGTTCTGCACCACTAGTCTGTTGCATTGTATATATGAACTCTAATAGATTTATTTCTCCCTTTTGAATGATATCAATATTCTATTATACATGCTTTAACAGTTAGTAGCCTACGTGTTGTGTCTATATTTCTGTGATTGGTTCTTGTTGCAACTCAGGGGTTTGATTTTGGAATTTTGAGTCTTAGGGATCAGAGGCAGGTCACAATCAGAATGGGAAAAACAACAACCTTAAGTTCCATTCGTAAGGGACGCGGGTGGCGCTGTGGGTTAAACCACAGAGCCTAGGGCTTGCTGACCAGAAGGTCGGCGGTTCGAATCCCCGCGATGGGGTGAGCTCCTGTTGCTCGGTCCCAGCTCCTGCCCACCTAGCAGTTCGAAAGCACGTGAGTGCAAGTAGATAAATAGGTACCGCTCCGGCGGAAAGTAAACAGGTTTCCGTGTGCTGCTCTGGTTCGCCAGAAGCGGCTTAGTCATGCTGGCCACATGACCTGGAAGCTCCCTCAGCCAGTAACGCGAGATGAGCGCCGCAACCCCAGAGTCAGACACGACTGGACCTAATGGTCAGGGGTCCCTTTACCTTTACCTTTACCTTAGCAGCTAGAATGTTACTTGCCCGAAACGGAAAGAAGCAAAAGTCCCATAGGACCTAGGTCCTATAACACCATAGGAGCATAGGACCTAGGGCTTGCCGATCAGAAGGTCGGCAGTTCGAATCCCCGCAACGGGGTGAGCTCCCGTTGTTCAGTCCCAGCTCCTGCCCACCTAGCAGTTCGAAAGCATGTCAAAGTGCAAGTAGATAAATAGGTACCACTCCAGCGGGAAGGTAAACGGCATTTCCGTGCGCTGCTCTAGCTTTGCCAGAAGCAGCTTAGTCATGCTGGCCACACGACCCAGAAGCTGTCTACAGACAAACGCCATCTCCCTCGGCCTATGGAGTGAGATGAGCGCCACAACCCCAGAGTCATCCGTTACTGGAACTAACGGTCAGGGGTACCTTTACCTTTACCTATCTCTTGAAGGAGGGGTTGTTTCACCTTGAACTGTTTCACCTTAAATCGTATCTGAAGAAGTGTGCATTCACACGAAAGCTAGCCACTTTGAATGTTAGCCGCCTTCGGGTAGTGAAAAGCGGGATATCAAATCCAAACTCTTCTTCTTCTTCTTCTTCTTCTTCTTCTTCTTCTTCTTCTACCAAGAACAAACTTAGTTGGTCTCTAAGGTGCTACTGGACAATTTGTTTTATTTTTATATATGTATTTCGACTGTGTCAGACCAACACGGCTACCTACCTGAATCTTGAACTGTACAGTTCAACATGGTACAGTTCAACATAAACAATGCATGTCTGTCAATCTATATCCCTTCCTAAATACAAAATTCAATTTCAGTACATCAAGCATATGATAGCCTCACGAACACTACTCCCTATTAATGTGACTCCTACTTAGTTATCACAACGTATCCGCTGCACACACCAGAACTTTAGTTGCATTTTACTGTAGCTTACTTGAGGGGGGGGAGAGCATTTTTTTTGCATCACTTCACTATTTCAGCAAACCTCTGCCACGACGGCACTGCATAATGAAGACTAAAAGAGCCAAAGAGAAGCACAGGGTAAACTGGGGGTGTGTTAAGTTTTTCTGCATCTGGCACCGTTTTAAATAGAAGTCTAACTTCAAACACCTTATGCTGACTAACCCTAAATAGTTGGCAATGGTGCAGCACGCAAACACTATCCAAAAAGTCCTAGATACTCTTCTGGCAACTGCTTTGTACTTTTCTCATTACACTAAACATAAAAAAGAACTACAAATATTGGCACAGGTGATTCCAAACTAGTAGTCTGACCTTTCTGCAAGAAGCTTTTTTGGCATTTATGACTTGGCAGTTTCAGCAAAGGCGAGACCAGGACAAAGAGGAAGACAGGAAGTAGAGAGCTGGCCACGTCTCCTTGGCAGGCAATCCTGCAACAGGGTGAACCGGCTATCTCACTGCCAAACCAAAAACTGTGGGGGAAGCCCATATAATTGCCAAGAAAAAGACTGATGAATTGTATATCCGAAATTCTAAATGCCTGATAAACCTGAATGCTATGCCAAACCCTAATCTGTTTAAACCATACACTACTGTACCATGGAGTACTTAATTCATCCTTACTTATTATGTGTTTTCAAAAGGAAAAACACAGCGGCATTTTTAGCATTAGATACAAGGAAGAAGGAAAACTAATTTGCACCAAGCCATGCCGCACTCTCAGAATACTAAAGAATACAGGCCAGACATTCAGATTCAAATGCTGCATATTCCCCAATGAATTATTATTATTATTATTAGTTGTTGTTGTTGTTAAATTTGTATACTGCCCTTCATCTGAAGATCACAGTATGGTTCACAACATAAAAATTAGTATACAACATGCATAATAAAACAAAAACGCCCTCTGCAACAAACACATTTAAACAGCTATAGAATGGTAATCAGCCAAAGACATGATTACAGAGAAATATTTTCACCTGGCACCTAAAGATATGTAATGAAGGTGCCAGGAAGGCCTGACTGGGAAGAGCAGTCCAATAAACAGAGAGCCACCACTTGAGGTTACCACAGTATACAGGACAAAAGTTACGCAATCCCTATCCAGACAGGGGTGCAGCTGGGCCACCAGCCAAAGCTGATGGAAGGCACTCCGTGCTACTGAGGCCACCTGAGACTCTAGTGATAGCAATGATTCAGAAGTACAGTCGTACCTTGGTTTTCAAACAGCTTAGTTCCTGAACGTTTTGGCTCCCGAACGTCGCGAACCCAGAAGTGACTGTTCCGGTTTGCGAACTATTTTTGGAAACCGAATGTCTGATGGTGCTCCTGCAACTTCTGATTGGCTGCAGGAGCTTCCAAGGTACTACTGTACCCCCAAGTTACGTGCCCACTCCTTCGGAGGCAGTGTAACCCCCTCAAGAGCAGGCGGCCTCCAATCCATCCACTCTAGGGAACCATCAGCTAACAGTTCCTCAGTCTTATCTGGACTGAGTTTCCTCTTGTTAGTTCTCATCCAGTCCATTGGCGAGGCAAGACAATGGTCCAGCACATCCACCGCCAAACTAGCAGATGTAAAGGAGAAGCAGAGCAGCATACTGCTGACAATGTGGTCCAAAACTCTGGATAACTCCACTCAGCAGTTTCATATGGATGTTAAAGCAGCACAGGGAATAAAATTGAACCCTGAGGAACCCTACAGTGAAGGCTTCACAGGGCCAAAGAGCAATCCCCAAACATCACCTTCTGGAAATGACCATCCAAGTAGGACTGGAACCACTGCAAAGTGGTGGCAACCAACCATGGTATCCTTCGGATAACTACTCCAGAAGGAAACCATGGTTGGTGGTATCAAAAACTGCTGAGAGGTCAAGGAGAAAGAACAGGGACACATTTCCCCTCTCCCTCCCATCATACAGGGTGACCAAAACCATGTCTAAAACCCAATTGAAATGGATGTAGAAAATCAGTTTCCTCCAAGAGCACCTGGATCTGGTCTTCGACTCAAGAACCTTGCCCAAGAGGAGACTGGCAACTGGCCAGTAGTTACTTAAATTTTCTGAATTTTGCCTCTGCCTCCTTCAAGCAGGATGGGAGCACACCTTCTGGGAGGGAGATATTAATCACCTCCCTGGCCCAGCCCACCGTCCCCTCCCTGCTAGTTTTTTTCAGCCAAAAGGGGTCCAAAGCAGAAAGGGTCACCCTGACCGATCCAAGCACCTTATCCAAACCTTTGAGCCTTACGAAATGAAACTCATCCAACACAACAAGACTAGACAGTGCTGTGGGCACCCTTAGAGATTCACCTGCTGTAATAGTGGAGTCAAGAGCCCAGTGCATGTAAGCGACTTTATCCTCAAAATGCTTTGCAAATAAGTCACAGCAAGCTTACACCTCCTTAAGGTCAATCTATAAGAGGCCCCGTACTACCCAGAAAAGCTCTGTCAGAAGGCACAATGAGGATGCAATGGAGGCAGCAAAGTATGCTTTCTTTGCTATCTTCATTGCCATTAGGTAGGGTTGATGATTATTGCATTCCACCAGTTTTCCTCCACTCGCATTCAAGCTGTCGCCCTAAGCTCTGGAATATGCCAGGATGCCAAGTGGGCTCCACGAAGCAGAAGAGGGTGTTCAGGGGTGATTGTGTCAACAGACCAAGCCATTTGGATATTCCAGAGGTTGTCCAGGGGTTGAACAGAACCACCAGTCATATCATCTAGAAAACATCCCAGAGCTGTCTGGAAACCCATTAGACCCATCAGCTTCTGAGGATGCGGAATTTTGGAGACCAAAAGGCGAGATCTTCAAGGTAAATCTTGATTTGCTTAAAGTCCAACTACAGTTCCTACTACAAGGATATTACATTTTTATTGGTGTGATCACTCATACATGGGTCCAAATTGCATGCATGTATTATTTTTATTGTAACAGCTGGCGCTTGCTGGCACCCTTTAATCGAAATCTGGTGTCAAATCTCAATTTTTAAAACACAAAAGGATGAACAAAACGAAAAGAACTAGAGTAGTTTTATACTGTTTCAGCAAGCATTGTTGGTGTTACTTTTTCTTTCTTTTTTTAACCCAGTACTCTTATCATCCTTATGTACCTATAAAATAATCGAGCATTTTGGTGGGAGGTATGGGTTTACCAAGCTCTACAAAGTGCAGAATAATTATTTTACTTCAACTTGACTAAAATGCCAAACTCTGCAATCCCTAAAGCATATGCAGTATGTGTGTGCTTGTGTGTGTGTGTGTGGAGGGAGGTACACACAAAGATACAGTTCAAGAAGGATACTGACAAGCTGGAACGTGTCCAGAGGAAGGCAACCAAAATGGTCAAAGGCCTGGAAACGATGCCTTATGAGGAACGGCTTAGGGAGCTGGGTATGTTTAGCCTGGAGAAGAGAAGGTTAAGGGGTGATATGATAGCCATGTTCAAATATATAAAAGGATGTCATATAGAGGAGGGAGAAAGGTTGTTTTCTGCTGCTCCAGAGAAGCGGACACGGGGCAATGGATTCAAACTACAAGAAAGAAGATTCCACCTAAACATTAGGAAGAACTTCCTGACAGTGAGAGCTGTTCACAGTGGAATTTGCTGCCAAGGAGTGTGGTGGAGTCTCCTTCTTTGGAGGTCTTTAAGCAGAGGCTTGACAGCCATCTGTCAGGAATGCTTTGATGGTGTTTCCTGCTTGGCAGGGGGTTGGACTGGATGGCCCTTGTGGTCTCTTCCAACTCTATGATTCTCTGATACAGATATAAACCTTCTGCTATATGAAATTTCAATTCTGAAATCCATAGTAATTTTTCACAAAATCTACACAACTAGATTCGTGGATGACCTCCCCAAAATTACTGCCCATGTGAAATTTCAAAACAACTGTCTTCTCTGAATGACACCTGCTTCCTTAAAATGGTCTCATTTAACTTTCCACATCATTTCTTTTCTAAAGTTGAGTTCCCTTACAGAACAGAGCTATCATTCTGAATCTGGCATGAATCACAGCAAATAGAGGTGTTTGTTCCGAAGCGCAGATCAAGTTTTATCATACGCTAAGAAGCTTTCACATCCAAATAAATTGCATTAATTCATACATGTATAGAAATAAATCTATCGAGACGGGAGGAGACTGCTATTGATGCCTTGCTATCTAGTTTGACTATCGTGACTTCTGTGGGTCAAGGAAGGAAAAGGCTTGTTGTAGCATCAACAGCCTGTTTAAGATTTACATCGCTGAAGCAATTATCACTTCCGAAACTAAGAATCTTGGCATGTGTGTTATGCACAGATAAGTCGTCGTGAATTTCTCCATGGCGCATACTGCCTAGGAGCCTATATCTTTCTGGCCACTGATTTTATTTATAGCTTATTGGCTGCTTAACAATCTGCAACTCTTATGTATGTACCGTATTTTTCTGTGTATAAGACAAGCCCTATTTTGGGGGACTCCAATTTAAGAAAATGGAGGGAGATGGGCCAGAGTTGCTGAGCTTCTTTTTTGGGGGGGGGTGTTCCAAAAATCACTCACTCACCCAATCACACACCCAATTGCCGCCGCGTCAGGCAAACCACAGCAGTCCTTGCCACAGCCACCCAATCGTTGCTGACAAGCTCCAGCTTGCAGCTGCAACCAATCAGCTGTCCCCCATCTGCACGATCCGTTTATAAGACGACCCCCGATTTTGAACGATACTTTAGAGTAAAAAAGCATCGTCTTATACAGTAAATTGTATAATTAACTGTCACTTGGTAAACTCTTATCTTTAAAGAGGTATGCATGTGCCAATCACACACACGAGAGAAAAAACCTCCCGACACGGAACAGAAAATTTGCTGTTTGGAACAGAGGGAAGAGAACCCAGGAGGAAAGGAGTGCCATTCCCGTCACCACTGGCTGCCTGTTGGGAGATCCTAGGGGATATTAGGGACGTGGGTGGCACTGTGGTTTAAACCACTGAGCCTCTTGGACTTGCCAATCGGAAGGTCGGCGGTTCGAGGCCCCGCGGCGATGTGAGCTCCCGTTGTTCAGTCCCTGTTCCTGCCACCCTAGCAGATCGAAAGCCCGTCAAAGTGAAAGTAGATAAATAGGTACCGCTACGGCGGGAAGGTAAACGGCATTTCCGTGCGCTGCTCTGGCTTCATCAGAAGCGGCTTAGTCATGCTGGCCACATGATCCAGAAAAACTGTCTGCGGAAGCGGACAAATGCTGGCTCCCTCAGCCTGTAAAGTGAGATGAGCGCTGCAACCCCAGAGTCATTCACGACTGCACTTAACTGTCAGGGGTCCCTTTACCCTTTATGGTAAATTATATAATTAACTGTCACTTGTTAAACTTTTACCTTTAAAGAGGTATGCATGTGCCAATCACACACACAAGAGGGGGGGGAACCCTCCCGATATGGAACAGAAAATTTGCTGTTTGGAAATACTGGTGTCGACATACCCAGAGGGA
Source organism: Lacerta viridis (assembly GCA_900245905.1). Classification (NCBI taxonomy): domain Eukaryota; kingdom Metazoa; phylum Chordata; class Lepidosauria; order Squamata; family Lacertidae; genus Lacerta; species Lacerta viridis. The sequence continues at coordinate 246,138 of OFHU01003673.1, forward strand.
AGAGAACCCCGGAGGAAAGGAGTGCAATTCCCGTCACTACTGGCTGCCTGTTGGGAGATCCTGGGGGATATTGTAAGCGCTTCAGACTGGAGGCTCAAAACCCCTCTCCTTTTCATTATTTCTCAGCCTCTTATGCACCTTGACCTGAACAGCTGAGCCTCTGGCTGCCTGGATCCTGCCCTCTTCTCATCTCATTGCGTTGCACAGATTGGCTCAGATCAAATAAGCAAGAGAAGGGAAAGGGGTGATGAGCCCTTTCCCTTTCTGCACTTTTGCAGCAATATTGTTTGTTGAATTTAAGATACCGGCCTATACCCGGAGGTCTCATAAAAAGATCACAGTATATAAAATAAAAGCAATAACCCAATAATACCCCCAAATAACCCAATAACCCCCCCAAAAAAAGAGCCACATTTTAAAAGGGTATTTGATGTTGATCAGGTCAACCAAAGGCCTGGTTAAAAAGGAACATTTTTGCCTGGCGCCTAAAGGTATATAATGAAGGCGCCAGGCGAACCTCCCTGGGGGGAGCATTCCACAGATGGGGAGCCACTGCAGAGAAGGCCCTATTGCCACCCTCTGGACCTCTTCCCCTGTTGCTACAATCCTAATCCCACTGGCCTGGGAGTAAGCCCCACTGAATTCAATAAGACCTATTTCTGAGCAGCCATTGTGTGGTGTTCTTGCGCAGAGCAGAAGCTGTGAAGTGTCCAAAGTACATGGCGCTTCTGTGATTCCCCCCCTTTTCTTTAAAAACTGAAGGTAAATAGAACACCGCCATCCCTTCCCCCCCCCATATGACACCACAAAATAAATAACATGCAAGGACGAAGAGTCCACTTCAAGCAAATGGTTTCTTTCGAGTGCAAAAGGGTGTCTTGGAAGCGCCGGCTGAAATCAATAAATTAGGTAGCCTGCAGCCATCACTAGCCAGTGGAAATCAATGGCAGCCGTGGACCACTTACAAACATGGACCACTTACAAACGCCATCTCCAACTTCTCGAAAGATTCCATCAACGGTGTCTCCGAAAAATCTTACACATCACTTGGGAAGACAGGTGAACTAATATCAGTGTACTGGATGAAGCAAAGATCACCAGTGTTGAAGCAATGATTCTTCAACATCAACTGGTCATGTTGTGCGGATGCCTGATTATCGTCTTCCAAAGCAACTACTCTATTCCAAACTTAAAAATGGAAAGCGTAATGCTGGTGGTCAACAAAAGAGGTTTAAAGACTGTCTCAAGGCAAATCTAAAAAAAAAAATGTAGTATAAACACCGACAACTGGGAAACACTGGCCTGCGAGCGCTCCAGTTGGAGAACAGCCTTTACCAAAGGTGTCGTGGACTTTGAAGACAATCGAACTCAGAACACAAGGGAGAAATGTGCCTAAGAGGAAGGCATGCTTGGCAAACCCTTACTGTGATCAACTCCCGCCTGGAAACCTATGTCCCCACTGTGGAAGGACGTGTGGATCCAGAATTGGCCTCCACAGTCACTTACGGACTCACTGTTAAAACCATGTTCATGGAAGACAATCTTACTCGGCTACGAGTGATCGCCAAAGAAGATGTAGGTGTTGTTTTATTCGTTTTTTTATTTTATATTTTGGAAATGTACATCCAGGTTTTTTCCCCCTTTAAATTTTTTGGGGGCCCCCAAGAGAGTGGGGCCCTAAACTATAGCTTGTTTAACTTATACGTAAATCCGGCACTGGCTATTGCAGGATTATTATAATTACAACAGGTAAGGAACCATTAATGAAATCTTTGCACTGCCAATACCCTTATGCAATGCAGGGAACTTTGTCTCTTGCAACAATCCCTGATACAAAGCGATCTTTGGCAACGCCGATTGATTTCACCTCTTTCTAATTATATCCTTTTGTTTTCCTTGGTAGAAGCCAAAGGGAGACAACCCCCGCTTTAGAGATGCCAAACCTTATGGCATTTTGAAATAGGGATACATACTTCCCCCTTTACGGGCATCGTAACGTGTTCAACCTGCTCTGCAGAACGAACAGAACTCACCCCCCCACCCACCCCCATCTCCTCAAATCTGTGTTTCATAAACTGTACTCCAGGAGAAGTAGCAATAAAGTTTATTACAGACCTAAAGTATCTGCATAAACCCGGTTAATTGAAAAGTGGGTGGAGGAGGCTGCCAAATTAAATGTTTACATTAGCACAGCTGTATTGTAAAAACATTCTGCCCCCTGTGCTTTGTAATTATAAGATATTTCTGGACTGTGTATCTCGACAAAGTTTATCTCTACTGCCAAGAGTATTTTGGCACAGAGCGTCTGCAATTTTTGGCAGCCGGCGTGCTCTCAGCGCAGGCTGCATCTAAAATGGCTGCCAAAGAGTTTATCCTGAAATGTCGTCGACCTAGTGTGTCGTCCTGAGCAAAGGGCAAAAGCCAAACCTAATTTTAAAGCTGTGTTGATTGTACGGGATCACGTTGGGAAACCCTGCTTCTGCAGAAAGGAAGAAAAGAATAAAATGATTCTGATGCACTGTAATATAAATATACATATATATATAGCTTAAAAAGTTACGAGTTGTAAAAAGAAGAAGAATTTCCTAGACAGAACCTGAATTGTACTGCTCGGAAACTGAACCAATATACTACTTTCCATTAGATTTACACGACAGTAATCTGGAATACACCATCTTAAAACCTGTTTTTTTGGAAATCGCTTAAGACAAACAGCCTTTCAATTTATAGCAGCTGGACATTTTTGACACATACCCTCTTGTTCTGTTTAAATGGCACTTATCTTTGAAATCATTACCAAAACACCCAATATCTATATCACGGGAAAGCACACGATTTAAGATTGTTTAACGAATTATTCATTTCAGTGAGAAACTGCTATTCTCTCTTAGGATCCCATTTCCTTCCACGTTGTAATAAAGCAATTATCCTACCCATATGGAATCACTGTATCATAACTTTAGAGTATAAATGGACAGAGCTTCAAAGCAATGATTTTTAAACTCTTATCTTGTGTTCGGTAAAAGCAAATTATACAGAATGTGCAGCTCAAAGCCTTTTCCTTATGGATTAATGAACATTTTCTTAGGTAATTTCTGCAGCATTTGGAATGTTCGGTTTGCAATGTTTAGGCTACTCCCGGAGTTTAATGGGCAAGCAAATCAAAATGAGCATCGAGATTAGGATTAGATGGGACTGCAATATGAATTTTCATTCCTTGCGAGGCAAATACTTTCGGAGGAAGGATAAATGCTTGGCCCTCTGTTCCCAGAGATGTTCATAATCTGATTTCTCTTTTAGATAACAATGGATTTAGAAATTACTGAAGCTGCAGTGGAGCCGTTAGGAATATTCCCACATTACAACAGAGGAACACAGGGCGTGTAACGAACAGTATAGAAACATTTACCAATTTGCTCATTTGGAGTAACATTAAGATTGTTCACTCCAGCTCCTCCTTCCCAGCTGGCTATATCGTACGGAGATTGATAAGAGCAAGCAATTTGGGTAGAACCACTAATCTGGATCAGCATTAATTATCTTTAATGCATTGCTGAAGAACCTTTGGACTATAATTTCAAATGTTAGCGTGACTCTCAGGATACAATCCTGGCATCTTCAGATAAAGGATCAAAAGTAGAGCAAGAGCTGGGAGAGTTCTCTGCCTGAGGTCTTGGGAGAGTTACGGAAAAAGAACTGGACTAGGTTGGCAAATGTTCTGACTCAACATAAAGGAGTTTCATAAATTCATGGCTTTTAAAAAATATCACATTCTCGGTCTTCTGGTCGCAGAAACTAGTTTACCTTCTATTGGTTTTCAAAACAAAAACAAAAAACCACCCCAAAAAACCAAAATAGAATCTGGCACTCTGCAAACTAAGGTTGTTTGTCCCATAAAGCATTCTGCTGCAGAGTGATGGTCCAATCAAGACAATTATTTGTATAAAAGGACTTTAACCCTCTGTTTGATTAGTAATCGGGTTCAAAGTCACAGAGCTATCCAACTTCACTGTCCTTGTAAAGCAAGTGACTGGTGACCTGGAGTTAAAGTCCCACAGAGCACAGGGTTTCGTTGTTCCCAAATTCCTTCTAGTATTCTTCATTAATCGTTAATAAGCATTCTTTGCCCTCCTCTTCCCCACCTCTAAAATGCAACCAATCACATTTTTTTATCTGAAAAGCGGCCTTATCAGTTAGATATGCTGAGTAACTTTCGCTTTTTTATCGCTGACATCCATTAAAAACAGTCTGCTAATCTGTAATCAGTCTCCATCTATAAACTAACTAGAACTGTAAAATTTTAAGTGTTAATCGAGTGGACTTCAAATGATCTCTTTCCATTTAGAAATTATCAACAAGATTAGCGAAAAGTTCCTTTAGCAAAAACTGCTTTACAGCTACATGTTTTCTGTGGCATCACACCGTGCTGAATTTCGCATGTTCAAATACAGTATTAAACATGGTCGCATCTCCAGTTATATCACACCATTTTGGGGTGCACAGATAGGACAGACAATTCTAACCGGCTGATGCACCCAGATACAGTTTCTCTGTTAAAAATAAATGGCAACCAGCAACAACCAAAAATCACATTTCTAATAATACTTCCTTTTTACAGAAACAGAAAGACACATGTCCCTGAGATTGCAATTATATATGTTTATGCATGCCGATTTATTTCAACGAATTATGACCTTGGACAATGTCAGCCATTATTATTATTATTATTATTATTATTATTATTATTATTATTATGGAATACAGTCTGAAGCATCTGAGAGCACCAAGTTGGCAAAGGCTAGCTTAATGTCCAAATGCAAAAAATCTGCTCTTCATATTCCTTGCGAACACATCGCCGTCCCTGCCATTCCAAGAACGAGGAAGAACTGGGAACTTCCATCGAGAATAAGCAACATTTCAGAAGGGTCTGTTTGAAGTTTCTAGAACCCTGAAAGCTTCCTAGAAAAAGGTGTCGGGGGAAATCCGTTGAATGCTACATTAAAAAGTCAATTTTCCTTGTGTGGGAAAGGACAGGGACATCTTTAACTTATCTCAACCTTCCGGTTTAAAAAGATGGCAGCAGGCACTGCAAAGAAAGGACATAGGAATATTGTCAATAATGTGGATGATAGTTGACAAATTCCATGTGCCAAGATGTAAACAAGGACTCCTGCTATGCCCCTACTGGTGTACAGAAGAGGGAAATTTAGGAGGTTTCACTTGTCATGCCATTGTGCTGAAGGGGTGAGAAGCAGACAAATGCCAAACATTTATCTTACATTTTGTCACCCGGCGTGAACTTTGCTGTGTCTGTTTCCTATACGACGCTGCTAAGACTCTTAACAGTGGTTTTCAGTACAAGTACTCAAATGATCCATCTCACATATAAAAAAGTTGGAAGACTGTCCTTTAAAATAGCTTTGTCCCAACATCTTTGGGACAACGACAAAAGCTTGATTTGCAAACGAAACAACAGGCCAAGGACCAAACATTTACTAGAAGGCAACTACTTGATAATACGACTTTAATTGTGCACACATATTTTTATTCATTAAGATGAATAATCAAATTAAATCCCCCACTATGGTGTCCCGGCCTCATAATACATTAATAAAGTTTCTTAAAAGCTTTGGCAGGGGGCCAGCACAGTCCATTAACTCCTTGCAAGTTGTAAAAAGAAGTAAAGTCATTTCAGGCTGCTTTGTGGTTAAGAATGAAACAGCAGGCCGCCTCTATGGAAACTTTGGATAGGGAACCGGTAACGGATGCGCTGATGCTCAGTCAAAGCACGGTGTGGGGAAAAGTTGAACCGCACTGAATCACAATCTAAAACCCTGACGCTTTGCAAAACTAATGTAGTTAAAAGTGGAAGGGAAACGGCAAAAGATTCCAAGTAATGAAGACCTGTTTATTTTGTTGCGTGTCGAGGACCTCAAGCCACCCCCCAAAGAACTGACGCAGGAGACATTAATTTTTGTTTGGGTTCTTGGCAATAATTTAGGCCACAACTTTATTTAAATACAAATTCGGTGAGTGGTTGCGTAGGCATTGGTTCAGACTAGCTGTCCAACCGGGACAGCTGCTGACCTCCAGTCAGCGTCGGGAGAATGCCAGCTGGGGAGAGTTAAGGAGGCTGGGGGCAAAGCCTCCCTCTCCCCAGAGGTCCCGGGGGCTCTGGCTACGGCCCTATCCCCTACCGGGGGTTCGGACAAAGCATAAAGAGCCGCCGGATTCCTTTAACGGAATTCCCTGTACCATCATCACCATGATTCTGGATGTGGGCACCACCCATCCAGCAATCCACACAGGAACCAATGCCTAACCGCCAACCTTACAAGTTGTGACAAGTTGCTACTGCAGTAGGCAAAACCAAATGGCAACAGCCAATCAGCCAGATGGAAAAATTCCTACTGGGCCTCTGCCCCAAAAGCAGACGACCCCATGACAGGCAGTTGCAAGGTCAAAGCAGAGGCCTATGAAAAGAGGGGGGGGGGGGTGATCCGAAGCTCGCAGCCAAGAGAGAGATCACCCTGCGTGCAGAGGAATATAAAGGACGCTGGGCTGTCCATCACAAATTGCTACATCTAGCTTTGCCCAGCAACACCTCCTGACCCTATTGCAGCTAAGGCCGGCTACCGGCCCCACCCCCACAGGACAGGGAAGTGTCTTGCCAGGCCCCGACCGCAACACGTGCTCTTACACAAGGTAGAACCCGATCTAACAGGCTGTCACACTGCATCTTGGTTAATGGGCCCACTGCGAAAACCAGAAATTATACAACGCATTTTCAGTGATTGCAAACTGTTTTGCTACAACTGCTTAAGCTACACTAAGCCAACTTTAAATGCAAAACAATGCACTTTCTCCCCCCCCCCTTTGATGTTGTTGTTGTTGTTTTAAGTGAATCCCACCTTTCCGCGATAGTCCTATCATGAAGACATAAATAATTTCAACAATTGGTAGCTAAGTGGCTGTCTTTACATTTGGCTAACAATTTGTATTAAAGTGCTATACTTTCCCTCTAAGCTTTATAATACCATCTGCTCGCTCTCTCCTAATTTGTTTCATGACATTAGAAATATCTCCCTTTGGAAAATGGATTTTGTGTTTTGGGTCCTTTAAGTGAAAAGGCAACACCGAATGGAACTATATATAGACAAAGGCACAGCCAGGTCTAGATTTAATCCCCCTGCCGCCGCCCCCCCCCCAAAAAAAATCTATAGATATCTTATCACAATATAATAAAGGATTGCAATCTGTTATTTTTTTTTAAAGTATTTTGATGAGTGGAAAGCATTAAATGATAAAATTGTTCACACAATTTTCCTGCCACCCCCCCCCCAGTGTAATGTAACGTCATATTTGTGTCATGCAAATAGGAAAAAAAGCACATTTTTTCAAAACTAAAAATGTAGTGAAAAGGAAAGAGGACTTTATAAAGTGGCACACAATACTGTTCATTCACCTTTATGACCTGAATTATAGGTGTGATTTCATTTAAAAATGTAAAAATTCTATCTACGGGCAATCTCCATATAATACCATTTCAATATTTATCCGGTGCAGCTTTCACGTAAGGCAAATTTGGGGGGTGCTCATGAAAGGCCTGGAATGTGAGGTGCAGTGGGAAGAGCAATGCTCAAGAAAGAACTGGAGGGGGGAATCTAGAGCAAGGTTTCTCTGCAGAACTCAAGTTTCTGCTCTAAGCAGACATATGTCAACCTGCACTGAAGCCATGAATAAACCCTTTTTTCTATAAGCAGCTGCAAATACTATAGTTAAAAATGTCAGAAGTGATTTGAAGGCATTGCAGGCAGAAAACATGTAAGATATCTAGAAAATAATAATTTCCACCTTAGATCCAGCAAGCAATCCATTTCAGATGAGCATCTTAAGTCAAACAATGAAGCAGTACCAGATTCATAAAAGGAAGCTGTGGAACTCCCATAATATAGGAGTGCATACCAGGGCTTACTTCTGAATAAACATGCACAGTTGCACATAGTAACATGTCTACATTTGCAAAGCAGCTGCACAAGCTTGTGTCCTGATGGAAGAGGCTCAATATTCAACCTCACGGAAGAGTTACACAACAGTACAGGTTTCCGGGTCCGATTATCCTCCATACCCAATCCTAAAAACATTCATGAAAAACTGAAGACAGAAACACAGAGGTGGCAATAGGTTATTCCCCATTAAATTCAGCCAGACAAGCAAACAAACAAAATGGATTCATGCAGACCTTTGTTACCCAGTTCTAGAATTTACATGTGCATTTGGAAATGTCTGCTGTAAGAGTTTTGCAGGAGGGTCATTTTCAAAATTACTTTATTTTTACGTTTATCCACCTTTCCTTCCATGAGCTCGAGGTGGCCCTCCTCCACATTTTATCCCCCATACAACCCTATGAGGTAGGTGAGGCTGAGAGTAAGTGAATGGCAGAAGGTCAGCCATTGAGCTGAGTTGGGATTTGAACCCGGGTTTCCCAGGTCCCCGGGTCCAGATCTCTAGCTAATACACTGCACCGGTTCTCCTGAAATGTGTGTTCATGAAATGCATTCTCAGGATGTGTTCTGCAAGTCAGTACAGTGTAAATTAACCAGGTGACCATTGCAACAAGGGGCCAACAGCCTTAATTGGGGGGGGGGGTTGGGGTTGGCTAACCCATTCCCATGACACACATCAGATCCTACGTAAGGTGTACTTTTCCAGTGACATCTGCCAATTAGGTCGCCCAAGCCAAATGAAATACTTGCATGAATATTCTACCGTATCATTACTGCTTCTGTACCTGAGCAATATGATGCTGAACGTGGTATTACAGTTGGTTTGCAACCGTTTTGGATTACAACCACGTCAAACCCGGAACTGCGTGTCCCTTTTTTATTATTACAACCCATTATTATTTTGGGGGGGGGAGGCCCCATTGGCCAAAGCCCACCTCGGGTTACAACCTGTTTTGGTTTACAGCCGGACTTCCGGAACAGATTATGGTTGTAAACCGAGGTACCACTGTAATCAGATTTCCTCCCCTGGCAATCCTCTTTAAAGGCACAGTGTGTGAGTCCTCCTAGTGACATTAAAAAGCAGGGAAAGGGGAATCGAGACTGCCTTCCAAGATACAATCCTACTGTCTCAAATTACGCCCTTTATTTTAGGGTTTCCCCATCTAAAATTTCATGCCCAAATTTCACAATTATTATTTTTTAATTAAGTGAAAGTTCCAAATGTAAGCTTGCATTCCTTTTCGAGCTTGCTAATTCGAGTTGGTTAAAATGATACAACTATCTGCATAAGTGGGAAACGTCTGCGAACGTGTCTGTGTGCATTGCTTTTAGCCCTACTCTTGCTATGGGCATCATTCCAGCTGAAGCTTATGTCTTAAGATACAGATGTTATAAAGGCTTGTGGTTTGGCTCACTTTGTGTTTGAGTTTTGAGAGCATGACTTCGGCAAGCACTAATTTATTTTGAACCTTTCAACGTGAGTATACGGTAAAGCTCGGAATAAATTAGCATTATTCACAACTTAGCCCAATAGGCAACCCGGACTCTGGGTAAGGGTAACTTACCATTTTTATTCAAGAAATTCAAATTATACAGAAGCTATGCAAGCTATATCTTCCTGTTATTTGTAAGGGGAAATGAAGTTCCAAGTGTTTATAGGTTGCATCCAGTCAAGTCCCTCTTCCACTTACTTTGAAGCTACTTTCAGTGGAATCTGGAAGGATGAATTTTTCACAGATTCTCCCTCCCTCCTGTAGTCCCCACCCCAAAGCAGCTCCCATGTTCTTCTGAAATGGTCTCCCTGGAGCACATTGGGGCTGTGGGGAGGAGAAATAAGCAAATATAGCCTCCCTCTCTGTTCCACTGACAAAAACCTCCCCTGGATAAATGCAGCTTCTATCAGCAAATAATAAAAACTTACAAATAATTAAAAAAAAATGGAACAGAGCATTCACCTGGAAACTGGTCACTGATGGAGGTCTCAGCCCTCCTTTACTGAGAAGGGCTGGCTAGGTAAAGCTGACCACAAAGTTTTGCAAGGTATGGTGCAAACTAACCCAGTTTCCTTTTGTAATATCTATGGACACAGGTACACAAGGTGAGAGACTGCCTCAGTCTCACTGAGTACCGTATTTTTCGCTCCATAGGACGCTCCGGACCATAGGGCGCACCTCGTTTTCAGAGGAGGAAACCAGGGAAAAAATATTTTTCTGGTTTTCCTCCTCTAAAACCCATGGTTGTTGTTTTTTTTTGAGAATCAGCTCAAAGTTTTGCAGCTTTTTTTTGCAAAGGGAAAAGCCCTGCTTTTTGAGGATCAGTTCAGATTTGTGCAGCTTTTGTAAAGGGGGAAAAGCATTGCTTACAAACCAGTAAGCACCAGTACAAACCAGTAAGCACCAGTACAAACCAGTACAGACCAGTAAGCACCAGTACAAACCAGTACGCACCAGCAGGTAATAGGAAGCAAGAGGAAAGCAAACCAGTACAAACCAGTAAGCACCAGTACAAACCAGTACAGACCAGTAAGCACCAGTACAAACCAGTATGCACCAGTACAGACCAGTAAGCACCAGCAGGTAATAGGAAGCAAGAGGAAAGCAAACCAGTACAAACCAGTAAGCACCAGTACACCAGTACAGACCAGTAAGCACCAGCAGGTAATAGGAAGCAAGAGGAAAGCAAACCAGTACAAACCAGTAAGCACCAGTACAAACCAGTACAGACCAGTAAGCACCAGTACAAACCAGTACGCACCAGCAAGTAATAGGAAGCAAGAGGAAAGCGAACCAGTACAAACCAGTAAGCACCAGTACAGACCAGTAAGCACCAGTACAAACCAGTACGCACCAGCAAGTAATAGGAAGCAAGAGGAAAGCGAACCAGTACAAACCAGTACAGACCAGTAGGCACCAGCAAGTAATAGAAAGCAAAAGGAAAGCAAACCAGTACAAACCAGTAAGCACCAGTAGGTAATAGGAAGCAAGAAGAAAGCAAACCAGTAAGCACCAGCAAGTAATAGAAAGCAAGAGGAAAAGTAACAGCCCCAAATGGCTGAAAAACTCAATTTCCCAGGATCCTCAATTTCCCAGGATCCTACTGTGCAAGGGGCCTGGGCGGGGCAGGAAGGGAGCTAGCTCCCTTATCTCCCTCCCCGATCTCCTGCAATCAGCTGTTGAGCGGGTTCCTTTCAACACTCTCTTTCCCTCTTGTTAGCCTTTAGCTCTTTCTAAAACAGAAAAAGCAGGATCTGCCTTTCCCCCCTGGGCAATTTGGCTCCAGGGACCATGCATTCGCTCCATAAGACGCACAGACATTTCCCCTTACTTTTTAGGAGGAAAAAAGTGTGTCTTATGGAGCGAAAAATACGGTATTTTAAAAAGATAAAAGGTAAAGGGACCCCTGACCATTAGGTCCAGTCATGTCTGACTCTGGGGTTGCGGTGCTCATCTCGTGTTACTGGCTGAGGGAGCCGGCGTGCAGCTTCCGGGTCATGTGGCCAGCATGACAAAGCGCTTCTGGCGAACCAGAGCAGCGCACGGAAACGCATTTACCTTCCCGCTGGAGCGGTACCTATTTATCTACTTGCACTTTGATGTGCTTTCGAACTGCTAGGTGGGCAGGAGCTGGGACCGAGCAACGGGAGCTCACCCCGTCGCAGGGATTCGAACCGCCGACCTTCTGATCAGCAAGCCCTAGGCTCTGTGGTTTAACCCACAGCGCCACCCGCATCCCTAAAACTTAATAGGGAGCAAAATATGCTTGTTAGATCCTGAATTCTTCCTCTAAGCTATTTGAATTGTCTGGAAATGACTCGCCTTGGGCATCCTTTCGTGTTTTTATTTGTATTTTCAAATATACTCGATTTACTCGATTGTGCAATACAAAAATTAATTAAAATGCTTTTTTTCTCTCACCCCAAAGGTGTGCTTTCCATCTTCTTTGTATGATTCCCCTGCTTAAATTGGTAGGAGCTTTACAACAGGTTGCAACTAAAGAATGACTGCTGGTGGTGAAATACAGCTAATTATATGTTTTATGACAAGCCGTGCGAAGGTGCATACAGGAAAGCTATATGCATAAAAGGCAGGGTATGTAAACTGACAACTTAATCTCTTGCACATTAAGAAGCTATACTCTAGAAGGCGGCAGATCTTCCGTTCTTGTTAACAAAACCCTATTCTATTTCTACCATGAACAAAAAAAAGAAAATAAATGGAGTTAACAAAAGCAAACGACTAAATTCCTTTCCCTTTTATTACTCGCTAAATATAGTATTACGGGAACCTAAGTGCCCTCTTTTTTAAAAAAAATGCCGGGATATGCCTGAAAGCTGTTTCAAAGTTTTACCTGTCTTTGTGTTGTTGTTGTTGTTGTTTAAAAAAAGCTGTGTCAAAATATCATCACGATGCCTGCTGTGAAAGTAAATAGCTACTCCAGTAAGACATCACCTTCTTGAGAAGAAACATTATGTTTTCAAGTTTCCCTGGGTATGAAATCTCAGATGCACATAGTTTTGAAGTTAACGATACACTGGTGCTGAGTATTTTATGTATTTTGTTTGTAGTGTTTGTAGGTATGTTTTTTGTTTTTGTTTGAAAACCAAATAAAATCTTTATATTAAAAAAAAAAAAGATACACTGGTGCTGAGATTCAGAAACATTCCCTGCTCTTTGGAGTGAGCTTATTAAGCAATCGGAATAAAGAAAAAGAAATTGAGATTAGCCAAGGCTAAGTAAGAAGGGTCACAACTATTTGGGTTACACTGAATTCCTTCTGGTCCTTGAAAAGTAACGGCTTCAAGAAATCAACAAACATTTAATATTGTCTGAAATTTCGGACAATGGCGTCCATGAGTACTAATGAATAATAATAACTAATAATAAATAATAATAATAATAATAATAATAATAATAATAATAATAATAATAATAATAATTTATTTATACCCCGTCCCTTCTGGCTGGCTTTCACCAGCCACTCTGGGCGGCTTCCATCAAAAGATTAAAAATATGTTTCACCAGCAAGGCAACTGTTTATGCTCTCTCTTGCTGGTAAGCTGTTGCTGGACTCCAATTCACATCAGCTGCAGCAAACCTAGTGAATTTCAGTGGGCATAGCCAGGGGCAGCTCCCCCAAGGTGAACATGATGTGGAAGGAGAAGGAGAAGCTCAGCAAAGAGCAGTTTAAAGAGCTGAACATAGCAGACTTAGTAAAACAGGCAGAAATATTTTACCCTGCTTAGAGATGTGAAGGCCCGGGGGGGGGGGGACACCGTAAAAATTCGGGGGGAAACGTTTTTTCCCGAAGCCTTTTTTGTTTTTTTCCGAAAAATTGAAAAAATAAAAAATAGATTATGGAATGTTTTATTTTAACATGATGAATAAAATATTTTAAGATAAGGGGTTCAAATATTTTATAAATCATTTCTAAAAAATATGTATGGTATCAGATTATTCTAATTTCTGTGAGGACAAGCAAGTCCTAGGTTACAAACTGAACTCTCCAATGCAAGAACAAGATACATTTCTTCCTTTAGGAGGTGCTGTTGTCACCAGAAAAGAAAAAGGTTTCAGTTTTGTTTTTGCATGCGTGTGGTATGCATTGGTTCTGTTCCTCTTCACTAGGCCTCAAAGCACTGGAAGAAAATATAGAGCAACAAAAAGGGCCTGAAAGTATATACTTAATTACAGCTCAGAAAATGATTCTGATTAAATTTCATGCCCATTCATTGAAACTTAGTCCCACTTCCTTCTTCAGTTCTTTTTGTTGAGACATTTCATTCCGAATCTAGAACCAGACAGATGCCGGCAAGTGGGTGTCCTGCCACCCCCTAACATAAATCCTGGCTACGCCCATGATAGAGCGAATTGTCATGGATGATGGGAACTGGAGTCCTACAACCTCTCAGGGCCATGAGTTAACCACCCCTGTTTTGTTTATTTAAAACATTTTTATACTTCCCTTCATTAAAAAAAAAAATTCACAGGCATTTACGATAAAAAAAAAACAGAAATAGGAGCCAAATGATTCTCACTGCTTAGTATCCACAATCAGCAATGGCCTAGGTCAGTGATGGCCAAACTTGGCCCTCCAGCTGTTGTTGGACTACAATTCCCATCATGCCTGACCACTGGTCCTGTTAGCTAGGGATGATGGGAGTTGTAGTCCCAAAACAGCTGGAGGGCCAAGTTTGGCCATCACTGGCCTAGGTGAATGGGTACATTTTCAGAGAGCACAAAAACCCAGCAGATTTGGTGCTCATCTCATTTCAGGGGAGAGATGACTGCAGAAGCTAGGCACCAGAAGACAAAATGTTGCTGCGGTGTGACCTTCCTGAGACTGTACACACCCAGAAGAGCCTCCTTCTGAGATCTCAACAAGATGGGCAAAGGCTAAATTGTGTTACTAGGGTTCTGATACCAGAATACTAAATATTGTATGTGTTGCACCAATTGTTTATACATTGTATAAACTGCAGTTTTTCCATCCTCTGATCTCCGGATGAAGGGCAGTATAAAAATTTAATAAATCCTCCCCATCCTAATCATTGTTCCAGTGAGTCAGCCATGCCCTTTTCTGGAATACACCTTTCTATTTCCTCCCAAATTCCCCCACCTCTCAGAGTCAGTCTTTATTTCTGGGCACTAAATAAGCTCGGTCCTCATAGGATTGCCTCTCACCTGCTGATAACTCTTCTGCATGGATGGTGCCATTGGGTTATGTAAACCACTTAGAGATTTCCTTGCAATCAAGTGGCACATTGATTTAGTTAAATAAAATAAATAATAATCCTCAAGTCACCGCAGAACTTCAAAAATAAGAGAGAATGGTATGACACCTTCCCCATTCACGTCGCCCAAATCCGGAACTCGAACACTGCAAAGCGGATAATTTGCAAAGCAAGTTCAGTCATTTTTCTTGTTCTGCAAATGACTCTTCAAGCTGAAGAAGACACTGATAAACCAGTAAACCCGAGGTAGGAAATGAGAAGCGACAATGGGCAAGCTCCTCACAACTGGACACTAAAAAGATCACCTGAAAGGGCTGTTTCGTTGGAATTAAAAAGAGGTTAACATGTTACAAAGTAATGAATGCTCACGTCTTTCACAACTACAGATCATAACATATCTGTCAGGGATTGCCCGGCTCCTCACGAGGAGAGAGGAGGCACTACTCGGGAGGAGAGCCGGGGCAAGGGTTTTCCTTGGGAGGAGCAATGGGAGAAAGGTCCTCCTCTCAAGGAAGAGAGGGACAGGAGGACTACTTGAGAGGAGGGGCTGGTTGGAGGTCCTGCTCGAGAGGAGGACTGGGAGAGCAGCTCTTCGCGAGAGGGGGGCTCTCTACGGTACAGGGAACCCCAGCCGCTTGTCGACAGACTCCTCCTCCTCTTCTAGCCTTTCGCCTGAGCTCTCTGCAAGGGAGGGGGAGCTGCGAAGGCTTGGAGATTCTGGGCAAAGACCCAGCACCACCAGCCAGAGGGGATCTGAGGAAGAACTGCTGCTTCCGGCGTCAGCACAGCATCGGGGGGGGGGTCAGGGGGCACCGCAGAAGCCGTTTTAGGGTGCCGAGACTTTGGTGTTGGGCGGCAAACAGGAGAAGGGCACTTCTGGATTCTGCAAGTGACTGAGCGGTCATGTTTTGAACGAGCTCCACACTGTAAATAGTAATGCACAATAAATAGTCTTAGACACTGAAGGCTTGGTCGTTACTCATGAGGAAGATCCTGACAATATCCATTTCCCCCTCCTATGCACCGACATGACATTCTGCTTTCGCAACCAAATTGCATGAAACTCTTGGTACACTTTCATGAATGAGGATGTATTTTCTTATAGTGTCATTGTTTCACGACTTCCCATGTTTATTTGGACAGATTCGTAGCGCCGGGTAGGAAATGTATTGGTTGGCAACTTAAAAGTTTTGGATGGGAACGTAAACACACGGCGATTAGCAAACAGTAAACTCCACTGTGTTTAATTTTGTCTTAAAAAAATAAAAAGTGGGCAGGGAAGGACAATTTGGCATTATACATTCAAAATAGGAGATTTTGCTCCTGAGTAGCTTCCTAGCCCTTCACTGCATGGCTTCCAGATCTATGCCTACAACTTTGTTTTATCCTCTCCGCCCCCCCAATCCATTAAATGATAATGTAATAATAAGTACTGGTAACTTACTTTGGATTTACACAACATGAAGATAGCACAATTCATACTATTAGCTGTGCGGTTAGGAAATAAAAGCTATGATGAGGGTTGTTGTTGTTGTCGTGTGTGTTGTTTTTTTTTTTAAAAAAGCCCAAAACATCTTGCTTTTTATGTCTTAATTAGGTTGGCTATATTATCACAAGTTTGAAACTTTTTTTAAAGAAAAGTAAACAAGCAAAATAACAGGTGGGTAGCCGTGTTGGTCTGCCATAGTCAAAACAAAATAAAATTTCTTTCCAGTAGCACCTTAGAGACCAACTAAGTTTGTTCTTGGTATGAGCTTTCGTGTGCATGCACACTTGTCAGTATCTGAAGAAGTGTGCATGCACACGAAAGCTCATACCAAGAACAAACTTAGTTGGTCTCTAAGGTGCTACTGAAAAGAAATTTTTATTTTGTTTCAAGCAAAATAAGTTCTTAAGGTGCTTTGAATGAAAGCCACGAATGCTCTTGCCACTGAACTTAGTAGAAGTTAAGTCCACAGGGACAAACGGAGAACAAAAAAAAGGACAGGGTAACTAAGAAATAACAACACAGAGAGCCTGATAGGTTAGGAGAAAAAGAGGAACTATTTGGTAAAGAGAGACCTGTGGGCAGGGAGATATTAAAAGGGGGGGGAGCTAAGGCATAGCCTTGCAGAGGCATGTGTAGTGGCGGAGGGGGGAGAAAAACTGAGGTGCAATAGAGATGAATGCAGTCAGGATGGTGGTACAAAAAGATGCAAAAGAAAATGCTACACAATTCCAAGAGAAAGGGAGGGTGCAACGTAAGTGTATTGATAGGTTGCACAAAGAAAGAAAGAAAGAAAGAAAGAAAGAAAGAAAGAAAGAAAGAAAGAGCACATGTGATTCCCTTAGCTTTGTTTCCTGCACTGCTGGGGGTTGGACTAGAGGACCTCTAGTGTCCCTTCCAATTCTACAGTTCCGTTATTCTTTGTGCAGAGAACAAGAAAAAAGATTGCATTCTGGATTGCAGAGTGGAGAATGGGTCCACACAGAGATCTGTAGTGGCAGGCAGAAAGGAAGATAAGAAAGAACAAACTATGGAGCCGAGAGGAAAAAGAGGTTGGCAGAGAATGGCTTTAAAAAGAAACCAGTGTGTTAGAATTGTCATAAAAACGCTTTTCTGTGATTTACTTGAGTTGTTATGTGTCCAGCCTACTTAGTATGTCCAGATCTGCCTGAAATTCTCGTGAGAAATACGCTGTACTCCTGCCACCCCAAAGTAAGCTTCGCTTTTTCTGATCACCTTCTGATCACTACGGGTTACTGCAATACCCATGCACGCACACTGGAAGCATTGTTTACCACTTACAAGCACAAAATGCTCAGTAAATAGTATCCGGTAATCGATAAAGACGAAAAGCATTTCCTTCCGCAAAGCCCTGCAGCTGAGAACTTGCTTCCGCCAGGCACAGTGAGTTCATTTTGAAACAAAAGTAGGAAATGGCTGTATCCCTAGTACTTTGCTGTGGCCACATGAGTCAGTGCCTTGGAACTGCATCTCTATTCCTCACTCAAAAAAGAAAAAACAGCTGATAAATTCCACCGGCTATTGAGATAAAGTCTTAGCTCCAAAGCTCTTCCAGCCTTTACTTTTCGCTGCTGTCGTGGAGAGAGTGTGCTTAGGAGCCAGAAGCTGTCAGATTGGGGAGTCCCCAGTTAAAATCCTAGCCCGGCCATCAACACACAAAGTGCTGATAGACATGGCCCTGTCACTCAGCCCTTATCCCCACATCTGGAATATGATGTGGGACAGAATGCCAAGAGGCCTGTTTTCAAAGCCCTACTCAGCCACTAAGCTCACTGGAATGTGCCTCACCATTTATGAAGCATAATCTAACTCATAAGGTTATTTGGAGGATAAAACGAGATGCAGTAATATTATCATAAGCTCCAGGCCTCCAAGACAGGGCAGGGAAGAAATCTAAATTAAAAAATACAGATTTGCTGCAAATATATCCTGCAACGGAATGATTTGTTATCTGAGAGGCTGTTTTTCTCTGAGCTGCCCATGAAATTCCTTAAGTTGGGTGAGGTGGGTGTTCCTCCATTTCCTACTGCTACAATTCTTCTCACTTCCCTCTTGAGACTCACCCAGATTCACCCCTGCCCTTACTATAGCCTTTTCCCTTTGGTCCTTTTTGGGGAATTAAGGACCCAACAGGGGTATCTAGGCAATATGATACACACTGACCAGATCCGAACCTAACACTAAGCCAAGGTTAATAAGTCAAGTTTATTTATTTGTTTGAATCTGAACTCCGTCCAGGAGGCTGACTGGGGCTTATTTCGCGGAAACAAAACGATGATGTGAAACCACGATTTGTTGCTGGCTTACAAAACTATAGCTTGTTTAAACTATAGTTTAGTGTTATGTCTGAACCAAACAGCCTTGGTAAACTATGGTTTGGCTGGCAGCCCTGCTGCAGACACTCAACAAGCAACCAAGACAGAAAGCAAGAGCATGTGGAAAACAAACCAAGCTTTGAAAAGCAAGCTGTGGCTTCTTTGCTTGTCTGTGAGACAACTTGTGGTTTGTTCAATAAACCATGGTTTTTAAAAACCACAGCTTAGCAGTGGTGCTCAAGGCATATCAAAACCCACATGGATTCATGTGGTTATTTCTAGTCATCACTTCAGGTGGCAGAGATGGGAGGAGAAAGAGAGAAATGAGACTCACATCAATACAATCACCTCCTAACATGAATATTCCTCTTTGAGGTTCCAACCGGTCTAGAATACCTCTTTGTAAACATCTATCTTCTGGTTTTCTTTTCCAGTTCCCTGTTTACTGCAGTGGTCTCCAAACTTTTTTCAAAGAGGGCCAGATTTGATGAAGTGAAGGGCTGTGAGGGCCGACCAAATGATCAGCCAAAGTTGTTAACCTTTTTTTTAGGATTGAAGTTGTTGAGCTTTTTATGATTTTACTCCAAAGATGTTGAGCTTCTTATAGGATTGAAGTTCTTGAGGGTTTTTTAAGGATTTAACCCCAGGAAATGAACTGCCACAGGGGCCGAATTAAACCATCTGGTGGGCCAGATTAGTCCCCCGAAACGGACTTTGGACATGCCTGGTTTACTGGGAATGATCAGTCTTCATTTAGCTATTTTGGAAAGCTTGGAAATTTATTTACCACCTAAGGTTTGGTTTTTGCTTTTTAAATATTTACTGAACAACGAAAACCTCAGGGACTCCCTGAGCAGGTACAGACCTCTGATTAGTCAGTTATGCAATCCCATCAGCACTTTCCACCTGAGCTGAGAATTAGATGTAATGATAAACGGATATGGACATAGTTAATATACAAATATCGTATTGTTTTATCATTTCTAAAAAAATAAAAAATCCCCCCCACACACCTAAAATTCAGTTTTCTTGAGGTAAAATATAAAAGGGGTTTAGATTCGCAGAGGAAATTGGCATGGGTACTTAGGACAGGAAGTTAAGAATATCACATTTAACTAACACAGCAAGATAATTAATGTTGACAGAATATAATTATCTAATTGACATATAGCCAAAACTGGGTAGCTAAGAATCTTTTTAATTAATGCAATTTCACCTTGTGAAAGGTATCATGAGATCTTTAACGATTTAAGTTATCACTGCTAGATCCAATTATTTATTTCAAAAGATTAAAAAAATTCAGTAAACGCAACCTACTTCTAATATTCAAAGAAACAGGTTCAACTTTTCCAGAAGTAATTTTAATTGTGCATGCTACACATTTGTTAACTTAAAGTTTTATTTATGTGAGGTAATCTTACGGAAACAACCATGCTGCCTGAATTCCTTTTAAGTTCAGTATCTGAGTTTGGTTAACTATGTGAAATTCTTTCACTGAATGCTAACAGAATCTTATGTAACAGCACATATCTCTTTCATCATGTGGGAGAGACTATTGAAAGAAAGAAGCAATCAAGAACTAACCAGGATTTCTCCACTCATGGTGAGCATTTCCTGTTTTAAAACATAACATATAAACCCTGAGTTCTGCTAACCAGCCACAATCTCCTCCACACCATAAATTAGAACAGAATTGTTCAAGTTTGTGCCGTGATAGCGAAATTCAGTTGACGGCAAAATTAAGAGATCAAACTGATGAGCTTTATAGAAGAATGGAGGCGTTAAGTGGACTATTAAAAAAAAAATTACAGTCAAATGAAATCATGATTAACTATGTGAATTTCAAGAAAAAAGAAAAATGGAAAAGCAGTTGTAATGGAGAAACTAATCATAATAAAGATAAAATGCAGTGGAAAAGGTTTGTGTACAAAAACACTGTGGAGCTGAGGGTGGGAAGTCAACAATGTAACATTGGATTTGAAGTATTTTGTGAAAATCGTAGATAGATGATAGATAGATAGATAGATAGATGATAGACAGACAGACAGATAGATATCAGGGGTCAGCCATGGGCCAGTCCACCGTCACTCAGACCATGTGGTGGGCCGGACTATATTTTAAAGAAAAAAATGAACGAATTCCTATGCCCCACAAATAACCCAGAGATGCATTTTAAATAAAAGGACACATTCTACTCATGTAAAAACACGCTGATTCCCAGACCGTCCGCGGGCTGGATTGAGAAGGCCATTGGGCCGCATCTGGCCCCCGGGCCTTAGGTTGCCTACCCCTAATATAGATAGATAGATAGATAGACAGACAGACAGACAGAAAACTAATGTCTAATTGCCATTTGGGGGCAAGACGGCTCTAACATCTCATATTTCAAATGATGGACTGACTGTGATTGATTGTCAGTTAAACATCTGGCTGGTTTAGATGACAACCTTGAGCTAGGTGAAGAGCTTTCAGAACTTCCAAGAAGAAAGGTCACTTGAAGCAGGAACAATCCAAATATATACACTGGCCTATTCCTACCTTTCTTAACAGGGACAGGGACTATTCATAACGTAGGAATGTAGGAATATTCTTCACAACTGTGAGCAGGGCAGCGGGGTGCGGTGGGGTAAGTGAAGTCAAACTGCAACCATTAACTATAATGTTGTTCACTGCTCCTGCTCAGGCTGCTGTTAATTAATATTGACCTAAAATAATGACTGGAAGCCTGAGTTCTTTTACACTGACGTAACAGAAATGTCTGCTTGCCGTGATTGCAACTGTACAAAGCAATAAATCTCTCTCTCTCTCTCTTTTAATGAGATGCACAGAAGTTTTGCACAAATCTCTACTTCGTTTTTACTCTCGGGAGTGCTGTGCAGGAGAACTGCTTTGGAATAAAATCATCACATGGAAGCAGCTCGCGGAGGACTTCGGGTCCCTCTCGAGTTACAAGTCTGAATTGTTTACACAAGTACAAAAAGCACGCAATCCATTGTTTATAGAATAGGAAAGAAATGTAGAGTATGCAAAAGGAAAGTTGAAAAACCAAATACAGTAACAGCGCTATCTTGTTACAAATGCTTGGCAGTATGTCTAAGGCAGTATTGTCAAACGCTGATACAGTATGTACTGTCTGCCTGGCAGAAACACATAAACACACCCCTCCAAACTTCAAGGATCTTTAGCCATCATCACCCCCGGTTTGGAGACAGTTTCAAAAAACTCAGACATCTGCATACTAAAATACGCACCAACCTTATTGGAACTATATTATACGATCACATAAGATTCACAAGAGTAATTCACAAGAGTAATACTAAAAATCCAGTCGCCACAGAATTTGGGTGCATTGAGGAAAAACACTGTAAACTCTCACTTTAAAAAGCAAACAAATTGTAGAAAAGTTACAACTCAACTTGGAAGATCAGTCAACCGTGTGCGCCTACTACAATTTACATTTCGCAGAACACAGACTCATGAAATTGGAAGTGATTCCAAGGGTCCTCTAAACCAATGCAGAAATCTTTTGCCCGCTGTGGGTCTCGAACCCACAACTTCAAAATTAAGAGTCCCATGGTCTCCCAACTGAGCTATCCCAACTGTTGTGCTAGTCTAGATTCAAAGTCAAGAAAGGTCCTCCAGACCACATAGAACGGGGAGGATGAATAGCTTTGCTGCAAGGAGAGTCTGAGGCATATGAGGAAATGCACTACAGATTGACTCAGAAGAAAACCCCATTGTATTCAGTGGGGCTTACGTCCTCGTAAGCATACACATGAGTACAACAACAAAAAAACACCCCAGTCTTTTCCATACACACGAGCTTAACTATGCTATCTGGTTACAAGTCCGTATATTGGTTAGATTAGAACCATTGTTGTTGTTCAGTCGTTCAGTCGTGTCTGACTCTTCGTGACCCCATGGACCAGAGCACGCCAGGCACGCCTATCCTTCACTGCCTCCCGCAGTTTGGCCAAACTCATGCCAGTCGCTTCGAGAACACTGTCCAACCATCTCATCCTCTGTCGTCCCCTTCTCCTTGTGCCCTCCATCTTTCCCAACATCAGGGTCTTTTCTAGGGAGTCTTCTCTTCTCATGAGGTGGCCAAAGTACTGGAGCCTCAACTTCAGGATCTGTCCTTCTAGTGAGCACTCAGGGCTGATTTCCTTGAGAATGGATAGGTTTGATCTTCTTGCAGTCCATGGGACTCTCAAGAGTCTCCTCCAGCACCATAATTCAAAAGCATCAATTCTTCGGCGATCAGCATTCTTGATGGTCCCACTCTCGCTTCCGTACATTACTACCATAGATTAGAACCATACCGGATATCAATTTGATGCATTTTTAAACTTTGCAAGTTACTAGTCATGTGCCCTTGGCTAAATTGCCAACCCAAAGTTCCCTGCATTTTAGAGAGTATGGTTTGCACAACTCCAAGGAAGACATGAAGACGAGTTCATGCTGAAAGCTGCCACGAAGCTCTAATTAGTACAACCGCACATTATGAATGCCCGTAAAAAGCCCTTTCAGGACTGTTATTTTTAAGCAACACTTAAAAGGAGGTTCTCAGGGGGAAATATTTACCAACAGTATTTTAACTGCTCTTCGATATGCCGCAACGCAAACAGACATTTCAAAGGAGCTCCTGAAAAACGACTGAAGTCCCTCCGAAATAAAATTTAGCAGGACTCTGCCACCTCTGTTTACACTTTTGAAGCCGTCGTCATCCTTCTTCCACATTTTAGAGAACAACTAAGGGGAGGGGCAGAGACTATGAAAGCCAAATTTTAATTTAGAATTTAATAAAAACTGATTAAGCCTCATAGAGCGCAAAACAAAGCTACTCAAATATTTCGGCTTCTTCTTTTTGCAGGAATGAAAGAAATGCTGTCTGCTGAAGCAGATGACAGATGCTGTCTTAAAGATAAGTATTATTTATATTTCTGTACCAGATTTCTAGTTATGCCTTTATCGTGCATTGGTATACAATCAACAAAGCATTTCTTCATTATTAGTCACAGACTGTACAACTTACAGTTTCTATGAGAATTTGGTTTACATAAAATGTTGAGAGACTTGAACAGAAATCATATATAGAAGTTTCAAGGAACCGTTCAAAGTATTCTTTGACATTGTTACCTACCGTATATTACAGAAACAATGCAGAGGGAATGAAAAGACGATGGACATAAAAGTACCAGTTCTCTCTGTGAATAAAAGAATGGTCAGAACTCAAGAATTTTGGGGAGCACAACCTCTTGGCGGAAAGGGAGCCTTCTTGTATGTGTAAGGTAGAGAGGTCTTCTTCATGTGCTCAGAGGCACTGTATAATTTTTTCACATAATCCAAAGTTGAGCTCTAGGATTCAGGCAGCGTGGTGTAATAGTTAAGAGTTTGACACTAGGGGAGGGACGTGGGTGGAGCTGTGGTCTAAACCACAGAGCCTAGGGCTTGCCGATCAGAAGGTTGGCAGTTCGAATCCCACGGCGGGGTGAGCTCCCATTGCTCGGTCCCTGCTCCTGCCAACCTAGCAGTTCAAAAGCATGTCAAAGTGCAAGTAGATAAATAGGTACCACTCCGGCAGGAAGGTAAATGGCGTTTCCGTGTGCTGCTCTGGTTTGCCAGAAGCGGCTTAGTCATGCTGGCCACATTATCCAATAGCTGTACACCGGCTCCCTTGGCCTACAGAGTGAGATGAGCGCCACAACCCGAGTCATCCGCGGCTGGACCTAATGGTCAGGGGTCCCTTTACCTTTACCTTTTTGACACTAGGGGACTGTGGAGTCATGGTTTAAATCTGCAATTGATCATGAAACTCACCTTTGGCTAGCCTCCACCTTTCAACCTAATGTACCTCACACCGGAGGGTGAGGAAGATTCATGAATGGGCGGTCACTACCAAGAAGTCCTAGTATCTGTGGGTCTGACAGCAGGAACCTCTAAGGTCCATTTAATAGTCTAGCAAGGCTCATATGAGTGCAAGCAACAATGTGGTCCCAAGCAGTTTGGGGTTTTAAAGGTGAAAACCAACAGTTTGAACTGGGCTTGGAAGCAGACAGGTAGCTGGTGCAACTGATATAATGTTCCAAGCACATAGCTCTCACGATCATACAGTGGTACCTCGGGTTGCGGACACGATCCGTTCTGGGGTGCCGTTCGCACTCCGAAAAGTCTGCAACCCGAGCGGTGATATTCCGCATGTGCCGAAGTGCGATATCGCACTTCTGCACATGTGCGACCTGCACAGAATGTTTCTGGGCATGTGCAGACCGCACAGAGCATTTCTGCGTGCGTGCGTGCGGCGAAACCCGGAAGTAAACACTTCCGGGTTTGCCGCATTCGTAACCTGCGCCGTTCGCAACCCACAGCGAACGCAGCACGAGGTACGGCTGTATGGGCAAAAAAGTTGGAAAAGGGATGTTAGAAAGGGCAGTTGGCCGAAGCTCAATGTTTTGAAGGCAGCGTGCTATGTTAGGCTATCAAACAGAAACTTCTGGGAGATGTGACTGTGGAGCTGTGTAAACATGTCTTGTTAGACGTAAACCTCTTTGAGTTCAGTGGGACTTACTCCCAGGTAAGTGTGTGTAAGAACAGACTTTCTGCAATAATAAAAGCATTACTCATAATGAAGGACTGGCAGTGAGCGAAAGCATATTAAAATATTTAAAAATTACACCAGCAGTAAATTTGCAAGGTTTTCCCCTTTTTATTTTTCGAGAATTTGAAACACACAACTAGGATAGACTACATAAAATATTAACTGAACACAGGGCATACACCCAATGATAAGCAAAGGCACATTTAGAAGAAATAGCAATCTCACATTGATAGCTAATCAATAATTGTAATGTAGTTCTCTTAACTCACCCTCCCCCCACCTTGTCAACAAATACAAAACGTGAGAATGACAGTTTGCCAAATCTCATAACTAATTTAACCTGCTTTCCAAATGTACAGGTAACAACTGATTTAGGCACATCCGAATGATAGGCAATCGCAGGCGTGCACGGTGCCAAATCCAGAAGCGGCTCCAAAACTCCATAAAGACGTCACGAAAAGGGTCGGAACGGAGACATGTGCAGGGGTCCTGGACGTAAACCCCATGCAAAAACAAGGATGGCCTGTATCACATTCATATGGCATGCAACACACATGTATGCATTAACAGGACTTACCAGTAGTTTTCCAGGTTTGTTGCAAATTAACCCAGATTTGAGATTTATAGTAATTAAATTATAGTACAGTGATACCTCTGGTAAGTACTTAATTCGTTCCTGAGGTCCGTTCTTAAACTGAAATTGTTCTTAACCTGAAGCACCACTTTAGCTAATGGGACCTCCCGCTGCCGCTGCGCCGCCAGAGCACGATTTCTGTTCTTATCCTGAAGCAAAGTTCTTAACCTGAAGCGTTATTTCTGGGTTAGCGGAGTCTGTAACCTGAAGCGTATGTAACCCAAGGTACCGCTGTATATAAGGTGACCTATTTACTCTCTCACAAAAGTCACAAAACTCTTTAATCGCTATTTTTTATGAATTTTTATTTATTTATTTTACCAAGACAACGTGTAATAATAAACTAATATGTACATATCTATAGAGAGAAATTCTCCGAATCTCGGGACCTCCCCCCACCCCACCCCCATGGAGTCCCAGTTTAAGCATCTACAACTGCATATTCATCCATACTCCAAATTTTATATCAAACCTTACTATCCCTAGTAATTTTTACATTACAGGCGATTCAGAATCCTGCTCTTGTTTCCATCTGCTTACTGTGGCCACCTAAATAACTTTTTAAAAATTCCCATTCTTTAATAAAGTATTTGTCCTTTTGGTTTCTGAGTTTTCCAGTCATTTGGCCATTTCGGCACAGTCCACCAGCTTGGTTTACCATTCTTCTCTCGTAGGGACAAAACTCAAAATCAAGATTCCGTCTCCATGGGGGTACTAAGGTGATCTGACCATTTGCCGTTTGCTAATTTCTGTACCTACTCGTCTTCCATTCTAGAAGCTGCGCAATGTGACAACGGCATCGATGTTGTGAGGACTGAGAAGGAAGCGGGGAAGAGTATCCCAGGATT
Organism: Lacerta viridis; assembly: GCA_900245905.1. Classification (NCBI taxonomy): domain Eukaryota; kingdom Metazoa; phylum Chordata; class Lepidosauria; order Squamata; family Lacertidae; genus Lacerta; species Lacerta viridis. Next base: position 272,776 of record OFHU01003673.1, read on the forward strand.
TGTTAGCAGGCCTGGCAAGGAGGCCACCTTCACAACACCAGGAGGCAAAACTGCTCATTATCTGGCTTTGCAGGTGCAAAAGATCTGGAGCCAACTAACAGGATTTGCTCCAAATATTTCCAATAATTTCCGCCGCTTTCATCCCTTAAGTAATCTCCCAAAAAAATAATTTGCATGCAAATAGCAAGGCTATCTTTTTCTGCTCAGCAAATAATGAATCACTGGCACACATGTGTGCACAAGTCAAGAAAGCGCCACGTCAAGAAATGCTTTGGAAACAAATCGTAGTTCTATTCTAGTACTGTGGGCTAAGATTTTCTCTTCTATTCCAATGTGCTACACACACACACACACATACACACACACTAATGGGGTGCAAATTAGAGCGGATTAGGTTCGACAACCAAGGTACCCTTGTATCCCTATACCGGATAAATAAAAAAACATAACCGTCAAGCAAGATTTGCTCCGAGGATTGTTGTATCACAATCATATCTAGCCAACAAAACTGAGGAAAAGTTAAGGATGGAGTTCAAGATAGAAAAGGAATGGTTTAAGCTACCTGGTGGATATATCATACCATATCACACCATTTGCGTGTCGAGGTCCCTCAAATAAAACACACTTCACACCAGAATATAAATTTAAGGTTTTGGGCATTATTTTGGCCACAACTTTATTGAATACAAAATAAGTGAGTGGTTGCTTAGGCATTGGTTAAGACTATCTGTCCCTCTGGGGACAGAACTGACATCCACCCGCCTGTGGAGTCAGTATAGGGGAAAAACTTTGGGGAGAGAATGTGCGCCCGTTCTCCCCAAATGCTCCCAGGGGCTCTTGCGTGGGCCCTGTCCCCCGACCGGGGGGAAACGGACAAGCATGGTGAGCCCCTGGATTCCTTTAACGGAATTCCCCTTGCAGCAGCAGCATTGAAGGGGCAACCACAGCCAACCTGCCCCTTCGCAGCATAGGAGGGGCAACCACAGCCAACTCTGCCCCTCCTCAACCAATTTATAACCAATGCCTAACCGCCAACCTTACAAGTTGTGACTAATTGCTACGCAGTAGGCGAAAACCAAATGGCACCAGCCAATCAGCCAAATGGAAAAATTCCTACCAGGCCCCTGCTCCCAAAGCAGACAACCCCATGACAGGCATAGCAAGGTCAATGCAGAGGCCTAATAACAAGGAGGGAGGGCAGGTGATCCGATACACGAAGCCAGGAGAGCTCCCAGGCTGCGTTCAGGGTAATTTATAGGCTCTGGGCTGTCCATCAACAAATGGCAACATATGAATCTCCCCAATGACACCCAGAGCCCAATCATAGTTGAGGCCATCCAGACCAACCCGCCCAGCAGCAGGAGAGGGGTGACTTGATAGCCCCCACCACAACACGTGCTCTCCATGAAGGAGAACACGCTTTGTCTTAAGCAGTTCAGGGGGGAAAAAACTGTTTTGAAACTTGCAAGAGCGTCTAAAGCAGCCTTCGTTAAATCGGAAAGCTTCCAAGTGTTCTGGCTCACAAGTCCAAACAGCCCCAGCCAGCAAGGCCACGTTGACTGGAGCTGATGAGAACATCCCAGTGAAAGCTCATCTAAAGGATCAACTCCCCTTATATGAACTTTGTCCTCACTTCACAATCATCCTCAGAGACCAAGCTCTGGATCCCCTGAGTGTATGAAGTAGACCAGATAGAGTCTTCTCAACTGGGCCACAGGTGCTTTGAACTCCCTCCTGGAGGAGTACGTCTTACCTCGTCACAGTTAATTTTGCTGAATGTTACACACAGCACATTTGAGGCTCTCTGAGTTGGAAGATACCTCCTTCCCTAGGACTCTGCTGGGCAAAGGCGACAGGTTGCCCCCAAAATTGAAGGGTGGCGCTGTGGGTTAAACCACAGAGTCTAGGGCTTGCTGATCAGAAGGTCGGCGGTTCGAATCCCTGCCACGGGGTGAGCTCCCGTTGCTCGGTCCCAGCTCCTGCCAACCTAGCAGTTCGAAAGCACATCAAAGTGCAAGTAGATAAATAGGGACCGCTCCAGCGGGAAGGTAAACGGCGTTTCCGTGCGCTGCTCTGGTTCGCCAGAAGCGGCTTTGTCATGCTGGCCACATGACCCGGAAGCTGTCTGCGGACAAACGCCGGCTCCCTTGGCCTATAGAGCGAGATGAGCGCCGCAACCCCAGAGTCGGACCCGACTGGACCTGATGGTCAGGGGTCCCTTTACCTTTAACCTACACTGTGCACATTTCCCAACAGGCAGGTGCAGCCGTCCGCTAGGCTATGTTGGTCCCCGCAACACTGAAGAAGCCAGGTTCCTTTCAAAGAAATGGGGGGGGGGCAAAGACACCTTCAATCCCTAGCCTTTGTGCAGCTGCTGCTGGGTTTCTATCTTGTTTAATTAGTTTTGCTTTAATAAAAAAAAAAGGTTTGAATATTATGTTTCAGTGGCTGCTTGATTATTCGCTTGGTTTTTAATTTCACATGAGACACTTAATCTCAGGGTTGTGGGTTCGAGCCTTGCTTTGGGGGGAAAGGTTTCCTGCATTGCAGGGGGTTGGACTACATCAGGGGTCAGCAAACTTTTTCAGCAGGGGGCCGGTCCACTGTCCCTCAGACCTTGTGGGGGCCGGACTATATATTTTTTTTGGGGGGGGATGAACGAATTCCTATGCCCCACAAATAACCCAGAGATGCATTTTAAATAAAAGCACACATTCTACTCATGTAAAAACACCAGGCAGGCCCCACAAATAACCAGAGATGCATTTTAAATAAAAGGACACATTCCTACTCATGTAAAAACACGCTGATTCCCGGACTGTCTGGGGGCCATATTGAGAAGGCAATTGGGCCGCATCCGGCCCCTGGGCCCTAGGTTGCCTACCCATGGACTACATGATCCTCACCGTCCCATCTCAACTCTGCAATTCTATAAAATATAAATTGCAAATGTACAAGCTAAGAGGAACTAATCATCTGGTGCTTCTATCCAAATAGCTTCTTCCCCCGATGATTTTTGCCGCGCAGTATTTTAACAGCCTGAGCGATGAGCAGATTGCAAGATTTAAACGTTAAACTACAACAGCGTGTTTTTTTTAAAATATAAAAGAAACTCCGGAGAAAGGAATCAGCCGGAAGTTCTAACCTAATGTTATTAAATATATTTGTTTAAGATAAAGTCATTCAAGAAGTGACAGGAGTGGGGGGGAGGCGTTTTTCCCCCCATTTCACAATATTTCCTTTGTTTGGGAGGAGAAGCAGCTAAACAGTTAATCTCCAGCAACTGCTCTAGGAAGAATACTAGTGGCTCACTGCCCATCGTTCTTTGAGACAGGGCTTGTAAAAAAAAAGGGGGGGGGATAAAACAGGGTAGCTTGTCCAGCTCAGCAGTTAACTGATTATACTAGTGAGCTCAATGGGGCTCCCAGCCAACCCCTGAGACTGCTGCCAGCCCCCTTGGGTATCTGGAGGCTAAGTTCCAATGTTGCTTTTATTCTGCCAGAATCACATGATGTCAGTGCTATTTTCTCCTGACCAGAATAACCAGTCATTCAGGTTTCAGCAAATGATATGCAAACAACCTATCAGATCAACGAGCCTTGTGCTTAACTTCAAGAGGTTACACACACAAAAGGTGCCGCGTACTTCCTCCTCCCCCCCCCCACTCCATCCAGTTTACTTGGGGAATGGAGGAAGTCTCTTGAAGCCTCCTTAGCACTTATCTAGGCTTACCCTAACAGGACGAAAATTGCAAATGAATCCAGCTACTGGGGGGGGGGGACACCCATCTCCCTACGGTTTGCAAGGATCTCGTTATAAACGATCGGGTTTTAGGGCGGGAAGAGCCAGAAAATACATAAAACTAAGCTTCGGTCCTATGCAGGCTTACCTGGGAGCAAGTCCAATACGCACAGTGACACCTCTGCAGGATTAGACTCTATATGTCAAGTGCTAACAGACAGAGATATCTCTGCAGAAGTGAGCCACATTTCTATGTTGTCCTAGAAAGTACTTTCTTTCGACGCTCAAGGGATTTCGCAATCTGCGAGGGATCAAAAACTCCTATAAAGTGTCAAACTGCAAAGATCCCATAAAATGCCTCTCTTTAATAAGCATTAGCAAGAACACCTGAAGGTGGTTGCAGCCAAATTCTCATTAAATAGGTAACTTTAAAAACACACACACACACACACACACACACACAAGAAACCCACTGCAACATGACAAGCCGCATCAAAACACACGGTCCTCTAAACGCAGGTGGGTTTTCCTTGTAAAGTCGTACACTTCTCTGGCTCTCCGCCTCAGATCAATGTGCAATAACTGAGTGAAGGGTGGGGGGAGTCTGACTGAGCACAACCAGCTAAAAACTTCAATGGTAATTTTATAGTACAGTGGACACTCGGGTTGCGAACATGATCTGTGCGGGAGGCACGTTCGCAACCCGCAGCGTTCGCAACCCCGCAGCGCTGCTTCTGCGCACGTCGTAATTCAGCGCTTCTGCGCAAGCGTGATTTGGTGCCTCTGCACATGCGCGAGTGCCGAAACCAGGAAGTAACCCGTTCCGGTACTTCCGGGTTCAGCACTAGCGCAACCCGAAAAAACATAACCCGCAGTGTTTGCAACATGAGGTATGACTGTAATATAGAAAGGCAGTATAGAAATCAAAAGTGAAATGAATATGGACAGATGTGTTACCAGTTTATCTGACTGGCATGCATCAAGAAGAAATGTCTCATGGGCTTTTTATTTCTCTGCTAGTTCTACACATCAGGAATTTAGAACCCACTTGGTCCCTGACGTTCCTTCTCTTTGCTTTTATTTATCTTTGAATGCTGACAATCCAAGTTACGTTCTTTTATCCCCGATAACTCTAAGACTTGGTTAGCTAGACAGGGTTTTTATGTGTGTGTGTGTGTGTTTTCCCCTCCTTAAAAATCTTGGAAGTGACAGTTTGAAGTCCCTTCCCTTACAAATAACCGCTATGCCAATTGACAGAACTTGGCTTAAGACTGTAAACTACAGCGGTCAATTTATCTCAAGCTACATGCCATTGTCTTATGTGACTGTGCCAGATGAGTGATCATTATTATGCAGGGGAATCCCCAGTTGGCAAACGGCTGGTGCAGTTGGCTCCGACCACATTGTCAGAGGAAGGAACTTGGGAAAGCCTAGAACGAAAATTCTAAAGTTGCAGAAACAGATTCTAAGGCATAAGCTAGAAGTCAATTTATGAGAAGTTACAGGTCCAAACACTTTCGGTTTGATCCAAACTAAAAATTGCACCAACTGCAACACAAGGCAGATACTTGTGCAAGGCAGGACCACTGGTTTTCACTGATCTCCTATAGCTGTGGGTTTTCACAACCTGGTGACTTCCAGATATTTTGGAAACTCTCTGGAATAGCAGGTAGTGAGAAGGGTGGAAACTTAAGGCTCCAAACTGCATGAGCAGAACCACTTTCTCCTAACTCAGTGTTGAACACAACCCATTGAACACGACAGTATCTATAGTCCATCTGAAGCAAAATATATATGAACCTCCTAAGCCTATTTCGCTTTAGAGTGTATCCTGTATCCATAAAACCTGGAAGCATATCAGGGAGAATGAGTCTATTCTTTGCTCCAATGTGCTATTTTTTCTACCTGCAGAAAGCTCCTTTTTTTGCTATGTTTTTTAACATGAGCATTTAAGACAGCATTTATGGATGGGTCAAACACAAAAACTGAAACTTATACAGTCGTACCTTGGTTTTCAAACACCTTAGTTCTCGAATATTTTGGCTCCCGAACACTGCAAACCCAGAAGTGACTGTTCCATTTTGTGAACTATTTTTGGAAGCTGAACGTCTGACGGGGCTTCCACAGCTTCCAGTTGGCTGCAGGAGAGGAGCTTCCTGCAGCCAATCAAAAGCTGCACTTTGGTTTCTGAACATTTTGGAAGTCAAGCAGACATCCGGAACGGATTCCATTCGACTTCCAAGGTATGACTGTATTCTAAAGTTACCCAGTCTCAAAGGATTCTAAACAATTGTATTGCTTCTTGTCGATCACAATAATACAAAAAAAAAACCCCAGCTCTGAATGAACACATGTGCAAATTTATCTGGTTTATGTGAATCAGGCTGGAGGTCCGCAGATATATGCTCGTACAGGACTCCTAATTTCCAATAAGTCGAGTGCAACCAGCAAGAGCCATCGTAAAGTAGCAAACACTTGCTTTCCCAAAATTCCTTGTTCTCATGAGAACACATGAATTCTCTAGTTAACCAACATGGCCAGGTACATCTGAACAACTCACAAAGGATTTCTTGACAAACAATCTTTTTTTAAAACACACACATGATAGTTTCAACATTCTCCAACTTGTTGTTCCCCAGAAGTTACTGAATTACAATGTTCATCAGCCCTAGTGCGCATGGCCAATGATAAGAGTGAAGGAAATTGTGGTCCAACAGCATCTCAAAGGAATCTGGTTGAGGAAGGCTGGTTCTTATGTCTGCTTATTTATTTAAAAAATTTACAATCTGCTTTTTGAGACTATGTTCCACAAAGCAGCTTACAATTCATATAAAAATACAAATCACATAATGATGGGCAGCCACAAACAACAGTTACTTAACATGTGCAAAGTTCAAAAACAATATTTAGGACTATTTAAAGTTTCTTGTCTTGCCAAAGACACCTTGTCATGTGTAAGGTTATTTGCCATGTTTCTCATTTTTCATATATTTTATTACAGCGGCAATGGGAATGTAGCTGGTGTGGAGCATTGCCACGATTCTCATTTATTCTGACAAAGCTACAAGCATCAATTAGTTCTCTGAGCAATACCTAGTTTATCACTAATGTTTGGGTCTTGCCTTAGGTATTGTTAGGGACCAGCCACTGAGCTGCAATTAATTACTAGCACAATGCTTAGGGTTAATTCCGAAGTGACTAATAACATTTGCTATCTACCTGTGAATACAACCTATGAACAATAAAAATATTTTTTTTACGACATCTAGTGATAACAGTCCAACTCTAATACATCAAAGGAAGACAAGGTGTGTAAAATGTTAAACAGGTTTTCTCCTAAAGACACTATAGTTTTCGATAACACAGAATGGTCTCCTCTCTGGAAGGACCAATTTCTTGGACATCTCATCTTTACTGGTAGGTCACATGTCAACTGTTGTTCTCTACAAATAGAATTTGCAGAAAAGGATTCTCCAACCTACAAGAGAAATGAGGGCAAAAGCCAATATGCATATTCTGCATGATCTTCCCGAGACGACACACAAAACTGCAAGTTTCCAATTAGTTAAAGGCAATGCCGTGAAATCTCAGACTGGTCACTCCCTCAGGAACAGCAAATCAGAGAAAGGAAAACTCAAGTGACCTTGGAATAATGAAACGGCTGGATCAAGGGATACATTTGTTCTGCTGCATGGTAGCTTATTATAACACAGCACAAGACTTTTGACTATTTAGCTTGTACATAACAATGCCACCCACAGACTCCAGAAAGGAGCTGGACAACATTGTGCCAGGCAGTACACTAAGTGCCCCCAGGAAACCCAGTCATCTAAGGAGCAAAAAGAGAATGCGACAAATCACAACCATCAAGAAAGAAAATGTGGCAAAACAACAACAACAACAACAACCCTGTGTTATTAAAGTTTGTGTAAACTGTCCACAGTCACAGAAGATGAAATGAAACACATGTGTAAAGTATTAGAAAAAGGGAAAGGAAAGCAAATTCATCAACACAGGCCTGAAGAAGCCATCTGGGCAGCTGAACTGCAAATAACAATGAAAAGAACAGAGAGGTGTCATGTGGTATATCTCAAGCCAAACATGCAACAGCATTAAGGAGCATTAAGCAATTGTATTAGCAGAACCATCATGCCCCAATACAAACAGCCAGTTTACACATACAACCGGAACACTTACAACTGGGACGCGGGTAGCGCTGCGGTCTAAACCAGCGAGCCTCTTGGGCTTGCCGATCAGAAGGTTGGTGGTTCGAATCCGTGTGACTTTTTTTAAAGGGAAATTCCCTTATTCCGAATAGGATTCCTCGCAAGAAAAGGGAAAATTTGACAGCTATGCCTCGCACACACTTCACTAAGCCAATGCCTAACCGCCAAACCTTACAAAGTTTTGAGGACTGCTAAGGGGGTAGGCGAAAACCAAGTGGCCAGGGCCAATTCGCCAAATGGACAAAATTCCTCGCCGTCCCGTTCCGAAACAGGCGACCAACCAATATCCGAAGCAAGGCCAATGCAGCAACACCTACAAATAGGGACAGGAGGGCGGGTGTTCGGCGGCGCGAAGCAAGTGCCTCAGCCACGCCGTGATGCCGCTTTTATAGGCCCCCCCCCATCACGCCACCTGCACTGATAGGCTCAAACGGCCTGGTGTGATCGTGGGGCCATGCAGACAAGGCCTGGGCCACGCCCAGCACCTTCAACCTGGCGGGGATTGTCTCAGGGGCCCATTAGCAACCAGGGCCATCGTTAAAGAGGGTCCCATTTACGCCCCGAGGCCCCCAAGCCCTTCACACTGACAAGTAATTTTGGTTTATGTTTACGTAAAATAAGCACATGATACGTGTATGGGGTTTTCCTCCTCCACATGTTGGGTGTGCGTCCCTGAAGACCCCCCGTCTGAAACTCCTAGTAGTTCTGAGCATTCTTCCACAAAGCTTTCCAACCAAGTTTTGTGATTCTCAGAATCATAGGATTGTATAGTTGGGAGGGACCCTGAGGGTCATCTAGTCCAACCCCACGCAATGCAGGAATCGTTTGCCCAATGTGGGGATCGAACCCACGCCCCTGAGATTAAGATTCTCGTGCTCTACCAACTGAAATTACTAACTGGCAACTGGCAGCAATCTTTCTCCGCTGAAATTACACTCTCGCAGATGTGCCGAAATGCAATCTTCAAACAAATAATTTAGCAGTGCCTGCTCAGGGATTTTTGGGGTTTTTTTCTGTGTGGTTTTAGTGGGATAAGAAGCCTGCTTGTGAATGAACTCTCCTCCAACCCCACCCTCACGAGGGGCCATTTCAAATCACTGTATTTCTTAAGGAGGACATTTTGTCATGCAGGTAATCTGCTTCCCGATTAAGAACATTTACTTTCTTCCTGCCGGATTGTTCCTACAGATACCGACACAATGCAACCTCTGCAATTAGTTTTCACAGGTGGCCTGTTTCGCCTCCAGTAAAACTGCTCTCTTTCTCCTCCTGCAAGTCATAGCAAAGCAAATGTATATTAAAAACATTTCAGATATGAAATAAACACTTTCATAAAAGCAGCTGTGGTGCAATGCATCATTTCTGTCTGACCTGAGTTATGGAATGAACTTTAGTTGCCAGGATCAAAGCTGATGGGGAGAGGGAGGGTGGTGCTGGAGTTCAGAATAGCACAGCAGTTAGGTAAGTCTGTAGAAGTCAGAGCCAGCTCAATTAGAAATCCTCGGTGTTTTTTCCCCCCTCTGCATTCTGTCGGCCGGCCTAGAAAGCCACACTTCTCAAATCAAGATATCTCGCATTAAAATTAAAAATTAAGGTGTATATTGAGGGGAGGGTAAATCTCCACAGCCCATGCCATGAAACCTTGCAAAGGACTTCCTGACCACTGGCTCTGGCATAGCTGTCAACCTTTCCCTTTTTTTTTTTTTGCAGGAAATTCCCTTATTATAGCATTGGGAAACAGCAGGGAGGGTTGACAGCTATGGCTCTGGGCGAGTTATGAATGAACTAAATAGGTTGTTGTTGTTTAATAAATGGGTTCTCCTGATATTCCACAAATGCACTTCCGGGGCTGGGGGGCGGGAGAGAGAGAGAATGACAGTGTCAACACATATCTCTTCAACGAAACATCTGTTAAAACTGTTCGTAGGTCAAGGGTCTCAAACTGTTAAACACTGGGGGTCCTGCCACAGCTTTTTTTTCCCCAAGCCCTTCCAGAAGTGTGCATTTCTGAATGCTACCATATTGCTTAAACATCAGGCGCGCTGGTCTTAAAAAAAAAAGGAAAAAGATTTATTTTAATTCATCTATACTTCATTTAATTCATCTATACTTCAGGATCTGTCCTTCCAGTGAGCACTCAGGGCTGATTTCTTTAAGGATGGATAAGTTTGATCTTTTTGCAGTCCATGGGACTCTCAAGAGTCTCCTCCAGCACCAGAATTCAAAAGCATCACACCCTGGTGGTATATTCCAAATAGTGCAGTTTTTGAAGCTTCAGCTGCTACAAAATACCACCAATTGTCAGGTAAGAGGTAAGCAAGAACATCACCACGTCCTCTTACAGTGAGCTCAGGTGGTGAGTAGCAATGGGACTAGAACCGATATGTGGTCACTGACACCAAGAGATATCAGCATTCTAGGGGGAACCACAAGGTTTAAAAGCCTAAGGGGGCAAAAGACAGACAAATGAAAACTGAGGGTGCCCAACAGCCACAGAATGATTAGTGCCAATTGGAACAGAAGAGCTGATAACTGGTATGAGTGTGGATGGACTGGTAGCATCAGAAACGGATGGCTGGTTGGAAACGTGAACAACAGCACTGCTGTTATGAGGTGAGGACGTACTGCAACATTTTGATGTAGGAGCCCCCAACTCAAGTGTCCACACGTCCATCACCTTGGAAGCAGAATGGGTTCTATGGACAAAACAGACCTTCTGAAAGAAGGCAAATCTACCCCCAAATTGGGGGCTGCAGATTCGTCTCAAAAAGCAGAGCAGAGAGAACGTAAGCAGTTAAGTAAGTGGTACCATCTTGTCTAGGCTGTGGCTTGAACTGTATATGGCCTGATCCCTATTGCTAGGAGAACTATCTCCTGCATGGACTTCCCAAGGCTTTAGGTAAAGGGTAAAGGGGACCCCTGACCATTAGGTCCAGTCGCGGACGACTCTGGGGTTGCAGCGCAGAGAGGTACCTATTTATCTACTTCCACTATTTGGCATGGTTTTGAACCGCTAAGTTGGCAGGAGGTGGGACTGAGCAACAGGAGCTCACCCCGTCACGGGGATTCGAACCGCCGACCTACTGATTGGCAACCCCTAGGCTCTGTGGTTTAGACCACAACGCCACCCGCATCCCTCCTTTTCCTTAGGACGTCCCTATTAACATCGGATAAATGTTGGAGGATATGGAGCTATGCGACCCCCAAGCCAAGGAGACAAGTATCTATACAACCTTTAGAAGACATCTGAAGGCAACCCTGTATAGGGAAGTTTTTAGTGTTGAGTGTTTTATTATTTTTATACAAGTTGGAAGCCATAGTAGCTGGGGCAACCCAGTGAGATGGGCAGATGATGATGATGATGATGATGATGGTGATTATGATAATCTCCCCCATCATCATGATTGAATAGGACGTCCCTATGCTCATCAGAGAAATACTGGAGGGTATGAATTTACTGGTCATCAAATAAGGGAGCAATCCAAACCCAAAGATCTCCAGGATGAGTAAGTCAGGATCTAGCATATCTCCGCAACATTCACCTTGTATTTAAAATTCCCGGACAAATGATATTATAGAAATGAAGGGAAAGAGAGCGAGAGGGGTGCTTTTCAACCTGAAAGCACACAGAGGGGACAATGTGCAGAGGCCAGAAACAGATCAGCTTCACTTTCAGCCCGGTCTATTTGTCTCTTCCATGAAATCCCACTCTTTCTTCCAACCTCCAGCTGTCCAACCGTAACAAATTAGTCTAACACTTGATATTTGTCATATCTTAATAAGGAAGAAAAGCCTCAACGGGGGGGGGGTGGGGGGCAAATAAAAATAAAGCAAGAGGTGACAGGAAACATAACACAATTTTGTCTTGAATTTGCACAACCTAATTTATAGTAATACAACAGAACCTACGAGTTCTGGTAAATGTCAGAGCAGCAGCACTCATTACATATGTTGATAGGTATGAAGCTAAGTCTCTGTAGGCCTTTCAAAAATTGCACATAGCCGATTTAATGCAAACCAGAAGTCTCTGGCTGCTGGGTGAACGTTCAGATTCATTCCCATATGGATATGCTGGGGGGCTGGCGGGGGGGGGAGAGCGAACTTTTCCCCCATCTCATTTATTTACAGTTGAAGGGCGGATCTTCGAGAGTGAGCATGAGGCCGGCTAACTATGGATTTGGTTTGTGGGAAGACACCTCCCATTTCCACAAAAATTATTCAACCACTGCAAAGAAAGTGTCTCGGGTTATAAGTAACCTCTTCTCTCTCCCCCCACCACCCCACCCCACCTCGCATCTGCCTTGCCCAATCTCTTCTGGGCCGGCTCCAATAACAACATCTGCTTGGCAGCTTTTCAAACCCATGGATAGTTATCTAACTGAGGCTTTTGTGCTGCAGTGTTTATTCTGTGTGGAGAAATGCCTCTTTAGTTGAAAGAGTGCTTTAGAAAAGCTGTGCAGCTATTAGCAAGTGAAGCACAGGGCTAATAACCCCCACCTGCTCATCAAATTAATTATGACATCTGAGTCATTATAACTCAGAGAGAACACACGACTGAAGGCTTGTCACATGCAGGAATAAACATACTGTACATTGCAACCCCAAAAAGAAATTACAACCGGGCTATAAAGCCAGCAGGGGACAATGACCTTCCAGATTAATAATAATCTGGTTGTTCATTTATTTTTCCAATGAAACCACGGTGAAAGAGAGAGGGTGGGAGACTCTGAATCACCATGATAGCACTGTACAACTTTTAAGAGGAAGAACGGGAAATGACCAACACCATTGCTTTAATCACAGCAGTGCATACAGGTGAAACTTGAAAAATTAGAATATCGTGGAAAAGTCCATTTATGTAAGCAATTGTTTTCATTAGCTACTGGAGTTTAATATATGAGATAGACTCATGACATGCAAAGCGAGATATGTCAAGCCTTTGCTTGTTATAATTGTGATGATTATGGCGCACAGCTGATGAAAACCCCAAAGTTGAAATTGTTAATTTGGGGTTCTCATCAGCTGTACGCCATAATCATCACAATTATAACAAATAAAGGCTTGACATATCTCGCTTTGCATGTCATGAGTCTATCTCATATATTAGTTTCACCTTTTAAGTTGAATTACTGAAAGAAATGAACTTTTCCACAATATTCTAATTTTTTGAGTTTCACCTGCGGGAATCTAGTGCAAAAACTAAAGCGATAATAGATGTCCCAAAGCTCCGTATCGTTTTCTGCTGTGTTTTCTGAATGATATGAGCACGTGATTCCAAAACAAAACGGAATGTTAAGACAAGACATGAAAATTAAAACCAAAATACATATCCAAATTTCTAGTATACTTTGATTAAGGCTTTTTAATATATAAAAGACATAACTCCTTTCGTTCTGCAGATCTGAATTGTGATATGCACAGCATGCATCTAATTTTTCACATCAAAATAAAGCAACCCTCAGAGGTACCAACGCTTTGACTTTAAAACACAACCAAATTCAAAGCTCTGGAACCGTAAAGATTAATCAGAGTATAGCTTACTGCAACGGAAAGCCACGCTTGTTTAGTAAACTTTATTTTTCTTTGGAATATTTCACCTTTCGGTCCGCTCGTTTATAGATGTATGCTATTTGGAGCACATATCATTGATGTGGGAGTAATTTGTGCACAATTCCCCGTGTTAGAAATTTGGGTAAGCAGCCATTGCTGTCCTGTAAAATTAAACTTTGCAGCAATCCGCTCATTCAAAGCACTGCCAGAACGAAAGCATGTCTGTGTGTCTGTTTTGCTGTACAGCAGGCACGTCCAACAGGTAGATTGTGATCTACCGGTAGATCACTGGACATCTGGGGTAGATCACTGGCTTCCCCCAAAGAAGCTCAACAAGTTTGGCTAACCTAAAAAAAGCTAAACATGGCTTTCCTCCTCCCCAAAAAAAGCTCAACAACTTTGACCGGAACCTCCGCAAAAAGGAGTAGATCACTGCCAGTTTTTAACTCTGTGAGTAGATCAGTCTCTTGGGAGTTGACCACCTCTGCTGTACAGTAAGGGATGAAGCACGGGATACCAGGAGATGAATGCAAGCTTCCAGACCTCTTTATCCCAAGCCGCATTCCTTATCTGTTCTGCACCCTCCTCAACTGCATTTCCGCTGCATTTCATGTGGTTTGGGATGGGGCAAGGGGATCTGCTGAGTCAGGAAAGTCCTTTCCAGAGATGTAAGGTAAAGGTAAAGGGACCCCTGACCATTAAGTCCAGTTAAGTCCGACTCTGGGGTTGTGGCGCTCATCTTGCATACAGCTTCCGGGTCATGTGGCCAGCATGACAAAGCCGCTTCTGGTGAACCAGAGCAGCACACGGAAACGCCGTTTACCTTCCCGCCAGAGCGGTACCTATTTATCTACTTGCACTTTGACATGCTTTCGAACTGCTAGGTGGGCAGGAGCTGGGACCGAGCAACGGGAGCTCACCCCGTCGCAGGGATTTCGAACCACCAACCTTATGATCAGCAAGCCCTACGCTCTGTGGTTTAACCCACAGCGCCACCCGTGTCCAGAGATGTAGGCGAATGCTAAACCAGAGAGCCTAGGGCTTGCCGATCAGAAGGTCAGCGGTTTGAATCCCCATGACAGGGTGAGCTCCCATTGCTTGGTCCCTGCTCCTGCCAACCTAGCAGTTCAAAAGCACATCAAAGTGCAAGTAGATAAATAGGTACCGCTCCAGTGGGAAGGTAAATGCGTTTCCGTGCGCTGCTCTGGTTTGCCAGAAGCGGCTTAGTCATGCTGGCCACATGACCTGGAAGCTGTACGCCGGCTCCCTCGGCCAGTAAAGTGAGATGAGCGCTGCAACCCCAGAGTTGGACACGACTGGACCTAATGGTCAGGGGTCCCTTTACCTTTAGGAGAATGCAAGAGGGGCTATGGAATTTCCTTGCATGAGACTCCGTTCTGCTTGCACTAGCAATGGTCTCAACCCAAAGCATTTTTATATCAGGGTTGCATTGATATTTTCTTGCCAGTACCAGCCATCCTGTTATAGACCGGCAAAGTGAGCATGATGCAAGCTACCCAAATTCTGCAGGATAGCTCTACACAACCAGTGCGACATAGGAGTTGGCTATGGGGAATGGTTCTGTGGCGGCAAACTGCTGAGGGTAACATTTGGGCATTGGGTCTCATGCATTATAAAATGCAGAAAGCAAAACCAAGCACAAAATTACCTATTTTAGTGGTTAAAAGCAACGGTTGTGTTTGATTTCTTCTCTAGTTTAGAAATGCTTTCAAGTTCTAGGTCTAATAACAAGAGCTAAACAAAAAAGCAATCCTGTTTCAAAGTACAAGTGTATACGGAGTTGCACTGAAATGTGGTATTAAAGAAAAGTTGTGTGTAATTCGCACTAAGCACCTAAGATATCGAGAAAGAATGAAGAGGCAAAGAAAAATGGCGCATCCTGGCACTGGTAAGCTTGAGCAATCGATTTAGAGGTCAGCTTGTTGTTTGGGACAGGAAACCCCAAATTTATCTCCGAAACAACCCTCAAAATTCTTGAAGCCTTTAGAAATCAGACGGTCATGCTCCAACCTGCATGATAAATCTGGAATCCATTTCCAGCGCACAATCTCCCCTTGTTCCCATAATGCTAAAATATTCATAATGGCAAGAGGTCACAAGTATCAGCTTATAAAGTTCTTAATTCCCGCCCCCACCTTAAATTTATTCATCAAAGTAAACCATATGTGCAGAATTCATGTGCCTTAACTATAAAATGGGACTCCCACTTTTAAACACAGTAGGGGGTGCAGGAAGAACAACTGTTACACCCTTCAAAATATTTTTAAAGTCTTTTTAACGGCTGGTTCCCACAAATTATTGAATTCTTTCACAATGGTTTATGACAACTATGTGGTCCGCAGAAAAAAGAATCAAGGAGCATTTCACAGCTTCTACCCCTTCCTATGCCTGCACTTTTGGTCTCTGACAAGCTGACAATAGATATCATTTGAAGGGGGTGGGGGCCTTTCTCATATGGAAAGCAATTTCATGTTTTTTTCCAAGTCTGACTGAAGGGATTATGGAGGGCATAAACAGTGAGCATGAAAAGTTTTCAGCACTCACAACCTGCTGTTGGTATATTTGCAGACACAGTGGTCTGGTACTGCCACATGCAGCTCTGCATACAGGAGGGAGAATATTTCTGTTATACAGCTTACCTCTCCAAACATCATCCAGAAAAATTACAAGATGCTAACGTGTATTGTGGGTTACGTTGGTGTCAGGAAACCCACCTCCCCAGGGTCGGACACATCCTGGGATCGTTTGCAGTACAGAGAACCGCCCCCCTTGTTCACCAGCTCATCATCCCCCTCCTCAGGAGGAAGCAACCATTCCTCCAGTGGGGAGGGGAAGTTAGAGGCAGGAAGTCAGCGCAGGGGCTCTGAAGGGATCACAGAGCCTGAACACCAAGGGGGAAGTGGGGAACAGGGACAGGTTCCCGCGCCCCAAGTTCGCAGGCAGGAAAGACGTGGAAGGGGGAGGCGGGGGTTCAGAATCCCGTGCCTCTTTTGCTGGATAAAGAACTGGAAGGGTTCATTCCTGGACTCTGCAGAGGGATGAGATGGACGTTTGCACTTTTGCTCCACTGTAAATATCTGCACAATAAAGAACTTAGTTTTTAGAAGTTCTGCATTTCTCATGAGCAACCACTGAACGTCCTTACAGCTGGCTTTAGAGAAACCGTACGTTGCCATCTTTAAACTATGCGATCTTTTGATGCAATAAAGATTACCTTCCCACCAATTTTTTACTTCTTGCTTTCTATTTTGGCTATGTGTAATGCTGGTGTGTGTGTGTGTGGGTGAGTGAGTGTGTGCGCGCACATGAATGCTAAGGCCTCTTTTGACAGATTATACTCTCTCCCTCTTTTAAGATGAATCACTTTGCAGCTATTGTCTGCATACTTTTTTTTAAGAAACCAGAATGCATGCCAGAAGGAGTGAGTGTTTCATAAAATTCTGCAGATCCTAGATCACACACAACAAACTTATTCTCATATCCACTTAATCTCAGTACACATCTCCACCCCTGCTTCCTTCCCAATGGTATGCAGGCTTGAAAACACAAATGTTCAAGTTTCCTGGAGCTAAGCTAAAGAGGAAAAGTCCCATTCCCAAGGGGGAGAGCTACATGATCTTGGCGCCCTGGAGCTGTTAAATGCAGTAAAATATAACGTGGGACTTCACCACAATTAACCATGAGGGAAACAGCCCTTTTTCACTTTTGATGACATTCAGCATATAAGACCGTGAACTGCAGATGTTATCTGCAAACAAAGGGTTCTGAACACCAAAAGCATGTACACATTTTGTACAGCGAGGGAATTCTACTGTGTACACACAGAACCAACAAAACAAAGTCTTTTGAGACAACGTGAACATTAACAATCAGAAGTAAAAGCAGCCATGTCAGAGGTAGCGCAAAATCGGTAGGCAAAGTAAAAGACTATGTGCGGGGTTTTTTAAATAAATCCTGCGCATAAAAATTTAATTACAAAATGTATGGGAAATCCATATGTGCAGCAGAATATAACTTAGAACATTTCTGAGAAGCTTGTGATATAAGCTGCCATGCATTTTTAATGCACAGAAAGTAGTTAAAGCAGATTTCAGGCCTGCAGATATACAAAAGTATATTTCACTTCTCCTTTCATATGGATGTGTAATATCAAGGGATTAGCAGGAAATGTTGAACAGAGGGGATTAAATCTCTCAGACCAAATTAGGTTGCGGCCAATATCCACTATCAAGCCATAGTAAGTAAGTCATTTTATTGCAGACAACGACCAATATCAGGATAAAACCACCAATTGCAAAGTTTAAAATCACAGAACAGATTAAAATACATAAAATTACATATACATAAAAAAGCAGTTCTGGATGGTCATTTATCCATCAGAGGGGAAACCCTTTTGATCTAGGGATGACCATCCGTCAATATACTACTCCTGAGTAGTAGCCATTATATGTCGCACTTTAATTGCTGCTATGCAGAATTTGGCCACCGTATATGTTAAGCCAGGGTTTTATCTGAGAGCAGCAGAGTTGCAAGAAACTGTTCAGGACTCCCAGTACACAGTCGTACCTTGGAAGTCGAATGGAATCTGTTTCGGAAGTCCGTTCGACTTCCAAAACATTCAAAAACCAAGGCGCGGCTTCTGATTGGACTGTAGGAAGCTCCTGCAGCCAATCGGAAGCCCCATCAGATGTTCGGGTTCCAAAGAACGTTCGCAAACCGGAACACTCACTTCCGGGTTTGCACCGTTCGGGAGCCAAAACGTTCGACTCGGAAGGCATTCGTGAACCAAGGTACGACTGTATATTTCTGGGGTATAAGCAAAATAAGTCCAGAGCGTAGATCTCTGTAAAACGAGCATTGGAGGAGCACGTGTTCTACAGTTTCAGTTTGGCCAGAGGCATAGGGACAGCATCTCTCCAGATATGGGATTTTTCTATAGCGACCTTCAAGAACCTGGCATTGAGTCAGGGTGAACGCCCTACGATATTTAGGCAGATCCAGATTGCTTAGATACACCATAGGCGCTAAGAGATACCTCCTGTAATCAATGACAATAAACGAGGTGGACCTATCGAGCCATAGAACAGGGCTTCTAAAGCTATCTGATGTGGTAGACCTGCATTTTTTTCTCTCTCTCTTTCAATGCACCAGGGACCAGTAGTAGCAGAAGAAGAGGAGGAGGAGGAGGAGGAGGAGTCTCAAAGCGGTTAACATTCTCCTTTCCCTTCCTCCCCCACAACAAACACTCTGTGAGGTGAGTGGGGCTGAGAGACTTCAAAGAAGTGTGACTAGCCCAAGGTCACCCAGCAGCTGCATGTGGAGGAGCGGAGACGCAAACCCGGTTCACCAGATTACAAGTCTGCCGCTCTTAACTGCTACACCACACTGGCTCTCAGTAACATATCTGGTCTCTTGGCTGGGGACCCATAGAACCATAGAATCATAGAGTCGGAAGGGAAACTGAGGATCATCTAGTCCTCGCGGTCAGTGGTTCATGGACCAAGGATCACCACTTTGAGTCGGGGAGATTTTGATAAAACATGAAAACAAAATAATAAGCAATGTTTCTTAAATATAACAGAAGCAGGAAATAAGCAAGGAAAACAGTCAGGCCAGTGCAGAAATGTGATAAATGATTACTGAAGGACTAGAGAGAAGGTAGGAAATTTAACTGAATTCTTTATGACAGTTTTTAACTGTGGAAAAGAGGCAAAAGGGGGGAGGGTTGGGTGTTTTTTGCCAAGGAAGGCAAGAGATGAAGTTCAAGAGATAACTCACAAATTAAAATGAACAAATTGCTGAGTCTGGACAGTACATATAAGAGTTCTAAAAGAGCTCAAATATTGAATTGTTCTTCTAACAAAAATATTCAGTTTGCTTCCTTACCAAAGGGCTGGAGCACAGTCAACATAACACTTTCTTAAAAATAAATAGAAGTTATTGGGTGGGAGGGAGGGAGGGAGAGAGAGAGAGAGAGATGGAATAACAAGCCTGTTAATCTTATTTTTGTTTTGGGTTTTAGACAAAGAGGGTTTTAGACAAAAAACAGTCATCAAAGATGGAATCCCTCCCCCCACTGGAGACAATAGGGTAAACATATGTAGGATTGCACTGTCAAATAATAAAAATATACTAATTGTTAAAAGCAAAATTCAGTAAGCATACAGAACGAGCTTGACTGAGGAAGTATCAACAATATCTTCTGCAGAGGGAAGTCTTGCCTCACCAACCTTTCACAGACCCTCCAAGTGTCCCTATTTTCCAGGGACAGTACTCCTGAAGTACTCTTGCGGCCCACTTGGTATGAAAAGTCAGACTGCCCTGGTCTATGCTTATATATTTCAAGCTAATAAATACCAAAACCTTTGTTTTCTAGGGACCATTCCATTCCATATAAATAAATGTTGCACTTACCGTACTCTCTAACATTCTGGCCTGCTGAAATAAGTTCAACAGTTCAGGTCCAATGTGTGGACCTCGTACACATAATTTACCCATGGGAGAAATACAATTGCGATGCACATGGGCAACCTTTGAATTCTTGCCTGGTTGGTTTTGTTTTTGCACCGAAGGAATAAAATTGCACTTGCCGCGACACAAGACAAGTTCAAGACCTTTTTGAAATACAACCCTGGATTTTCTTTCGCAATATATTATGCTACATGTGTGTGAATGAATTTAAATGCCGAAAGCATTTCAAGTATATGGCAATAACTGTATGTCTGTTTATACTAAAAGCAAGCCTCTGGACAATGCACCTCTTGAATGGGTATGTCTGTTTATACTAAAAGCAAGCCTCTGGACAATGCACCTCTTGAATGGGTAAATTGCAGGCAGATTTTTGCAAAGATTGGGAATGATTGTCTTCCAACCTGCTGGGGGTCTTTTGACCGTGTTAAGTATTTGCACGAACATTCCTTGGAGAGCGGGGAAATATTCAGGAAGCAGTATACCTTTAGGACAGAGAGCCACATCACAAAGAAGGAATTTATTGTAAGTTCATTGCAGAGTGAGATAAGTGTATCCAAGAGCCCTTGGGATTCATGGCTTTTCATGTGAATACATCAAAAACGGATGGGAATAACAATTAATGGCTGTAATTAAGAAGAAAAACCATTGCTCTGACTGTGGGAGTTCGTGATATATGCATTACGTATTTTGTGCTTGATGAAAAATCATGTGAACTAATAGGCATGCATCAACCATTCAACATTAGCGTATTCTGTGTTTGTTTGTTTGTTTGTTTGTTTGTTTGTTTGTTTGTTTGTAATTTTAAGGAACCAAGTTTTATATCACTGAGTGCAAGAAGAAGCTACGCAGTGAAATTAACTGAGTAGCGACTTGCAAAATCACTATCAAAATGATCAAACCACAAGTTCAAACATACGTCGCTGCACGTAATTTTTGGGCATAATCATTTTAAAATCTACTCATGCTCACATGTATGCACATGTACACACACACACACACACACAACACAATCATTCAGAAGAATCTCCAGAAGTGTGCCAAGACATGTTTTTGGTGTTTTGCCATATTATGTGCTTCTGTTTTTGGCATCCGAATGCGGATTAGACAGATGCGCGAGGACGGCAGATTTGGCAAGTGGTGACAATGGTCTAGTCTGAATTTGGTAATTAAAGTTTTTCATGAGACTTACTAGGTAAAAGAATTAAGAGTAACTTATCCGAGCTGTATATCAGCCCGTCATCCACTATTTATCAACTGCCGCAGATCAGAAACCACCGAATTTTCAAGTGTCTTCGAATGGTACTACTGAATCAAAGTTTCCTAACAAAGGCTCAGATATGAAGTGCCGTATTTTCTCGTGTATAAGACACCCCCATGTATAAGACAACCCCTATTTTTCTTAACCCGAAATTAAGTTGTTTAGCTTTTGTGGTGGAGTGAGGAAGGTCACTTCCACCAATCGCTCACCCGCCTGCCCGCCACTGCCAATTGCTTCCCACTGTGGGGGTAGCCAGCAGATGGGACGGCCGGTAATGCTGGAGTTCCCTCCCCACCGTGCCGTGAAATGGGTCCGCTGGCTACGATCTGAAGGTTTAGCTTGTGAGTTCGGATAGTTGGTTGCCTCAGAAGTTTTCTGCGAGCGACTGTGAGTTCCAAAGGTTCCAGAGGAGAAGAAAAGCTGAACTAAACGATGGCCAAAAACTAGGCGGCCAAATAAAAGGTTTTAAAGTAAAACGAAATTAAATAAACACAACGGAGACTGCAGTCTGGTGAAGAAGCCTTCCGCTACCCTGCGTGGTTGGTTTCAGTTTCTCTTTCTCTCTATGCTTGCCACGCAACGATGTTCTTACTCGGCTTGCCTCGCGCTTTCTCCACACCACAACAGGGAATGGCGGCTATTTATTAAAGGGTCAAACAACGTCACAACATGCATATCAACCAATTACAATCCTGTTACTGTGCTAAGTTTAGGCGGGAAGAAGACTAACGACCGTTTACCTTGTTTAAAACTAAAGCGCCTTTTTTAACCACGGAAGGATCCATACAGTGAGTTATCTGTCGGATCCTTTTTACCCTTCCTTCCAAGGGCGGAAGGATTCCACAAGGTAAACATAAATAAACAGGTGCAAAGGCACCTATAAAACATATTCCCACATCCCACAGCCACTGCTGATCGCACACCTTGCCGCAGCCGCCAATTGTCTGCCCGCTCGCCGCCACCAACAGCCCACCCACCCACTTGCCGCAGCCGCCATTCGCCTGCCCAACTGCCACAGCCACAGCCAATCGCCAGCAAGCCTTGCCACAGCCACCAATCATCCGCCCAGTCGCGGCTGCCAATATCCTGCTTGTTGCCACCATTAATCACACGTCGTCCCCCCTGCATTCACTACCTGTGTATAAGACGACCCCCCAATTTTTACCTTTCTCTCTTTTTTCTTTTTAAGCAAAAAGCCTCGTCTTACACACGGAAAAATATGGTACATTTATACTGCACGCAACCTTTACATTCAGTGTTGCTTTAAGAACGATAACCCTCAAGGAATTGTGGTATGCCCTCTACTTCTTGACAGCTATGGAACTGAACACATACCAGGGATTCAAAAGGTCCATTAGGGCTGCACCAGACTTGTCAAATGCAAAGGAGGACAGGGATCCTGTACCTTTAATAGCTGTGTAGAAGACAGACATTCAGCAGGTGCAGTTTGTCATGCACAGCTTAACATTCTGAAAGAGAGTCCTGTCCGTGTTTGCATCTGGCCACTCTAGCCAGCATTTGCAGAATGTGCATCCATTCCTGTTTTTGGCCTCAAGTGGTAAGTCACAGCCTTTTAAAGAGCTAGCTCTATATGAATTTCTAAAGGGAACTGATTTTAGATACAGGTGTTCCTACACCACCTGCAAATCACAGGCTTTTCATTTTGAAATCTTAAAATGGATTTTAAGACACTTCGTGGAGACAGAAAGGCCGAAACCTAAATTCTGCTTATAAGATGCTAAGGAAACTTAAACCACTTGCAGTCTTAAATCCCCCTCTGTTTATAGGCAGGAATAATAAAAAATAATAATAATAATAAAGTTACATGTGGAAAAAGCGCAATAGATCGAGAAACTTTTTTGTAAGCTGGAACAACACTGACAATGGTCTATTGTTAATTGACTCCCATGTGTGAAAGCTACAGAAAAATTAGTTCATACAGCTGCTGCTATTTGTCATGGCTCTGCTAAAAAGGTACATGTGGTAAATCTGGGCATTCTTTTAGAACACGGGACAGAATGACCATTACTAAATTCCGGGGCATGTGTTAATAGAAAATAATTGTTTTATTGAGAGTTGTATTTGTTTTCCTCGCTAGCATGACAATGAATTCAGCAAGAATGCAAAACAGGTTCTACAGTGTGGACAGTACTGATTCTGTGGGATTTAGAATTCCAGCCAATTATGCTATTCACATCTTCAGAATTTCAACACCCAGCACTGCCTCAATACAGTTGTGCACTTCAGTCTCTGGGCTCCATCGAGAACGGCTTCTCCATTCAAAACCGGATGCGACCTCTCCAGACAACGGAACAACTCTCCTTCTCTCGTCTCAGCAGCTGAAATCTCCTGGGTGATGTGGGTGCCGTCAGGCAGTTGAATGCACGCAGTGGCGAAGCAAGCCGATCGGGCGCCTGGGGTGGTGCGTGTGCCAGCCGGGGCAGGACGCTCCACGGCGCCTCTGAGGAGTCTGTCTGCCTCCTCCTACTCAACCCCCCTACAGCTTGGGGGTAGACAGAGGGAGGACCATTTGGGGCAGCGCGGAGCCTGTGTGTGCCTAAGCCACCGCGTCTCTCCTAGGAGAGACGCATTGCTCAGGAGCACTGCAGGCCCCACGGTTAGTGCCACCCACCATTTTGTCACCCCTCCTCACTGGGGACGCCTGTGGTGGCCCATCCACACCACACACCCCTTCCTCCGCCACTGAATGCACGTGCGTACTCTGTCCGTTTCCCTCCCACTGCTCCACACAGCCCCGGGCACTGGCAACCTACACTACGTCACTGTGTATGTGCTACACACAGCCCCTTGGATTCTGGTCCATACTGCATCCAAAGATTTTCATTGTGGGTATTTTAAACAGCCTGTGTACTACAAACTAATTCATTTAGCAACCTGGATATTTTCCCTTCACTCCTACCCAGTAGTTCATATTATTCTTATTCATTATTCATCTCTTTTGTTTGTGTTTTGCACAACTCCTTCCTTCATCAATGATTGTTTTTTTCCAAGTATTGGTCTGTTAACAGTTTTTTTAGCGGATTAAACATTGAAGATTTGCCAAAAAGGTATCCCACCATATGCAAAACTTCATAAAGCATTTAAATTATTTATTTCACTGTTCACAATGAATGTCTGGATAGAGCGGCAGAATAGTAATTTCCATTATACGTTTAACTGCATCTCCGTCACACAAAATAATACATTTTCATCCCAGTGACGACACTACCACAGTGATAGATAACACAATGTTATCTCCTTTCATCGCATAAAAACATACACAGACCAAAAAAAAGTATTCCACTATAGGTGTTTGATATATTATATAGCATACAGAGCAAGCCTATGGAAGTCTACTCAAGAGTAGTTTGAGGACTGCAGCCAACCCAAAATCTGCATTTCACGTCTTTGCTGAATCACGTGGTTGGGAATGAGAGGGTAAAGATTCATACATACATACATCAATACAGAAAGGGAAAGCAGTTCAGAATGACAGGACTGAACTGCTCTTTATGTGGTCATATAAACACAACAGGCAGTAGTAAAATCCTCAAAACCAAATTTAAGTTACAATCATTGCAAAACCAAAAGAATGCGTTGGGAGAATTCTGCCCTGTAATTCAGATTGAATACACGGCACTGGCTGCTTAGGACAACTTCTTTTTTCTTAGCTCGCTACTATGTTAAAAAACATGGATATAATTATAGTTGTTTGGCTTTTAAACTGTCTGCAAGGCAGGCAAAGATAAACTGCTATTAGTAAGCATACCCAATCTCAATAATTGTGTTTTGACATTATAGGTAAAAGATACAACAAACATAACGAGGAGGGAAAACTTGGATACAGCTACAGGCATACCAGGTCAATTGTGGCTGTGACCAAGGTGCTTCTACTCTTGCTAAATGCACACACGCACTTTTTAATTCCTGTTTAGGCTCACTCGTTGGGGGCAAGTTCCATTTTATGCAAAAGCTTACTATTACGTAGGCTTCAATAGGATTAAGGCTGTTAGTTTTTAACTTTAAAAATATACACAGAATCAAAGGTCGGTTTTTATTGTTCCCTATTCTGGACTTAGGGACCCAGGTGGCGCTGTGGGTTAAACCACAGAGTCTAGGGCTTGCTGATCAGAAGGTCGGCGGTTCAAATCCCTGCCACGGGGTGAGCTCCCGTTGCTTGGTCCCAGCTCCTGCCCAACCTAGCAGTTCGAAAGCACGTCAAAGTGCAAGTAGATAAATAGGTACCGCTCCAGCGGGAAGGTAAACGGTGTTTCCGTGCGCTGCTCTGGTTCACCAGAAGCGGCTTTAGTCATGCTGGCCACATGACCCGGAAGCTGTCTGCGGACAAACGCCGGCTCCCTCGGCCTATAGAGCGAGATGAGCGCCGCAACCCCAGAGTCGGACACGACTGGACCTAATGGTCAGGGGTCCCTTTACCTTTACCTTTATTCTGGACTTATCTGCAAAATATTTCCTTACTTATCAAAGACATCCAAAGAAGCTTCCACCAAGCTATGCATCAAATCATATAATTCCAACACGGGCACCCTAAAGGGTACTCATTCTGTTCATTCTGAGACACCTCTAGGGCTTGGCGATATATTGATATATCGTACAAAGCCGGTCCGAAGTCCATATTGTGATATAGGCTTGGTAGTTTTTGAGCTGGCAATATATCGCGAATCATTGTGTGTGTGTGTGTGTTGATATGCTATGCAAAAATCACGATGCAGGGAAAAACCATGAACCCAGCCAATGCCTAAAGCATGGGTAACTTTATCTGGCTTCGACCCATGTAACTAACCACGCATTAGTTTCCTGAGAAACAGGTTGCATACTGTAGATTATCAGTTTAGGGTGAGCATGGTTTTAGAGAACAGGCGCCAGTTCCAAGCAGGCTGGCCAATTTGAACTGGGGCACGGTTAAAGGCCAGAGCAGTAGCCATTCTGCATATTAAAACAAATAAATGTCTATCTTGCCACCAAGACCTCTATTCTATGCATGTAACAATATCCTGGGAAATGTTTCATTTACGAAACCAACTGTCATTCACTGCTTCTCAAATAGTTGGTACAGATGGCATGGGCAGGGCCAATCCTAAATGTGTGCTTTCTAGCTTTTTGAGCTGCTACTAATATTTAACTTTTATTAAATACCAGCTGCTAAATGCTATTACTGAAAATGAATGTGGTCTTACCACTGCCTGGGGCAAACAACTGAGAGCAGGAAACCCTAAAAAACAGATCTCGGCATCTTCTAGAAAGATGGCCCAATTATTACCATCTCTAGTATTAACAGGCATAAAGTCCAAAGCTTTAAATATATGAATTAAAGGTATTTACAAGTATCTACTATATTTGATGTAATGATTTCAGAGCTCCAGCAGGAATTAAAACACAAGTACTGGTTTATGAAATCATCACTGAAAACAGCTTCCAGAAAATAAAGTAACTTTCTATTATAGACTTTCTAATTATAGTGGTGTTGCTGCATGAAGATATATGGAAGGGTTATTTATGAACATGGAATTATAACAGCTTGAATAGCACAGCTAGGAGTCTTAACAAAAGGCTTATGTTGATTTCCATGGTCCAAAGATGCATTTTAAAAAAATAATTAAAAAGTAATTATTATGTGGAGTTCTGGAAAAAAAATATTTTTGAAATGGTACTTCACATTAACTTTTAAATGTTCATTTACTTCAGGCAAAATTATGTGCTTACCTGTGTGTAACCACTTCAACCCATTAGCAACAAAACCAAAAGTACAGAACATATTTTGAATGGACAAATTCGAAGGTAAAATTTCAGCTGAAAAGGCTGAAAAGATTTTTGCCCGAGTCACTGAAGAGACACTAACGATTCCAGAAAATACGGGCCTGTCTGGACCTGGGCAGCTTTTTATGCAAACACACAATTGTTAAAATCAGCTGTCATCAACAATAACAAGAGCCACAGAACCTCAACAGCAAGTTGGCCTTCAAATCCTGTCAAGACAGACGTTCTGTGCTTCCTTATCTGGAAACAGGTGAGTTACCGGTACCTGTTCTGGATTAGGCCGCACTGCCTCTAAAGCAGTGTTTATCAGCTTTGTTGTTTTTGGTTTGGAATAACTTTTCCATGTTGGTTTAGGAAATGGTAACATCAAGGCAAGATTTCTGCAACACTCTCTACGTTGGGCTACTTTAAAGTTAGTCCAAAAGCTGCATTCTGGTAGGAATTTTCCCATTTGGCGGATTGGCTGGTGCCACTTGGGTTTCACCTGCCTCGTAGAAAATCATCACAACTATGTAAGGTTTGGTGGTTAGGCACTGGTTCAATGTGGAGTGGAGGGGAGGTTGTCACACCTGCCCCTCCCAGTGTGCATAGGGTATTCCGTTAAAGGAATCCGGGGGCTCGCCATGCTTTTGTCCAAACCCCATCCAGGGGTTAGGGCCACGCAAGAGCACCTGGGAGCATTTTGGGGTGAGGTTGCGTCTGTGGTAGGACCAATGCTCCCCCAGGATGTTTACCCTTACTGACTTCTGCCGGTGTCCAGTTGTCAGTGCTGCCCTGCCGGAGGTGTAGGTGCAGCTAGTCGAACCAATGCCTAAGCAAACCACTCACATTCTGTAATCAATAAAGTTGTGGCCAAAATTATGCCAGTAACCTTAAACTAATATTGGTGTCAACTGTGTCTTTATTTGGGAGGTCTTCACATGCAACAGTATTTTTGTGCTTTCGAAGCATTTGGGCCAAGCCTGGGGTTGTATTGCCAGGGTGAAAGGTGCCTGTAATCTGGCCTTGCCTGGAAATTATAAACAGGAATCCGGTGGAAAGGAAGGCAGTTCGGATATCCCAGAACACAAGAGGAAGGTGATGAAAAAGACTTCAGCGGAGTTTTTATTATTGTTATTATTATTCAGAACTCTGTACAAGTTGAAACACAACTGCACTCCTCCCCACTAGGCTGGGGCTGGGGCATTCTGTTTTGCACAGTGCTCTTGCAGAAGCTTGCTGTTCTAGCCTTCTGCCAAATCAGCATGAAGCAAAACAGCCTTCCTCTCCACTCCAAGTTCTTTGGTACACACAGATGACGCTGCTTCCACAAATAATATCCGGCTACAATGTCAAGCCAAGATTTGTGGAACCAGCAATAACACACTCATCTGTTTCTTAAAGAAACCATTGAAATGAGACTTCTCTCCAAATCACCTATTAGAAATCCTACAAATGACCCTCGGCTTTATAGGTCCTCTATAACAGAGCCTAACCCAGGGGTCAGCAAACTTTTTCAGCAGGGGGCCGGTCCACTGTCCCTCAGACCTTGTGGGGGGCCGGACTATATTTTGAAAAAAAAAATGAACAAATTCCTATGCCCCACAAATAACCCAGAGATGCATTTTAAATAAAAGCACACATTCTACTCATGTAAAAACACCAGGCAGGCCCCACAAATAACCCAGAGATGCATTTTAAATAAAAGCACACATTCTACTCATGTAAAAACACCAGGCAGGCCCCACAAATAACCCAGAGATGCATTTTAAATAAAAGGACACATTCTACTCATGTTAAAACACTCTGATTCCTAGGCCGTCCGAGGTCTGCATTTAGAAGGCGATTGGGCCGCATCCGGCCCCTGGGCCTTAGTTTGTGGACCCCTGGCCTAACCAGTAGGAAGGACCAACAGGGATCACTAGAATGCAGTCTTCTTTTCCCCACAAAAAGAAAACTGGTTGCAGAGGTAGTAGATGCAGCGTTCAAAATTCCCATTGTTCTCTAGGTGCGTTTTGCAACAGGGACTTTCATTAGCACGAGCCATTCCTGTGCTCTGGGCACAGTGCTGGACCTAAGATTTCTGATTAAAACTGCAGAGTGGAAGGAAAGGAGGGCCTTTTTTCTGCCTCCCCACTTCTGGCCACTCTCTGAAGACTGGAGAAGAGACCCTCTTAAGAATATTAGGGGTCCGGGCAGGGGGAAGCACAGCCTTGTTTATTTGCAGTCTTCAGATGACGACTAGACCATGTGGAAAATGAACATAAGATTTTAGCTGCAGCTCATTCATTTTCAGCTTTGTATTCTTGCTATAAAAAGTGTGCCTAGACATTCCTAGACGTGGGTGGTGCTGTGGTTTAAACCACAGAGCCTACGGCTTGCCGATCAGGAGGTCGGCGGTTCGAATCCCCGCGACGGGGTGAGCTCCCGTTGCTCGGTCCCTGCTCCTGCCCACCTAGCAGTTCGAAAGCACGTCAAAGTGCAAGTAGATAAATAGGTACGGCTCCGGCGAGAAGGTAAACGACATTTCCGTGCGCTGCTCTGGTTTCACCAGAAGCGGCATAGTCATGCTGGCCACATGACACGGAAGCTGTCTGCGGACAAACGCCGGCCCCTTCGGCCAGTAAAGCGAGATGAGCGCCACAACCCCAGAGTCGTTCAGGGGTCCATTTACCTTTACCTTTAGACATTCCATTGCTGTGCCCATAACCTAGGTTTAAGGTGCCATTTAGCTCCTAACTTTCATATCTCAGTTTTTTAACACTGGGTAGATGTTTAAAATACAATATATGCAGGAAAAGGAGAATAGAGGGGAAGCTTTTTTGACCTCTCAACAACAAACCACTGGTGACAAATCAAGGTTTGTTCTAGGCTTAATGCTTACAGATTGTTTGAGGGAAATAAACCACAAAACCAGATTTGGACGTAATAGCTTGCTTCTTGGTGCTTCAGCAGCAGCAGGAAAAGAGCAACAACTTTTCAGTAGCATGCACAAGCACCCTGGACAGTCACATTAAACCACAGCTTCCCTGAGCTATAGCTATGGTTTGATGTGATGCTTGAGCCGTGCCACAGAACGAGACTCTAGTGAATGATCAAGTGCACCCCTTGTCCTGAGATATGATTTCCTAACCCTAAATGTGCCCTCTCCAGTTCTTGTCCAATACCCTTTTTGAAAAACAGAAGATTCAACCCTGAGGCTTGACTTCAGTGAAGCAACGAATGGGAAACTGCTGCACTGTCTGAATTCAAAATGCTTACAAATTAAATTACTATTTATCACGAGCATCTTGTCCTGCTCTCATTAAAAAAAAAAAAAAGAGCCAAGAGGAGTATAAAATGGTTTTACTCTACGGGGTGTCTTTTCACATCCTCTAACAGGATTGAACAACAAAATTCTAAATGGTTTGTTTGTAGTTTCTTTGTGATATGTAGATTAACTATTAAATTCAGTTTGGGACACTTTGACATCTGTTTCCAGTGCATTACAATGAAATCAAGGGACTTCATACATACATTTGCAGCAATAAAACTGTCACTAAATTGGTGTTTTCCAAAATATTGCCCATAACTATTACTATTCAGTA
The DNA here is from genome assembly GCA_900245905.1 of Lacerta viridis. Classification (NCBI taxonomy): domain Eukaryota; kingdom Metazoa; phylum Chordata; class Lepidosauria; order Squamata; family Lacertidae; genus Lacerta; species Lacerta viridis. Next base: position 303,387 of record OFHU01003673.1, read on the forward strand.
GTCTCATTTGCATGATCCAACTCAATTCCCTTACAGCGTTGCTTCTGGCTGTGCTGAGTGGTCCCAGGCACATGGCCTAAAATAGTATCACACATTTAGAAAGGAATGGAGGTGGTTTATTGAGTATTTACAAACAAGCTGTAAGCAGATCAAGACACTGGCAGGATTACTGTAAAAAACCTGCAGATGATAGATAGATAGATAGATAGACAGACAGACAGACAGACAGACAGACAGACACACACGCGCGCGCGCACACACACACACACACATATATATATATATATATATATATATATATATATACATACACGATTAAAAGAATAAGTTAAGGGAACCGCAGTTAAGGGAACTGCAGAAAAAGGGGGAAGAGAGTTGAAATTGAAAATGTTAAAACTTGGTAAAATAATTCTTGTAGCATATATAAATGAAAATTATAAATAAAATTCAAAATAGTACCAAACTGTTCAAAACAGAACAGCATTACAACTGATCAGGGGAAAGATGCACATGCTGCCAATGTCTAAAACAAGATCCAAAACAATTACATGGTCACAACTTGGTTTTAAGGATATCTGTCGACACCAAGGAGAGTACAAATACAGAAAGAAGAGGGTTTTAAATGTAAAATGCTTGAACTCTCATTATACCCACCAGATTAAAGTTCATTCCCTTTCATGCTTATGTAAAACTCATAGTAAATCGTCCCTGGTCAGTCAAACGAGGAATGTGTTTGCACCGCACCAGCAACAGATCCCAGGGGGAAAAATGGAGCAATGACAAATCCAGATTCTCGCCACTGGTTACTTGCTCACTTTCAGGAAAAGTTGCAAATTCTTCAAACCATACAAATAACACATCTCAGGACTCCACACATCCAACAGGATCCTCAACTTCACTCCCTGCAACTGAAGATGCAGGGACAAAACTTCCAACACAGATATGCCAAGGAAGGGGGAACTCATGCCTCGAAATATGACTGATGCAAATGACTCCCGTGCCCCCATGCAATGTGTGCAAGCTGCTTGCTAACTAATCCTTCCTCTGTCCAAAACTAGTAGTAGTAGTAGCAGTGTCTTGAACAGAGGGTAAATGTGTGCTCTGCAGAAAGGGAAGCCTGCAATGTGGACCCCACATGCAGGGACCCTGTTGGTGAATATCAGGCACTCCATTAAAACACGTTGGTCTGCCATAGCCGAAACAAAATAAAAAAATTCCTTCCAGTAGCACCTTAAAGACCAACTAAGTTTGTTCTTGGTATGAGCTTTCGTGTGCATGCACACTTATCTGAAGAAGTGTGCATGCACACAAAAGCTCATACCAAGAACAAACTTAGTTGGTCTTTAAGGTGCTACTGGAAGGAATTTTTTTATTTTTTATTTTGCTTCCATTAAAACAATTACCTTTACCTTTAACACTCATTATCTCTTTTGCTTTGCAAGATCATAGCCTAGGCACATGCAGAAGAACAAACAATTGAGCAGCACAGCTCCACTGCAAGCGATTAGGCTCTCTACTCACAACAGGGGGCAGGGAGGCTGAGGCCGAGGTGAGGGCACTGAGCTAGCATCTAGAAGGTAGAATACTTCCTCATTCATTCCCTAACTATTGTTTAACTCAACTTGCATTTCCTGTTTCCCAAACCCATGTCAGTCTACGGAATTAGCTGAGGGAGCTCGGTCTTGTGAGTGTGCAATTATGGCTTCCCTCGCCGTTTCCTCCCTTTTCCTGCCTGGCAAAAAGCTTTTTTCTAGCAAAAGGCTCCTTTCACCTTAGATGGGTTTTGCTTTATTCAAGGGAATGGTCTGTGCGTTCCCTCAAACAAGGATCATTTCAAGGGAAGTATGTACTGCTATACTGTATTGCCCCTCCATCGTCCCCTAGGTGTAAACAAGTGAAAAGAGCAGATATTTTAAGGGTTGGGTGTATTTGTGATATGAAGTGATGCAAACGCCTACCCACAAGGATTTTTGAAGCATGTCATCTGCTGACCAATCAGTGGGTTCACCACGGTGTCTTTTTTCCACTGTTGAGGGTATCCTTGAAGGACACTTCAGGGTGTGTCTTGTGCATGAGGCAGAGAATAATGACATCACAGATCAGTTCCAGCGTCACCGTGAATAATACAGTTTGTAGAAGCGACCCAATGTCCAGTGTCATGTTGCGATTGAGAGTGTCAGACTAGCATCCGGGAGATCCAGGTTCAAATTCCTACTCCACCCAAGGCTATGTCAGCCTTGCCAACCTCATAGGGTTGTTGTGAAGATAAGACAAGGGGGAGCTCCTTGGAGAAAAGGCAAGGTGAAGTGTAAAAAATGACTAAACCATGCGTAGCATCCTGTTTCCCCACACCTGAAAAGACATGAATCCAGTAGACTTCATCCCTCATTGCTTTCCACCAGCTGGTACCCATTGGCATATTGTTTCTGCACTCTGACATTCAATATGCAATTGTATCTTCTTTTCCCCTCCAGGTGTTTAAATGCAATATCTTTAAGATACTTTTCATTTTCTGTGTTTTTATGCTTTTACTGTTCATCTTATCATTAATACAGTGGTACCCCGTGTTACGTACGCGAGCCGTTCCAGGTCGTGCTACGTAACCAGGGCGTACGTAACATGAACGAAGAAAAAGAAAAAACCCGGAAGTTTGCAGGGTTTTGCGCTTCTGCGCATAGTGTGCAGAACGCTTCTGCGCACCCGCGCACCGCGCGTGCTCCGTGGAGGATTTCCAGGTCACGGAGGTGCGTAACTCGAACATACGCAACATGGAGTGTATGCAACATGAGGTATGACTGTAATAATAATTAATAATTATTAATATAGAGGACACGGGTGGCACTGTGGCCTTACCAATGCACCTCTGGAGCTTGCCGATCAGAAGGTCGGCAGTTTGAATCCCCACGATGGGGTGAGCTCCTGTTGCTCTGTCCCAGCTTCTGCCAACCTAGAAGTTCAATAGCACACTGGATAAATAGGAACTGCTGCGGTGGGAAGGTAAACAGCGTTTCCATGCTCTCTGGTTTCCGTCACGGTGTTCCATTGTGCCAGAAGCGGTTTAGCCATGCTGGCCACATGACCCGGAAAGCTGTCTGCGGACAAACACTGGCTTCTCCTTCAGCCTGAAAGCAAGATGAGCACTGCACCCCATAGTCGCCTTGGACTGGACTTATCCGTCCAAGGGTTCTTTCCCTTTTCCCTTTTATTAATATTAATTACATTTCTATACCACCCTTCATTTGAGGATCAGAGGCCGGTTTACAACATAAAAATACAAAAACACGTACCATAGTAAAAGACCAAACGCAAAACCCCAAAGGCCTGGGAGGAAAGGAATGTTTTTCTCTGGGCACCTAAAGTTATGTAATGAAGGCGCCAGGCGACTCTCCGTGGGGAGAGCATCCCAAAAGTGAGAAGACACAGAAAAGGCCTGTTCTTGTATTGCCACCCTCCAGATTTCTCATAGAGAAGGCACACAAAAAAGGCCCTCAGGAGATGATTTCAGGATCCACATCTGTTCATATGGGGAGGAGAGGCAGTCCTTGAAGTACTGCAGTCCTGACCCGTTTCAGGCTGTACCAATCAAAACCGCCACTTTGAATTGGGCCCGAATCGGTGGACCCAGCCCTGTGTATTATACTCAAACCGTCTTGATCCAGTGAGCAACTTGGCTGTCAAATTCTGCACCAGCTGAAGCTTCTGAACCATCTTCAGAGGCAGCCCTACGTATAACTCATTGCAGTAATCCAGCCTAGAAATTACCGGAGCATAGACAACAGAATTTAGGCTATCCTTGTCCAGATAGGGATACAGCTGGGTCACCAGCTAAGGCTGATGGAAGGTACTCTGCACCTCTGAAGCCACAGCAGTGATCCAGAAGTGCCCTCAAGCTATGTATTATCTGTTCCTTGAGAGGGAGTGTAATGCCATCAAGAGCAGGCAACCTCCCACTTAAGAGTGCCTCAGCCTTATCTGGATTGAGCTTCAATTTGTTGGCTCTCATCCAGTCCATTACCAAGGCAAGGCATTGGTCCAGCACTTCCACTGCCACACCTGCAGAGGTAAAGCTGATTGCTGATAGCATACTCCAAAATTCCGGATGACCCTACTCAGCCTTTTCATTTAGATGTTAAGCAACATGGGAGATAAAGTTGGACCTCGAGAAACCCCACACTGAAGGCTCCTTCTTGTTGTTACTGCACTTTAAATTGCTTTATTTCTTCTTATAAGCTGTCTTAAGAACTTGGTTACTGTAAGTACAATAAACAAAACCATGAGTGGTAGCCATTGATACACATGAATTGATAAATTCTGAAGGAATTTCTCTAATCCTCTTTGAGAAACATCTTATCTAATAGTCACCACCCCGCTTTGTAGCAGTGAATTTCATAAACTGTGTTGCATGAAGGTATAACCCACAACTTCTTTTGTTTATACTGACTCTCCTGAAAATCAGTACCATTGGATGACCCCAAGTTGGCAGTATTCCACGAGGAAAGGTGGATTATCTTTCCACTGTCTTCACCCTATGCATGATTATATAAACTTCTACCATGTCTCCCTGTCAATAGCTTTTTTTGAAAAAAGAAACTAAGAAAACCCCAAACATTGCAGCCTTTTCTCACAGAGAGTTGCTCCAGCCCCAAGACAGATAATCCCCAGCCTTCCCAACACACCAATAAGCCTGTTTAAAAATTGCCCTGCCACCTTTTTGATATTTAGTGCCATGAGGCTGGTTCCATTTTGGTTCAAGTGGAGCCCATCCCTTTCCTACAGGCTTGACTCATACCAAAATATTTCCCTGGTGCCTAATAAATCTAAACCCCTCCTTCAGACACCACTGTCTCTCACAGCTCTGATTGCCTATCTGACCTGCATAGCTAATAATAGGGGTGTCCTTGGCACACTGCTCAAATGATTGGGGGGAGTCAATGGTGTTGGGGAGTGAATCTTACGAGTTGCTGTGTTTTGTACTGTTTAAAGTGACAGCACTTTGATGCTAAGAGTCCGTAAGAATCCAACTATGTTCCACCAACGTCCGCAATCATTGGTGCACTTGGAACCGTAAGACTGGTGTCGAACTTATCCTCCTAACACAGTCCAACTGGTAAACAACTGATAGATAAGGTTTTCACCCTCCTTATAAACAGACGCACTTCATTATTTACCATAATCTGAATGTTCCCCTGCCCATTCTGCAACTCATAGTATTCAATAGCTCTGTGTGGCAATTTAAACTTTGATCTGATCTCCAAATATGGCTTCCTTGGTTCCTGTTTTGTATTAGTCAAACGTTGAAGGAGAAAGAGAGATTAATTGAAGGCCCTAATACCGTGCCTGTTAGTGCTAAGAAGTCATTCCAAATGTTCCAAAAGGGATTAATGCAGTATAACAAGTCTATTTAATTACTGAGAGACCAGTGATCCTCATATTACTATAAGCAGCTTTCCCCTTTATGTAGTGTCTATAAATAGAGCAAAAAATTGTTTAGGCATAACTATAGATCACGTAAAAAGAAAAAAAGAATCTAGGTTAAACGTCACTTAAAAATAATTGTATACGGTAACAGATATGAGATATGAGTATTCCGCAGAAATTCTACTTAAGCTACATAGTTCAAATTTGTAATAATGTTATATTTGCATCCTTTATTCATAATTTCAACTGCAAGACTAAGAACAATTAAGAATCAATAGGATGCACACAGACTAAGTTGCATCCTTTGATTACCATGACAACAATTCTGGTAAATAATTTATATACTTTCCCTAAAAATTCTGTAACCTATACTTTAATCACACAAATATACCAATCAGATTGCAGGATTAAAACTCGCTTCTGAAAGTAAGGGGGGGGGAGGAAATTACAAATTATTTTAAAAAGTTGTGGCTTCATCCAGGCAGCCAAATAACTATTTGAATTCTCTTTTCTGAACAGTGCAAGTTACTCTTTAACTACCAAGAAAACAATGCCATAATTCTTCACATTAACTCTTTGGCGGCAAATAACTGAACAGAAGCAGTTATGATAAAGCAGTGAAAGGAAAGAAAAGAAGGTCCTATTATTATTATTATTATTATTATTATTATTATTATTATTATTAGAGCTTTCACACGTTAGCTTATTAAGGATCCCAAAACATTGTTTTGAAGGAATTAAAAGGCGAGAGTTAGAGGAGAAAGAAGCCAAATGGCACAAGCCCCCACAGTTCAAGTTCCTAATTGGAGTCTTTTGTTCCACTTCCAATCCTTATTAATTTATTTGCTGGAGAAAACGGGGGGGGGGGGCACGAATTCCTGTTAGGAAAGCCCAACAGCAAAGTACAACACCCAGATCCTAAAGCTGTAAGGAGTTTCAAATCTATCAAATTGTTAAGTACAAAAACCAAACGTATCCTTTACTTGGGGATTTCTAGCTAAGGGGCATGATGCAATAGCTAGTTTAGGTGTGCCCAGTGTAGCTTCAAATGGCCTTCAGTGGGCAAACGTCTTTTGAAACTCCTTTCCGGGTGTGCATATGCTGTTCGTGTGTGTGTGCAAGACAGGAAGTGTGGTGTGTGGTGTGTATGTGCCTTGTATATTTTCCTGGTATACAGCATCATTGTAGGGAGGGAGATCAATATTGTGTTATCTCCAGAATCGGGGCCAGCAGGGCACAGGTGACTTCCCACAGCATTTCTCCAACATTTCTCTGATGAAAATAGCGAAATCCTATTCCATCATAATATTTTTTACTATTTATACCCCACCCATCTAACTGGGTTGCCCCAACCACTCAGAACATTTAGCAGCTATTTAATGAAAGTTAAATATTTGTAGCAGTTCGAAAAGCTAAAAGGCTATACAGGGCTGCTTGCAGGTGGCTCAGGGGTCGATTAACTTCATACCCTCCAACATTTCTCCTGATGGAAATAGAGATGTCCTACCCTCCAATGTTCACTGGCTATCTCATAGGATCGGGGCGATTAGACGGGGCCAAGCAGCCCACCACAGGCAATAGGTTTCATGATGCTATTAAAAGAAGAGGAGGAGGAAGAAGAAGAGTTTGGATTTGATATCCCGCTTTATCACTACCCGAAGGAGTCTCAAAGCGGCTAACATTCTCCTTTCCCTTCCTCCCCCACAACAAACACTCTGTGAGGTGAGTGGGGCTGAGAGACTTCAAAGAAGTGTGACTAGCCCAAGGTCACCCAGCAGCTGCATGTGGAGGAGCGGAGACGCGAACCCGGTTCACCAGATTACGAGTCTACCGCTCTTAACCACTACACCACACTGGCTCTCATGAGCTGGGAGGACAAGCAGAGAACCTATACTCCCTACCTCTGGGCACCGAGTTGCCCTGTCATCTCTGCACAGATCGCTTAGGAATAGTGCCAACAACTAATTCCACCAGGCATACAAGACACCTTCATCACTCAACGACTCATTTATCGCAGGCTTGCAGTTTGCCACCAGCCTGGAGCATGCGTCAACTGCTCTCAGGCAAGCGCTTAAACAGCAAACTGTATAAACTGGGGGGGGGGGGTTCCCTGGGTAGGTACTCGCACTTTCCTAGCTTTAAGGGTTTGCAAAAGCAAAGGGGGGGGTGAGCCTGTGAGCAAAATCAGGCCTGGCCAGCACCTTAAAGTGACCAACAGCCTCTGGAAAAATCAGTAAAATCGTCTCTTCCTCTTGCAAACATTCTTCTTCCCACCCCGCCCTGCTTACAAACTTGTCAAAGGAAGAGGGTTTTTGCACAGGGCAGTAGAGAGAGGTGACTCCCCCAACATGTGATGTGGAGGGAAACAATTCTCCTCGGAGATAGGTCTCCATGCGCAATGTTGTGATGGGAAGCTAAAAGCGCTCTCTTTACTCTCCAGAAATCACTCTCCAAAGGGCAGGAAGAGTGCTTTATCTCGCTATCATAGCACAAGGAATTAAGAAGAGATCCAGACCCTCCAAGTGTCCCTTATTTTCCAGGGACAGTCCCTGATTTACAGAAGCCATCCTGGTTTCTGACCTGATCCCGGAATGTCCCACTTTTCCTTAGGATGTCCCTGTTTGCATCGGAGAAATGTTAGAGGGTGTGGAGTTATGCAACCCCCAAGCCAAGAAGAGTAGTAACTATACAACCTTGAGAAGACATCCGAAGGCAGCCCTGTATAGGGGAAACTTTTTAAAGTTTAATGCGTTGTTATGTTTTTATATATGTTGGAAGCCACCCGGAGTGGTTGGGGCAACCCAGTTAGATGGGAAGGGTATAAATATTATTATTATTATTATTATTATTATTATGGAATAGAACATCCCTGTTTTCATCAGAGAAATGTCGGAGGGTATAATCTCCTTCCAGCTCAGTGCTATAGTGGGCTGCCTGTCAGCTACTGGCATGTTCAAGGTCTTGTTAACAAAGAAAGTCCTGAACAACTCAGGACCAAGTTACCTGAAAGACTACCTGCCCCTGAACGGACCTGTAGGATCACTTAGATCAGGGGTCAGCAAACTTTTTCAGCAGGGGGCCGGTCCACTGTCCCTCAGACCTTGTGGGGGGCTGGACTATATTTTGGGGGGGGGGAATGAACGAATTCCTATGCCCCACAAATAACCCAGAGATGCATTTTAAATAAAAGCACACATTCTACTCATGTAAAAACACCAGGCAGGCCCCACAAATAACCCAGAGATGCATTTTAAATAAAAGCACACATTCTACTCATGTAAAAACACGCTGATTCCCAGACCATCCGCGGGCCGCATTTAGAAGGCGATTGGGCCGCATCCGGCCCCCGGGCCTTAGTTTGGGGACCCCTGACTTAGATCATCTGGGCAAATTCTACTCATTGCACTGTACCCTACAGAAAATCATAGGACAGTGACCCCAAAATTATTATTATTATTATTATTATTATTATTATTATTATTATTATTATTATTACTACTACTACTACTCCGTACTGTGAAATGGCATTCCCTCACTCACACATAGAGTAGCAATCATCAGTTCGGCATCGGCCTCAGATGCCGTATGAAGATGTGTCTTTTTGTCCAGGCTTCCCTCTGACTCACAAGGTTGGACCCTGTTTTATGTGTTTGAATCTTCTGAATTTCAGTGTTACTTGCTTTCATACGCTTATACAGTGGTACCTCGGAAATCGAACGTAATCCGTTCCGGGAAGACCGTTCGACTTCCAAAACATTTGAGATCCGAGGCGCAGCTTCCGATTGACCAACAGCTAGGTTTTTGCCACGTCGGACGTTCGTGTTGCGAGGAACGTTCGAAAACAGGAGCTGTTTTCTGGGTTTTTGGAGTTTGGGAGCCGAAACGTTCGAGAAGGGAGCCGTTCAACTTCCGAGGTACCACTGTATGTGTTTTTTTATCCTGTTGTTTTAGTGTTTTTAGGTCCTGTTTATCGTTTTAATGATATACTGCTTGTTTTTCAGAATGTACACTGCTTAGAGGTTTTCAAAGTGTTAAGCTTCTTATACTTTTCAAACAAACAAACGAAGTAATGCCTCTGCTCTTCAGCAATTACCCTCAGAAGACTGGCCAACAGCAAAGGGGCCCAAAGTGGCCAAGCATGTATATATCTCAGTAGTAATCTGTTAGTAGCACAGAGCTCAATGAGATGCTCAAGTGGTTCAGGATGAAGTCCCCCTCTTCTATCCAGTGGAAACCGCAGCACTGAGGTAATGCTAAATAATTCTTAAAGAGAACCAAGATTAGTGACAAACAATACAATGTGCAAGTTACATATCTGGACTCTTAAATCAGGGTTGGGAAATCTCCAGCCTGCAGGAGGTTTATAAAAATATTTATTTATGAGAGGTATAGATAGATAGATAGATAGATAGATAGATAGATAGATAGATAGATTGTTAAGGTTCTCAACCAGCAGTACCCACACAACTTCAGGACAGAGCTAAAGACAAACCAGTGCTATAACCAGTTGTAGCCCACCTTTTAAAGTAGTGATATCTTCTTTTATCTAAAAAAAAATTAAGTTTAAAGTTTATATTTATAGTTCTATGAGAGGTATTTTGTATGCCACTCTGACATTTTTTTAAAATAAAAGCGGTTCAGAGAAACAAAACATAAACCAGTACAATAAAAATCATAAAATAAAGTTAGAAATTGACACCTATTAAACATTGGAAATACGTGTTCTTAATTGCCTGCGTACACCTGGCAGAAAAGTTTTCATCAGGCACCTGAAAGCTGGCACAGACGGCACCTGCCAAGCCCAGCACAGGCCATGAGTTGGCCCAAAAAGGTTTGTTCCCTAAACCATGCCCACCTGCAGCTACAAAGGAACAATTCAGGAGCTTAAAGCGAGTTCGTAATTGTTCCTTTGCAAGAGTAGCTCACTGACGGTGCCAACTGGCTGAGCGCTGCCAAGCTGTCCCTTCCATGGGAGATTTTCCCAGCGCAAATTGCAAAACATGCAGGGACCTTTCTAAAATGAGGCCGTAAGTTGTGGGAGGAGGAGGAAAAAGTGCCCCCCCTAATCTCACACCAGGGTCTGAATCCAGGTATGGGAGCCACACTGGCAAATTGGGTTTCGTCACTTTGAACTGAAGGGTACAGATACCCAGCTACCGTGCCATCCATTTCAGGCTGCAGATCCATTTCTCTCCCTCTCTCGTCCTGTTTAAAAGCCGCTACAACATTAAATCGTGTCCTCCTCCCAGAGAGCACACGTTGCGGTGAGATCATCCAAGACTGACCTCACTGCTGTTGTGGGTGGGAGCGATTGGATCGCCACAACAACCCGATTGGTGGTCCCTCTGTTGCTGGGGTAAATGTGGCCAATTTGATCATTTCATGCATTAACCAAGGGACCTTTATATACAGCTGCACGCTGCGTTGAGCTTCCTCTTTTTCGCCTCGTGCTCCGGATCACCCGGTTCATTATGACCTTGCTATGCCATCGTGGGTCATCTGCTTTTGCGACAGGGGCCCAGTAGGAATTTTCCCATTTGGCTGACTGCCTGGTGCCACTTGGGTTTCGCCTGCCGCGTAGCAAATCGTCACAACTTTGTAAGGTTTGTCGGTTAGGCATTGGTTCAATGGTGGTGGAGGGGATGGGGATAGGCTGTGCCTGCCCCTCCAATGCCAGGGTATTCCATTAAAGGAATCCAGGGGCTCGCCTTGCTTTTTCCCGATCCCCTTCCAAGGGTTAGGGCCATGCCAGAGCCCCTGGGAGCATTTGGGGAGCATGCCAGAAACCAGCTACTTGAGCGGGACTTGAATGGCTGAAAGGACAGGTAAACAGCTGAAGTCTTTCCAAAGGCAGGAAAATAAATACTGCCTACACCTGTCTATAGGGACGCGGGTGGCACTGTGGTCTAAACCACTGAGCCTTGGGCTTGCCGATCAGAAAGGTTGGCGGTTCGAATCCCCGCGACGGGGTGAGCTCCCGTTGCTCGGTCCCAGCTCCTGCCCACCTAGCAGTTCGAAAGCACGTCAAAGTGCAAGTAGATAAATAGGTACCGCTCCGGCGGGAAGGTAAATGGCGTTTCTGTGTGCTGCTCTGGTTCGCCAGAAGCGGCTTAGTCATGCTGGCCACATGACCCGGAAGCTGTCTGCGGACAAACGCCGGCTCCCTCGGCCTATAGAGCGAGATGAGCGCCGCAACCCCAGAGTCGTCGCGACTGGACCTAATGGTCAGGGGTACCTTTACCTTTGCACCTTTCTATAGATTTCAAACAAAGGGCTGAAATATATTAATGGTGGTCCCTAATATGAAATCCAATATAAGAAAATTCAAGTTTATTTGAAATTGTGTAAGAATATTCACGACCTAAACCTTCCCATTTGATGCTACCTTAACTTGTATCACCACAGTTATGTTTAGGCATCATTTTTAAAGCATCCCATCATTTTTTCCCAAGCCAACGTCCCATGAAGCTCTAACTACTAGCTCTGTATTTGATAACCACCTTATACACGAATCCCAAATTCATTTGACTACAAAACTTGAAGCGATGCAAACACTTGCAGAAGCCTTTAAAAGATGGAATCTTTTTGAAGATGGACTCGTTTCTGACCATATTTCACTGCGCAGTTATTAAACACAGATGATTATGATAACGTACACCAAAGAGAATTCAAAACACCTAACTGTTTCCCTCCCACACACAAAAATGCACACCTTAAAATTGTGCCAGAGTGCAGGGTGGGTGGGGGGAAACAAAGCGATGGCCACATCCCTCCAGGAGGAGGAATTTCCTTTTTCCTACCCCTTCTGCACAAACAAGGGCTGCCAATTTGTCCCCATCATTGTCAGCAGACAAAAGCAAACTTAAAAAGACGGCAGCCAGACCGCATCAAATAGAAGACACAGCAATACCAGAGGCTGCCTTGAAGCCCACTGGGGTGTGAAGTCAGGGCTGAAGTCTTCTTGTCAGCTATTACCATAAAAGAGGCAGGAGAAATAGCGACATTTCCACACAAACGGAAAGGTCAAGGGGTTCGTAGCCGTTTCGTGACCCAGACAAGTCAAGGTCAAAAGATTCAGGTAGCAATTTGGTCTGGGCATAAGTTACTTGCTCAAATGAATTGTTTTAACAAATCAGCTTTGGTCAATTAAACCTAACGCGACATGTTGCATCACATAGCAGGGTTCCTGACACTGAGGCCAGGAACTGAGACTGGCCTCGTAAAACAAGGCTTTTAACATGGCATAACAAATCTAAGGTAATCCATCCAGAAACTGCAGATGTCAACATGATGAAATGCAAGTTGCCCTGACTAAGAATGGTTTTCACACTTTTTAATCTCAAAAGTACTGAGCACGGATCTCCCCCCCCCCAACCCAAATTGCATTTAACAAGAATTTGACCCATATATGAAGCAGAGCAAAACTTCTTTTTACCTACAAACTAGTTAACTACAGGTTTCTGCGCCATTATATTTGAACTGAAGATTGACCTGATAGATAGCTTGGTAGTTTATCATATATTAAAATATATTTGTTAGCAGAAATGCCTCTCAATTATTGAGATTACTTTCGGTAACTTTTATTGAACTATTTTTCTCCCAGGCATGAATTTATTAAATTTAATGCCTCATATACTTCATTTTTTAAAAAAAGTTTTATTACTAAACTTCAAAAGAACACACTAAACGTTAGAAATCGGTGCTGTACCTCCGACATTCCTCCCTACTACTTACTTAAATAATAATTAAAATGCAATTATTTCAATTCAATTCTATGTAAAGTCTGAATATGCAACAAATTCGTTTGGAGGGTTGGCAGAACTGGGTGTAGATCTGCCATTAATTCCAACACCAAAAATAAGAACTGAGATAAAAAAAAATATGGCCACAATCCTATGCAAATTTACTCTGAAACAGGCATAAGCAAACTTCGGCCCTCCAGATGTTTGGAACTAGAATTCCCATCATCCCTGACCACTGGTCCTGTTAGCTAGAGATGATGGGAATTGTGGTCCCAAACATCTGGAGGGCCGGAGTTTGCCTATGCCTGCTCTAAAATAAGTCCCATTATGTCTGGTAGTGCTTACTAACTAATAGATATTTTTGGATTATAGTGTTAACAGTGCATATCTTCTCAAAAGCAAGCTCCACTGGATTCAGTTAGATTTACTTCTTAGTAAGTGTGCAATTTCTGCTACCCATTGAAATTCTTACTGTCCTCACACACAAAAAAGTGCATTGGGCTGGATCCAGAGAAGACTGAGTAGAATTCAACCTCTGCAATGGGCTTTTCCTAGCTTTTCCGCTAAACCCTGCTGTACCCCTCTGGAAAAGAATGGAAAGGGGCCCAGGGGTCTGCAGGAAGATGGGAACATCAGAGGAATTAAACAAGGGCTTCCCCCTGCGCGAGCAGAAGTACTATTCCGCTCATGCAAGACATCTCTGGATCTAAGCCATTCCGTATAAACAGTCTTCTTCCTTTCAAAACACAATTATGCAAATTGTTTCTTCGTATTATGGCTTTCAAGCCACTAAAGATGACAGCCTGACTTGTCTAATGAACCCTTAAAAACTTCACCCACTTATAGTTATGTCTGTTTAGCCCCACTGTCTTTAAGTACATGGAATGAGCATAGGATTGCACTCAAGACTATGCAAGCTTGATAACATTAAAAATGTGAATGTGAATTTTTTCAAAATTCGCAGTATTGTATTACTGTCCAACAATCAGTATCGTCTAGTCCCTCCTCCGAATTAAGAAATCTGCACGTGCGCACCCATATTCATAGTAGAGGGAGTTCCTTGAACTTTCTGCAAATGCAGATCTCGAAAGGGCCAGGTCATCTCTCAAATGTCTTCTCACAATTATTTGGGGCCAATTTGTTGTCACGTTTCTTAGATGTATGCATAAACTACTAACGGTGCATGCTCACAGATACCGTGTTTTCCGGCGTATAAGACAACTGGGCGTATAAGACGACCCCCAACTTTTCCAGTTAAAATATAGAGTTTGAGATATACTCGACCACAGATTCTCCACCCGGCGTATAAGATTTTCCTGGATTAAAAAGTAGTCATACGCCAGAATATACGGTATGTGCGCATGGCACGAGCAATCTAGTGTGGGCCGCAAATCCCTTTCTGGGTGTTCACCATCATATCACGCTTCCCAGTTTTGGAAACAAAAAGTTAGGCAGCATTCTAAAAATTATCAAATTATCCAGAATGCAACTGTGTAGCACACATCGTATTTCAAATGCAAAGGGAATAAGATGCATCTTGTCTAAGGAGTTGATTGGACTGAAACCGTTAAGATATCTCAAGAACTAAGGGCAAAACTGGATGCTTTAAATACATATTTTCATTTAACATACAGGGGTTTTTTGTTTTTAAATGCAAATTGCATCAGCTTGGAGGGGCTGATAATTAACAGCATCAGAGCAGGCATGAAATTTAACCCTCCCCTCCCCTTATTTGTATTGAGAGCAAATTTGGCACTGGAGCCAAGTTCCCTCTCTGTACCTTCTCTGATCCTACTAATTATCAGCCTCTCCGCCCCCCGCCCCCCCGCAACTGCTGAGGCAATTTGCATTTTTTTAAAACACACAAAAATCTGCATGCAGATACATTTAACATTATGCTTAGTTTGACCCTAAGAGTCCTCTGGGGCAGGAAGCAAAATCAATATATGTTCCTTGAAAACACATATTTCTTAGTTGCTGAAAGACCAGGTCCATTAGACTCCTCTCTCAATTGTCATCAGCAGTCACTCAATCAGGCTACCAGAGATGGAACTGCAGGGTCTCTCCATTCACCATGGTGAATGACCTGCAACTTTTGGTTTCTCCTCTTAATAATAATAATAATAATAATAATAATAATAATTTATTATTTATACCCCACCCATCTGGCTAGGTTTCCCCAGCCACTCTGGGCAACTTACAGCATATATAAAAACATAGTAAAACATCAAGCATTAAAAACTTCCCAATACGAGGCTGCCTTCAGATGTCTTCCAAAAGTTGTGTAGTTCTTTATCTCCTTGACACTTGAAGGGAGGGAGTTTCACAGGGAGGGCACCACTACCAAGAAGGCCCTCTGCCTGGTTCCCTGTAACCGCTTCTCGCAGTGAGGGGAGCAGCAGAAAACACTCGGATGAGGACCTCAGTGTCCAGGCTAAGCAATGTGGGTGGAGACGCTCCTTCAGGTATACAGGGCCAAGGCCGTTTAGGGCTTTAAAGGTCATCACCGACACTTTGGATTGTGTTCGGAAACACTGGGAGCCAATGAAGATCTTTCAGGACTGGTGTTATGTTGTCTCGGCGGCCGCTCCCAGCCACCAGTCTAGCTCCTGCATTCTGGATTAGTTGTAGTTTCCGAGTCACCTTCAAAGGTAGCCCCACGTAGAGCGCATTGCAGTAGTCCAAGTGGAAGATCACCAAAGGATGCGCCACTCTGGCAAGATAATCTTGAAATCTTTCAATTCAAATTGGTCACTACAAGAATTCTGCAAGACCACCTGCTCCTGTACTGACCTGCTCACTTAGATCATCTGGGGGAATATACTGGTCCTGCTACTGCATCCTACAAAATATCATAGGGCAGTGACGCAAAAGCGGGCATTTTGGAATGACCTTCCTTTTGCCATACATGAATCAGCAATCATCAGTTCCATTAGACATCTTGTAAAGATCTACCATCTTGCCCAGGTCTTCCCTGACCCATGAGACTGTTCCCTGTTTTTATTTGTTTGAATTCTCTAGATTCCTGTTTTTATATGGCTTTATGCTACTGTTTAGCTGGTTTTATGTTTTGTTTTAATTATATTGTTTATTGTTTTCATATCGCATTGCATGCTTTTAAATAAATAAAATAAGAAACAGTGCCAGAGTTTGCTTTTTTATCATTGCTCTCCACACCTTTTCCTTTTGTGTCATGTATTTTAGATTCTACACCTAAGGGCAGGGACTGTCTCATCACTGACATTTATAAGCTACTCTGGGAGCCTATTTTGGATGAGGAGTGGGATAAAAATGGAACAAATCATATCAACTTATTACAGTCAACGGACCAAAAACAAATACTCAACTGTTGCTCCATAATACAACATGGATATTGAATTCATAGAGTCTTTCAAATGTATTCATTCCTCCACTGGTATTTTTCCATGGGCAAGATTATGAATTCAGCATCCTCCTTTTAGTGTCTTTGTCATCATGCTCTTAAATGGGCCAACTTAAAGTTGCAGTGATGGAGATGCAGACCTGATATTACAACAGCTGCATTAGTAAGCAGTAACAGGTTATGCTGTTAATACCACTAAACCTGAGTAACACCAATAACTTCCTAATAAAGACAGAAAGACGAATCCAGAGCAAGAAGCTTATACCTTAAGTGTTTTCACAGTTGAAAAAGATGGCTTCCAATGCATTAAAAAGAATTATTACTACAGGCATACTATAATGCAAAGTTGAGTGTACTGGTAATTTTAAAGTAGGGATGGGAAACCTATCGTCAAGAGCCCCGTGATGGCTTCTTGGCAGAGCTGGTCAGAGCAGGAGGAGAATTAGAAAGAAAGTATGAAGTTGGATTGTGGTGAGAGGGCCGGCAAAGATTTGGGTGCTGGGGAAGGGCCAAGTAGGTTGTCTGTTGGTAGTCCTGTCATCAGATGACCTTAATGTGGCAGCAAAGCCACCAGCCGTGACTCCAACACCACCTCCCACCAGTGAAGTACTTCCCATCCTCAGGAGAGGTGGCTGAGACCAGATCAGATGGTGATCTAGGCACGTCAGCCTTGCCTTCAACGCCAAGGACACTGTGATGATGGTGACGGCAGAAGCAGACTCAGCCCACTGGCAGAAATGCTTACTGGCTTGCCTAGTCCTGTGGCTCAGGACAACAACTGCATGAACGATTGAGTCCACCCAGCTCTTCAGAAATGGAGCACAGGTGGATGGCACAAGGAGAAGGGGACGACAGAGGATATCAGCGGCCGGGCCAACAGGCGTGCCTGGCGTGCTCTTAGCCGATGTCTGAACAACAACAACAACAACCCATTCACCTTACTCTGTTGTGAACTTCTGAAACGTGTGGTCTGACCTAGGTTTGGGCATTGCAGTGAAGTCTGGAATCAAGCCTTTTACAACAACAGAGCTGTGTCCAAGGACTGTGTCTACCAGTGGGAGGGAGGAAGCCTATGGTCTTCCAGGTTGCAATAGGCCCCAACTAGCATGGCCAATGGACACGGAAAATGAGAGCTGCAGTATAACAACATTCTGAGGGCCATGGGTTACGTGCCACTGTTTAGAAGATTGCATTGGGTTTTATAAGTTCTGTTTCACTTCACACTCATTATCAAGCTGAAATTATTATTTTTTAATGTGATTCCCGAAAAGAAATGCCCAAAACAAAACACAGATAACTGGATTGCCTGGGTTTTCCAAAGATGCTGCCATTTTCGCTGCAATCTATTGGTCACTTAAAAAGGACCCCTGGACAGTTAAGTCCAGTCACAGACGACTCTGGGGTTACGGCGCTCATCTCGCTTTGCAGGCCGAGGGAGCCGCCGTTCGTCCGCAGTCAGTTTTTTTGAGTCATGTAGCCAGCATGACTAAGCCGCTTCTGGTGCAACAGAACACCGAAACCAGAGCAGTGCATGGAAACGCCGTTTGCCATCTTGCCGGAGCAGTGCCTATTTACTTACTTGCACTTTTGGGGGCGTGCTTTCGAACTGCTAGGTTGGCAGGAGCTGGGACCGAGCAACGGGAGCTCACCCCATCATGGGGATTCGAACCGCCGACCTTCTGATCGGCAAGCCCAAGAGGCTCAGTGGTTTAGACCACAGCACCTGGAAGCAAATCTCATTAAACTCAGTTTCGAATACTGTAAGCACTGTTGAGTAAGCAAGACTGAATACCAGTGAAGTGCGAGTTAATGCAAAACTTGAATGGCGCTGAAACTTCAGCTCTGAGTAAAATGGTCAGGGGAAAATGCCTTTATGCTGTCAGGTACTGCTGCTCCTCCAAGATAATACACATACCAGTAAGCATCACGTAAACTACAAGATGTTGAAGTTATGTGGCTTGCTAACACAGAAGAGCTGCTGTCTGTGCATTTATTAGCGAGTTGCGATAATCAGGTTTTTCTCATGTGCAGTCCTTGCTTTTTTCCTAGGGACAGAGCAGTTCCTCGGTCCACCATTCCACCCCCCCTCCAGCAATCACCCTCTTCCCCTCCCTTTTTTAATACCAGACAGGACACAGTCTGGCGATTCAGGGGCTCACGCAAGCCAGACTTCCTTTAGTGCAGCCCTTTGGGTAGAACTGCTAATCCATCTCACTAATTAACAAGATAATGGTGGTTAGTCAGAAAACAGTATTAATGCTAACCATCTAGGAAACACCAACAGAAATGACTTGGCCTTTCCACTGGTCTCCGGTAGCCAACCCGTGCAGCTAAACAGAATGGTATTTTAGATGTTTTAAAATCTGGACATTGAAGTGCATCAGAGGTAAACTCACTTGGCAGAACTGCATCTATTTGCTGGAAAGTCTGGTGAGTTTCTGCTGAACTTTGCAAATGAAAGCTTTTTCACAACTCCCTTAATATCTTACTTTTAAGCAATGTGCGAAAATGGGAACAGTGTAATATAAACCAGAATGAAAAACATGTGGCAACTATACCAAGAGCTACACAAGGATAGATACCAGTAGATAGATGATAGATAGATGATAGATAGAGATGATAGAGATAGATAGATAGATGATAGATAGATAGATATAGATATAGATAAATAGATGATAGATAGATGAGAGAGAGAGAGATGATAGATAGATGATGTCATTGTTGTTATTGCCTTTTTAGTCATCAGTATCAGTATCAAACTTTATTTCGGCCACAAACCAACAAAAGATAAAACATATGGATAAACTGAAAACATCCATAATTTCAAGCTGTACAATACTGCTTGCAGTATGTATAATACCATGCAATGTCTTTTGAGTGTCAAAAGTACAGCAGACAACGGAAGAATTAAATTCTGTAGAAGAGAAATACAAACAAAAAAGTGTGCTTCGGGGTGAGAAAGAATTGGAACTTTAACAATCTGCTACTACAGAACTGGGGGGGGGGGGGAGTTATCTATTAGATGAAGGATTTCTATTATCTGAAGTTCTACTGCGGCAAACAAATACAACAGCTTTCATTCAGCGATTGTCAAAAAAACTTTCCAATGTGCCCACTGCAATGCAGATGCCAACCAACGAATCAAAGGCATTCAGCAACTAGACAAAGAGGGTTTGATGCCAACCTCGGTGCCACTGGCAACCATTATTGGCATCAAGCACATTGTCTGCTTTTTCCTCCCCCCACTCTGCCGGCACTTGACAAACAAAATGGCGGTTCTTGTAGAAACGGAACACAGCACAAGAGCTGCACTGATTGAATCAAATACTACCAAATGATTTTATGGACTGAAACACAGCTTGAACCAAACATCAGAAACAAGTCCACGGAACCTGTTTCCTTCAAGCGATATATAGCTTTCACAACATTTAACATTAAGATGAATCCAAGAAACACTGGGAAAAAGGAGGAAAACCTTTCTTTTTAAAAAGAAGAAAAGAAAAGAAAGAAAAGTATTTATTCTGTGCTGCGTGTTTCAAACACCTGTGGACTAGGAAATCATTTTATCCTAATTTGTTTCCCCATAAAAGTGGTACGAACGCAAGCAAACATATCAAGTAACGTTTAATTTCGCTTGTGTCCTGCAAATTCTAAGAGTAGACGCGTGGGGGGGGGGGACGAAAAGGGAAGTGAAGGAGAGAGACAGGCAGAGTTTTGAGGGAAATGGCTGGGAAGGAAAAGTCAGATAAAGCTAGTCAACAACAAAAACTTGATAGACTGGTCTATATTTCTTCTTCCAGTACAGATCTGGGAAGCAAGCAGAAGAAATCCTCTTTGTCAAAGCACACACAAAAAAAGGACTGACATTTCTAGATCAGGAAATTCTCAATATATTGTAACATTGCTCTCTGCTCTGCAATGCGGATGCCAACCAACAAATCACAGGCATTCTAGGCTAAACAAAGAGGGTCCGGTGCCAATCCTGGTGCCACTGGCAACCATTACTGGCACTCAAACTGTTCTTCCACATGCTTTTCGCCAGCGTTTAAACATGCGCCTTATTTTATCCTTTCATTCATTTAAGAACTTTGTCCTTTTTTAAAATCCCCCACCCTGCCCAACAACTGATTTGATTGCTACGCCTTATTGATGAGGCATTACCAAATAGATTTTTCATATACCAATATAGAAGGCCAATCCGCTACAAAAGAGATCATTACTCCGACTGACATTGTGCTTGTACCTTTTGCAAGCCTAGCAACCCTTGGTGCCTTGCCTGCCAAAACACAAAAATGAGATTGAGAGCGCGGACTATTCTGAGAACGATTTTAAAAAGAGGGGGGGGGAGAATCTTTTATATATATATATAAAGGAAAACAGCCAAGGACATATTATTCCAAGCATAGAAATACTAGTCGTTTAGCAGATTTCGCCCCCTCCCACAAAAAAACCCCCCTGATAGCATACAAAGAGGATGCATAGTATGCAATAAATGGAATCTTCTCCCAAAGGTGATTTGGTGCAAGGATATGTACCAACTTTACATCCACTGTTATTTTTCGCAGTAATTGCAGAATGGCTGAAAAATTCGGAATGATTGCATGATTCGGGCTGATTTAGTGAAAACCTAAAACATCCACTAGGTACCACTAGCAAAACGGTGTCCTCCATCCCAACCCTGCTCTCAGTTCAAGGGGAATATGTATCAACTTCAAAGAACAGCATCTTAAGAAGAACAGGTAAGGTAGGCAGGTACAATAGATGCTATAGCTACATTTGCAGAAAGTCTGCATTTGACTTTCCGGTGTGCATGATACAAACATCACCTGGTTATAGCCTTCCTTAAAAACACTTTCTGAGGTGCAAAAAAACAACAACCCCAAAATCATTTTTAACACAATGCATTTGTGTTAGCATACACATAACAAAATGCATATGTAAACACCATAGCTTATTTCTTCCTTCTTCCAAGATTAATTTGCCCCACAATCCTAAAGAAGTTTACCCTTTTGCAACCCTGCATAGGATTGCAGTCTTAGTGTCACATATCATAATTTTCAGATGAAAATCACAGCAAAACAGCTGGGCCACAACTGGAAGGAAGCTAGCTGTCTTTAAATCGCATTGAAACCAATGGGATTGAAATCGGTAGTAACTTAAGTCCAGCTATTTCATTGGGACTTTAATCAATTGATGTTGCTCTGAATTGGGGCCCTTAATTCTGTTTATGTTTCCTACTGCTAGAAATGAGAACAGGAAAGTGTTTTCATTAGTATACATTAATCCTACAACAGGTACTTAATCATATTTTATTATGTAACGATTCCATGTGAAGTTAGTACTAAGCATGGCAGACAAGAATGGAATCATGTAAACTGAACCAGAACATTCAACTTTCGAAGTATTTTAAATTGTAGGTGAAAATCACAAGCCAAACCACCACCGCCCGTTTTACTTTTAATTTCATTATTACATAACATATCCTTCTTTTATGAACCAAAAATATGACCTCCTGGCTGTCTTTCTTTTAACTACCTTCCAACACCAGGCCGATTTATGCAAAAAGCCACCATCTCCAAACATTGTGGGATGTTAAGTTCTCTTCTCGAAACATGTCTGTTGTATGACTTGAAAACAAAACATTCATTTACCTGGGATTTATTACCAAAAACACATAAAATGGAAAGCAATAATCTAAGTATACAAACATTTCCGATAGCGACTGCTTATGTGTTTTGTTACGTTTTAATGTAACTTCACATTTCCATATTGAAGCAACATTTTTAAAGTTTGTATATGTCATGGAAATTATAATTTGCAGAAATATTCGGAGAAAGACCAAGCTATGAACACCAGTTGTGCCTTGAACAACACGAGATGTTCATACAACGAGCGCTTAGTGCATATTAATATCTAGATGCTACATAGGCGATACTCTAAAACTGAATCTTTTTGTAGTGGTTAGAACGTTTCCTTGCTAAAACCATGAAAGAGATAGGAGGCAAGATTTGAAATAAACAGATATGAGTATGTTTAAATAAGTGAACACAGCTTTTGCTCAATTTGCTCGTATCAATAGATTTACCAACATTTTAAAACTTTTGGTTCTGAAACGCACGCTGAAAGCTTCCCCAATATTTCGAACTTCCCTTTTTGGAACAAAAGCTTGGCATGCACTCTCAGACATGCATGTCACTTAAATGTACAAATATGCAAATTAGCATGCGCCTGTTGGGTACATGTATGCAGGGAGATATATATATATATGCACATTCTTTGGCTTAAAGGAGAAAGGTCTTAGCAGGGGTTCAACACATTCATACAAGGAAATGGGACCTACCTTGATCCTGCACGTAGTATGCCAGAAACAAATCAAGCTCCTTGACCGATACTGTTATATGATGTGGCTGGACGCAAAGTGCTGGATTTGTGCAATGGGGAGATTTCATGAGCCGCTCTCCATCCGTACTTTCCAAAGGGATACCTTTAAAGAGGATCACCATGACTAGATCCAGACGCCAGACTTTGTCTGCCTGTCGCAGGCAGTCGATTCTCCTAATCTTACCCTTTTGGTCAGGATTGGACAACACACAGCACGGGTGTTTCTTCCCGGTAACAGTTAGCACAAAATCCTCCCGGTACTCTTGGCGGATATCTTTGCGCAGCT
The DNA here is from genome assembly GCA_900245905.1 of Lacerta viridis. Lineage (NCBI taxonomy): Eukaryota > Metazoa > Chordata > Lepidosauria > Squamata > Lacertidae > Lacerta > Lacerta viridis. Next base: position 326,596 of record OFHU01003673.1, read on the forward strand.
TGGCGAGAAGCCTGGAAGCCCACTTCTGTTTAATTTCAGGCTTTTCACTAAGTAGCTCATCCTTGACTGCTCTTTCCTCGTCCTTTGACATTCGCTTTTCATGTTTCTTAAAGTACTTGCGTTTTCGAGCCTGGAGGTTGAACCAAGTGTAGGCGATTGCACGGACGTGTGGGAGAAGTGCCTCGATGAATGGGTGAAATTCATCCTGTATGGGAGAAGAACGGTGGGGGGGGGGGAGAGAGAAAACTGAAAGATCAGTTCTGTTTGCATCGTGAAGGCAAGAGCAACAGTCCCTTCCCACCTCCATTTCTAAAGTAAAAAATGTGTGTGATATTCATTTTTTACTTATATATATATATGAGGTTTTAATACCATGAGCACTAGGCGCTTTTCGTTTTATTTAACCACAGTTCCAACTTCCAAAAAAAATAAATAAATAACTGCTCTAAAAATACTTCCACATTTAATTTCTGGAATTCGCATGAAGTTTTGGTTTGCATCAGATTCCCACCCCAACCCCTTCATCTTTGGCCCCCAAATGACAACTCAAATACAACTGCTTCTTAAAATAAAACAGAGCAATAAGTGGCTTCTAACATTTGCAGTTCAGACGTGCGACAAGCTACAGTACCATTTTTGCTAAGACATCCCAGCAGAACCCTTAAGAAGGTAGGTGCGAGTTGCACCACGCATTCCCCTTCCCCGTGGCACAGAAACACAAAGCATATGCGCGATAAGTGCGGTGCTACACAGCTCCCACTTTTGGAGCACGCTGTCAGCGAGAGACTGATAGCTCAGCAAAGAGCATGCGCTCATAAAATCTGATCCATTCTCTTATCAATAGCCCAACATTCCAGCGCTGAAACAGGGTCATTCCTGCGCTCGATGATGCCTTCAGAAAACATGGGGAAGTTAAGGAAAGGAGGCAAAGAGGAACATCACGTACAACAAGGGCCAAACCACCAAGTTTTATGCACTGAGCAATTCTACCTTTCCTTTCATAACTTTGCGAAACAAAACTTTACGCACTTAAGAATTAAAATCGCATCATTATTGCTGTCCCAGCAATTTTGCTCCACTCTACTGGGGGGGGGTCAAAGCCTTGCAGTGTTAGTTTATTTGTTAGCTGGTCACGAGTATGTGGCAACTATTTGGGGCCCCCCCCCAAAAAAAATCTATCTCAGGCGTACAATGAAAATGGACAACTTGGCACAAACTTTGCATTCTTTGTGCTTCAGCAGTCTGTGGCAGAGTGACATTAACACTGCATCGTTGGGTAAATCCTGCTTTTCTCAAATACGTGTTATTTATTTATAGTTCTAGAGAGCTCTTTCTATCATCAGGCTATTGGTAAAGGTTCATATATTATTTTCCTGGTTTTGATATTTAATGCAATTTAGATTTTATTCATTACTTTTGGCAATTATGTCACTTTGTGAAGCGGAAAGTTGCATCTTACAGGCATTTTTTTCTGTCACGTACGTAATTGTTTTGTAACCAAAACAGCCTAAACACACATGGCAAGTTACTGTATGGTTTTGAAAGAAAACTGTGCCAAAATAAGGGGAATATTATTGCGTCCCAACCTTTGGTATATGCATTTCTGAGTGGTTTTGAAGTTAATTTTTTTCTTCTTAGACTGTTTATAACTGGGTTTTTTTTTAATTTTAAAAAAATCACTCAATGTACTTTCAAACTAAACGTCGAAGTCATGTTACAAGGAATAGGATGCTGGTGCTACAATTGTTCCCTTAGAAATTCAAACTGTATTTTTCAGGAGAGCAAAATGTTAATACACACTGATAGTAACACGTGTTAAATTTGAAAACAGGTCAAACTGATTTAAATGAACCATTTTATATACAATATATATTTAGGATGGAGGTGCACATAAGACTAAAAGATTGAGTAAGTTTTATTGCTTTAATAATTACTGCATAGATTGTGCAAGCTGCTGGTTTTCAACCCAAGGAATTAGTGCTTAACAAATAAAGCTATGCTTGTATTTTTGTTACTTAATGTTCTGTACACTAAGCCTTGCATTTTTAGAAGTAAAGAAAACAGAGGTCTTCAGAATTACTGCAGGTTTGGTTTTTTTTTATTAAAAAAAAAAACCATAAACCTTCCCTTCTACAGAGAGGAAAATGAACTAAAATAGAATGGATAGAATAAAACTCAAAACCATTACAATATATAGTGAAGCAAAGTGACAAAAGAATCATTAAGTGATCAGTAGTTTCCCTGCAGAGTTTTGAAGATTTCTGTCACTTTGAGGGCTACACCATGGAAAGAGTTAAACCACAATCTGCTCTTTGTGTGGGAAGGCAGCACAGCTCACAACAACCACAGCCCATGATAAGACTTCCTTATCTCAATGTGTGTGTGTGTTTTTGTTGTTGACTACTACAGTTTATTTCTTTCCTTCAAAAAAAAAATTGACCATGCAAAACAGCTATTACAGAACTCTGGACTTTCATAATACATATAGAAGGAAAGTGGCAAAGCATGCCGATTTGCAAGAAATGAGTGAAGTGGTGGTACCCGGTAGTTTTTAAATTACTGTGAAAAATAGATTTAAGATCGCATAACACTGATGCCAAGGAAGTGCCCTATTCTGTCAGTGATATAGTCCAAGTAAAGTATTGTGGATCTTACCAAGAAAATTGTGAAGCCTCGGACTTCAGCATTACTTTTAGGCATGCACCAAATTTTGCCATAAAGCACCATTCTAAGCATGTTTAGTAAACCCCATCAAATTCAATGGAACTTACTATTTCAGTCCAGACAATACACCTAAATTTTGCCTATTTCAGCTATGGTTATTTCAGCTATGCTAATATCTGGAGCATAATGGATGCAAAGCTATGGGGGAATATATCTACTGCCATGGAAGTGGAAATAAGAACAGCAGTTATTTAAACATGGAACATATATATTTTTAAAAAATAATATAATATAAAATAAAAGTTAAACCCTAATACCAAACCCTGCCATTTTGTCGTAGCATAGAATAACTCTGTAACCTTCAACATACGCCTGGAATATTTTTTTTAAACTGCTTGAAAATAAACAACTCAAAGTTTATGCTAGCTGAGACCTGACATCACAGACATTCTCCTCAAAACTGTTTAAAGGGTCATTTATGAAAGATGGTATTTTGCGGAGAGTACTGACAGACGAAACGCTGCAAATAAAGACGCATGTTGCAATTGCATGTGGCAAGAATTAACACGAATAATCAGCAATCACAGCTGCATTTTGCAACCAAGATACAGTTGGAAAAGGTTTCCAAATGTTCTAACGTGCATTGGCAATTTGTACATTGTACGCATTGTATGACAACTTGTACGCATGGACAATCTGTACAAAAAAAATGTTTATTTAAAATGGTTTATATCTATTCTGCAACTGTAGTATAAAATGCTCAAGTTCTCTCTCCAGAATAGGAGCATGGAAAAGTATTTTCACATAACACCTTCTGTCCTTCCCATTGATTCATTTTCTTGTAGATGTAGGAGACTCCATAACAATATCTTTAAATGTATGCAAGCTGCTTTGATTGACTTTTCTGTTCTAAACTGAACCATAAGCAATGTAGGGGGAGAAATAAATTACAGCAAAACCTTTAGGTTTGCTGGACTTGCTTATGCAGCCAAACTATTAAAAAGTTCCTTAGACTCTGAGCGTTAAAAAGCATCTAGCATCTATGCCACAGACCTCAGCAAAGAAAAACTTTTATTAATTGTACAAAACTGAGGAGGAAAGTATTCTATTACTAATCCTCCATTCTGCGTAACAAATATAGATCTCACAGGTACGAAATTCCAGCTGACATCTCACTGTTCTGTCCTACTGAGTGTATATGAGTGTGATCCCAAGTTCGTGTGCTTCGGATCACATTCTTAAAATACAGTAACATTTCCACTTCAAAGAAAAAGTGGGAAAGTCAGGCATACTGAATTATTTTTACTTCAGTGGCTCCTAAGATTTCTGTGCACAGATATTTTATAAAGCACTGTCAGGACTACAACCACAACAAACATCAATCAAGCATGGGGAGTACGGCAGTTTTGGGGTTTAATTTTGCTAGATTTTTCCCCACAAATGGTATATACAGCACAGCAATATGCCATTCAGTATTCAGAAATTAGTGACTTGCAAATTGACAGAGCGAAAAGGACTTAGAAAAACGCTAGACGCACAGAACTTCATTTCAAAACTTGGAGGTATGTCTTAAAACCACTCAAGAAGTGTTAAAATAATGTATTGCTAGGCTTGCCATGAAACTGTTTGGAGCAGTGGGTTGTATACAAACTGAACCCTGAACAAACTTCTTATCTTGCATAAACCAAAAGTGATATTTAACTATGCATATGGCAAACAACTGATAGAACTCGCTCAAGAGCATTTGTGAAAATATTCTTTAAAAAAAAAAAAAAAAGCACAAGAAAGGAGGCAACTAGGCAGGAAATAACAACAGACCATAACATATACATTACAACTGGAGGTGCCTTTTAAAGTTTCAACTTTGAAGGTAAATTATGATACATATCTTGTATCAGCACAGAGTACCAAATAACGAAATCAAGGCAGCGTTCATGTATTTGTAAATAAATTCCACTTGAACTAGCCAAACTTATTTCTATGCAAATGTTCCCAATACGGAGGTGGAAGTATCAAATTTTGCACGCAGCAGAGTACCTAGTCAATGAAAAAAAATTGGTAATGCTGTATGTCTAAGTCTATTACAATATACCTATATGCTGGGATGTTGACTGTTTTTAACATTTCAAATATCTTACAACACTTTTTCCCACCAGTGAAGTTTACGTTCACTTGCCGAAAAGATCCCCAAGTTAATCACACTTTGATGCCAAACAAAATATAAACAATAAAAAACGTGTCAGCCAAAAAGCTACATGACTGTATCTAATCACTGAATAAGCCTTATCGTTGTTTAAATCTTCATTCACAATGCTATGAATGCCTCAGTCCTTTGGAATCACAATGGCCTCTAATTGTCAAATGAAATCTTAATTATTTAACTATATCGCAATGTATGCCACAGAAATATTAAACAACTCGGAGCCTTCTTTCTTTCCACACCTATTAGTCACATAATTGCAGATTAAACCATTCAAATTGCACCCTGCTAAGATTTTAACTAGAACTGTTCAGAACTGACCTAGAGCTTCACCTTTTACCTGAAATATACTCTGGCCACTTAACGATAAATGTTACACACGTTACACGCTATAGACCCTTAACATCTCACATGGCACTATGCTGCAATTTATACTGCATCTGAATCTGCAATCCGTTTCTTATTTATTTATTTATTTATTCTAAAGCTTTTATCCTGCCAATCATCACAAAAGACTCACCATATGTTAAAACTATAAATACCTTCTTTGCATCAAAGCTATTTGCAGTTAAATCTTTTTTAAAAACATTATTTGTCCAAATGCTCTACCAAGTAGTAGAATTTATATGCAGTACATAAAATTGACTCTTTCTAACGTCCGAAAGAATAAGCAAGCCTGCAGGCCAAAAGTGACAGCAAAAGTTTAATTTTGTTTCTGACCTTGTACGTCGACTTTACTGTATAAAGTTACAAAAACCGAAGTAAAGAAGGGGAAATGTACTAGATAGCCAAATGAGAATTCCTACTGCTCAGAGACCTTTTCTTTTCTTTTCAAACGAACCTCACATTACTGGAAAGGTTATACAGTATATGATAAAATTCAGCATGGGAACATATTATGTTACCACTGTCAATGCTTAATTAAAAATAATGGAACACTTTCTCCTTTTTTTCACTCAGATACCTAAACAGAAGAGCTGAAACGATGGTATGCAGCAATAGTATTTTCTGATGTAGATCAATACGATTCATACCTACATTTTCATTATAGACTTTTCATTGTTTCCTCCAGAAACAATTTAACAATATGTAACAACATCACCGGCACTTAAATAAAACAAAATATTGCATTCCTTGCTTCTTCCGCCCCGCGTCCTTCCCGCGCGCAAACACACACACATCGAAGAGTTAAGATTTACACAACTTAACAAAACACACGCAATACAGCTGATGTTTCCCCCCCCCCCCAAAAAAAAAATCCGAGTGGCTCGAACAGTTTGCAACTCCTACAAAAGCTTGCCGAGCGCAAGTTTCGTGTTTTGTTTTTTCGGATTTGTAAGAAAAGGCGATTGATATATATATATATACCTGAGTGAGACAGATGGGAGAATACATCATGACTTCGCTCTGAGAATGCACTTCTGCGGAGAGAAAAAGTATCAAAAGCGCAACGGTCTCATCTGTTCATGTTACAGTCATCGGGCGAAATCGGAATCAGAAGGAGCGACCGCGGAACGCTGCGAGTTCCCGACAAACTCCAGTCCTCCTTAAATAGCCAAAGAGATTCAAGTTCACTCCGAGCGCTGGATTTCCCGGGGTGAAATCCAATCTGCACTTTTTAACCCTCTTGTTCTCGGAGACTCCGTCTTGTTGGTGCTGCTGCTGCTGCAGTTGCTGCTGGTGGATTGGGGCTGGGGGGGGGGGAAGAAACCGGATGGATGGAATGCAGAAGGAGTTAAGGAGGGGGGGGGTTGGCGAGACTTTTCCCTTCCCTCGCTCGCGCTGCTGCCTTTTGCACCCACCACCACTTACTACCACCACCCCCACTTCTTTCTTTCCCGGATCTGCAATAGCTCTTGGAGAAGGTTTTCGCGGCGCGGGGGTTGATACACCACGGTACTGTCAAACCCCGTTGCCAAAGTTCAAGGTTGCTGCGGCGGCGGCGGCGGCTGCGGCGGAGCGGAGCAGGAAAGAAAATCCTGGCGCGCGCGGTGATGGCAAGGCGAAAGTTTGCAAAGGAAGAGAGCCCTGTGCGCTCGAGCGCCAGCCCGGGAGTGTGCGCGCGCGCGTCCCCCCAAGGCTGCAAAACACTTTGCAGCAGCAGCAGCAGCAGCAGCGCGCAACCGCCGGGCTCCTCTCGCAGCAGCAGCAGCAGCAGCAGCAGCCTGTGCCTCTCTCTCTCTCTCTCTCTCTCTCTCTTTCTCTCTCCCCCTATCCTCCACCCCCTTTCTCTGTGGATAATGTTCAGAGCCTGCTTTCCAAACGCCCACTGTAATAAAAATGATCTCTTGAAAATTCAAAACGATCAATCTCTTTCTTCTCTTCCCCCCCCCACCCTTCTTCTTCTTCTTCTTCCCGTCCTCCTCCTCCTCCTCCCTCCCCTTCCCCCTCCCTCCTTTACGATCTCCTTTCTGCAAGACCTGGGCGTTCAAGAAGAAGAGGACGGTGTGTGGGTGTGGGTGCAAGTGCGTGTTTTTTTGGGGGGGGGGTTTGCATTGCACCGAGCGCACTTCTCCAGGTCCGTTCAGTCCCGTCCCCCACCCCCACCCCAGCTCAAGCTCTGCTCCCCCACCCCCAAATCAGACTTCCAGGATTTCGGTTTATTATTTAATTACACCATCGACGCTCGCCCTCCTCCTCCCCCAGCTGCTGCTGCTGCCGCCGCCGCCGCTGCAAACACATTCCTTTCCAAGCCCCCTCCCTCGCCGTGCCTTTTTCCTCTTTATTAATCATCTCGCACTGTACGAGAGCTCGGCTGCTGCCCATTTCGCAAACATGCTTTTGCACTTTCTCCCGATCTCGCCCTCCCCTTTCTCTCTCCCCCCCCCCCATGGTTAACCGTTAGGGGGAACTCTGTGCTGGGAGAGAGGAGGGGGGGGCGTCTGGGTTTGGGAGAGGAGGACGCACACTGGGGAGATGGGGGGGGGGCTGGACAGGGGGAAGAGAGAGATTATTTGCGAAGCGCAAGTTCCCCGAGAGCGCCAAAAGAAGGGAACAGCCCAACTTCGCTCCTGAAAAGCTCCCGCTGGAAAATTCCCGCACAGGGGAAAAAAAAAGTGGGGAGGAGGAGGGAACAAAAAAGGGAAAGTGCGGGGGAAAGCAACCCCCCCCCTTTAAAAAAAAAAAGTCCGCCGCTCTGTGGACATTCGATCTCGCAGATGCGGGGGAGGCGTGCGGGGGCTACAAAGCCGGAAACTTTGCCAGCTCGCCACTAATTAGCCAAACAAGAATGGAGAAGGGGGGGGGGAGGAAATGTGCGCCGGGGGGTCTTCCTTTGCAGAGGCATTCCCAGCACGGGCAGCGTCTGCAAACCTCGCTACCCTGTCGCCTTGCATGTGGAGCCAAGGTCACTGCATTGTGTAGCGAGTGCTGGGTGGGGGAGGAAGGGCCAAAGTGGGGGGGTCTCTCCCCCCCCGTTGCAATATGGGGCTGGGCGTGCTCTTGCAGAGACCCTGTGACGGAACGGAGTTGGGTGGTGGCGGGGAAGGAGAGGAGACGCCCTCCTCCCGGGGAGCCCCTTCCACGTGGCCCCTATCCCCCCCCCCCGCCCGGCGGCAGAGGAGCCGCCGCGCTCACACGGGTGTGCGCTGCTCGGATAGGCTGCTTTCCCGTCCCTCTCCGGCGGGCTTTTTTTCCCCCTCCTCAGCTCAGCTCAGGGAGGGAATGGGTAGCGGGTTTCTCCTGAGGGGGGAGGAAAGGAAAAAAGCCCGCGGTAGCAACACACTAGTCTGCTTTCAATCTCGCCAGCCAGCTCGTGCCAGGGAACTGAAAAGAGTTCGCGCGCGGGTTGCAGCCTTTTTTCGCTTCAAGGAATGCAAGCGAATTTAAAAAAAAAAAAAAAAACGCAGGCCGACCAGGTTCTCACACGGTGCGAAGATCCGGGAATATACTTTTGGGAACGTGTCCCCTCTCCCTTTTCATTCAGACTCGAAGTAACACAACACCCCCCTCGCGGGTTGACAACATAAAGGAGAGGTTGCAAAAGGACAGCCTCCTTAGGTTGCCAACTGGGAAATTTATTTTCCAACTTATTGCACCAGAACATTGCAGCTGTGTAAAGGGGCACTCCTTTGCTTAAACGCGCCCAACGCTCACGCTGCCCTGCCTCAGATTCTGCAGACTTTGACCTGATGAACCAAAACAGGCAAAAGCGAGACTCTTCCACCAGGCCAGCGCCCGCCTGCCTCACTCAGGTAAACTTTCCTCCTTGGCCTCTCCCTCCAGGCCCTTCCCCCCGCTGTGTAAACTGTCCTGAAGGGACCAGTGACTTTTCCTTTTTTCGCAAAGTGGGATTTATTCACGTCAGGCATTTCACAAGGACACATCAAGAGAAGCGGGCAGGTTGAAGTCAACCATGAAATGGTCACTTTTTAACCCCGTCCTGTCCTCATTAGGGAAATACTCAAACACAACCCATTCTCAAAGGGGTCTCTTAATGAGGAGAGCTTGCCAAGTTGAGCAGCTGCAATTGCCATAAATTTACAAGCCGGAGGGAGGGGGGGGGAAACGAGAGAGGGGTTGGTACAAAGTAGGTAATGTCAAAGCAAATGGCTATGGCCAACAGATTAACCCTTCAAAGGCAGCCCACCTCAACTGTAGGTGCACTTCCCATGGGTGTAAACCCATAGAAATAACACTTTAACCCTCTCTTATTAAGGAGTGCTGTAAAGTGACCACTTATAGAGTACTTCACATTAAAATAAGGTTATTTCAGAGTGAATCACACACAATTTTTTAAAAAATATCAGAAAATGCTCTAAGGCCTACAGGGTGGGGAGGGGTTGACAATCCCTTGTGAATAAACATTCAGCATGTCCTCCATTAAACTGCCATAAAAGACAAATTCAACAACTTACTTGAACGTACCTTTTTTTCAGCTGTTGGGACTCTTGAACAACAAGACTCTTTATAAAACACACACAAACCACTGACATGGCAATTTTATGAATGACCCAGATTAAATATATATGTATGTATATCCAAAGCAGCCAAAATCTTTATATATCTTTAATAGCACTGGAGGTAAAGTAAGTGACCTGCAGCACCCCATACCAGGGGGATGAAAAGCGTTTCCCCAATGCTACTCTCTGGAAACTGACCCAAAGGTGGGATCAGAAGGAACTACTCTGTATTACAGTGCTCCCCATTTCCATTCTCCAGAGCTGGTTGGGGAGGGTACCACGGTCAATGGTATGGAAAGCTGAAGAAAGATCATCAAGAAGCAGAAGACTGGTCACACTCCCCTGACCCTCTCTGTAACGGTCATCCATTAGGGCAACCAAGGCTGACTTAGTCCCATGGTCAGGCCTGAACCCAGACTAAGACCAATGGGTTTCATTGGAACTGATATTCCATAAGAGGGTAAGAAAACCCTCCTGAACCGGCCCAATGGCCCATCTAATCCATCACCCTGTTCTTATGGTAGCCAACAAGATGCCTGTTGGGAACCCAAGGAAACACACGGTCACACAGGGGCGTAGCAAGGGGGCGTAGGGGGCGGACCGCCCCACGTTCCATAATGGAGGGGGTGACAAATTATCAAGGAACAATTACTGCCCTACTAGGGCAGTTCATAAAAAAAACTTTTTTAAAAAATGCCTGCTCCAAAGGTCTTATCTTACTATACTAGGGATTATATAGCTATATATGAAATTTCATGCATATCGGTTAATATCTTGACCCTCCTCCACCAAAATAGCTGTTCACTTGGCTGTTTTCCTATGTCATGAAGGCTGAAATTTCAGTTCAGTGGAGCACTTACTGTTCCCAACCCTAACCCTGTGGAAAGCCATCTAATTAGACTTTAATTTGATTTTGAGATGTTTTTAGGAGGTAATTTAATTATTGTTTGATTTTATACCAATGTTATGTATCTGATGTTAGCCACCCTGAGCCCGACTTCAGCCGGGGAGGGCGGGATATAAATAAAAGGTTTTTTTATTATTACTTGTTATTATTCCTTTGTAAGAAAATATGAAATAACGTAAAACCATTTTTGCAGGGGGGGAATCAAGGGGGGGGTTGACAAGAAATTTTCCGCACTGGGTACCACCTGACTTTCCTACGCCTCTGCGATCACACTGCACTTGTGTGATCACAGAAGTCTCAGGTTGTAGCATCCCTTTCAAGCTATGAACTTTTTGGTGGCCTTGGACAAGCTACTGCCCAGCAGAGATAATACTGATGACTTACCTCCTTACAGGGTTGTTGGAAAGACTGTTGTAATGTGAAGAACTTTTGAGTAGACTGAAGTGCTCTTTGCTCACACATTACTCACATCTAGGAATCTCCATGTGATTAAGGGGAAGTAGGGCTGTGCAGATGTCCTCACCCTCAAGGCTGAGCAGGCCCCACATCTGACACGTGTGTTAAGAAACAGAGGGTCTAAGTGAAGGTCTTCATAATACCTCTGTGCAGTCAGGGTTCCAGCTCCTGGGGAACCCTATGCATGTAGGCATAGCCTTCACCTGTACAGGTGTCCACACCTAACATGTAAATGTCAGGGTCAAAGGAGATCACGGGACTGCAAGGGCCAGCAGCACAGCCCCATAATTTTTTGATCACCTAATATGGGCTTGGGCAGAGTACTTCCATTTACATGGTTCCATTGTTTCATAATTCTCTGCCACTGTTCACCACCTCACGTGCAACATGTGCACAGAATTCTGTTTTTCCCTGTAACTGAACTTTCGCAGCAAGTCCATCAGTTTTGTGTAATCACAATGAATACATTTTAAATGTCTCCTTCCTTTCATCTCTGAAAGCAGGCAGTGGATCAAGGTAGTTTTCAATCTTAGAATTACGTTCTCAATGTGAACATCAAGCTTCATGGTACAGTACATGGAATCATAGAATTGGAAGGGACCATGAGAGTCAGGAATCTCAGCTAATGCATCCATGACAGATGGCCATCCAACCTCTGCTTAAAAACCTCTAAGGGAGGAGAGTCCACCTCTTCTTGTGGGAGTCAACTCCACTGTTGAACAGCTCTTACTGTCAGAAAGTTCTTCTGTATGTTTTGCCGGGATCTAGTTTCTTGTAACATGAAGTCATTGGTTCTGGTCCTACCCTCTAGAGCAGGGGTCCCCAAACTAAGGCCCGGGGGCCGGATGTGGCCCAATCACCCCGACGGTCTGGGAATCAGCGTGTTTTTACATGAGTAGAATGTGTCCTTTTATTTAAAATGCATCTCTGGCTTATTTGTGGGGCATAGGAATGGTTCATATATTTTTTCAAAATATAGTCCAGCCCCCCACAAGGTCTGAGGCCCCCTGCTGAAAAAGTTTGCTGACCCCTGTCTAGAGCAGAAGAAAACAAGCTTGTTCCCTCTTCCATGCGACAGCCTTTGAGATATTTGAAGATGGCGATCGTACCTATCCAAGCTGTCCAAAACGATCGTGAATCAGTACAAAACTGATTTTGAAGGGAGATCTCAAACCGCTAACAAACAGAAAACACGACAACATAGAAAACTAAATTGAAAGCTTCACTTGGTTTTGACAATAAATATCCAGACTTGCACTGGATCAGTCCCATCTAGAATCATACATCACACTGCATTGGCTAGTTTGATCCTTTCCAAGGGCTGCGGCACCCATACTGTTGTTATTGTAGCACTGGTCACTCTAGGACAACTTAGCCCAATTTGCTTGCACAATTTGGAAGCACTTGAGGTGTTGTACTCAACCATCATAGCCCAGCTCCTCATCCCTGCTTGGACACTTAGAGAGGGTGTGCAGCTTTGTAACATGAAGGCTGTATAGGGTAAGTCATTCAAACTATTATAACCTAGGGATAGGCCATTTTCACAGGTATCACAGTGGTGACAGCAACATGTATTATTGTCCGTAATCGCCAAAGATGCTACACACACAAGAACAGCATCCATAGCATGTTTTTGTTCACGTCAAGAGAAGTAAGTTAAATAAGCTAATTGCTATGGCACACAGCTGATAGGTGCACAGCTGCTGGCTTTATCACAATACAAAAAAGGGAGCAGTCACCTATGGAAGCGATCCTTTTACATACATACACACACACATACACACAGCATACATATTCATAGTGTAAGGAAGCTGTGAAAACACAGATAACCAATCTTCATTTCCCATAAGAGGAAATAAAGTAAGAGACAAGAGCTCAGTGACGTCTGGTGCAGGGATGGGAAGCCTCCTGAAAACTACAGTATGATTCTATGTCTGTCCTCAGGTGCCCGACAGATACAGATTCACTCATTGACACACCAACAAACCAGCAATACGAGCTTAACAAACAGCACTGCAACTGCAGGCTTTTCCAGGAACAAGACTGAAAGCAAAGAGCAACCAAGCCCATTCCATAAAGACATCCTTCAGAAGGGAGGAGAAATTCTTTTGTGATTCATCAAAATGAATGCCCATCTTTAATAATCTAAGCATAATAACCACATGCTAGCAACATTCACCAGCTCTAGAAAGTTTCTCCCGAGGATATGAAGTACAGTAATTACTTAAGAGTATACAGAAGCATAAACAGGTAACACACACATGCCAACCCCAAACATGCTCCTGGAGGATATTTTACTGTAGAGTGTCATTTGCTGAATTAACGCAATAAATAGGTTTTGTGAGAAATAGCTCCTCTGCAGAAGCCAAAACATAGCAAATTGCACTTAAGTATGCATAATTCAACACAGGAAGGCAAGACAAATATGAGGAATACTCTGCCAGAAAGTATAGAACAAGTCCTCCTTTATTCTACACAAATGTACCATATGACTTAAACCAATTGTACAGCTCTCAGTACATTTCCTTTTCTTATGCACGTCTGTTTCTGAATATTTATCTTTTGACGGTGCTCAAAACACATGAAAACCCTGCAACTGTTTCGCTCATGTCCACAATTCTATAATGATATCTGATAACAAGTTTTAATTTTGACTGCTGTGGAGGGATATAAGCAATCAGTCAGCTGGGCCATTTGAGAATGAAACATATAGCATTGTCTTAAATAGTACTTGAAAGTATGCCCTCAGAACCCAAGAATCAGACAGCACAGAATACTGCGAGAGAGAGAACCCAATTAAGAGTCTTGTGTTGCTTGCACTACAGTGGAACACCTCCAGTCTTCCTGAGATGGGAAGAATTAGACATTTGTGAATAAGAGAAGGAAACAAAAGTTAAAATAGGCTACAGAGAACTTTCCATAGTACAAAAAGTACCCTTTTAATATAGCCACATACCTTATTTGTATCTAATTATATGTCTAGATAGCAGAGAATACTCTGCTACTTAGACTTGCTCTTCACCCCTGCTCCCGACATCCCAGACATATGTATATATTTATATTTGTCTTGGGGGACAACATTAAGTTAAGAAATTGCAATGTTAATTATATTACTGCCGGTATAAACATGCACAGTTATTAAAGACGTCGCATACCAATCTGTCTGCCTAGATTTCAAGCATATGTACAGTTGAAACTCACCGAGCAAGCAGCACTGATTTCAGTGCAACATACGAGGTTAGCCAGCTCAACTGTATGCTTAATCAAAAACTAGAAACTCTGAAAGGTCGGGTTAGCTTTCTCCACCCCACACCCCAGCCACTATTAGACGACGATTCAGTGTTTCGTTCTATTGGGCTCAGAAACAAATGCTCTTATTCTTTCTGCCTTAACGCACGATGCTGAAAAACTTTGCACACACATTCCAAAGTCCTTTGGCAATTATATTTCTAAGAGGGCAGAGAAAGCAGAAAAGGAAAGCCCTATATCTGGATCACTGATAACATAGGGAGTCTGTCCATTGTGCGACAAAGCTCTACTTTATTTATAACAGCACTGTAAAACCCAGATGCAACATGAATACATTATCTCAGAAAGTTCTATTACATAAAGATGTCTTTCCTCCCCTCTATACATTAAAACATATATTGCCTTTTAGTTTATTCCTATTTACATACTACTGTTATTATTCCAATATAACATTAGGACGAGAATACCATTCACTCATGATACTTTTTTTAAAAAATCTGTATCTTGTTCAAAACTCTTTATTTGCGTTCTAAAGCTATTCCTGTGTGAGGAATCAGTCTTCCAACTAAACTTAAGTGCGTTTAAAAACATTTACAAGCATTGTAGTTTCACACCGTGCAGATTTGTAATACAGCAATACTGTACATTTTAAATCAGCAACACAGTCGGTGTTCCTTGGAAAAATAAAATAAAAAGCAAGTTAAATACTGTGCTACAAATCTTTGCCGAACTGTTTCTCTGGGTATGGGTGTGTTTTTGCATGTGCAAGCACACATGTGCTCACCTGTTCAGCAAAAAGGATTTTAATTTTAACTTTAATTAGAAAATGACTGCAATTGGAAAAAAATAAATGGAATTGCCACGATTTGTAAACGCACATCAGATTTTTATGCGTTTACAATTCGGCGTTACTATTTTTATTTTATTTTATTTTATTAAAAAGCCACAGAGTGAAACTGCACTCTGGCTACTAAGCTGTGAATTAATGTCCTCGCTTAGTAAAAGTTTTCCTAGTCAAAGAAATGTGTGCACATAATTCATGCATACTTCTGAGTATGCAGCTATTTAAATGTTTGTGGTGTGCGCACACATATCTCCCTCACAGCCTGTGTGCTTGACCTCTGTCCACATATGGTTTGATGGTGTCTCTTAATAACCGAGCTTCCTCCATTTCGCAGACCAGAAAATGCAAACATCAGACCTCAAATATAAAACTGAAAACCACAACGTCTTACGTTACACAACTTAAGAAGTTTCTGCCCTGGCTGCAAAAAAGAAAAAAAGAAAAAAAAAGGTCAGGTTCACTCAACCCTCACTTTCACCAAGTAGAACAAAGGAAACACTAATGTATTGATCCGAAACTACCTAAAGAACCAGTTACAACATTTTTCTAAAACTGCTGCATTTAAAAAAAAAAAAATGTTTCTAATTGTAGTTGCTTTTTTTAAAAAAAATTCCTGGGCTTCCTACTTAAAAGTTGGTCAGGATCACTTCAAAGAATTGCTCGCGTTAATCTTGTGTATTTTGGCGCCTTTTCCCCTGCAAGCTACTGCACTGCACTGCAAGCGGGGCGGGGCGGGGGGGGGATCCCAGAGATCTTGTCTGTCCCGTCTCAAGTTCAATGGCAGCATTTCCGCAGGAGGAGGAGGAGGAGGAGGAGGAGGAGAAAAAGATGGCCATGTTCGCAGCCCTCATAATAATTCAGATCACGCCACATCGGCATCTTGTGTCAAAGTCGAACTGGCTTGTCGAACTGGCTTCCCCGCCCCCTTCAAAGCCAAGAGCTGCCAAGTCTTCACACACTCCGCATTCAACCACAACTTAATGGATGGGATATTGTGCATTAAAATGTGGCCCAGACACAGGCGGAGAGACGACAAGCGGGAAGAGGCAGGCACAGACCCGGGGAAAGGAAATCATAAAAGGGAAATGCACAACCTCCCAGGAAAAGAAACAAAACAAAACTCAACCACAACAGTTGAGAACTGCGGAGGGAAACAACAAGCAAAGCCACACACAAACACACACACAAAAAAATAGTATTTCAGAGGTGCAAAATAAACAATACTGTTGGATATCTCCATATTAGCTTGCAATCAAACAGAATGCAGATGCATGCATGCATTTGCTAATAACAAGCTACGTTTGTATTAATTGGGGGGGGGAATGACGGGAACGCCACACACACCATGGGTAGCAAAAGACCAGATTAGCAAAAAGGACGCAAAAAAGGCACACATCTACAACAAGCAAAACGGGACTACCGAGCTGCAGAATGAATCAAACCCACAATTCCTGTTTAATCTTTCCAAGTGTTTAACGGAGACCCGTCAGCGAAAGGAGGGAGGGGAGAAGGTTGGAAACAGGAAATGTGACCAAGTTCAGCACTTTGGGACACAAAACTCCCCACCGACAGTTTCAAAGTGTGACCCACACACAAAAGCTGCCAAGACTTGGGGGGGGGGTTGGTGGGGGGGAAGAGGAGATAAGGGGGAGCACAGCAAAACACAACACACAATACAACTACTTTTAGAGCTCATCCTAGAAACCCAGAAATGTCGACAAAAGGGGGCGAATATACGGCCTCCACTTTGCAAACCAAAAGACACAATCATCTCAAAGGGGTTGGGGAAGGGGGGGGGGGAGGGGAAAGGAGAACAGCCAGCAAGCAACTTCGGAAGGGGAAAGGGAAAAAAGAAACAAGAAACACAGTATCGTTTCCAATGCCACATACCATTGTACTGTATTGCATTAAACGTATGGGATCCTGAATTCTGTAACACAACACGGGACCGTTGGCTTCACATTTCTCAGTGAACAAATGGGCTGCGTTTCTCAAGGAGTGCTTGTTTTTTTTTTAGTTTTGTTTGTTTTGTTTAGATTTTCCCCAGAGTAAAACCTCCTGTCTTTTTTTTTTTCAACGTATGGATAGGTAAATCGACAGAGATTTTTTGCTTTAAAAAAAAATTAAAAAATCGAAGAAAGAGAAGTATTTGCTCTTGTATTTTGTTTTTAAGGCAATCGGAGAGAGGGAAGAAGAAGAAAAATCTTGATTAGATGAGGTTTTTTTTGCGGGGGGTAGGTAAGGAGGAGAAGCAGCCAAGGCAAAAAAAAAAGAGAGATGAAAAAAAGTCTACAGGCAGTGAGCGGCCCCCCCGCCTCCTCCTTTCCCTCTTTTTCAATCTTCCTTCCTCTTTTGAGTTGCAAGGCTGGAGAGAGTAGGCTGTGGTTGCTGACTTGAACGTGGTCCAGGAGAGGCTGAGCCCTTTTTTTTCCAGCGGGGCTGGTCTCTATGTGTGTGTGCATGTGTGTGTGTGTGTGTGTTTGTGTGTGCGCCTGTGTGTTGCTGCCTCTTTCTCCCCTCTCTCCCCCCCCCCCCCCGCGCGTCTGGCTCTGCAGAACGGAGTTGCGTACTTGGCCTCCTTCCACCGCGCTCCTATTGGCCAGCGCCGCGGCGGCTTTCCCCCGAAGCACCGCCCACTCAAGCTGCCTTTCGCCTCCTCCTCCTCCTCCCTCCTCCTCCCGCCTTCCTTTCCTCCCCTCCTCCCTCCCTTCGGAACCCGTGGGAAGCAGCGGCTCTTCGCTTCCGCCTGGCGGCTGCATGAAACCCAACCGAGGGAGGGAAGGGAAGAAGAAAAGGGAGGGCATGGGAGAGGATTTTTTGCATATTCATATCCGAGCAGCCAATCAGCGCCGGGGGGAACCGGAGCCGGGGACCCGCAGTAAAGTATGCCGTTCCAGACAGGTCAGAGACCCTGGAATCACCGCATGTCAAAGAAGTCTGCAGACTCTTAAACAAAAGTGTGTGTGTGCGCGCGTGTGCACGCGCGCAAACGGGCGCGCGCCTGCTGGAGAAGGAAAAAAGAACCGAGGCATTTCCCCCTCTCCTAAAAGTTAAATGTTACGTTAAATCCCAATATAATTTGCTTTGTGGGGGTTACAGAATACGGTATTTGTTGAAAACCTGATTACTTGATAACAGCAGAACAACAACGCCTGCTGCAAACAGAAAATGAGAATGGGAAGAAAAGAACAAAAAAACCCATCTTTGAATAAATAGGGGTTTGGGGTGTGTGTGTTTTTTGTAGTAGTAATAGTAGTACTTTTCAACAATAACACACAGTTATCTCCTCCTCTCCTTCTTCTTTAATTGATTAAATAAAACTTAACACCATCTCTGCAAATAATAATAATAATAATAATAATCATAGCATTGAGTTTGCAACATCATTTTCCATGATCTTAAAACATGAATGGTCAGTGGAGAGCTGACACTAAGTTAGCATTTGTGAAACTAGTACCTGTCCGTAAGAGTCTGGGTCACCCGTCTCCTAGCTAAGTTAATGGAAATAATCAGATGTGCAAGGAATACAGAATTAGCCTCATTGTAGAAATACACCCGGCCAGAGCTTTTGCAAACTGCCAATTCATTTACGTAGCTAAATTTGGAAACGAGGCAAACCTCTAAAGGCATCCAATTTTTTTTTTTTAAAGCAAACTAACAATTGCATTTTATGTTTCCTCCTTTCTAGCAGTCTGGCATAGTTTAATAGCTTTACTTGACCTATCTTTGGTTTCCAACTGTATGAATATGTTCTTTCCAGCAAAAAAATCAGCCGGGTCAAAGCCAAAGGGAAGAGGGAAAAGAAGGTAGGATTGCCTAAGAAACAAATGCATCAGTTTCAACACGTTGGGGGCATACATCGTAATATTATAAAATGAAAGAGAGAAATAATGATTTAAAAAAGCAAATTATAATAATGTCTTTTCGTATTGCAAATGTTTCAAGCTATAAATATTGAGCTGTAATATAAAGGCATATTTGAATAATAAATTTCTTCTTGCACCATTTAAAAAGACTTTTTAGGCTGGAGCACGGCCTATGGAACTGTATAGACAACAGAGGAATAAAACACTCCTTTTACAGCTATCAACTTCTATTATTATAAGCAATAATATAAAGTACCAAGATGCTCATGCATTAGCTCAGTCACAATGACTTCAGAGGCTTCGCCTTTCAAATTAAACTGGCTGAATATCTTGGCGGTTTTGCTGCTGTTGTTTTACAGCTGAAAATTGTTTGTGAAATGGGCAAATACTGTCAGTGTAACACAAGACCTTACGATCAATTTATCCGACGTTATACTCAGAGTAGACTCACTGAAATAAATGGCCACGACTAACTTTGGTCAATTAACTCCAGCGATTCTAATCTGAGCGTAGCGTAGCTGGATACAACCCTTTGGTTATTAATTTAAACTAAACTTCTAAAAAAGAATTAGGAGTGTTCACATGAACAATTAATTAGCAAAACTTCGGGGGTGGGGGGGGGGGGAGCAGCTTGAAATACTCAGAAAATTGTTTGGGTCTTATTCCTCCCCCAAGCCACCCACATTAAAAATATCTGCGGGGGGGGGGGGATTTTGCACTGTACAGTGTTTGCATTCCCTTTGTTTAGTGAAAGTGATTGCTCAGGCGGTCTGTGCCATGGACTTTGCAAACTACATAACATCCAGTCAATTATCTGGTTTGCAGGCCTTTTTCCATGCCAGGGGGAACCTGTGGTTTCCCCCCTTGGTTTATAGAAGTTAAAAAACCACAGACCAAGAATGCTGCACATTATATAGCACACTTTATTAAAATGACTGCAAATACATTACAGAGATTTGGGGCTTTAGGACTTTTTTTTTTTAAGGCAAAGTCTGAAACCTCATCAGTGATGAGAATCCTGCAAGTCAAAAGGGAGAACATTGATGAGTTTGATATAGGGTGACCTTGTATTCATGTAACCTGGCCTAGCAATGCACTAACAGCATGAACTGAAGAGACACAGGCACCTAAAAGAGAGAGACTTTTATTATACATACAAGCTTGCATTTATATATCATTTTACTAAGAGTCTTAAAAAAAAAAAAAAAAAACAGTTTCATGCCATGACCCTAATTTTGGCATCCAGATTCCTGAATTTCATAGTATTCATGTGCCAGAAGCCTATAAACCAGGGTCATGCATTTTAGTTAAATGAAAAACAATGCAGTTGCAGAGTGAAATGAAATATTTAAACAAACAATACGATCAGAAAAAAAATCTCCTTATTCAACTTGCCACCCTGAGAAGAATGAGCATTGATGTGGACAAATGTACACTACTTCCTTGTGCTTTTTTAAAAATAAACAGATCACAGTGAGGTTATTGATATGTAGGCTGCAGACTTCAGAAATATATTTTGTATTGTGGGAGTATCTTCAGAATAAATGATCCGGAGAATGAAGCAGCCAGTTTGTAATTTTAAATTTCAGTTAAATCTACTTAACGGTGTTTCCACATAACCTCCACAAATTTAACGTTCAACAACAACAAATATTCACATCAACAAATTTAATTCTCCCCCACCTCAACCATCGCTTCAATAAGGGCAGCACTCTCCGAAATAGAGAGATTGAAGCTGCAATCCTATACAGTGATACCTCAGGTTACAGACGCTTCAGGTTATAGACTCCGCTAACCCAGAAATAGTAACTTTGCTTCAGGATGAGAACAGAAATCGCGCGGCGAGCGGCAGCGGGAGGCCCCATTAGCTAAAGTGGTACCTCAGGTTAAGAACAGTTTCAGGTTAAGAACAGACCTCCGGAAAGAATTAAGTACGAAACCAGAAGTACCACTGTACACCTTTACACCCCATTAATCTGAACTGGGTTTTCTTCTATGTATCACAGAATAATAGAGTTGGAAGGGACCCTGAAAGTCATCTAGTCCAACCCCTGCAATGCAGGAATCTCAGCACATGGTTCCCCGTCCAATCTGAAGCCATATCAGACCCTGCTTAGCTTTGCAAACATGCTAGCAATTTCTTTGCTGCACTAAATCAGACAATAAATCGGAGTAAACTTGTGTAGGGTTGCACTGTAAAATGTGTCTTATGGAATCTACACCAGTGAACACAGGGCTACTATAGAGAGAATGCAGAAAATGGACAAGTGTAGGTAATTAGAAGAAACCTCTTTTGCTCAGGAGGGTTGTTCTAAACTTCTTTTTTCACCTGCTGTCAACAATCGGTGAGCTTGAAAAATATATAATCTTATTGAGCTGAAACCTGTTTGTCAATTTACAATGCAAGCCTTTGCTTGTCTGCTCAGAGGTAAGTCCCACTAAGTTCAAGGGGGCTTACTCCCAGGTAAACAGAGCACAGGATAGCAACTTCACTTCGTCAAACCGTTATTGTAATGTTCAGCCAGGTTCTAATAGTCTGTAATGCTTCACAGAAACAAACAAACAAATTTAAAACTGTTGTTATTTGTTGTAATATGATCTCTTTACAGCTTGACCTTTAATTTTCACTTGGAATTTTAAGTGGTACAACATGAAACTTATACCACTAAAACTCCTTTTGTTTTATGGGACACGTTAGCACATCTGAAGTTGCTTTGGTTTTACATTGCATTCGGAGTGTTTGATTTAATGTACAAAGACCTAGGTATATTGTTTAATACATGGCTGCCTTTCCCCCCTCCCCCCCATCTTCCTAGGAACTATGTTCTCAGCTGCAGAGATTCCTTTGAGCATTCCCAAGGACTTGTTTTGAATTAATGACATTAAAACCCATATAGGAAATAATTTACATCAAAATAGATAAAGCACATGTTAAAAACTATAGCAAGTTAAGACAGCTGGAATCGCTAAATGTCTATATATAAACCAGCCTAGAAAAAAGAAAAGAAAAATATTCTAAAGAGTCCGAAGATCTCAATTGTGGAGAATCTGGACACCTTTTATGGTTGCAATTAAGGATTTAAGAGTTGGGAAATGCCTTTAACATTAAAGGAGGGTATTTAAAGCGACTATTTAGGCTCACCAAAAGAGGCAGGACAAGAAGTTAATATTTTTGTGACTGCCTTTACCTGGCAACAATTTATTATCACAGTCAGGTGACCAGAAGAGCACTATTATGATGAATTTCGCAAAAGAAAACAAAGACTGGGAAATCACACAAGTTTAACAATTTTGTCCTCCTACTTTCTTCCATGTAAAATTGCAGATCCTGATGGCTCCACTGTATGGCCAATAGCTGAGATTTTTTTTTACTCCTCTGCTCTCCTGTACTGGAGAAATAGAGCGACCCCTAAATCAGTTAACAATTTTTCTGCCCGTAAAATTGTAGGTCATAGTGGCCAATAGCTGAGGCAAACTACTCCCTGAGCTCTCCTGTACTGGAGAAATAGAGCGACCCCTAAATCAGTTATTTTTCTGCCCGGTAGGTCATAGTGGTTGAGGCAAACTACCTGATGATTGCATGTGCTGATTGTCTTGTAGCAGATTCAGAGTAGACTTCTCTTGAATTGGAGAGATAAAAATCTACACAGATGAAATGCAGGCAGACACATGTGAAAACCTTTGAGGACAGGGTACCCCGAGGCAGGTTCATTTTTTCGGTTTCCCATTAAGACTATCTGCACGTTTATATGGTCTACTTTGACGATTTCCTAGAGCGAGGCAGTTCTTAATCTGACATAAAGCGTGTCAGCCCCAAAGGCCACATTTCCAGAAAGAACTGAGCAGATAAAGTAAGGTGATGCAATCTTAATTTGCTACACACAGGGAGGCTGGCTAATATGTTAACAACCCTAATTTTGCAATAGACTGTCACATGATAAGCTGTAACATGCATCTGTTCTTGTATCTTGTTATCATCAAGCAGTCAACACAGCAAAAGGCAGCATGGGGAAGAGTTCAGAACCACCAGCCAAAGGTCAGGCTGGGTCAAGCAAAGGAAAGCTGTGTCAGTCTGGGGTCTGAATTGTGATGAAGGAAAACTAGAAAAAGATACTTCTATATTCCCAAAGTGAAATTTATGAGACAGAAGAAGGCTATACAGTATATATATCTCATCAGCAGCAGCAACAATATTAGGCAGGATTGGAAAACTGTCCCAAAAGGTCTTATGTAAACAAGAAACACACATATATATCAATAATCTTTTATTATTATTATTATTATTATTATTATTATTATTATTATTATTAAAAGGTTTTGGAGTTTTTCACAATAAAAGAACCTCACCTTCCCATTTATATAAATAATCTTAAAGGAAAAGTAATCAACAAATGTTCAGAAATTTGCTCTATTTTCATTTTTCTGTTGCTTAGTACAATCATGTCAACAATCATGTCTCTCGCTGCCTTTTTTTTTTAGTAGGATTTGAAATGTAAATATGTAATTGTGCTTTTCCTCACATGCTTTGCAAGATGACGACGTATGATCATAATTTTAATTCTAGGAAAACTAAACAAAAAATCCCATTAAAATGATTAATGTCCACTTAGAATTCAGACAAAGACTAGTATCCATTAACCCCTATGTGTACATTCTCACTTCCAAGTATCAAATGTGTGCTAAAAATTAAAAAAAAATATGTTTTTTTAAAAAATAACATAGAATATTGTTTTTAAAAGTTTTTGTTTGTTTGTTTAGGATAGCATGGATAAGATGAAAATACTGTAGCAATAGCAATGAATGCACAATACAATTCTGCATTTAAAAAATTGCACAAATTTTGCATTAAAAAAACTTTGTCCTGCAGTAGGCACCTGCAGGCATTTTGAAATCTGTGTTGAAATCTGTGGTTTAATTTTTTTTGAAAGAAAAACAGGGCAAAAACCTCCTACTTAAACACCTTATGTCATCACAGTGATTACTGATGGTATGTGGGCACTGTTGAAGCAAGTAACTTACTAGAAGCTAGCATCCGTATACAATACCAAACAAAGATTTTTTAAAAAATAAATACAGAATTGAATTGCAATTTAAGGGCACTGCATTCAATCCTGCACACTGAACAGATAGCCCAACCTGAAATAATGTATCCACAGTCCAACAGGCTATCAAAGTATTGGTGCAAGCCCTATTGATGCATTGCTTCCAGTAACAAAATTCTCATTGGTTGGAGTGATAATCAATTCTAGCCAGGCCTCTCCATGAAAAAGTGAATGCCAGACACCACAAAGGAAAGAACCTGCCACATTTCTTGATCCAGACCACAGCAACTCCTTAGGCTTGAACCCAGAGGCCTTCATTTCCTCTACACTTCCGTTCTGCAGAATGCCACTCTGCAAAAAATGAGAGCGAAGTGCAGATTCTAGGACAGGCAGTCATCTCTCTGTGTTGCTTATTTTTGAAAACCTGACATCTCCAGCTATTGGATAGTAGGACACACACACACACACACCCCTGCACTCCAAAAGGCGGCAGTAGCTGGAACTCTCACAGAAGGCGAAAGACTTTGGGAATCGCTGCAGATCAATCTCATTGGTCCCTGGGAGTATCTCCCTTTTCCTGCCTGACACCTGCTGCCCAAAGCCTGCCAAACATGCCAATGTCTGAGGAGCAGATGCAGATGTGGCAGGAGATGTTACAACAAAGGGGATTGTTCCTACAGATGTGTGGAAGGACTGGGCTGCTGCTGGCACACAAGGCTCGGTTTCCATGCACACACCTCGGCTGTTTCTGCTGTCCTGTTTGCTTGGCTCTCTCTCCCCTCCCTCCATCACCTCCTTCCTCCCCACCCCCACCCCAGACAGGCTGCAGATTCTGTAGGATATTGCTCTCTTTACACACACACACACAGAGAGAGAGACAGAGAGAGAGAGAGAGAGAGAGAGAGAGAGATAGAGAAAGAATCTGCCCCACTGCACTGCATGCAATTTTGAGATGCACTGCTGCTGCAGCCAAGCTGAACTTTGCCATGAACCAGCAACTTCTGCAGGCCTGCAGTGACTTCAAAATGATGCAATGGCTACCAAGGCGTGCAAGCTACTGCTGGCAGATGGACCCCCTAATCATGAGAAAGACTGTGTAGAAGCAAGCTGCTGAACTGCCCATGTATATGAGGACGACAGGCTAAAGGGTGCTGCAAGCTCTGTTGTTATGGGAGCAGAGAAGAACTGCTTTTCCACATCAGATGCTATTTCTTAATGTATATTTGTTTTCTCCTCTTCCTTGTACTTTGAAAATGCTGCCCCCAAAGGGAGAGACTAACAACAGACAAGTTTGCACTTCCTGCCATTCTCACATGCTTTAAATCCCCTCCTAAGCTCAGGTATGATCTCTGGGCCTCTGCAAAGCACAATTTCTCCCTTCCATTTTATGGAACACTAAACTGCAGCCCAACAATTTCTTACGAGCATTTCCCATGTGTGTGTGTGTGTGTGTGTGGTCACCACCCCCTTATCACAGACTAACAAAATACCGGCACGAGCTCCGTTTGCTCGTTCTTTGTTATTTGACCCACCTCCTGGAACTCCCATTTCTCTTGCCGGAAACCTGTCGTCGATAAACGGTGGCAGCCTATGATGAGCGTGCATGGAGAGGGAGGGAAGAGGGAATGCCGTCGGGGAAAGGTTTAAAGCGACTATGGGCTGTGAGGGGAACGCGAGGTGATGCGATGGTCTGGTGTCTTCTTCCTACACCGGCCTAAGCAAGACCACGCGCCATCGTGTGCACAAAAAAAGGCGGCACTCACCTGTCCCCTGTGTGACACCACCAGGGAGCCCGATCCCGCCCCAAGGAAGAGAGGAGCAGCCCCAAAGGAAACGAAGCTCGGGGCTGGAGACCCTCCTGCCTGTGGGTAGACCTGAGCCCTATAGGGAGAAGATTCCATAGGGAAGGAGGCTTTAGGGGGCCCGGACGCCCAGTTCAGTCAGAAAGAGGCTCAGCAGGAGCTAGGGGAAGATTGGCAGGGCTCCTCCGATCCCCCCACGAACGCAACTTGAGCCTTAGGAAACTCTTCCAGGGGAGAAGCCCTTCTTCCTCCCTCCCCATAGGGAGGAAGCCTTTCCCTCCTCTTCTTCTTCCTCCTCCTCCTCCTCCTCTTCTTCTTCCTCCTCTTCTGGGCGCCCTAGACCTCTCCGTCCCATCGTCCTGTTCTCTTTCGCTTTGCCCCGCTTGGCACCGGCATGGCTCTTTCCCCAGCGCCAGGCTAGCGAGGGATCTGCCTCACTTCGGACAGGCAGCTGGTTGCCTAGTGCGGGGATCTGCTGAGGTTGGCTGCAAAATGCAGCAGTTTGGGGATCAGCGCGGCGAAACTCCTCCCTTCAGGAGCCTCAATGTGGTGTATGTGTAGAGGGGGGTCATTTTAACACCCCCCCTCCTCTCCCTGATACTCCTGACCACGGATCAGGAATCCTTTGCCACGCCACACGGCGATCCCCCGTCTCTTCCAGCAAATGCCTTTCCCAGGGCCTTGCAGAAAAGGGAAAGCCGGATTCAGCTCGCTGAAACCTCGGCTTCAGGCAAAAAGGAGCCGGCAGCAAAGACTTTGAGGCGGCTGCAAAGCCGGAGCAGAGCCGTTTTTTCATTTCCTCTCTGCACTTTAAGTGCCGTTTTATCCCACCAAGTGCAAGTTCCGTTAAAGGTCACACAGAGCCGGGGGACAGAGGAGAGATTTGGGCCCCCAATGCGGAGTGACTCCGCAGCAGCCCCAAAGCCAAATCCAGCCCCATTCATTTGCCTTTCGTTGCACATGCTGCTGCGGTCCCTGCGCACTCTGGCGCGGGAGCAAGCCCCACTGGACTCAGCGGGACTTTCTCCTCCATAGTAAACGTGCATCGGATCGGGCTCTGCGATGTTTTGGGGTGGGGAGCCACGAGGCCAGCCTACGCCTGCGGGAAGCCCTTGGGGTCCTGCCCCCTTGTCACTGGAGGGGGGGCTGCCCAAGCGCACACCCACGTCGCACCCCAGTTCTGAAAGCCGACGCAGGTGCCCAACGCGTAACAGACGCGATGCAAACGCAGTTGCGGCGGGGTAGGGGAGGGCCAGAGCCGGGAAAGGAGGACCTGAAGTTCCCCTTGCTGGAGCCGAGGTCCCTTCGCCCCCGCAACCTATAAAACACTTGAGGGGGCTTAGTTGCTCCCCAAAAAAGTTGGAAGCCCGTATGATCGATTATGTGCGACGGGGCTTACCTGGGCCCCCCAATATGTTACTCAAGTTGGCTCCCCTGCTAGTTTGGGGAGCGGGCTAGGCTCTTTGGGGGGCCGCCTCTGCGAGCAGCTGAGAGCGAGCCCCGGTTGGCTGTTTGGATGCCACCGTCCACAGCCTGCGCGAAGCAGAAAGGGAGCAGCTTCTCCTCCAAGGCGAGAGCCGGCGCTGCCTCCGGGCCTCTTCGGCCTGCGCTGCTGCTGCTGCTGCTGCTGCCGCCGTCGCCGCCCGTCTTTTGCCAGGAGGAGCCGCTCGCAGGGCCCTGCTTTCGGCCTCTCCGCTCGCCAAGCGCATCCCAGCCGTGGCCATCCATGGAGGGGGTCCCCTGGCCGGCGGGTCCCTGGTGTAGAGCGGGGGAGCGAGGGCGGTGGGTGGCAGTGCCTCCGCGGGGAAAGAGGACCCTCGAGAGGCGTCCTCCTCTTGCTCCTCCTGGGCGGTTGGTTGCTGCCTTGCGAGGCTTCAGCTCCTGCAGCCTTCGCTCGTGGAGATGGAGATAGAGAAGTGGGGGAGGGAGGCAGGGCTGGGGGAGACAGGTCGCTCCCCCGGAGGCGCACAAGGTGCTTGCCGCGGCCACGAGGAAGCGACTGTGCAGGGCCAAAAGGGAACCCCACACATCACCTGGGGAAAGTGCTCTTTTCTCAGGAAAATGAAGCGTAAAAGAGAGAGCCCAAGCTCCGCCGGCGGCTCGGTGCGAACCAGCTAGACAGCAACTTAGACAGGCACGTTCCCCAACAGCCCGAGCGAGACGCGGGGAAGTGGGGCGCGCAGGGAGGGGGGCGAAGCTGCCTAAGCAACGGCCCAAAACTCTCACGGCCCCTAGAGCGGCTGGAGGGGCCGCAGGAGGGGCGACAGAGCCGGAGATGCGCTTACCCCGCACGTAGGAACGAGTGCCGGGCGAGACTCAGGTTGGCGAAAAGGGCGAGGGCGGCAGGAGCGCATCAGCACCAAGTTGCTGCTGCGGGAACTTCGCAGGGGCGCCTCGGCCGAAGCAAGCCGAGGAGCGCATCTTCTTGGGCGCATCCTAAGAAAAACCCCTCTACTTCTCCTTTTCTCCCCGCCGACGCAGGCTGATCCCTGCTACTCAGACCGTCGAGTTACTCTAAGCGAGGTTTAAGATGGCCCTCCAAGAAGGTGGAATAATAATAATAATAATAATAATAATAATAATAATAATAATAATAATAATAATAATAGAAGAGGCGCAGTTTAAAACATATTAATGGTGCGTAAAGGAAACGGGGGAGGCGTTATTTTGGCCTCGGACTGAACGAATGGCGAGGAAGAGAATGAAGACGACTCCCCGTGCGTCTGCGCTTAAGCGGAGTGGAGAGGCCGCTTGGGTCGCCCTCGGCTCCTCTTTCTCCTGGGAGACTTGGCAAAGGCAGGCCGGAGGAGTCCTGTAGGTAACCGAGGCGGCGAAGGGGCACCCCTTTGTCGCCCTGGCGAAAACAGGATAGGCGGGGAGGGGGTGCTCCCTCCTAGCTGCAAACAGGGTGTGTGTCTTTCAGCTTGTCTCCAGCGAGGCTTCCTTGCCGTGCCGCCCCCAACCCCCAGCTCTCTAGCACTCCGAGCCCAACCTTGTTTACACGGGAGCAAGTCCCGTTTCATTCCCAAGGAAATGCCTCCCCCAGGGAAGCTCGAGGAGACGCGCTGCCTGGGGAAACAACTTGAAGCAGAAAGACGCCGAGGAGCCCCAACACGTTTATTTGGGAGTAAATTCCAGGGGCGGGGGTCAAGGAGGGGGGCTTCCTTCCAGGCGGGCAGAGAGAGCTGCCTTAGCAGCGGGATGTTCCTTCTCAATCCCGCCCCGCCGCTTCGGATCTTTTTGACTACAGCAAAGTCACTCGCTGAGCCGAGTTGGACTATTTCAGCTCGTTGTTTTACTTCCAGGTAGCGGTGGGAGGGGAGGAGGGGAGCTTGGCGTGGGAGACCCGATGCTCTTTCCCACGCTTAGCCTGGCGTTGTTCTCTTCGGCCCCATAACTCGGGGACAAGTCCCAGAGAAAGGACAGACAGACAGACACCCGCCCCCCTCCATGGGATGGGGAGGGCTGCGACTGGGGGCCACAGCCTTGCTTCTTGCTTCGGGATCCGCGCTCGTTCCCCGACCCACTTCCGCGTCTTGACGGGAGATGGAGAGGCCACGAACCAAGCTATGGGCGCGGGTCGCCCCGTCCAGGCGTGCTCGCTCGACGGGGTTGAAGGAGAGGGAGGGCGGCGCCTATTTTTAGCCGGGACAAAATGTTTCCCCAGCAATTTCTCCGCTGCTGCTGCTGCCGCCGCCGCTCCCGCCTGCGTGCCCCGGCTCCGGATATTTAAGGACTGCAGGTTTGGCCTGTCGTCGAGGCAATAGCCCGATGGCCTGACAACTATTTTTTTTTGGGGGGGGGGGATAAAGAATAAAAGGGAATCTTCGTGGGAAGGGTGGGGTGGATGTCACAAGAAGGGAACTTTGATTGGCGTTGTCCCGTGTCAATACCGGTAATAATTAACAACAACAACAACAACAATAAACTCGTCTCTCTCTCGCGTCAGCTGCCGTCGGTTTTAAAGAGGGTCTGGGGTTGGGTTTTGCACAGGACTCCATCTCTGTGACGAGATCCAGCGGATCATTGTATTATGCCCGCCTGAAAACGGCACCTATCTCGGCGATCTTCTACTCTACAACCTTCCGGTGGGGCTTCCCCTCCCCTCCCCCTCAAACTAGGCAGTCACCGTCAATTAAATATTACCGGTTAACTGGGTGCCCCCTCCCTTTTAAGCAATAATACATCTCCCCTCGTTTTTTTCCTTCACATCCCACTTTGGAGTAAGTTGGAGTAAACATTTCTCGCCCCCCCCCCACTCCGGGAATTCGATTATTATATACAGATATTATTGTCATATGCAGATATGGACTGGATACATTTTGAGACAGAGATTTGTGTGTTCCCGGAAACAAACTATTCCGCAAGGATTCTAGTTGGGAGCCCTAAATTTCTCGCCCAACCGGGAAAAAGGACATTAAGACGTCCGGATCCGCAGCCCACTTAAGCCAGAATCGCCACTAGCGACGCGTTAACACGATGTGCTCGATAACTTCGAAGTAAGTGCTGTAAGTTTCCGTGGAGTTTGCGCCTATGTGCATTTTTAGAGGGGGCTGGGAATGACTTCCAATTAAGCCTACTCGTCCTGAGGGTCGCAGCCCAAGACCCCCGTGCTTGGAAACAAGGACCGTTGTTTACAGGGTAATTTGTTGAAATCCCAGTGATAAATCCCACGGAAGGTAATGGAAGGGGTTTTTTTAGGTGTGTTACCAAGATTTCTGCCTCACAACTTGCTTCTCAATAAGTTCACCCGGGGGAAGGTCTCAATGAATCGAACGGGGCATATTTCACAGATTTGCTTAGCGAGTTTACACAGTCTTATTCCACGCGATGCGCGGGATCCCACGCGCGTGGATGGTGTTCAGCGCAACTCGCCATTGACTCTCGTTTTTAGGTGGCGGGCGCCGGGCGGTCAACTTCGAGGTCAAAAGGCCACGTCGGCGAGGTGGCAGGATCCTTCGGATCCCTCCCATCCGGTCACCCACACCCGCGACGCATCGTCGGTGGCAAGCGAGGTCCCAGGGTCCATTGCTTGGGGGGGCTGTCGGAGGTCTCGCCGCGGCCGGGTCAGCATGAGCCGCCGCTTGGCCCCTGCGATTCACCCAGCCTCGTCGTCTTGTCGCTCGGCACAGGGAAAAGAAGCAAGCAAGATCGCCGAAAGGGAAGCGCCACTTCTTCGATGCCACTTTTCCCCTCGAGAAAAACCACTACCGAGGTTGCAACTCCGCGCACACGGACTTGGGAGCACGGCCCCCCTCCCCAACAACTCAATGCGGAGGGTCTAGCTGGAAGAACCCAACATGTTTACTGAGGATTAAGCCGCAAGGGCGCCAGGAGGCATTGACTCCCCAGGCGGCCGGCACAGGGGCAAAGCCGTCGAGTCCCGTCTCTTTCTCACAGCTAGACCACCCAACCGCGCCGCTCTGCCTTTGGGGCTTGGGTGCGAATCACAGCTGCAGGCTGCGAAGCCTTGAGGGAGCCCGCCTGACTCCAGAGAAAGCAGGCGTCCACGGACTCTGCTGTAGCCTTGCCGCCTATCTGGAGACGGGTCTCCGTCTGTGCGGTTTGCTCTGCCTCTGTACTCTGCACACGGTCAGAGACGCACCAAAGGAATGCGTTCTCTGCAAGAACAGGAGACGCGGGCAAGGAGAGCCCTGCTGGATCAGGCCCGTGGCTCCCACTTGGCG
Source organism: Lacerta viridis (assembly GCA_900245905.1). Lineage (NCBI taxonomy): Eukaryota > Metazoa > Chordata > Lepidosauria > Squamata > Lacertidae > Lacerta > Lacerta viridis. The sequence continues at coordinate 358,214 of OFHU01003673.1, forward strand.
AGGCAGACAGTCGCCTCGCCCTCCGTGGAAACCGCACGTGGGCGAGAAGCATTCGGGAGCCTTTAGGATGGCTCGCTTTCGGTCCAGCTGCGTCCCGTCCAGCTGCAAGCAAGCGACTCCGGCAGGGGCCTGCTCGGCCGCGGCGTTTCCCAAAGCTGCAGCCCGGGCCGGATGGCCTCCGAGCGAGGCAAGCAGGAGAGAGGCTCTTAAGCCGCGGGGATCCCGCAGACTAAGTGGGCTTTAGCAGGGGGATAAACCGAGAAGCTCTTGCCCAAGGCAACTCTGTCCTTCGGGGGCTTAACAGAAGCTTCCTCCTGCGCCCAGGGCATAGGATCCCCACGCTGCAGCCATGCCCAGGTCCCTCATCTCGTCCCCAGAGCCTTGTGGTTTTGGGTCAGAAACTGGAGCCGGTGCTTGTCTGCTCCCTTGGCATCCAGTCCGCAACGCCAGCCCGGGAGTCTCCCGTGGCCTACCAGGCACCCGTCTTCCTCTTAGGCTCGCCTGCCAGGATGGAAAAAGGGCGTCCCCTCTTCCAGGCCGCCGTTATTTATTCGCCAGAAACGGAGAGGGCCCAGCGGTGCCTTCCCTGGGCGAAGGCTTCCCCAGCAACCTGGCATTCGTGGCGAGCTTGCCTTCGGAGTTGGCAACCCTGCCCTGCAGCGACCCTATTTTAGATCGCGCGAGAGAGAAAGATTTCATAAAGTTTAGCTAGTGAACTAATCTTTCGGCCTCGGAGAAAAAGGATGCAGGTGTTGTTGTTGTTCCAAATCACAGTTACAGGTGGGTAGCCGTGTTGGTCTGCCATAGTCAAAAAAAAATCGAAAATTCTTTCCAGTAGCACCTTAGAGACCAACTAAGTTTGTTCTTGGTATGAGCTTTCGTGTGTATCTGAAGAAGTGTGCATGCACACGAAAGCTCATACCAGGAACAAACTTAGTTGGTCTCTAAGGTGCTACTGGAAAGAATTTTCGATTTTTCCAAATCACAGTTCCGTGGGAGGTAAATATGTTTAGGCACGTTGGCATTCCCCCTTTGTATGCGAGACGCTGGGTAGGTTAGAACGTGGTGTGGATAACGCCTAGGAGTCTAGGACTAGGTCGCTGGTTCCACCAAGCTGCATATCCCTGCATTTTAGGGGGTTGGACTAGATGATCCTTGGGGGTCCCTTCCGACCCCATGATTTCGGTGCTTCAGGTGCCGTGCTTGGACATGGGCACGTTCACATCCGAATACCCGAAGGGCGTGCACGAAGTTGGTATGCTGGAGCTAACAAACATACAACAGTTTGTGTGCTGAAGGCAGGCGAACCGGGGAAGGAAATAGTCCTGCGGCTCCCCCCCCCCACCCCCGTATCCAAAAGGGGGCTGCCCTCGAAAGTGAAAACCGTCCCGCTTCTCCTTCAAGAAAGGGGCGGCATTAAACCTCTTGGGACGTCGCTCCCCCAACAGCACAAAGAACCACCCTCCAAATGATTGCGCCCAAGCGATCGACATCTGCGAGCGAAGTTTTTTATTGCGTCTCCTTTTTTCTCTCCCAAAGAGCGCCTTAGCTGACTTCCAAGGGAGATCCTAGAAAGAATAAGGAAAAACAAAACAAAACTGGGCAGCCCCCACCCCGTCTTCTCCCTGCACTCTTGCAATATTTCACACCATATTCTTGATGGAAAGCAAAGCTTCCTCCTCACCCCTTTACCGGTTTAGCACGGCCAGTTTTTTGGAATCGCTCAGAGTCGAGGCAAGACGCAAAAGTTGTCCTGGAAGATGCCTGCAGCAGAAAAGCAGCAGCGCAGGCGCCCCTTTCTCTCTGTGCCCGGCGTCGAGGGACCACCGGGGCTTTTGCTAAACTCCGGAAAGCCGGCACAGGCAGCAAGCGGGCAGAAGATGCCTCTGCAAGGAGGCGGCCGGGGGGACCCCGTCTGGGAACCCTCGAAGGTCAAGGTTTGGGCCAGCTACCGCGCACCGGTTCTCTTGCAGCAGGCCTAGGGAAAGGGACCCCCCGCCCCCTGGTGTCAGAGAATTGCAAATGCTCGCGGTTGCTGCACCTACAGGGAAGCGGCGCGTTTCCCTCCCGAGGAAATCAAACAAACAAATCACCGACGTTTCACACGCAGTCGGGGACGGCCTGAGACATACGGGCAAACTAGGCAAGAAAATGCGAAGGCAGGCTAGCCGTTTTCAGTAACAAACAAACAAACCACCTTGTAGAAGATTGCAATGGGGGAATGGGAAAGAAATTGCCGTTTTAAGGTGCCAGATCTGCACCCCGGAAACGCACATCTCTACCTGTGCAGATTTTCTCTCCATCCTGCTGCCTCCCCCCACCCCGAAGACCAAACCCTCTTTTCTCGGCCCCTGTTAAAGCAAACGAAGCACAAAGCTCCAAACTTTCCAAGAACCCCCCCCCCCAGGTATGCAAAGGAAACCAGTCAAAGGGAGGAAAACATGCCAACGTTTTATATAAATTTCCTCCAACTGTGCAATTAATTTCAACTGAAGAACGTGGATTCTGTGGTAACAGCGTTTACGGTGGGTGGTTTTTTTTTTTAAATAGAAAAAACAGCCAGCAAGCCCCCTTGAGCAAGCAGAAACCAACGACTGATTTATTTTGGGGTTATATTATTTATACCCTGCCTCCCCCCCCCCAAGAGCTCAATTATTCTAAGGTGGCAAATGTGGCCTTTCCCCCCTCCCCTCCCCCATTTTATCCTCACAACAAACCCTTGAGATTCTTCCCTCCTCTGCCTCCTGAAAGTATAGGAGCCCACTTTAATATATTCCAGAATGATCATAAGATTATCCTATGCATAGTTACATAGGAGTAAGGCCCACTGAAAACAATGGCATTTTCTTCTGAGTAAATGTGTAAGGGATTTTACTGCAAACGCTTCTATTTCCCCGCTCGTTGGATTTCTGGATTTAATAGAAAGGCACATAAGAGGCTTTTTGAGTTGTGTTTGAAGGGAGTCGTTTTACCTTGAAGAAATAAAAGCAAGACTCTGAATAGTAGTGTCCCAGTCTTAAAAGCATTTCTTTTGAATTAGGTCCCATTGACTTTAATGAAACATATATCCTCATTTGTGTGTTTTGGATTTCTGCCTTAGCTTATTACTAATGGCACTGTTATTGTTGTAAATTATCACCAACACATACAAGGTTCATAAACTGTGAGTCATGCTATTGTGTTTGGCAAAGCGGAGAGATGACTCTGTTCCTACTATTGGCATGGCCTGGAAATTCATGGGCGACAGTAGCCACTAGAGGGCAGTTGGTTTTTCAATTATCTAGAAATAATAATAATAATAATAATAATAATAATAATAAATAATATACTGCCCATCATTCGAAGATCACAGGGCGGTTCACAACATAAAAATACAAAATGAGAACACAAAATGCATAACAAAACTAAACAAAAACAAAACAATAGTCCCTTCCCAAAAACACATTTAAAAGGCCATAGAATGTTAATCTACCAAAGGCCTGGTTACAGAGAGATATTTTTTCCTGGTGCCTAAATATATGTAATGAAGGCTCCAGGTGAGCCTCGCTGGGGAGAGTGTTCCACAAATGGGGAGCCACCACAGAAAAGGCTCGTTTTTGAATTGTCGCCCTCCGAACGCCTCATGGGGGAAGCACACAAAGGAGAGCCTCAGATGAGGACCACACGGCCTCAGTCTCTTCTCAGTTGGTCCCACCTGCTTGCCAGTCTTACATACAGCCAGCCTAGGGGGTGGCACTGCCTGTCGGTCGGTGTCCTCCTCCTGACTTGCAATATTGCTCTTGCAAAGCTCAGCGTAGAGCAGGATGAGTATAAAACTAGAATTTGTTGGCTCCACCTGTAGTTGGTTCTGCCGCCCCCTACTGTTGACTTCCCTGTCTTCTGCAACAGCCACCACTGTTACCCACTTTGAGCAATCCCTAATCTGGTGTCCTGCAGATGTTTTGAACTATAACTCCCATCATCTCTGACCATTGGCCATGCTGGCTGTGGCTGATGAGAGCTGTAATCTAAAACACATGGGGAAAACACTACGTTTGAAGAATGCTCATCAAATCCACCATCAGAGTCTGCAATAACAATAATTTAAATCTGACTGATAACTGACTTGAAAATTTTGAGGGGGACTAATATTGATGACACAACCTTGATGGCAGAAAGTGAGGAGGAATTAAAGAACCTTTTAATGAGGGTGAAAGAGGAGAGCGCAAAATATGGTCTGAAGCTCAACATCAAAAAAACTAAGATCATGGCCACTGGTCCCATCACCTCCTGGCAAATAGAAGGGGAAGAAATGGAGGCAGTGAGAGATTTTACTTTCTTGGGCTCCATGATCACTGCAGATGGTGACAGCAGTCACGAAATTAAAAGATGCCTGCTTCTTGGGAGGAAAGCAATGACAAACCTAGACAGCATCTTAAAAAGCAGAGACATCACCTTGCCGACAAAGGTCTGTATAGTTAAAGCTATGGTTTTCCCAGTAGTAATGTATGGAAGTGAGAGCTGGACCATAAAGAAGGACTGATCGCCGAAGAATTGATGCTTTTGAATTATGGTGCTGGAGGAGACTCTTGAGAGTCCCATGGACTGCAAAAAGATCAAACTTATCCATCCTTAAAGAAATCAGCCCTGAGTGCTCACTGGAAGGACAGATCCTGAAGTTGAGGCTCCAGTACTTTGGCCACCTCATGAGAAGAGAAGACTCCCTGGAAAAGACCCTGATGTTGGGAAAGATGGAGGGCACAAGGAGAAGGGGACGACAGAGGATGAGATGGTTGGACAGTGTTCTCGAAGCGACTGGCATGAGTTTGGCCAAACTGTGGGAGGCAGTGAAAGATAGGCGTGCCTGGCGTGCTCTGGTCCATGGGGTCACGAAGAGTCGGACACGACTGAACGACTGAACAACAACAACATTTGCTGCCTCTGGTTTCACACACGTGTAATATCTGCTCAGTCAATACTTTTGCCGAGAAACAAATTATTGCAAAGTCACCCCAAACCTCCAGCACTCTCTCCTCCAAATGCCATTGACCCCTTGAACTTCCCATTGTTTGGCGAAGGGAGAGTGTGAAACTATACCCTACCTTGGGAAGAGAGTCTGTAGCATGGTCTTCCTGTTTTCAAATGATTTTTTTAAAATATAAATTTGCATCTACATTTATAATTGTACTGCTTTTTTATACAGTGTTTCGACCAGAAATACTTTCCCCTTCAGAAACACAAACATCTGTTATTGTCAAGTCCAATTTTTTAAAAAGCACTCCATTAGTATTGCAATATCTCATTACACAAACACACATTTTATCTATCCAGAGGGGTTCAAGTAAAGGTTAGTTGTGTGTGCTAATTCCTAATGGGTCCAATTCTGGCAACAAGTAACCATTTTCTAGGATCTCAGCATGGCCAAGAGCACTGGGGTTTGTTTGAAGTGTCTCTTCAGACTGAATTATCACAAAAATATAATCCAGTTCTCACAATAATTTTCTAAGAATCACATCATTGTAGTGAGTTTCTCGTTATCCAACAATCCACCACAAGATGAAAATTTATGCCATAAGCCACCAGCTCAAATATTTTGAGGATGTCCAACCCTTCTCTATTTCCATGTACTTTGTATGAGGTCAGATCAGATTATGCACTTATTTCTTTATAAGCAGAAATATGAAATTATGTTGTATTTCTGATTATGAGCACATGTCCACATTCACACTGCACTAATTAGAGGACTTTGCAAGGACTCATTCCGCTTCTGCCATCCCAGCATGTTGTTGTTCAGTCGTTCAGTCGTCCGACTCTTCGTGACCCCATGGACCAGAGCACGCCAGGCACGCCTATCCTTCACTGCCTCTCGCAGTTTGGCCAAACTCATGTTAGTAGCTTCGAGAACACTGTCCAACCATCTCATCCTCTGTCGTCCCCTTCTCCTTGTGCCCTCCATCTTTCCCAACATCAGGGTCTTTTCTAGGGAGTCTTCTCTTCTCATGAGGTGGCCAAAGTATTGGAGCCTCAACTTCAGGATCTGCCCTTCCAGTGAGCACTCAGGGCTGATTTCTTTAAGGATGGATAAGTTTGATCTTTTTGCAGTCCATGGGACTCTCAAGAGTCTCCTCCAGCACCATAATTCCCTAGGTTAAGTCCAGTCAAAGGCAACTATGAGGTTGTGGTGCTCATCTTGCTTTCAGGCCAAGGGAGCCAGCGTTTGTCCACAGACAGCTTTCTGGGTCATGTGGCCAGCATGACTAAACTGCTTCTGGCACAACAGGACACTGTGATGGAAACCAGAGTGCATGGAAACACCTTTTACCTTCCCACCGCAGTGGTACCTATTTATCTACTTGCTCAGGCGTGCTTTCATACTGCTAGGTTGGCAGGAGCTGGGACCGAGCAACGGGATCTCACCCCGTTGTGTGGATTTGAACTGCCAACCTTCTGATTGTGGTTTAGATCACAGCGCCACCCGCGTCCCCTTGCATGGCCTGGTATATGAATCCTCTCAGTTGCATAGAAGGTTTTTTTGTACCAGTGCACGACACTTTTTTAGAAAGACTGGCCGACTGCATTAGAGATTACAGTGGGGATGTGAAGTGTCAATAATCTGAAGGGGCTTCCCATGTGGATTAGGAAGACTTGTGAGGGTCTGAGAGAAGAATCTGAGCCTCTTTTGGCAAACGGTCTCAACTTGCTAAGGGAGACCCAACGCAGCTGTAGATGATACCTCAATTTGTCATCAGAACAAACTATCACACGGAGAAGAAACAACATATTGTGTCTTCTGCAATAATCCCACAGCATATGCACAAACACATGTGCCCAAACAAAAAACACAAAATCACAGAAAAGTCTCACATCCACTAAAAAATGTTCTGTCTCATTCATAGCCCAAAAAGCACTATGACCTACTAACGACAGAGAGATCAAGAAAGGAAATCTTCATCCTCACACCCATCCGGAAAAAAAGAAGTAAACTATGCCGTAAATGGTTAATATGTTTTACTGCTCAATTTCCTCTCGCAGTGATTCTCTCTCCCAGTGCATAAAAGAAATATGGGATGATAGGGGAGGGCCCTTCATATCTCATGGCCATTAGTAGTGAAAGCTCTGTGGCAAGCAAAAAAGAACTGTATATATAAACATATCGGAATTATGGATTGGGAGTGTGGGGCTGTGGGGGATGGGGGGGTGTCTACTGATATGTCTCCCTTTAGATGCTCATGATCAAAGTCTAGCACTGCCATTAGATAATCAATCTGCAGTTGCCTACATAAAAACCTGGGCAGCATGCAGTCTCCATCGCTTTCAACAGAGGCTTTAGACATCTGAAACTGGGCACTCGCCCAAACATTTAGACCTACTCGCAATATTACATACCAGAAAAGGCAGCGCAAAATCTGAGGCTCTCCATTTTATTTGCAGCAAAGAAAAAGCGAAGGACTGCCTTCTGAAAAAGGCAGCCGAACCGACCAGCCTTTCATGCTATCGAGACGTGTATAAAAATCTAGACGACTTGGAAGCCATGTGACTTTTCCTCAGCTGAAAAAGGGCCTCAGAGACCTTCACACCTTCTGATTCTAATGCATAATATTGCTCTAACCCAGCTAAAGAGATATGCGCACGTAGGAATTTCAGCCTAATAAAATGCCCTCCAGGAATTACGAGATTTGGGGGGGGGGAACCCCACATAAATAATTTGAAGTTCTTTTTAAATGTCTCTTGTTTCTAAGGCAGACTCTTTTGCAGTCATCTTATCAAGGCCATCACTTGATAAGTGCAGTACTAGAAATGAAGTACTGCCCCCCCCCAAGTGGAAAGTTAGGCACCTTGGGTTTTCTGACTTGAGTCCTAAACGGCATGTGTATAACTTACAGGCAGCCATGGCCCATGAAATGCACTGATCTCAAGCCAACTCTATTTACGCAGAAACATTTTGATGCCAAAGGACCAGTTTTGCTAGAACATGAATGGGGCCCATTGCACCCCAAGCTATAGGGTGCTGGTGGTCTGTAAAGGTAAAGGTAAAGGGACCCCTGACCATCAGGTCCAGTCGTGTCCGACTCTGGGGTTGCGGCGCTCATCTCGCTCTATAGGCCGAGGGAGCTGGCGTTTGTCCGCAGACAGCTTCCGGGTCATGTGGCCAGCATGACAAAGCCACTTCTGGCGAACCAGAGCAGCGCACGGAAACACCGTTTACCTTCCCGCTGGAGCGGTACCTATTTATCTACTTGCACTTTGACGTGCTTTCGAACTGCTAGGTGGGCAGGAGCTGGGACCGAGCAACGGGAGCTCACCCCGTGGCAGGGATTCGAACCACCGACCTTCTGATCAGCAAGCCCTAGACTCTGTGGTTTAACCCACAGCGCCACCTGGGTATCATTACACATATGTATTTGGATAATCCCAAATTAGGGCAAAATTTTAAACTAAGTCTCCTACAGGTTAAAGCTGTTAGCAGCTAGGCATGCACAATGTTCTTGCCAATGCTATACCAAGTATGCTTAGCATACATGCAGAAAGAATGAGTGAAATCTGTGCAGCCCCTGGACTCCAATATTTCTCCCGTGACTCCAGTGGTGCAAATGGTACCCACCGTTGTCAAAGGAGCCACCCACCTACCTGAAGACCCAATGGAAGTACTGTATAGCAGGCATGCCTTGCAGAGACCCACACATTTTACGTTGAGGATTTTATCTGTTCTTTATTCAGAACAGGCTCTTGCATCCACAGCACAAAAAGGAGGCTGGGATCGAAGTGTGTAACTGCACTCCCTATGCTTTTCGTAAGAACGTGAGATGAGCCTGCAGGATCAGGCCAATGGCCCACCTGTTCGAGGATCCCGTTCTCACTGTGGCCACACAGATGCCTGAAGGTAGCTTTCAGGCTGCACATGAGAGCAACAGCACTCTGCCCACATGCGATCCAGGAATGCTCCGGTTTGTGACCTACAGGTGAAACTCGAAAAATTAGAATATCGTGGAAAGGTTCGTTTCTTTCAGTAATTCAACTTAAAAGGTGAAACTAATATATGAGATAGACTCATGACATGCAAAGCGAGATATGTCAAGCCTTTATTTGTTATAATTGTGATGATTATGGCATACAGCTGATGAGAACCCCAAATTAACAATTTCAACTTTGGGGTTTTCATCAGCTGTACGCTATAATTCCTCTCTGTTTTCAGCTGCATTTCTTGCATATGGAACTGTGTCTTTGTTGATGCATTCCATTTTTAATTGCAAACAGTGCCGTGAGACTGTTGTGGAATATCTTAATAAACAGTAAAATAAATAATGATGAATCACGTGTTTATATCAAGGATGGCTAATCTCCGGATCAGGGCCCTAAACAACCTCTAAGTATATTTGTCTTCCCCCAGCCTGCAAGACTAACTAGGAGTGCCGAGTTGGGCCATGCCTGCCAGATGCTCTGGCGATTGAGGGGGGGTGGCTCTGGCAATTACCACGTGTGTGTGTGTGTGTGTGTGTGTGTGTGAGAGAGAGAGAGAGAGAGAGAGAGAGAGAGAGAGAGAGAGAGGAAGGTGAAAATCGCCCTCCAAGGCTCCAGCCTAGCATGCTGGCTCTCGCCTGGGGCAGCAGGGGATGGCGGCCCCCTCAATATTGGGGGTGCTTTGCCCCCAGCCTCATAATATTGAGGGGGATTGAAGCCCGTTGTGCCCCGTATATCCGGCACCCCCCCCCCGAGACTAACCAGTTTTGGTGGCAGCATTAAAAAAGTCAAATCTATGCAAACCTGGGTTGGTCGAAGCTTAGTGCACTGATGGGGAGGCAAGTTACCCTCCCTACTCATCAGCAGTGGTGGAGCTTCATGGTCTGGCACTGGGGAGGGGGGCGGAGAAAAGGTGGGGGTGGGGCTGGTGCAGGTCCCAGGGGGCGTGGCATGGGGGTGTGGCACACCACCTGTGGTGGCATGGTGCCCAGCGTGGGCGGGGGAGGGCAGCTGCAATGGCACCCCCATGGGATCGCGCTGCCGGGGGTGGTGCGCTCCCTCCGCACTCTTCTTCCTCCGCCTCTGCTCATCAGATGAATAATTTGAGGAGAAAAGAGGAGAAAAGGCAATAAGGCGCATTTTCGGCATGGATCAGCTGGAGAGGGGAAGGCTGAATCTTTAATTTTCACACCCTTGTGCCACACTCCAAAATCCTTTATTTCTGCTAAACAGGACAATTTGCCACCGCAGATCATATCTATCATCTGTCTGTCTGTCTGTCTGTCTGTCTGTCTGTCTGTCTGTCTATCTATCTATCTATCTATCTATCTATCTATCTATCTATCTATCTATCTATCTATCTATCTCTAATGCCATGAGTAATGCCCTCTGCCAGAATGTTCCCATTAGCAGTGAGTGCCCAGATCAATACAGGGAGTTGGGCAGAATAATAATATTCCATCTGGCATTGCTTCCCTTGGCAGCTCCAAATGGTTGCCTGGAAGGATGCCCAGTCACTGCTATGTGACCACCATGCCCTGCTTTCCTTCCAGTGATAAAACCAGAGTATGTGGTGTTTTTTTCCAGAGCTACCATGCCATGATGATATACTGCTGCATTCTAAGGCTAATATTGAATCTGCAAAACATGCGTTGCTGGAATTCCATAATGTTTTCCGTACTCAGTACCTGTCAGTTCCAGCCCATATTCATTGTAGTTTCCTTGCATCTTTATCCCCATGAACAGCTCTGCATGAGCCATGTTTTTTTTGTTTTGTTTTACCCTTGACCTTATTAGAAAGCAAAAAAAAAAAAAGTCAGTAAGAAACATCACCAACGGCAGTTGCAACAGTGAAAATGCAAACTTGCTAAGTGTTATGACTTATTGCCATTGGCTCTCGACCATCCCCCAAAACTCACAGTCACCCAGAAATATCCAGTGCAAGGGAGAGCCACATTGTGGTTGGCTTCTGCACACAAGGAAACAAGGCGCTGCTGCATGTGTGGGGTTGCAAATGAGGCAGAAGATAGATTTGAAACCAAGTGTGCAGGACTCAGCACATGATGAGTGAAGATGGGGATGCATGTCTAGATTTTTGGTTCTTTCGTTCATTTTATTTGGTAGATTGTTAAAACTGGTGCTGTGTGTTTTGTCTGTTGCCTGGAACACCAGTTCCCAACCTAAAGTGGGATAGAAACCTAAGGGCTTCTTTTCTGAGCCAATTTACTTTTATTCTGCAAGTTCAGCTCAGAGATGGGAATATTTCCAGTCCATGGATACTTGCCCAAACAGTGTGAGTGGAGACACACTGCTTTACCTTATGTTTGGCTATATACCTGAAGTATGCAAGCATCTGTTGCAGTGCATAGAGATTTAAAGTGCACCAGCCAATTAGAAAAATGCATTTCCATCTTATTGGACTTGGGGCTGACACCATTCTCGTGGATTTCAACTGGGCTTGTATTCATAATATGACTTTCCCCTGAATAATCTCACTTCCACTTGCTGAGTTTTTCCAAGAGATGCCTTTCCCAGGTTTCCATCTGTAAGGAAAATAACAGGAGGAGGAAGAAAAGTTACAGAACAGAGCGAGGCTTTCTCTACGGTGGTGTCAAGGCTCTAGAACTTTCCCTCTTTCTTCTTTCTGGAGATCTGGGGAGCAGCTTTGATATATTTTATGGTGCATTTTTTTGACTATTATTTTATTGTTACTGGAAACCACCTTGGGTTTATTTACTTATAGAACAGTGAGGCAATATAATTACATACTCAGATTTTGAATGTAAATAAAAAGGTGCCAGGAAAAAACCAAGAACCAACAAAAATAGTTTTGTGGGAGCTGTTCTGCTTCCGCAAGCACTGCTGTTCTTTGCTACAATCCTGCATGCGTGTATGCACGTGCAAGACACACTGAAATAAAGGGGATTTATTTATAAAAACTGATGAAAAATGCCTGGATTTTGGAGTTCACCCAACACTCATAAAAATATGCCTTTTTATCTACTTCTCAAAAGAGCTATGAAAAGGTGGCACAGTGGTGATTAATGAAAACTCTTAATGAAATAACCCACTTTCTGTTTTTTTCTGTGACTGGGCGTAAGCTGAGGACCCGTGCCTCCAGGCATTAATTTAGCCCTATATGTCAATATCATTTTGCATAGTTGACATCTAAAAGAACACAAAATCCCATATGAATCTCTGGTGGAAACCTCTCACCCCTGTGGGAATATGTTTTTAAAGGTGCTTTTGCACCTGTTTGTTTGGGTTTATTTTAGGTATCCTTCCGCTTTTGGGAGAAAGGGTAAAAGATCCTGCAGGGACTTTCACTGCATGGATCCCTCCGCATTTGGTTAAAGCGCGGTAATTAGCCAGTGTAACGGTCAGCAGTTAGTTTTCCCGCCCAAAAGCTTGCACGGTAACAAGGTTGTGATTGGTTATTGTACTTGTTATGACGTTGTTTGAGTATTCAATAAATAGCCTCCGCTCCCTGTTGCGAGTGTGGAGAACGCGCGAGACAAGCTAGAGAGAACATCGGTGCGTGGCAAGCTAAGAGAGAAACCAAAACCGAAACCAGCCGCACAGAGCAGTTGAGAGCTTCTTCACCAGACTGCAGTCTTCTTGTGTTTATTTCATTTTATTTAAAAACATTCTTTTGGCCGTCTAAGTTTTGGCCGCTATTTAGTTTAGTTTAGCTTCTTCTCCAAAGACCTCCGGAATCTTTGGAACCTACAGACCTCTGCAGAAAAACCTTCAGAACTCACAGCAAACCTTCAGATCATAGCCAGCGGACCTTCTCACGACATAGTGGGAGCAGGTTTCTCCAGGATTACTCGTCGTCCAATCTGCTGGCTATCCCCCACCCACCCCCATTTCCAAGGCGGCCTTCTTGCATCCAGACACACTGGAAGAGGTAATGATTTAGGGAAATTGTGGTTTTAAGAAACAGCCATAATTTGACACCACCTCAAACTCTCAAAAGGCTGATGTCAACTTTGTCTCTTGGGATCCTTGGCAGCTGGCAGCAGCACACATTCCTAAGCACCTATCCAGTCAGGGATGAACACCTAGGCTGAATGGAAGCAGCCCTTCTCTTTAGCCTGAAGCCCAAAGGAGGGCAACTTGGAGGATGCTCGAGCCCTTGGGTCCTATGAGGCAAGCGGAAAGATTTATTTCAAGTGCAACACATTTCAGACTAATCCTTCTTTGGGGGACACATTTTGCATAAGCTGTTTCCATCAATTGCATGGAACCCTGTAGTAACTCCATACATTAGGCCAAAACATGTCAGGCCTGAAATAAATCTTTCCTCAAGCACCCGATTACTTGCTAGTGGTGCTTTTTATGACCACATGTCCTACAAGCCCGAATCTTTAATAAGTGTCCAGAAGTGACCCTCCCTAACACACACACACACTCTCTCTCTCTCTCTCTCTCTCACACACACACACACACACACACAGTGCTTAAGTGTATGTGTGTTGGGGGAGTGAGCTTAAAGGACCACAGCTCCTCACTGGGCCGTCTTGCACACCAGTGTCATTGGCCGTCTGCCAGACAGCAGTCCCGTCCCAAGCTCCTTGGGTCAGGCAGCTTCCTGAATTGTCTTTCCTCCTGGCTGCAGAGATATGCATCTGGGAAACCTATTAGAGGTATGCTGTTGTCAGAGCCACCTCCATGAAACCAGAAAGCTTGGTGTGGACAGAGGCGAAAAGGATAACAAAATCCCTGCCTCTCGTTCTGCCCTTCTTTTCATGGGCATACATTTGTGGCAGGTGGCGCTGTGTGGTATAAACCACTGAGGCCTCTTGGGCTTGCTGATCAGAAGGTCGGCGGTTCGAATCCCTGTGAGCTCCTGTTGCTCGGTCCCATCTTCTGCCAACCTAGCAGTTAGAAAGCACACCAAGTGCAAGTAGATAAATAGGTACTGCTGTGGCGGGAAGGGTAAATGGCATTTCTGTGTGCTCTGGTTTCCGTCACGGTGTTCCATTGTGCCAGAAGCGGTTTAGTCATGCTGGCCACATGATGGGGAAAACTGTCTGTGGATAAACACCAGCTCCCTCAGCCTGAAGCGAGATGAGCGTCACAACCCCATAGTCGCTGTTGATTGGACGTAACCACCCGGGGGTCCTTTACCTTTTACCTTACATTTTGTTGCATAATAATTCCAAGGCAGACATGGATGGAAACCTGTGGCCTTTTAGACATTATTGGACTGCAGCTTCCATCCTCCCTGATGATGGGCTGTGTCCACAGGGAGCTGATGTGAGTTCAAGTCCAGAAACATCTGGGATGGCCACAGGCTCCTCACCACATTCTAAAAGCTGCAGGATTCACGCCTCTTTGTTTCGTATTGTATCACTGAACTGAGGGGGCGGGATTTCCTCCGTAACAATAGTCCTGTCGATCACTTGGTGAGAATGGAGACCATTGTCTGCAAGATTTCATTATGATTACCGGTACCCTTTAACTTCTAAATATGTCGTAATCACTTCCAGACCACTTTGTTTCGTATTGTATCACTGAACTGAGGGGGCGGGATTTCCTCCGTAACAATAGTCCTGTCGATCACTTGGTGAGAATGGAGACCATTGTCTGCAAGATTTCATTATGATTACCGGTACCCTTTAACTTCTAAATATGTCGTAATCACTTCCAGACCCCTGCATTTATGATGCTTGCTTTATTTGAGGAAATGGACCATCTTTTCTGACTGAGAGCCAGGAGGGAGGGGGGGGAGAAAGAGAGAGAGCTAAAAATGTGTTTGATGTGTATTTAAATGCATAATTTGTTCAATAAGAAAATACACATGCATAGACACACGTGTGCTTCACAAAAACCAGCTTGCTGACAAATCCACGAGAGGTCCATAAATCCATGTCCAGATGTTTACAACAAGGTGAAGGACATGGTGAGACATTTGCAGATAACTGCACGCCAACCCTTTACATCTGCTTTCAAGGAGCTGACTAAGGGCTGCGAGTGTGAAAGGGAGTGGGGACCTTGAACCAGCAAGCGTCCTTGGACATTTAACACCAATAAAGGAAACCTGCATTTAAATATATATATATATTTAAATATATATATACACACACACACACACACACACACACACACACACACACACACTGGATGTAGCAATGGATTCCAGGTATTTATGAGACTTTTTAGATTCTTGCTATGTGCAGATTAAGTGGACTATTAACCTTCTTCCTTAAAAAACAACAACCCACCTCCCCATTCAGCTTCCCATTTCCTGTTTTGAAGGGAGAATTAAACAAAAATCCTGTTTCAAGACAAAACAGTTGTTTCATTTCAAAATTAAATATGTTGTCTGGTTGTTGTTGGGGGGGGGGAAGCATGCTTGCTCTTTCTGTATTAGAAGACAGAAACATCTGGGATTTGCTAGTGCTCACTTTTATATACGAAATGAGGTATTTCAAAGCAAATAGCTAGGGAGGCTTCTAGAGACACCTACTGGTGAATGCCATTCCAAAAATCTCCTTGTTACCTCGTACAACAATCATGGATAGGACAGCACCCCCCAACAGTGTGGTGTAGTGATTAAGAGCAGTAGACTCGTAATCTGGGGAACCGGGTTCGCGTCTCCGCTCCTCCACATGCAGCTGCTGGGTGACCTTGGGCTAGTCACACTTCTTTGAAGTCTCTCAGCCCCACTCACCTCACAGAGTGTTTGTTGTGGGGGAGGAAGGGAAAGGAGAATGTTAGCCACTTTGAGACTCCTTCAGGTAGTGATAAAGCGGGATATCAAATCCAAACTCTTTTCTTCTTCTTCTTCTTCTTCCCCAAAAGAATCCCCAGTGAGCTCAAACTGGGTGTCACACTTGACATTTATGTAATTTAAGCATCAAACCTTAAACATTTAGCATGCACGTGTGATTTAAATTTGACTTGTCTCCTACTTTTCATGCCTCATCAAGAGCCGGACCATATGTGTTGCAAGATATCTATAGTCAAAGATATCCCATGGTGATTAGAACAAAACAAACAACCCTTTCTGTGGGCCTGATAATTTGATTGGGGAAGTGGTTCCATGCTATCTGTACCTCTCTGCCTCCTTCATTCTTTCATTCATTGATTCAGTTCAAAGATTCATAAAGGTAAAGGTAAAGGGACCCCTGACCATTAGGTCCAGTTGCGGACGACTCTGGGGTTGCAGCGCTCATCTCGCTCTATAGGCCAAGGGAGCCGGCGTTTGTCCACAGACAGCTTCCGGGTCATGTGGCCAGCATGACTAAGCCGCTTCTGGCAAACCAGAGCAGTGCACGGAAATGCCGTTTACCTTCCCGCCGGAGCAGTACCTATTTATCTACTTGCACTTTGACATGCTTTCGAACTGCTAGGTGGGCAGGAGCAGGGACCGAGCAACGGGAGCTCAACCCGTCGTGGGGATTTGAACCGCTGACCATCTGATCGGCAAGCTCTAGGCTCAGTGGTTTAGACCACAGTGCCACCTGCATCCCTTAATTCATACTCCACCCTTAAACAAATTCCAAATATGGTTTATAGTTGTTCTTTTTAAAAAAATGCAAAAGACCAATAATTAATAAGCAATAACAAATGGGAAGGGGGTGGGGAAGGGACTTACACCAGAGAAATAGCAACAGGAGAAAGGGGCTGAAATATACTCGGAGTCAAGTGTGCATTTCATGTTCTTTATTCAGCTCATTGTAGCGAGGAATGCACTTCCCCCCAAAACGTCTGCTTTATATACACTATTTACACAATGGGTCCCATGTGATTGGCTAATTCCAGGATACTCCTGTATGCCAATCGGGTTGCGGATTCACTTCCACCTGGAGCTGGATTGGGTGGCTCCTGCGGACCAATCAGACTGCTGCATTCTGGATCCTATTGTTCTAGGACCAATCAGACTGCTGCATTCTGAATCCTATTGTTCTAGGACCAATCAGGCTGCTGCATTTTGGATCCTATTCGACTCAGTACATAACAGGGGCACCAGCACAACTTCCTCAATCAGATTAGCCTTTTCACACAGCAGCTTTCTAATGATCTGTAAATGGGTCAATAAGCTTTGATTATTTGTTCTGCTGAATCTTAATGGCTTGCTCTTAACTGCTGCTTTCTGCTGCTTCCAGCCACCTTATATTGTATTCTTACCAATTTAATTATTGTTGAAAGTGACCTTTAGTGTTTTACCAGAAGCAGGGTAATAATAATAAAAAAAATATTTGAAGTAAGAAATAAAAACAAAAATTCACCAAGTATGAGATCCTGATCACTGATTTCCCTTGGCACGTTTTTTTTTTGGCCATAACATTCACATATACTCAAACAAATCAGAAGCACACGCTCTATGTCCTGTCACTTCCCATTGAGATGGTGAAGAGTGTTTGGGAGAAAGAGGTTTGCATCTTCTCTGTAGAGATGCCCACACTCTTAAGGATAGTCTTAGGCTCTTCCACACCTCCTCCGAAAATTCCCATTTTCCAAATCCGTATGTGCATTGTTGCCCTCCATGTTCCATACCACAGCTGCTTGTTCACTGTTCTCATATTCCATTGCAACAGGACCACATGCCCTGATTATTTGTTTCTCGGATCTAATGCCACGTTGCTCATTTTGAAAACTTGCCCATTGACCCTTCATCATCAACCCATAAACTGATGGCACTGCTTTCTGCCACGACACTCGGCTTCTGCTGCCTCCCCCCCCCAAGCTCTGGCTTGCAGAGGCAGAGCTAGTTGCTCCGGCACCTGGGGGGTGGGGCCATGCTGTGCACCCAGGGGCAGGGCTATGGGGGCAGGGCGAGCGTCCCAACGGGCGAGCCACCCATGGCAAGCTGCTTCCTGGGCGGGGGGCAGGCAGGGAGCTGCGCCGCTTTGCCAGCAGCCTCCCTCCCTTCCCTCTTCCCTTTGACAGCTCAGGGGAAGCTCCCCCTCCCGGAAGCAGCCCGGGAACAGGGGGCTATGGCACGCCACCAGCCCGCAACTCCCAAGCCTCCCTGGAGCTGTTGAAAAGAAGGGGGAAGGCCGCCGGCAAGGCAGTGCAGCTCTGCCCCTTCCCCCGATGGCTCAGGGTAGGCTTGGGAGTCGTGGGCGGGCAGCGCGCCAAATGTCACCCCCTCAGCGATGACACCCGGGGTGACCCGCACCCACCGCCCCCCTTCCTCTGCCCCTGCTGGCTTCTCCCTGCTATTGAGGGGGCTGACATTGCATGAAGTGTTCACATCACACACAATGTGCTGGCGTGGCGTGTGATGTTACCGCTCAATATTGAGGGGCCCCCAAACCTTTCTACATCACTACCTGTTAAAAAAGTGGGGTTTTGCTTCAGGACATTTGGGTTGTCAACAGGACATAGTAAATGTCATGTGATTCGCAGCCGCCACCCCCCCAAAAAAAATCAGGAACAGGCGACGTACAGGGAGAGTTTTGTGATGGTGTGGGTGAGCCCTCATTGAGTAGCTCCATTTCCCTAAGTATCCATGAAGATTTTCGAATTCATTCATTGGCTAAAAGCACTGAAACATGGGATGAGCCCTTAAATCCAATTTTGTGTGGGTCAGAATGCAGTCAAACAGCAGAAGATGTTAATCATTCTGCAGCCACTATGCCTGAGCTGAACCCTTGTCAACAGAAATATGTTTAGCTGGTATTTTCTGGGTTGTTTTTTTTTTTTTGAGATACAAAATTGTGGCTCATTCTGAGAGCTTGTGGTTAAGCGGCAGCAGAGAAGTGATTCACTCTGCAGTCACTACGCCTAAAAAGCCATTAGGGAGAAGTCTTTATTTGTTTTTAATTTAAAAGCAGGGAAGGCAAGAAAGTTCCCTGCCAGAGCCACGTCTTTGAAATTCCAGCAAGGAAAGTGTACGGCCAAACTGACTTTGCAATCGTGTCACAAGAAGGTCACACAACTCAGAATTCAAGCTGCTCATGCAGAAGGATTCTTAAGCAGGGAGACAAAACATGCCCTGCTGACATTCGTTTGCCTCTGTTGGGCAGGATGGCGTGAAAGGGAAAAAAGTTTCTTCATCTTTAAAAAAAAAGGTGGACCATAGAGAAGGAGGCAGTCAGACAGACAGCTCAACATACCCTTAGTTCAAACTGAGCCTCTAGTTTCTTTCTCTGAATTCTCGGCCTCCACTTTTGGTATGTCGGATTTGTGGTTGTTGCATAGAACCTGCCTTAAAACAGGAACCATCACATATTTTCCCTACAAGTGGCCAGAATTTCTTTGCCTTTGCAATGTGTATGATAGATACCAGCAATTTGAACGATTTGATCATCTGTCATACTTTATCTCCCTGTTCCAGCCTTTATGTTTAAATGTCCAATTAAATGTACAGTTGTCCTCTTATTTCTTTTGTGTGTTCTTAAAGGCAATATCAATTATACAGTATTTGAAAAGCTGCTTATAGGAGGCGAGAGTTGCCAAGTTTGGTTTTGGGATTTTGCAGGTTTCAGCCAATCAGTACTGTGCACAGAGCCAGCTTCTACTGAAAAGCCTATCCAGAACTCAGCCCTAGGTAGAAGAAAGTGTTTTTCGGGATGGCGAATGTTCCTCCACAGGACCCCATTGCTCAAATTCTGTATCGACATTTTCCTTTGTCCTTCTAAGTTTGGGGAATAATTTCATAATTACCTATCAATATAATACTTAATATTTATTCTAGTGTGCATATCCTCAGTAATCCTTAATAGCAACTGTGTAAAATAGATCATAATAATAATAATAATAATAATAATAATAATAATAATAATAATAATTTATTATTTGTACCCCGCCCATCTGGCTGGGTCTCCCCAGCCACTCTGGGCGGCTTCCACCAGACATTATTCCTTTATTTTGAATACTTATGTCCAACTTTACACCTACAAGAGCCCCTCAGAGCTACTTTTAAAAGAACATCGCGTCTAGTACCTGAACATAAATTATATGGTGTCCAATAAAGATTACTCCAGCCGAATTTCCTGCCCTTGTCCTTCCCTGGTATCACACCAGTATGTAGCTCCCACCAAAATCCTCTAAGCCAAGGGTTGGATGAGGCTTAGTGCTGGATCAATCCAAGGAATGATTCCATCATTCCACCCATGGTGTAAGCAGTCTACATTTGCTGGCAATGCGCAGCTGGAAGTCTCCCATATAACACACAGCGGTGGAGGAAGGGGTGTGTGGTGGGGGCGGGCTGCCCTGGGTTTCACCACTGAGGAGGGTGACAAAATGCCGGGCGGCACTCACTGCGGGGCCTGCAGCACTCCCGAGCCACACGTCTCTCCTGGGAGAGAAGTGGTGGCTTGGGCATGTGCAGGCTCCACACTGCCCAAACAGTCCGCTTGCCCCACCCCCCAGCTGTAGGGTGGATGAGTGGAAGGAGGACAGGAAGACTCCGGAGGCCCCACGGTGTGCCCCTCCCCTATGGGTGGCTCTCCCCGCCCCTGGCCGCGCCGCCCCAGGCACCTGAGCAGCTTCCTCCACCGCTGATAGCACAAACTAGTCTAATACTGGAGTGGGAATGTTCAACATCCTAAGTCAATACAAGTGAGAAAAACTGAATGCTATCACAAGGTGCTTTGTCTTTTCTGAAGTGTGTCTGTCTAGAGCCAGTGTGGTGTAGTGGTTAAGAGCGGTAGACTCGTAATCTGGTGAACCGGGTTCGCATCTCCCACTCCTCCACATGCAGCTGCTGGGTGACCTTGGGCTAGTCACACTTCTTTGAAGTCTCTCACTCACCTCACAGAGTGTTTGTTGTGGGGGAGGAAGGGAAAGGAGAATGTTAGCTGCTTTGAGACTCCTTCAGGTAATGATAAAGTGGGATATCAAATCCAAACTCTTCATCTTCATCTTCGTCTTTGTCTTCTTCTATCTATACAGTGGTACCTTGGTTCTCGAATTTAATCTGTTCCGGAAGTCTGTTCAACTCCTGAAACAGTTTGAAAACCAAGATGTGGCTTCTGATTGGCTACAGGAGCTTCCTGCACTCAAGCGGAAGCTGTGTCGGACGTTTGGCTTCCGAAAAACGTTCACAAACTGGAACACTTTCTTCCGGGTTTGCGGCATTCAGGAGTCGTTCGAGAACCAAGGTTTGACTGTCCGTATGTCTGTCTATCTGCCCAGGGCTTTTTTTCAGCTGGAACTCACTGCAACTCAGTTCCAGTACCTCTCAGGTGGGCACCCTTGCCATTCTAAGAGAAAGAGGGAGGCATTCATGGTGAGTTCCGGCACTTCTTTTTCTAGGAAAATAGCACTATATCCAGTGCAATGGCATTCTGGAGCCCACCTGAGAAGTGCCGGAACTGAGTTCCAGTGAGTTCCCCCACTCTTTCTTTCTGTCTTTCTTACAATGGATTGAAAGATTTCAGAACATTAGGCAAATTACAAAATTGATGCTCCAGATTCTGAAGCACCTGATCTTGGCAGCTTCTCCTCACCCATGTTGCCTGGTCCTATACCTCTAGAAGCCCAGAAGAAGAATCTTCTTTAGATTCCTATTTTTGTCGTCATTCCACCAGCCAGTCACTCTCAGCCGTGGCCCAAGCTTCACCCCATTCCCTTCTCTCCCAGATACTGCTGATACTGCACTCCAAAGGCAACCATCATTTACGGATCATTGATAATATAATTTGATTATCTCTAAATTAAGACATCCTGCCACAGTCCTTAGACTATTCATTCCAGAGGCATTTGTTTCAAGGCCATAAGGTGATGCAAACTGAGCCAACGTAGAAACAGAATTTGCTTTCCTGTCGTTGGCAGGCCGGCTACAGTCACGCTTAAGAATGGGTTGAGTTTGATTCACTTTGTAAGGGGGCTGCTTGAGACCTGATGGGGGAAATGGCCTAAGGAATTAAACTGGTCATCTCCATGGAAGTGACGTCACCAGTCATGACCTTGTGCAATCCAATCAGTGCGGTCGGAAAATAATTGTAACATTTTGGCCCTCATGAGAGGAGCCTGTTCAAATCTAGTTCTAGTCAAAGGAGTGAATCCCCACCACCTGTGTCTGCACAAGAAAATCCTATCACCTTGACCACACGACTCATACTAGGTATAGGAAATGGAGAATTATGCCCCCCTGATCCAATCTCTATCCTGGAATTTCCTTTGAGATATTTGTCCAGGAGGCTATAAAAACTGGACTCCTAAAGCCATTTTCTGTTCCAGCTCCCCGGATCTGCTGTGTGGAATATCACTGTGCCTGAAATCACTTGCTGAATCACTTAGCTGCTAGACCCCAGGGTTCCGACTCCCTTTCACAATCTCTAGGGATGGAAGAATCTGAATTCCTGTGTGTAGATCCACCCTAGGTCTGCAACCAAAGTTCCTAACACACTTGCAGTACATCAGGGCATGTATTGTGTCTGGCAAACTGTGAGGTGTTTGACAGACTTGACAAACCCCAAATTTAGGAGGTGTAAAGAGTAGGGCAAAGGGAACGAACTCACCAAACACTTGGTAGAGTGCAATATTTAACTTGGTGTACCACATATAGTTTGGGAAAGAGAAGTGACATTATGCCCTTGTAGTATTCTATATTTACCTTCTCTACCACTTCCCCATAGCTCCACACTGCCAACCTAGGTGAAGCCATTGATGCACCAGATCAATCTGATCTCTATTGTTGTGTCTCAATCAAAAACTGAGCATGTTGTTTTCTTTTCCAACAATCTGAGGAACTGGCATGCATTCTAGCTAATCAGTGTACGGAATCATTATGGTGGAACTGGGTGCCATAAACACACTCCCGGCACTTAATAAGGAATAAAGCCGATCCTGGAATTTCAGCATATATTATTTTTTCTTTTCCATGTTACCTTGAACCATTAATCTAAGGAAGGGATTTCTTTGATTCCATCTCCCCCTCCCCTCTGAGGACCTGTCCAAACCATTTTAAAACTGATTATTGCTTTATCCCACTGAAGATCACAATTAAAATAATCACTCCTCCATGTTCAGCATCATCAGGCAGGAATGACACAATTTACTTCAGGTTTTTTTCCCTCCAGTCTCTTTCCAGCTCTGTGATTCTAAGCTATACTGTAGATTAATCTCAGGAATCATATGTTATTAATAAGTACTTGTGCTTCACTTTTGAGGTTTCCTGTATGATTTCACATGGAACCCTTGATTGATTTATAATGTGGTAACACACAGCCATTTATTATCCTGTTTCTACTGCCAACTATCGATAGGGGCTTTGTGACATAAAGTATTCTCTACAAATATTTTTCTAATAAAAATAATGAAAAAACATTTTTCATATAGAACAGATCCTTTTCTTTAAAAAAGGTGAAAGTTGAGTCGATTTATGAAAAAAATATGACATTTTATATTATTAAAAGCAGTCACATGCAGTCTAGGATGTTGAGAACATTTGTTATTGTCTTAAAGGAAGCAAGAAAACGTATAGAGGCACTGATGTGATGGCCATTCAAATTATACACACCAGGACAGAATCTTTTAATGTGGGCATGTGAAAACTTATATACAAAAATTCTGAAATGAAAGAAAGTATACCTGATTGTTTTATTTCAATAAATAAACATAGTGAGAAATTTTCATTTGAAGAGAAACTCTAATAATAAGCTAGGATTTGCCATTTTTGTTCATGTTGTTCATGCTAACATTATGATTTATTTGTTCTGTTGAAGTATTTATATCCCACTGGATGTATATTAAAAGCATAATCAACAAAACAAGGGAACGTAGAAGAGCAGTAATAACCTCAATACACAACATACAATAATCACTAGTACAACACCTTTGAAATGATACAGCTCAATGCAGGAAAACCACCACCAATGGAATTCCTTCGAGAATAAGGTTACCAGATATTTTTTTTCAATGAATCCGGAGACACTTCATTGAAATGAGTTAGAATGATAGGATTTTGTCAGGGGACTGATGTGTAAATCTGGGGACTGTCCTCGGGGAACAGGGGCGTCTGGTAACCTTATTCTAGAACCTTGGTGCCACTGCAGAAAAGGCCATGTCCCAGTTCATTCCATGCTGTACCTCAAATGGTGAAGGGGCCTGAAGCACAGCTTTTAAATATCATGTAGGGCAATCCTACCCTAATCAGAACTAAGTCCCATTCTGTTCCATGGCGCTTACTCCCAGAAGTGTGCCGTTGTGTTGACTTGAAGAATCAACTATATCAGTGCAAGGAAGAATAAGGAAATCTTACCCCACCGGGTAGACACACTTTCGACTTCCACAAGTGATTCTGCCTACAGTGACATCCATGTGATATCAGTTGTGCATATAGAACGCTGCCTCTTGCTGAGTCAGACCATTGGTCCATCTAGGAAAGCCTACAGAGATGCTGCCAATCAGAGAGAGGCCTCAGCCCAGTATACCTGAAAGAGAAACTCCACTCCCATTGTTCAGCCCGGACACTGAGGTCCAGCTCTGAGTGTCTTCTGGTGGTTCCCTCCCTGCAAGAAGCGAGATTACAGGGAAACAGGCAGAGAGCCTTCTTGGTGGTGGCGCCTGCCCTGTGGAACGCCCTCCCATCAGATGTCAAGGAAATAAACAACTATCTGACTTTTAGAAGACATCTGAAGGCAACCCTGTTTAGGGAAGTTTTTAATGTTTTATCGTGTTTTTAATATTCTGTTGGAAGCCACCCAGAACGGCTGGAGAAGCCTGGCCAGATGGGAGGGGTTTAAGTTTTAAGTATTATTATTATTATTATTTTATTATTATTATTATTATTATTATTATTATTATTTCCAGCCCTGCCAACAAGTTACGGTCTTTTCTGAGCCACTTTATATAAAGCTGACTTGCACCTTGCACTGGGGTTGTGCAATTTAAGCTGGCTAGCTGCCAAGCACATAAAGCTGCGATCACACAAGTTAAATGTGCACCTGTTGTGAGTTGGCTGTAAGTTAGTGGTGAGGAGGAACACAGGCTAGGAAGTGGACCGTTGCTTTTCCATTGTTGCAAAACAGCAACAGACCACCCACATCGTCAAACGCTGCTGTTGTTTGATTGCACCCATTCTTGTCCACATCTCTTGGTGGCTCATGATGAGATGTTCCTGGATTGAGCTTCCCTATTCCTTCCATGTAACTAATTACCATATTTTTCGCTTCATAGGGCGCACCGGACCATAGGGCGCACCTCGTTTTTAGAGGAGGAAACAAGGGAAATTTTTTTTTCTGGTTTTCCTCCTCTAAAAGCCCTGTTTTTTTGAGGATCAGCTAAAAGTTTTGCAGCTTTTTTTGCAAAGGGAAAAGCCCTGGTTTTTTTGAGGATCAGCTAAAAGTTTTGCAGCTTTTTTTGCAAAGGGAAAAGCCCTGTTTTTTTGAGGATCAGCTAAAAGTTTTGCAGCTTTTTTGCAAAGGGAAAAGCCCTGGTTTTTTGAGGATCAGCTAAAAGTTTTGCAGCTTTTTTGCAAAGGGAAAAGCCCTGTTTTTTGAGGATCAGCTAAAAGTTTTGCAGCTTTTTTGCAAAGGGAAAAGCCCTGTTTTTTGAGGATCAGCTAAAAGTTTTGCAGCTTTTTTGCAAAGGGAAAAGCCCTGGTTTTTTTGAGGATCAGCTAAAAGTTTTGCAGCTTTTTTTGCAAAGGGAAAAACCCTGGTTTTTTTGAGGATCAGCTAAAAGTTTTGCAGCTTTTTTTGCAAAGGGGGAAAAGCAAAGCTCCTTTTGCAAAGGGGGAAAAGCAAAGAGGAAAAGCTCTGTTTTTATGGGGTTCAACTCACATTTCTGCAGCTTCTAAAGGAAAGGGAGCCTTTTCTACAGTTTCCAGACAGATAATCTAATCAGCCAGTCACATGTCGCTGGGGAAACAAACAACCTCCCTCTGCAGCACATTCAACAAAGGAGGGCGGGGCTGAAAGGGAGCCAGGACTCTTATCTCTCTCCCGATCTCTTGCTGATCAGCTGCTGAGCGGGGTCCTTTCAACACCCCCTTTTCTCTTTGTAAAATAAAAAGCATGATCCTCTTTTGGCCCCTGGGCAATTCAGCTCCAGGGACCACCATTCGCTCCATAAGACGCACAGATATTTCCCCTTACTTTTTAGGAGGAAAAAAGTGCGTCTTATGGAGCGAAAAATACGGTATGCTTGTTGAGCATGAGCACAGGTGTTTGGCAGACCTGCATGTGCTGCTTCTTTTAAAAGTACATTAGCATTTCAGAACCTTGAATATCTCTCTTACTGTGCTTTCCTTTCTAAACCGAACTTCCCTTTCTAATCCTGTTGGTCCTTCTCGCAAATTGCCTTAGATAAACAGAAAGCGAAGGTAAGTTTCAGTTTGCTGCAAAAAGACATTCGTTTCCTACTGTAATTTGCATTGCACAATGGAACGCATAAGATGACACTTGTAAAAATGTAACTAGCAGATTCCTCCTTGTATTAAAAGTCAGGGCTGCTTATTACAGAAGTTCATTATAAAGAGATACTAGAATTCAGGAGCCTATCCATTTTTATTTAATAGAAAACAAGAAAATGTGGGGAGTTCCTGAGTAAAGAGCTCTACAACACAATTGCTTGTACAGATAAAAGCAAAAGCATGGATGGCAGTAATGATGGATTGAAACAGTATGGCCTTGGTGTGATTTGGCAAGGAACAACTAGAATCATAGAATCATAGAGTTGGAAGAGACCACAAGGGCCATCCAGTCCAACCCCCTGCCAAGCAGGAAACACCATCAAAGCATTCCTGACAGATGGCTGTCAAGCCTCTGCTTAAAGACCTCCAAAGAAGGAGACTCCACCACACTCCTTGACAGCAAATTCCACTAGAAGAGACAAGGTGTAGAAAGTCCCAAGAAAGTCACTACCGGCATTAAAAACCACAGTCACCTAAACCTGACAGTTAAAATTACAGACACGAACACTGCTGTTTTTGTGTGTGTTGCTGTTCCAGATCTTATTAAAACTGTCGTCCCGTCCCCCCCACGCTATCGGAAAATAAGTGGATGAAAAGAAGAAAAGCACAATATAATTTCAAAAGGATGGCAATGCCATGTAGATGTCCCATTAAAAATCCATTAAGAAATTGGGGGAAATGCTGTAACAGGCTCATCTGGAAACACCCAATGTTACCTGCTTGCTTCCACTGGAAATGTTAGAACAGCTAGGTTTGTCATTACCCAGTTATTTAAATTAAGGCACAGTTTTGTTCAGATGTTCTAAACGATAAACTTCTAAAACGCAACTGTTAGACATAAAGAGAACTGAAAGTTTTGGTGCCTTGCAATCTAAGAGGAATTTCTGTGAGGGATGTATTTGGACCCCCACAGCTAATATATGACCTCCTCTCCTATGTCCCACTGTGAGTATTAAAATTATGATTAAACATGCAACCTGTTTCTAAGCCTTTGGGATATGACAGGATACAGAGACCTTCGGCCAAGAATTTTTCTGATTCTGCATGAAGGTATGTGTCATCATACAAATTCTTAGGCCTTCTTTGAGGTTTCCACCCCTTTGCATTTCCTTACTGCCTCTTTGTCCCTCTTTCCTACTAGGACTCTGACTCAAATTCTGATTCCTGTGTCTCCATGCAGTATTCAAACAATCCTCTGCCTAGACACTTTCTTGACTTTCTTAGAATATCCTACAACTGACCTTTCTCCTTCACCAGGAATTTTTTTAACGCTCAGCCTGTGAAAGCGCCACCATTAAGCCAATGACTGGTGGGTGGGTGCCCACAGAAAGGCAACTGGTGCCTCTTTCACAGCAGCATAAAATAATACAAGGTGTGACCGGAAGGTTCGGTGCATGTTCACAGAAATTGGACAGCGAGAAATATTTGAACATACAATCGGCATCGGAAACCCACGAAACGCTCACAATTGTGTACGGAGATGAAGCTGTAATTTGAAAGACAGTGTATGAGTGGTTCAAGCATTTCTGTGAAGGGCGGAAAACCATGGAAGATGACCCTCGGTCTGGCAGACCGTCAACAAGCAGAACGGTGGCAAATGTTGACAGAGTTTGTGAGTTATTGCTGCGGGATCGGCGTTTGTCTGCTCGAATGATGGCGGAAGAATTGCACATCCCATGTGAAATCGTTACCGAGGTTACTGAGTTGTCCCACCCTCCATATTCTCCCGATCTGGTCCCACTGTATTTCTTTCTTTTTCCAAAACTGAAATCTGCACTGAAAGGGCACAGATTTTCCAACATTTCACACGTCCAAGCTGCTGTGATGAGGGAACTGAAAGCAGTATGAAAAGAGGACTTCTCCAGAAGTTTCCAACAGTTTTACAAACGTTGTCCATGGTGCATTGTATCAGAGGGGGCCTACTTTGAAGGCCTTTAAGGTGTGTATGTTCAAATATTTCTCGCTGTCCGATTTCCTGTGACCGAACTTTTCAGTCACACCTTGTAATTCCTCAAAGTGAGGGGAACAATGCTGGTTACATTAAGAAGATTGCGATAACCTTAAGAAACAACAACCCCACAACACCAGTAGGACAACACATCTAAGATGAAAGAGTAAAGTTTCTGCTGTGAGCCACTGGACTTCCTAATTCTTTGACCATTTTATAGCATGAATGAACAACCTTCAGGCAAGTCTCTTGTGAACTCAGTAGGTTACACTCAACTCTACCTGCCTTAGACTAAGAACCATCGATTTCCATGGCAGATTTTCAAACAATTTTATTAGGCTTTTGATTAGACCCCTTATGAGTAAACCCACTTCTCTGTTTGCTCTCTCTTCCATCTCCAGATGTTTATGATATTAATGATATTTTTTTTCCTAGCAACAACGCAACGCAAAACCTGGTAATATGGGATAAACATCAACTGAGCACAGCAGTAACAGCTAAACATTCTTACAAAAACAGTTTGCCGGGAGCAGATAGCCATAGGTAAGCTGAGTGGCCATGTGGCTTTATAGTCAACATTTGCAGCGGCAAAACAAAGACACGGTCGCAGGCAGGAACCATCTCTCTGTAGCCCTCACACTTCTTGAGTTTTAATCATGGAATAGAAGCACCACTGCAAATCTGGCGGAGAGTCAAGTTTTTATAGGCAGGATTTTGTTGTGCCGTACATGAGCAATAATGTGATACAGCTGGCAGGCGGCATGTTGCTGCTGATGATAGTACAAAGGAAGAAGATTCTGAGAAGGCAACAAAGAAGAAGATTTTGGAAACCCATCTATCACATCCCGGAGGCTTTCAAAGCAAGGAGAGAAGCCACGGTCGAGCCTCATTCCACAATACTTCACAACAGAGACTGAAATTTAGAGCCGCGGTAATGACAAAACATTTTGCTAACGTCCCCCCCAAGAAGGTCATTCTGTGCTATGTTATGCTAATTTGATATTGATAAAACTATACCTAAGAAAGACTGGGTTGTGTTTGTTGTATGAACGAACCCTTTATTTTGGGATTTTTTTTTTCTGTGTTAGTGTTATCTCCTCTTTTGCAAACTAAACCTAGATCCTTAATCTTTTTTCTCTTTCCCAGACCATGACTTTGAGAACAGCACAGGCAACTGGGAGGAAAGTTCGGGGATAGTTTTGTTTTGTTTTAAACAATTTTATAAGCAAATAAACAAACAAATAAACATTTGTTTCTTTTGGTTGATTTGATATGGTTGTATTTTTGTTGTTTATTTGTTTTTATTGGTTGATTTGATATGGTTGTATTTTAGAAGTTTGAAATTAGATAAAGCTATTTTAAACTTAAAAAAACAATTTTATAAGTTGTGTGTCTTTGTTTCTTAATTTAATCCTTTTGCATCATTCTGTATGATTTGTGGTATTTTATGTATTGTGATTTGCTGCTATTTTTTATCGATTATAGATGAGTAATTCTTTATTGTAATTGATAAGTGTAAACTGTCTAATTATTACTTGCTGATATTTAATTTCAGTGTTTACTATTGTATTCTAATGCATCATTGCATATTGCTTCATTTGGTTATAAGTTGTTTAATTTAAAGTTATTGTGACTTTTTATGAAGGTATTGGATCTGATTGTTACCATTAATGTTTGATGTTTTATTATTGAATTTTGTTTTTATGTGTTGGAAGCTGCCCAGAGTGGCTGGGGCAACCCAGCCAGATGGGTGGGGTATAAATAAAATACTACTACTACTACTACTACTAGTACTAGTACTACTACTACTAAGGGCCACCCTAAATAACACTGATGATACCACACGCAGCATCCATGATGAACTACACATTGACCGTAACTCATTAAAAGTGGAAGTCGTTGAAATATGGTGAGCCGCCACATGGATTGCTGAGTGTCACATCGCTAATGCAATCATTTGCAGTGGTGCGGTGAAAATATGCTCAATACACGCAACCTTATATCCAAAAAGCTAAGGAATCCCACCTATGCAAAAGGACCTCCTCTCCCTGAGTGACCCCACACCCACTCAAATTTACTCCAGACGGTTGGTGACGCCAAAGAACAGTTTGGGGTGTGTGTGGAAAGTCCTTGTGTTAATATGTATCTTTATGCTTTCTCTTAAAATAATGTCCAATTGGACTACTGAAGGCTGGGCTGATTTTCATGTCACATTCTCCAAACAGAGGCAGCCTTAAAATCCTGCACAGGGTGGCTATTGTCATAGATTAATCAACTCATGTGCAGTTTCTCACTGAAGGTTGAATCCAGTTTGCAATACTGGGAATTGTGGTTGCACAGAGTACTGGGAACCTGTGAGGGGTGAACTACAGCTCCCAGAATTCTTTGGGGGGGGGAGAACAGGGGGTGGTATGTGCTGTAAATGTACTTTCATTGTATGATGTAGATGAAGCTATACTCAAATAAGGGAATGGAATCAACCCCACCCAATGGACCAGAATGTGGTCTAAACCCCCCTTTAAATCCATATCAATGAAAAGAAAAGAACTCACCCTGAAACTAACCTACAGGTGGTACCTAACGCCAAGAAAATTAGCACTAATACGCCCAGGAACCTCACCAAAATGCTGGAGAGGGTGCACCTCCACAGGCACATACCTCCACATGTGGTGGGAGTGCCCCAAAATCCAACTATTCTGGACAACAACCATACAAGAAATAGGTAAGATAACCAAGCAAGTGCTAGAAATCACCCCAGAATTGGTCTTACTAAACATCTTCCAAGACAATAATGCCCACTTACAACACAAAGAACTCATACTCCATCTACTCTCAGCAGCCAGAAACATCATAATCAGACACTGGAGAGGCCTCTCAGGAGTGAGCATGGATCAATGGAACCAACAGCCCTACTAAAAAAAACTAACCAGTAACCTGAAACTGACACGGGGACAAACAGAAGAAGACACCTTCACCCTGGTATGGTTCCCCTTCATCACACACACAGCCCAACAAGACAATGACAAAAATCTACCGACAGCATACAAATCAATATGGCTAACCTGACCAAAAACACTCACCCACCCCACTCACACAGGAAACCAAAGACCACCACAGCCAACCACAAATGAACAATCACATCCTACACCAACCCCGACCTCTCTCACCACCAAAGGAACACAAGTGAGTGAACAACAGAGAACCTGCACAAACAACGCTGACACCAAACCCTACATATATTAAGTAAAATAGAAACATCGTCACCCCACCCCACCCCATCTCCCCATCCCGCCCACCTCTTTCCCCCTTTTCTTCCTAATGTCTCAACAAATGAAATTGACTTGTAAAAATGTTACATGGAAAAAATACGAGAGAGACATTGCACTACCTTTGTAAATCAAGAAAATCTTTAATAAAAAAAATACTTAAAAAAATAAGGGAATGGAAATAAAAGCTAGCTGGGTTTGCAAATGCGTACTAAATAATAAGAGATCAGAGAAGTTTGTGAGGCTGTACCCTCAATAAAAGTGCCTAGGCCAGCCAATTTCTTTAGTCAAAACCAGTGGTGGGGAAGCTGCTGTCGTCCAAACGTTGGTGGCACACCCCTCCCATTATCTCTGACCATTGACCACAAGGGACTTCTTCTTACCTTGCCTTAGATTCCTCCAGATTTGACACCTTGATCCTCCCTGTCCTATTTCAGGGATGTCCAACAGGTCAATCGTGATCACTGCCAGTTTTTTTTAGTGGGAGTAGACCACAATCTCTTGGAAGTTGGACACCCCTGTCCTATTTTATTAAGCATCACTGAATAATGCTCTATTTACCTTCTTAAGCATCACTGAATAATGCTCTATTTACCAATTAACTGCTGCCTTTATGCAGACTATTGTCAACAGAGAAATCAGCACAAATATTGTGAATAGCTTCAGCAGCACTCAAATGCGATTTCAATATGTGCAGAAATGGTACGATATTGCATTATGAGTTGCCAAACAAAGCCTAGGCTTGCTTGATCCACTTATCCTATGATGTTTCAAGGTATGATTGACTCAGATGCAAGACGATTTACTGATATTAATTCAAAACAGATGGTTGTGATTGTAGCCATCTATGGATATGAATCAGATCTATGCATAAAAAAACAGGGATTTCCAGCCAAGGTAGAATGACTGCCTTCTTTGATCCCACAAGCCTGTTGTTGAAGGATGTGCCGTCTCTAATCCAGCTCTGAGTTGGATTAATTTTCAGAAATAAAAAATACAGCTTCCAGGTCATGAACAAACCATGCTATTTATTTGTTGGCATTTTTATACCTAGCAGACTGATGTACAAAGAAGCGAGTTGCATGAGAATTGGCATTCAAAGAGAATCTCCGTATTCCCAGTTGCACTCCCCATAAAATGGTTGGGAGCAGGGCAGACTTTCAAATAAGGATGCGAAAATCAGGTTTCCTAGATTTTCACAGATTTACCTTGCCTGAGATCGCAAGTTAGTTTGGATTTAACGAGGGTATTACTGCTATCCTCTAGCTGTATGAGCAAATAGCGCACTGTCTCAGCTAGACCACCCTTAAAATTGCTACTGAATCAAAAGGCAAAACTTGTGTTGCCTATTTTTAGACCCAATGCCTTCAACACTGCACAGAAGAATAAGATCTGGAAATCACATTTTAAAAACTCATTAAAAAATGAAACAATCCTAGAAGCCTGCAGCCAAAGAGCTGTCTGATTAGTCCAAAACATTACGTGAAATTTAGCACCCAACTCATCCCAGCCACCCTTTTCAGCCCTATTAGAGCAATATCACAATCCTGGAATAAAGATACCAGAATAGGTAACTTTCCCTGTGTTATGTACTGAGTTGAATAGGATCCAAACTGCAGCAGTCTGATTGGTCCTAGAACAATAGGATTGAGATTGCAGCAGTCTGACTGGTCCCAGAACAATAGGATTGAGATTGCAGCAGTCTGATTGGTCCCAGAACAATAGGATTGAGATTGCAGCAGTCTGATTGGTCTGCAGGAGCCACCCA
This sequence comes from Lacerta viridis, assembly GCA_900245905.1. Lineage (NCBI taxonomy): Eukaryota > Metazoa > Chordata > Lepidosauria > Squamata > Lacertidae > Lacerta > Lacerta viridis. The sequence continues at coordinate 391,453 of OFHU01003673.1, forward strand.
ATCCAGCTCCAGGTGGAATTGAATCCGCACTCTGATTGGCATACAGGAGTATCCCGGAATTAGCCAATCACGTGGGGCCCATTGTGTAAATAGTGTATATAAAGCAAACGTTTTGGGGGAACTACATTCCTCACTACTATGAGCTGAATAAAGAGCATGAAAGTCACACTGGACTCCGAGTATCTTTCACTGGCGACGAGGATGGGATCCCGCTGAGCTGACTGCCACACACAGCACCGCAGCAACGCCACCTGCCGCACAGCTGCCTCGCACCGTGTATCCAGGCTTCAGCTCCGGGTCCCAAGGAACTCAAGATGGCAACGGACAGCAGCTTCTCGCCGTTCAACCCAGCATCAGGAGACTGGGAAGGATACGCCACCCGTTTCACCTTTCTTCTAGAAGCTAAAGGGGTCACCAACGATGCCAAGAAGAGGGCGATATTCTTCAGCGTCTGCGGAGAGGAGACATTCGAAATCGCCCGGGCTCTCCTTGCGCCTGATGATGTCGCTACCGTTCCTTACAAAACAATAGTGGAACGGCTGAAGGGGCACTTCTCGCCACAGCCCTCGGTGGTGGCTCGTCGAAATGCCTTCTATGCAAAGCGGCAAGCCCCTGGGGAAACCATAACGGGGTTTGTGACCTCCCTCCGCCAAGCCGCTCGGTTCTGCAACTTCTCAGAGTTGGAGAACATGCTGCGTGACCGCCTCATCGGTGGCCTGAGGGACGAGAAGCTGCAACGACGCCTCTATGCCAAGAAGGACCTAACGTTCCAGGTCGCTCTGGAGGAGGCCCTGGCAACAGAAGCCGCTGAGAGGTCAATGCAAGAGGCACGGCCGAGCGTGCCGTCCCAACCAAGGGTCCACCACGAGGACCTCATCGACGATTCAGGATCAGACAGGGAGGAGGTGCACAGAGTACAGCGGCGCACTCAAGCCGTGCACACACCACAGCTGCCTCGACCAGAAGGAGGGAACTGCGCAAGCTGCGGGGAGAATCACGAGAGGAGGACCTGCCGTTTCCGCAATGCCGAGTGCAGGCAGTGCAGAAAATCAGGCCACATCGCCCGGGTGTGTCGGGCTCGGCCCATCCGACGCCAGGCATCAGATGACCGCCCCAAGAGCCCCAGGTCCCGGGGCCCAACGCACCAAGGCAACTCGACAGAGACCACGGACTACCAGGTATACCAGTTGCCCCACCCCAACATAGAGAAAATTTATGTAGAGGTACAGATAGAGGGGGCCCCGTGCCGCATGGAGCTGGACACAGGTTCAACCCTATCCATAATCTCGGCACGGACTTTAAGGAAACTGTGCCCTAGTGGGGGTCCCAAACTCAGGCCGGCCCCATTCACCCTCCGGGACTTCCAGAAACGTAAGGTCCCCACAATGGGGGTGGGGACCTTCAGGGTGCAATATCGAGGGCGGACGCGGCAACTGGACTTGCTCGTGGTCAAGGGCTCCTACGTTAGCTTACTGGGATTGGCATGGTTTGGACCACTGGGGCTAGCCGTCACCGGGGTGAACCGCACTAGCTTACAAGTGGATGTGGACGCCATATGCAAGGAGTTTCCGGCAGTTTTCGATGGGAAATTGGGACAGTATACGGGCCCCCCCATTGCCCTACAGCTGGACCCCGCAGTACGACCTGTCAGGCTCAAGGCCCGCCGGGTCCCGTTCGCCCTGAAACCCCGTATAGACGAGGAATTGGACCGGCTCGTGGAGCAAGGAGTGCTGGAGCCTGTGCCTAATGCCACCTGGGAAACCCCGATCGTCACACCCGTCAAGCCTAATGGTTCGGTCCGCATCTGCGCAGACTACAAATGTACCATAAACAAGGCCCTCATGGCCCATGCATACCCAGTGCCAGTGGTCAGCCATGTCCTCGCCACCCTGGCTGGGTCAAAATTTTTTGGCAAGCTGGACTTGGCCCAAGCCTATCAACAGCTGCCAGTAGATGAAGCCACAGCAGAGGCACAGACGATTGTGACGCACAGGGGAGCGTTCAAGGTAAAGCGGCTGCAATTCGGTGTCAGCGTGGCACCAGGCATATTCCAGAATCTAATGGACTCGCTGCTTAAAGGGATTCCTGGCGTCACCCCCTTCTTCGATGATGTGTTGATTGCCGGGCCCACAGCAGAGGAGTTTGAGGACCGCCTTCGCACCGTTCTGCACCGTTTCCAGACGGCGGGTCTCAAGGTGAAGCGGGAAAAGTGTCTACTAGGAGTGCCTCAGGTGGACTTTCTGGGATTTATGGTGGATGCAGAAGGGGTCCACCCGACTGGGGACAAGGTACGGGCCATTTGTGATGCCCCAGCGCCCAAGGGCAAGACTGAACTTCAGGCCTTCTTGGGGCTATTGAACTTTTACCATGCCTTCCTTCCCCATAAGGCAGCAGTAGCAGAGCCCCTACACAGACTCCTGGACAAGCGGGCCCCTTGGGTGTGGGGCCAGCGCCAGGAGGCCGCATTCCAGGCAGTCAAGGACTTGCTCGTCTCAAACTCGGTCTTGGCACACTTCGACGAGAGGCTGCCGGTGGTGCTAGCATGCGACGCCTCACCCTACGGCATCGGCGCTGTCCTTGGACACCAACTCCCAGATGGAAGAGAGGTGCCAGTGGCATACTTTTCCCAGACACTCACCGCAGCTGAGCGGAACTACTCGCAAATCGACAAGGAAGGTCTGGCAATCGTGAAGGGAGTAAAAAAATTCCATGATTTCTTGTACGGGCGGCCCTTTACCGTGGTGACTGATCACAAGCCGTTGCTTGGTTTGTTTGCCCCCGAAAAGCAGACCCCCCAAGTGCTGTCTCCTCGCGTCCTCAGGTGGTCAATTTTCCTTGCCGGCTACCAGTATGCACTGATTCACCGCCCTGGGAAAGCGATGGGCCACGCAGACGCCCTCAGCAGGCTACCACTACCAGAAACAGGCCCCGACCCAGCACCCGCACAAGAGGTTATGAGCCTGGAGCTGCTTCCCGACCGCCCTATTCAGGCACAAGAAGTTGCACACCATTCCAAGAAAGATAGGGTCATCTCCCGGGTCCTGGACTGGGTGTGGAGGGGATGGCCCAGCAGCAGCCCCGGGCCAGAATTCGCTGGCTACACAACCCGTAAACATGAACTGTCGGCCCACAAGGGGTGCCTGTTATGGGGAAGCAGGGTCGTCGTTCCTGAGCCCCTTCGCAAAAGGGTCCTTGCAGCCCTACACGAGACACACCCAGGGGTAGTGAGAATGAAGGCCCTCGCCAGGAGTTATGTATGGTGGCCAGGGATTGACGGAGAGATAGAGACCTGGGTCAAACACTGCCAGGCCTGCCAAGAATCCCGCCCAGATCCCCCAAGGTCCCCAGTGCAGTCCTGGGAGTCCGCCCGAGCACCATGGTCACGCCTGCACATGGACTTCGCGGGCCCCTTCCAGGGGAAAACATTCTTCATAGTGGTGGACTCCTACACCAAATGGCTGGAAGTCGCACTGGTACCATCCACTTCTACGTCCGCAGCCATCCGGGTACTACGCAGGCTGTTTGCAACCCATGGACTCCCTGACACTCTCGTCTCAGACAACGGAACCGCATTTACGTCAGAAGAATTCCAGACCTTCACAGCGCAGAATGCCATCCGCCACATCCGCTCAGCACCATTCCACCCTGCCACCAATGGCCAAGCAGAGCGCATGGTGCGGACCACCAAGGACACCCTACGCCGCATGACGCAAGGGGACTGGGAGTACCGCCTTGCCACATTCCTTCTAGCACAGCACAGCACCCCCAGCTCAACGACTGGCCGGAGCCCCGCTGAACTACTAATGGGCCGGCGCCTCGCAATCAGACTGGACCGCCTCCACCCCGACAGAGCTCAGGATGAGGTAGTGGTGGGTGAAGGCAGGAACCCCCGGACCTTTGTGGCCCAGGATCCAGTGTACGCAAAGAATTTTGGGGCTGGCCCGGCATGGGTACCCGCCACAGTCACCAGGGTGACTGGCCCCGTGTCATACGAGGTGCTAACAGAGGGGGGACAATGCTGGCGCCGCCACTGCGACCAGCTACGGCGACGATTCCCAGGAGAAAACCAGGAGGAGGACAGGTCAGAGGAGTCCCAAGGGAACAGTGGGGCATTGAGACCCGTAGAGCAGGAGGGGCCGGCAGGGGAGGCAGAATCAGTAAATACTGAGAGGACCCGCGAGGCCGAAAGGGCACCGGAACCAGAGCCACGACAGAGCGAGCTGGTTGCGCCAGACCAAACAGCCCCATCACAACCAGCAGCCTCGGAACACGAGCCAGAACCAGAACCCCTGACCAGGGAACAGCCCAGGCCGCAACGCACACGTAGGCGGCCAGCGTACCTTGAGGACTATGGATGCAACCTCCCAGGCAGGACTGGAACTTAGAGGGGAGGGGTGTTATGTACTGAGTTGAATAGGATCCAAACTGCAGCAGTCTGATTGGTCCTAGAACAATAGGATTGAGATTGCAGCAGTCTGACTGGTCCCAGAACAATAGGATTGAGATTGCAGCAGTCTGATTGGTCCCAGAACAATAGGATTGAGATTGCAGCAGTCTGATTGGTCTGCAGGAGCCACCCAATCCAGCTCCAGGTGGAATTGAATCCGCACTCTGATTGGCATACAGGAGTATCCCGGAATTAGCCAATCACGTGGGGCCCATTGTGTAAATAGTGTATATAAAGCAAACGTTTTGGGGGAACTACATTCCTCACTACTATGAGCTGAATAAAGAGCATGAAATTCACACTGGACTCCGAGTATATTTCACCCTGCTAGGACCTCACCTCTAGAACAAAAATGGGGAAGCTTTTTCCTGTCAAAGGCCACCAGGGGAAAAAATTCAACTATGAGTCCCATTATCAAGTGGGGGACTGATGGAGGTTTTTTTTTTTTCCTGGGGGTTATTTACATGTCAGACACACATAGAACAGGTTGGCTGTCAGCTGGCTGCATCTACACTAAGTGATTGATCCATTTATGATGATCTCTCTGCTTTCAGTTTATTTATTTCTGAACCTCACTTTATACGATGCAGACAATCTTCTTGCCCCAGCAGGAGTTTATGCTTCTGATGAAGTCAGCATTTCTTTATGAAGACAAATGTCACGTATAGTCCTTAAGGTATTACTTGTGCTATTATCAATGAATTCTCCCCAAGTCTGTCACTTTTGGCTGGTCCTTGGTAGCCAGCAGAAACCTGTCCTCCCCAACTTGGAAAAGCAGAGCTTTGTCCCTGAGGTCAGCGGGAGATACTTGGACAATACTAAGCAAGATCTCCAAGCTTCTTAAGTGTCTTCAAGTCTCAGCATGACATATGGGTGTGCCTTGGACAGACTCCACCTGGAATAATGTGTCCAGTTCTGGGCACCGCGTTTTAAGAAGGATGTTGAGAAGCTGGAAATTGTGCAGGGGAGGGCGACCAAGATGATCAAGGGTCTGGAAACCAAGTCATATGAGGAACGGTTGAGGGAGCTGGGTATGTTTAGCCTGCATAAGAGGAAACAGAGGAGATATGATATCTCATCTTCAAATATCTCAAGGGCTGTCACATGGAAGAGGGAACAAGCTCGTTTTCTCCTGCTCTGTAGGCCAGACTTGAACCAAGGGCTTCATGTCACAAGAAAGGAGATTACGACTTAACACCAGGAAGAACTTTCTGACAATAAGAGCTGTCTCACTGTCTCAGTCTCACTCAGGAGGTGGTGGACTCTCCTTCCTTGGAGGTTGGAAGGCCATCTGTCATGGATGTTTGAGCTGAGATTCCTGCATTGCAGGGGGTTTGATTAGATGACCCCTGGGTTCCCTACCAACTCTACAATTCTATGATTCTTACCCCTGCTCATATCTCAGCTTTAGAGGAAATAAAGGGCTTTGCAAGATTTGATGGTATTGAGCTTTTCTCTTTACAGAGAAAAAAAACCCAGCTCACCAGCGGTGAGTGCATTTGTGTGGTAGTGTGCATTGCATCTTTTAAAAATAAAAAAGTCCTGACTTTCCCAGCTAAGAAATGAGAAAATAAGTTGTTTCAGCACCGCACGCTTTAATCGTCCACTTATAAACAACGTTTGTAACAAACAGAAACCTAAGAAACAGAAAATAATGCTTTTCCATAATACAGTATATTCCATCTCGGAAGCAAAGGTTATTTGACAGTCATGATGAAGATGGCGACGCAATGACCAACAACAATTATAACAAAATTAAAAGCTCCGGCATAAACACACTCACACAAGCCTTGGTTTTTTTGTTTCACAGAAGTGCTATCGGATTCATGAGCCTTCCTATCCAACAGACGCTAGGTGGCAATATTCCCACAGCTCTTTAAAGGAAAATACCAATCAAGTTTCTTGCAACAACTTCTCCAGTAGCTTGCCGTGATCGTATAGTGGTTAGTACTCTGCGTTGTGGCCGCAGCAACCTCGGTTCGAATCCGAGTCACGGCAGAAGGGAAGAAACTTTATTTGCTCTTAAAAAATAATAATAATAATAATTAATACGCTGCCAGCATCAATAAGTTCCATACAACAAGACCATACCTGTGTGTAGGGCTAGTTTCTGATGCACTGCATTCTAGAAACAGTACAAAATTAATGTCTTCTGTGTTTTGCATGCCAGGCAGGTTGGAAGCACTAGAGATGCAGAAAGGCCCACAGATTTTGCACAGAAGGCATATATATCCCAACAAACCTCTAAACTCTTGCATTAGAACAATTTTTTTTTTAATGCACACACAAGTAAACTCCCTAATTCTTCCAGATTTCAAGTACTCCTGAAAGTATAATGTCAGTTTGTATGCATTCACCTATTCTATCTCATTAAACTGGTGTGTGTTATTTAAAACCATGTCTTTATTTTATTTGTTCAAAGATAGGGGTGGGGGAATTAAAATATACACAGACATGGAGGAGGATTAAAATATACAGACGATAAACATGAATACAGTCCTCTGAGTTAAAAGATTGGATTCTAAAGTGATATTATATTATATTTTTATTGTATTTTAATATTTTGTTGGAAGCCGCCCAGAGTGGCTGGGGAATCCCAGCCAGATGAGCGGGGTATAAATAAATTATTATTATTGTTATTATTAATTATTATTTACTGTAAAGCTAAATATTGACAGTGCCAAAGTATAAACATACTATAATCAATGAATAGCAATTAGATCAAAAGCATGCCTGGAATGCAACTACTGTATTCAACATTATACAAGTATCAGTCCTCATGCTAAAGCTATTTCTCACAACTGTTTTAAAAGAGGCGGCTTTGGGCGATACAGTATTGCAAAGCAGTTGATTTTAGGCTTTTAAAAAACATGCGCATTCCTTTCTGCCGTGACTCGGATTCGAACCGAGGTTGCTGCGGCCACAACGCAGAGTACTAACCACTATACGATCACGGCAAGCTACCCAGGAACTGGAAGCAGCGCTGCTTTTTTCCCCTTCTAAACTAGATGATGACATCTGTACAAATACCTCCACCTACTGGCGAATATACAAAATTAAGAGTTGCCTCGTTGCAGCTTGAAAGAAATACAACCCACCCCGGTGAAAACAACTGAAAACCATGAAGACTTTTCAAATGTCAATTTCCCCACGTTCCCTTTTTGTGCATGGACCAATGAAGCCATGTTCTGATGGCTCCTCCAGACAGGAGCTTCTAACAAAGGATTTTATTTTCTGCAGCAAAGATAGAAGAGAGATCAAAGTTTGCAGACAGATCCCTTCCATTGAAAGAACGCGGGGTTTGTGCAATAAAAAAGAATTGCCCATTGTATTATTTTTTTTTTAAGCACATACAAAACATGGAATGAATTACAGAAGGAAGAGTTCCTTCTCCCTGAGTGGCATTATATGCAATAAAAAAAATGGAGACAAAACTCTTACAGCCTGCTGGTTTTAGAACAACCAAGTCGCAAGGAATAAAATGACTTGATCCATAGGGAGACGGGGTTTGGTTAAATAACATGGTTCCTTTTAATTTAAAAACTGTTTTGCAATACTCTATTATTAATGGCATAGCATAACCAGAACCATAATGCAGAATTATTTTATAACATAAAAATATAGCACCGTACTAAAAATCTCCATGCCGTGCTCTCAGAAGTCAACAGACCTTTCATGTCGCACTTCAAAAAGCAACCTTTTTTCAACATAAAAGGGCAGCAAATGAAAAATTAAAAAAAGATACAGGTTTGGTAGAATGCACGGGTGCAATGAAGGAAGCTGCCTAGGCTTTGTGCTTTAGCCTTCCTTTGTTTTCCGCATGTAACCCTGGAAAGAAAAACAACACAACATTCCTTGAAGGACAACCTCAGCAGTTTCCACCATCCAAAACACTGTTGTGTGTTCCCTCAAGAGACAACACAACTGGATTCTGTTTCCTAGGGATGATGGGACACTTGAGATTTGTGGTGCCTCTGCAATATTTGTTTGATTTATAAGATTCCTACCACTTATCCTGCATGCTGAAGATGCTTGTGCTTCAGCAGGAAGTCAAATCAAAGCTCTTTCTGCCTCTTTAGCTCCAAAATGTTGATCTTCCAACTGTTTCTCTCTCCCCTTCCCACTGCCTAGATCAGGGGTGGCCAACTCCCAAGAGACTGCGATCTACTCACAGAGTTAAAAACTGGCAGTAATCTACCCCCTTTTTTGGGGTTCGGATCAAAGTTGTTGAGTTTTTTCAGGGAGGAGGTGGAATGTTGAGCTTTTTTCAGGGGGGGCACAGTTGTTCAGCTTCTTTGGGGGCACCCAATGATCTACCAGTAATCTACCGCATATGTCCAGTGATCTACCGGTAGATTACGATCTACCTGTTGGACATGCCTGGCCAAGAGAAACCCTTACCCAAATGACAAAGAGCATTATATTCTATAATCTGGAGAGGGTGCCCGGCTATCAGGAGAACATCTGCCATTAGCTTCCTCTATTGAAATATCGAGTGATCATCTCAGACGACAAGCTATCAGACTACCAACACCTCTAGCACCATCCTAAATTAACATGAAAGGACATGGAAAAGAAAACTGCCACACTCCCTTGTTGATACACAGCAATATTTTGCATTATCTAAAACTGGAAAAGCACGTCATCGTTATCCATAGATAACAACAGAGCACCCTTTCATTATGTTACACAAGCCTCAGGAATTATAGCAATCATGGTTTCTCTTTTATAAGTTCTGATAGCAGTGTGTCAGTCCTCCTAATAAGAATTCTACATACGTTTCAAGGGAGAAAATGGGCCCTTGAGGAATAAAGAATTATGCAGAGTAGATGTCAAATGGTGCCAGGAAACATGCTAAATATCTCACAAAGATTCCAACAGAGACAATTCTTGGTATAACAAAATGGATTTGCACTCATTAGGCAACTGTAATGAAATGAAACCATACCATTTTATTAAAACAAACTATACCCTTCAATTTTCTTTAGTGTAGCATCAATCACGCGAGAACATCAAACAATGGCACAGCAATTAAGGCTATTTTGATAACTGCTATATCTTGAGATCACAGCTGAAGGTATAAATTTTGCAGTTGGAGTTTGCAGCGCAGTCAGACGCGTTTCACCCCAGCTAATTACAGCCCACAGTTAAATATGTTGTACAAGCAGGGCTGTCAGTCATAATACATCACAGAGACAATATTTGGAGGTATCATACAACAGGAGTGAGGCTGAGCTCCACTACAGATTGTGCATGCTCCAATTTGGCATGTCCACCGTTTTGGCATGTAAAGCAGTATATAAATTTAACAACAACAACAACAACATCATCATCATAAATGGAACTAACATTTAAAGCTTGGATTCGAGACTAATATACTAAATAACGAAATGGACTGTATTGCCAGGATTGCCCAGTTATGTTTCGTACAAAGATGGAAGAAGTAAAAGACATAAACACAGGAGGGTAAAAACTGCTAAGTCCCAACAGATAATTTTGCCCAGTAACTGCCCCAAGAGCAAAACATTCATTAAAACCTAGGATTTCTCCCATACATAGCACAACACCAAATGGGTGTGTGTGTGCCGTGTCTTGAGGTTGATTATAGAGAACGGGGCTTATCTGGCCTTCCCCAATATTTTATTCAAGTTGGTACCCCTGGTATTGACTCAGAAGTACATCCTAATGTAGTCAATGGGGCTTATTACCTGAGCTTTCAATCCTATACCCACTCACCTGAGAGTAGCTGTGAAGGGAAAATGCTTTCAACCGGATTTGGGTAGTTAAAATAGTTGCTTTTTGGTTTGAAGGTTTTCTCTTAACAGGAGAGTCAAAAGTTAACAGAAATGTTAAAAGTAAAAGGGCATGCTTTGCTCAGGAAAGGTTGTACAAGGGGATACTGTGAAGAGAAGGGTCAAAGTTTCATCACAAGAACCTGGAAATAGAAAATTAATCAGGATTCTACTCCTGTGATTAGCTGCAAGGTTGGGAGGGGTCATTAAAAATATAGTCTAGAAGTCAAGTTAGAAAATAGGATAGCAAATTGGAAGGCTATGGTGTTACCTTCTGGAGATGAAGAGCTTCAAGAAAGAGGAAAAAGGACTGAAACCTCAGGGCCTGGGAGGACAGTTCTCCTGCACTGCCAATGGCCCTCAATGGCCCTGTTTTGTTCCTTAATGGCCCTAGCTTGGCCCGGTCATTTTGCAGAGGCTAGCCCAGGAATTCCTCTGCAGCTCGTATTTCTCCCTCCACATCCCAAGTAATCAAGATCCTACCATTTATTAATTTCTAGGTTTTAGGGGGTCCGCCCCCTAATCTATAGCAATAATTTTGAAGCAAACGTACTTAAGAAAGCCCTGCTTGGCCAGTTGTGCAGACCCAACTCTGCCACAAACCGTATGTGTGAGAGCGGCTGTCACTAAGCGGAGACAAACAAAAGAGTCATAGCCTTTCAACACTTCCTTGGTGCCACCAGACCTGGTGTGCTGCTTGGGCAGTGCTTCTCAATAGATTTGCGCCATGAATAATGCAAACGTTACATCAAGTTGCACTTAAGGAGAGTGTCTCTTACACACACCTGATACACTGTTCAGTGTGAGAGCAATAAAGGCATTGGTCTTGCTTCACTTTTACTGTTACGGGACAGATGCATTTTCAAAGTTCATGTCAGCAAAAGGATCTGTGTTCAAAGAGCAAGGAGCCACGGGGGTCCTGGTTTCTCTGCACAGGGTGGGCTCTTTTTTTTTTTTTACAGTGTGACTAAATATTAAGAAAAGAGTAAGTGTAAATCTACCAGGATATTCAATCATGGTATTGTTACAGATTTGGAGAGGGCATCTCCCAGCCTAACTTACCTCACAAGTTTGTTGTGAGAATAATATGGATCTGGGAAGAGCCTTGTATGCCACGCTGAGTTCCTTGGAAGAGAGTTGGGTACAAAAAAGCATACATAAATCAAGAAATGTTAAATAACAGTGCTTGGTGTAATCATATCCCAAACCTGTAGGGGCTGCACATTTCCAAGTACTGAACAAAAGAAAAGACCCAAACTGCATAGAAACAAAGCAGTATTACTCTAAAACTATTATTATTATTACCATTTCACACACGGAGGTTGAATCTGAGTCATATGACTAGTTCAGAATAACCACATCCTCACTAATGTCTGGTTACATTTTTTTTTTAAGTTCACCTCCCAAACCCCAAACTATAGATTAGAGGACTCTACCAGTCCATGTCCCCTCCCATCTCTCCTGTAATGTGTAGCTGGAAGACTGCATTGTCTTCTGGTCCAATGGCACACCAACCGGCCTGAGCCTATCAGAGACTCTTCCCATCATCCTGAGGTGAGGCAGGTGAAAGGCCTTCTTACTGGTGGCACCCCCTGCCTAAGGAGTCTCCCCTGGTGCCTACTCTGCTATTTATTTTAGCACCAGGGAAATATTTTTTTTGTGTGTTCCCCCGGCTTCTGTGTTTTAACAAGCTTTGACTGTTGCTTTAATTTAGTTACTAGAATTGCTCTCATTTTGCATCACTGTGCTGATTTTACCATTTGCATTTTGTTTGAAACCACGTATAAATGTACCAGATAACTAACTAAATCATAGCATAATGTGATGCCCTTGTATTAGTATTGTTTCCATCTGCCCTGCTTGGCTTCATTGGCTGCAAATCTGCATGGGGGGGGGAATGCTACTGTGATGATGTCACACGTCACATGGTTTTTCACACCTCTCCTTCGGAAGCACAGGTTGGAGAATCCCATGCGCCTGCCATCAACATAGAGTTTGGGTCTCGGTTCTTACTTCGAAGACTAAAAAGTATTTGGCTGAATGGCATTCAATTAGATAATTTCTTGGAATGTGATCAACTCTGAACAAACATTTACGTTGGTTTTTAATACTGTATGACGAGCAAACTTCACCTAACTAACCAGTACTAGATACAAAGGATTTATCTTCCACTGCACGATGATGTCCCTTTAATAACTTGCAGCAACCTAAGTGCTTACCTCCTAATAGGTTTTCAGCTTAAGATCTAATCATCCACTCTTGAATTAAGATGCTTGAATGAAGCCAACTCATTTGGAACTAAGCATGTTAATGTCAGAGACATATGGTATCGAGACTGAATTACAAAGGATCTCTTCTGAGCCACCTATTATGGAAGCAGGACTTAAGACCCAGCATTATTATTAGTTTAGTCATTTATTCGCTAGCAAATAATTGAGAGTAAGACCTCCTTAAGAAAGTGGAAATAGTCTAATAATTGCAAGCTGGGATATTAATATACTTCCCCGTTCATTCATTCAGTTTCACCCCCAATGTAATTTATGCCTCATATTATCTATAAATATCTCTCTCTTTTTAAAGGAAATTCCCCGTTCATTCATTCAGTTTCACCCCCAATGTAATTTATGCCTCATATTCATCTATAAATATCTCTCTCTTTTTAAAGCGGAAATGTTTTTTTAAAAATAGTTCAGACTTAGTTATCCAGAGCCCAATGTTAACAGAAACCACCAGGTTAATAATGTTCCTTAACTTCACCAACAATAGAAGAATGGCAGATGAAAATGATGGACTATATGGAGCTTGCAGAAATGACCGGGAAACTCCGGGACCAGAGGGACGACGCGGTGGAGAAAGAGTGGAAGAATTTTAAATTGTATTTAAAAGATCATTGTATGATTGAAAGTTAGATATAACCTGAGGATAAGATAGGTTGTAGAGTAGAAGATAGATGATTAAGTTAGAAGATGATAAGGATTAAGATAAGATATAAGTTTAATTAATTAGACAATGATATAATATAAGTTAAGAGGTATGAGATATTAATGAATTTTGTTGTTAGAAAATAGAATAGAATTATAGGAGATTTTGGAAGTTACAAAAAAGGTATTTACAAGGGACGCAGGAGGAGGAGACAGGAGGAAGTCCCACTAAGATGTGAGGAAGTATCATTATTTTTTAGAAATGTAATAAGTTGTTGTTTTTGTTGTGTTTTTGTGTTTGTTGTTATTGTAGTTATGTTTTTTCTTTATGTATGTTTTTGGTTAAAAACTTAATAAATATTGATTAAAAAAAACACAATGTTCCTTAACTTCTGCAAACAGCTTTGGGGGAAAAACAACAACCATTGACTAAGGCAACATTTCTGGTGCCCTCAATGGCCTCCAGCTAATCGTTGACATAAAACACTCAGATAAGAATCAGTAACAAAATCAGTGACTTCAACTGACAGCAGTTATCAGTGAGCCTTTCTCCTTCCAGACAGAAGTCAGCCTTAGCCAGCGTACTGGTACCCAGATCCTAAGCGCATTAATTACATGTAATGTGTTTAGATGTTAATGTTATAAGGGCAACAAGTGTGCGTTTAACAAAACCTAACTAGCAGAAAGCAAAACAGGGATACAGAGAGCTTGGCTGAAATTAATCTTGGAAGTTTGGGACTTTGTAAAATACAAAAACAGTTTAAGCCAGGATCCTATTAATTCCATTCTCCCCAAAAGACGGATTCAAGAAAAGAGAAGCATGTATGAATTTAAGTCTGCTATCAAACTATTTCTCATTGTATATTGATAAGATAGGACTTCTAAAATATTTTTTTTTCCAAACTGTATGCAGTTGTGCCCCTCTGCTGACGACTGTTCATTCCAACAGTCCTGTGAGTGAAAAAGGAGGTAGGGTACAATTTTCTTTACTGAATTCTCCCTTCTGCAGCTCTCCCTGTGCCTCTCCAAATGTACTGCAGAGGTTTGGGGAACACTTTGGAGCAACATGAGATGTAGCACAGGAAAGATGGGGGAACTGCAGAAAGCACTTCTTTCATTTCCACTCCTGGAACCCTTCACTGGATCAAAGAGACAAAAAAAAAAAAAAAACCCACGTTCTTCTACATTAAAAACAACAACAAAGCATTGCAGAACATCAAATGACAACTTGCGCACAATTTGAAATATTGCATTCTATTTCCTCAAGGTAATGTGGTTCAGTAGTTTAAAAAAGGGAAAGAAAATAAGTCAAGGATACCCACCTGTGAAATCCATCCACAACTTACTTTTCTAGAGCAGACAATGAACAACTTTTGCATTCTCTGGGACTGCTCTGTTTTCCAGAGAGTGATCTGGAGCCTAACAATATTTGGCTGCACGATGAGGATGACAACATCTGCAAAGGCTTCACAGATACAGTATTCACACGTTCAAGTCTTTTAAAAGGGTTTGTTGTTGTTGTTGTTTCAGCTCGGCTCAACCATGCATCATCTGGCTTGGCAAGCTGCAACTGTTTTTTGTACTTATTGATAGCTATGGGTTTGGGTTTTTCATTTTTATGTGGTTTTATACGCAAATAACGGTAATTGTTTTCATAGTGTTTTATTTGTGAGCCGTTTAAAATGTCCGGAATAAGAGCGCATAAATGTTTTAAAATAAATATAAATATACTTTACACAGAGGTATGAACATGTTTAAAATATTATACCATTCTTAAAATTACAAGGTTGTTCTGTTATGCTGATTAAACACCACGATTTATCAAAAGATGGATGAATTTTAAAGCCCTTCGGAAGTGCATAATTTGCAACATAATATACTACAAATTCTGAGCATGCTTTCTTCAATAATCTGACAAATGACCTCATATTCACTTCAATTATTCTGGTGCATTTTTTTAAAAAATCGCATTTTCCACCCGTATTTCTCTTCTGCAGTGGTAAAAAACCACCACTTGAGGGCACCTAAGCTTCTTTCGTCTTCTGCTTCTCACACAAAACAGGAAACGAAATGCATGAGATAAGATGAAGTTGCTTTCCTGTTAGCAAGGGAAAACAGGCATTTGGAACTACACGGAAGCAAATAATAATAATAATAGGCTAGAAGGGGTGATTTGGAACGAGTGGGGAAATAATTCTTACAATAACCCTTCCCACATACAGGTAGGTAGCCGTGTTGGTCTGCCATAGTCAAGACAAAATAAAAAATAAAAAACCTTCCAGTAGCACCTTAGAGACAAACTAAGTTTGTTCTTGGTATGAGCTTTCGTGTGCATGCACACTTCTTCAGATACACTCATAAAATCACAAGAAAGTATTGCTAGCAGGCTTCCCATAGGCATCTAGTTGGCCACTGTGATGCTGGACTCCAGGGGCTTTTGGTCTGATCCAAGAGGATTGCTCTTAGAATCAGTATAAATAGTGCACGGGATATAACTTATGAAAAAAGGAATGGATTAAAAAACATTGCTATACCTTTAAAGCCCTAAACGGCCTCGGTCCTGTATACCTGAAGGAGCGTCTCCACCCCCATCATTCAGCCCGGACACTGAGATCCAGCGCCGAGGGCCTTCTGGCGGTTCCCTCACTGCGAGAAGCAAAACTACAGGGAACCAGGCAGAGGGCCTTCTCGGTAGTGGCGCCCGCCCTGTGGAACGCCCTCCCATCAGAGGTCAAAGAGATAAACAACTACCTGACATTCAGAAAATACCTGAAGGCAGCCCTGTTTAGGGAAGTTTTTAATCTGTGATATTTTAATGTATTTTAATATTTGTTGGAAGCCACCCAGAGTGGCTGGGGGGACCCAGCCAGATGGGCGGGGTACAAATAATAAAATTATTATTATTATTATTATTAGGCATTTTCCTTACAGAAACTAGTAAAGGAATTCTTGGATTTCAGAATTCTTAGTCTATTTATTGATTTTGCAAGCGGTTCAATAATTTCACCCATACACATTTGTTTATCAGTTTGAATCTTCAGTCACTTCATTCTTCATTTTAAAACAAGCTCATTCAATGCTGAGATCAGGTATAATTATATTAATTAAAACACCTTTAAAACATTCAGAGTGTCATGGTAAGGCTTCCATCAGTGGAACAGGGAGAGCATCAATTTTATTTTATTTTTTTAATGATTCTCCATCCTCCAAGCCCTCCCCCATGCCCCCAATTGGAGACTCCCTCAACTCTCTGAAGCCAGGAAAGAGATATATTGGTGTTGCGGTGGATGAATTAAAATGAAAACCTTGACTCTGTGTGCACTATCTATGAAAAAGGCAAATTCTGTGTTAGGGGGTCATTAGGGAGGGGGTTGAAAATAAAACTGCCAGTATTGCAATGCCAAAATGACCACACTTTGAATATGATGTACAGTTCTCAGACATAATATCGTGTACAGCTTTTCCTCACAAAGGGTATTGTTGCCAGTCCTTTTTTTCTGGGGGCACACAGGGGTACACATACCCCCTAAACATTTTGTGAATCTAACGGGAGAAGAAACTAATTTTTTTAAAAAATTTTTTAAATAGCTTCTTCTCTAGCACTGTGAATTGTCAGTTCCATTGCTACCCCCCATGGCAGCCTCATTTCCTGTCATGGTGTTTCCTGAGTCTAAGATGGAAGCAAGCGTTTAATGTGTGAAGCAGTGTGGGATGTGTGGTGTTTTACTGAAGAAAGTTTGGCCTCATTGATGGGCAGTATTTCAATATGACTAGGAAAATTACTAACTATTTTTCATCATCATGAAGTAATACATGTTCTTTGTACTTTTGTCCAATTACTGTATTTATTTTTCCATAAAATGGTGGTTTTGTTGAGTCAAAATGAAAGTACCCCTAAACTTATTTTTTAATAGAAAAAAAAGTACTGACTGTTGCAAAGCTGCAAAGTAAGTGGGACTGAACCCGGAATTAGCCCTGAAATGTCATAAAAACATCATACAAAGGGGCGGAACAGGGCAGGCTTACATCCGCCAACGCATGTGAGAGTCCGGAGTGTAACCCCTGTGCAAAACGCGGATTGCCAGTACTAGAACCTGGGGTCATTCAATGAAGCTGGATGTGGTGAGCTTTAGAATAGGCAAAAGAAGGTTCTTCTTCAACACTGTCTGGTTCTATTCTGGTAAAGGGGACGTGGGTGGTGCTGTGGTCTAATCCACTGAACCTCTTGGGCTTGCCGATCAGAAGGTCGGAGGTTCAAATCCCCATGACGGGGTGAGCTCCCGTTGCTCTGTCCCAGCTCCTGCCAATCTACCAGTTCAAAAGCACGCCAGTGCTAATAGATAAATAGGTACTGCTGTGGCAGGAAGGTAAACGGCATTTCCGTACACTCTGGTTTCCATCACGGTGTCCCATTGCGCTAAAAGTCATGCTGGCCACATGACCTGGAAAACTGTCTGTGGACAAACGCCGGCTCCTTCAGCCTGAAAGCGAGATGAGCGCTGCATCCCCATAGTCGCCTTTGACCGGACTTAACTGTCCAGGGGTCCTTTACCTTCTGTTCTGGTGAAGACAGCAAGGTGGCACTTTAAAATGAACCAGCCAGTTCCGTCTCCAGATAATAGAAGTGCTGGTCTCCCCCCCCCTCTTTTTGTCTAAGGGCTCTTCCACACCTCCTTTGAAAACCCACATTTTCCAACTCTGGTTTGGGCCTTTTCTCCCTCCATGTTTCCTTACTTTTCCTCCTCTTGCTTTCCATTGTAACAGGACCACACATCCTGCTTATTCGTTTCTCAAATCTAGTGTCAGGTTGCTCATTTTGAAAACCCACCTTTTTAAAAATCAACCCATCAACAAGATGTCTGATGGGACATGAAAAAACAAGAGTTTGGAGCGTCTTCCATTGCAATTCTATAAATGGAGACCGACAGGTCCTAGTTTCACTCAAGTCAGTAGAGTATGAGACTCTTAATCTTGGGGTCATGGGTTTGAGTCCCACTTGGGCAAAAGATTCCTGCATTGCAGGGAGTTGGACTAGATGAAGCTCATGGAAGAAGAGAAGAAGAAGAGTTTGGATTTGACATCCCTCTTTATCACTACCCTAAGGAGTCTCAAAGCGGCTAACAATCTCCTTTTCCCTTCCTCCCCCACAACAAACACTCTGTGAGGTGAGTGGGGCTGAGAGACTTCAGAGAAGTGTGACTAGCCCAAGGTCACCCAGCAGCTGCATGTGGAGGAGCGGAGACGCGAACCCGGTTCACCAGATTATGAGTCCACTGCTCTTAACCACTACACCACAGTGGACTCTTCCAACTCTACAATTCTATGATTCTTTGATACACGTCTACGCAGAATTAAGCCCCATTGAATTCAGTAGGACTGACTCCCATATAAATGCATCTGACTTCCTTGCACTTTCGTTCAAGGCACATTGGCCTGGATGGGGAGGGGAGAGGGAGAGAGAGACAGAGAGAGAGACAGAGAGAGAGAGAGAGAGAGATGGGGAGGGGAGAGAGAGAGAGAAATGGGTGGAGAGCAGCATAGTTAAACCAACTCTCTGCCTGCACATGCTCCAGTTCGTTTGTTAGAGCTCCTAATGGCAATGACAACAACAAAAAGTGGGGGGAAGATGCAGGATATTGCTCCAGTCCACTCGAGCCCAGAATTGGATCTGCATTACCTGGAATACACATCTGCATGCACTGATGTCAACGAAATATGCATTGGGATGTATGTGAAAATACAGATTCCACTGAAGCCAATGCAGTGAAGATAAACCAACTGCGCTCAGAGATGTTCCTTTTGAATGTGCACCCCAACACAATCTGGAAACATGGGAGGGAGCTACACTCGTTTTGTCTGAATGGTGACAACAGAGAGCCTTCATTGGTATTATTAAATAGTGGGTGGGACATAGCAGACGACACAGTGATTCTCCAAGCAGCTCTGTTTATTCTCAGGCTGGAACAGAACTGAACTGAAGGGCTCAGCAGCCTGCTTATATAGAACTCAGCTACAAGCAACAGTAACAACTTTCTGTAGTTACCCAATCCCTGAACGTCACTTTCAATCCCTCATTTGCATGTGCGGACCTGAGTGAGAACTGCAGCAGAATGAGCTACTATATACACACACCCCTAGTGGCCTAGGGTGAGAACTTCAATACATAACAAGTATAAAGTCTAAAGACATCAGGAGCAAGACATTTTAAAGCAGTGGTTTATGACCTGAAAATAAAAGATAGCTTTACATAATTCCATCCTCACTGCCCTCTGTACTTATTTTTGTTACTTATCCTGTCACTCAAGGTCTCAAAACAAGTTGGATAAATGTGGAATAAAAGCTTTCAGTTAACTATTTGCTCCAAGCTGTTTCATAATAATATCCGTTTATGGTATGAAATAAAGCTGCCCGAAGTCTTTTAATCAAACGTGGTAGAGTAATTTAATCCAGACAGTTGCGCATGTGAAGATATTTGCTTGTTAACCTTTCACTGAGTAAACAAAGCTTTAACAGCTAGAGTGACAGGGATCAGACATCTCCATTTCATGGCACGCCATTCTCCAGAGTCTGCCACGCAAGCCGGATAAACATCATCCATTTGCTCATACATTTTAACCTATACATCAATGTACACATACTCTACAAGCTATACGGACTTCTTTTTATTTCATATGAAGTTATTTGTGGCCACGGGTGACAGATACATTTGCAAAGCTTCAATTTACTAAAAAAAAAAAATGCAAACTCATCATCATGTCTGAATTTTTATTTCCTTAACACAGTTTTCTAGGAAGGTGGAGACTGCACAGCCGTAGCTGAATCAGGCATTCAGAACATAGTCCAAAATAGTCTCAATTATCTGAATTTTGGGTCATAAAACTTCGTTTTCAGGCTCAAGTAGGTTTTCCTAGCCCTAAGACTTTAAAGATGCAAGCCTTTTTGTCTACTCAGCACTGAAAGAAAGGACAAATATGTGAAGCAATGTATTTTTTTCTTTACAGAGCCAGCGATAACACTCTAATAGGGAAAGACATTAATAATAAAACCGGGTTTTATTATTTTATTGTATGGTTTTATATTGTTGTAAACCACTATGATATGCTTTTATGATACAGCAGTATATAATTATTCTTAAAAACAAGGTCAAGGATGCATCTGAAATTATATCTGTATCTGTCTATCTATCTATCTATCTATCTATCTATCTATCTATCTATCTATCTATCTATCATCTATCTATCTATCTATCTATCTATCTATCTATCTATCTATCTATATCTCCACACACAAATATGGAAATTGTATTGCACAAATACCCCCCCCCCCAGATTCTAATTAATCTTCAGTCATATTGGTGTTGGTGCTTTTTGATTAGCTCTTAGATGATAGCCCAGATTGTCAACATGGCAAAACCTTAAGAAAAAACAAAAAATGCCTCAAAGAAATGAGCAAGGTCTGCAAGATATAATGATATTAGATCAGAAGTAGCCTGAGGCTCAGGACAAAATTATGCCCCACCATTCTATAGACTAAAAGTCAAGTTTTAAATTCAACTCCAGGCACATAATGCTTTTTAATGACCTTTGGAAAAGTCTGGTTGTGTGCTAGATTGGTTTTTTTTTATTTAAAAAATATATATAGCTACATGAGCCTTCTTCCCCTGGGGGTTCCCTGGCTGGTGGCTTCCACCACTCCACTGTATCCAGCCGGTCCGTGCCACACAGGCAGATGTGCAAGTGAAGGTGGCGCTGCAGCTCGCACACAACTCTGCCCCCTTGACCACACTGCCCCTGTCTCCTTCCAAGCCAACTTGGAAAGGGAAAAGGAAGAGGCTGATTGGCATGGTGCCCATCCACCCAGGGGCATAGCAAGGTAATTTTTTTGTCACACCCCCCCCCCCAGAGGCATAGGAAGGTCAGGTGGTACCCGGTGCAGAAAATTTCTTGTCAACCCCCCCATTGATTCCCCCCCCTGCAAAAATGGTTTTACGTTATTTCATATTTTCTTACAAAGGAATAATAACAAGTAATAATAATAATAAAACTTTTATTTATATCCCGCCCTCCCCGGCCAAAGTCGGGCTCAGGGTGGCTAACATCAGATACATAACATTGGTATAAAATCAAACAATAATTAAATTACCTCCTAAAAACATCTCAAAATCAAATTAAAGTCTAATTAGATGGCTTTCCACAGGGTTAGGGTTGGGAACAGTAAGTGCTCCACTGAACTGAAATTTCAGCCTTCACGACATAGGAAAACAGCCAAGTGAACAGCTATTTTGGTGGAGGAGGGTCAAGATATTAACCGATATGCATGAAATTTCATATATAGCTATATAATCCCTAGTATAGTAAGATAAGACCTTCGGAGCAGGCATTAAAAAAAATGTTCCTTGATAATTTGTCACCCCCTCCCATTATGGAACCCAGGGAGACCCGCCCCCCGCCCCCCGCCCCTTGGTACGCCCCTGCATCCACCTTCCTTCCTCCCCAACTCTCCCATGGTGGTAAATGGTGACACAGAGATTGGGCAACTGGCCTGGAGGCCTGAAGAGTTGGGTCTCAGGCCAAACAGGGATCTTACCTGGAATACAAGCAACCATAGCTGAATATTTGTTTAAAAGCCACTTCCATGTAATTACTTGTTTCTGGCTTTTAGCTATAGGTTAGAGAATCTACAGAGACAATGCAAAATTTCATTCACTAGAAATATTCCTCCATGCCATGAAATCTATGTTATTCTGTGTGTTTTTTAAAAAAAATATGAATTATAACTACAATAGCATAACATGTATTGCAAAAATGGTCTGTTATGATTTTAGCCCTTCCCTTCTCCAACCCAGCCATTTCTCAAACAACTGTAAGTCCCCATCAAATGGTCTTCTACACCCTGAGTATGCCAACCCCATGCTGCCCGAACAATGAAAAGAGTGGAGTTGGAAAGAAATGGGAAGAGAAAGAGAGAATTGTGGCAGGGGTTGGGAATTCTGTGATTCATCGTCAGCTGGGACAGGCTTCTGTTGAAAGGCATAGTTCTGGCACCATCACAAATGAGACTCACAGGGTAGAAAGCTAGGAAGCCAACGAGAGGTGGAGGCTGAGCCATTTGCCAGCAGAGCCACCTAATTCTAGCTTTGCCTCCATTACCCTTCCTGCTGAGATCTACCAGGGCAACACTGAGGCGAAGGAGGAAGAAGCTAAGAAGCTACCCTCTGGACCGAATGTACTTAAGGCGTCAAGGTTTGAGCTGGCTGAGGGCAGAATGAGGTTGGCAGGCACTACCCCATATGTCCTGATGGATGAAACTCCACCGGGGGGTGGGGGGGTGGAACTTGAAATAAATATTGGGGGGAGGAGACAAGTAAACACCACCCCATGTAATCACATGATATGGTGCACTCGCACCATTTGAATGGCAATCCCCATCAACTGGGGGCAGGGGCTGCCATATGCCTGGAATTTCCTGGACATATCTGAGATTCATCTGCCGAAAATACCATATTTTTGCATATATAACACTCTCCCGTGTATAACACCCTCGTATTTTGGGGGACTCAAATTTATGACAATGGGGGGAGATGACTCCCATGTATAGGAAGAAGAAGAAGAAGAAGAAGAAGAAGAAGAAGAAGAAGAAGAAGAAGAGTTTGGATTTGATATCCCGCTTTATCACTACCCGAAGGAGTCTCAAAGTGGCTAACATTCTCCTTTCCCTTCCTCCCCCACAACAAACACTCTGTGAGGTGAGTGGGGCTGAGAGACTTCAGAGAAGTGTGACTAGCCCAAGGTCACCCAGCAGCTGCATGTGGAGGAGTGGAGACACGAACCCTGTTCCCCAGATTATGAGTCTACCGCTCTTAATCACTACACCACACTGGCTATAAGACGATCCCCATTATTTAACATTATTTTACAGTAAAACAATCTAGTCTTATATACGGAAAAATACAGTAGCGTCCGTGCAGAATTTTCAGGAATCAGGTAAAATGTCCTGGTAAGCCCATATCAGAAGTGTTGATATTTTGGTGAATCACCCCCCCCCCCATTAGCTCTCTCTCTCTCGCTTTTTGTAGATTTTGCAAACTAATAATAATAATAATAATAGCAGCTCTACAAAAACAAAACAAAACAATTTTTGTTTCCAGATTTTCACTTTCTGAAATACAGTGGTTACCTCGGGTTACATACGGTTCAGGTTACAAACTCCGCTAACCCAGAAATAACGCTTCAGGTTAAGAACTTTGCTTCAGGATAAGAACAGAAATCGTGCTCTGGCGGCGCAGCAGCAGCGGGAGGCCCCATTAGCTAAAGTGGTGCTTCAGGTTAAGAACAGTTTCAGGTTAAGAACGGACCTCCGGAACGAATTAAGTACGTAACCAGAGGTACCACTGTATATAGCAACCCTAACTGGGGGTGGAGCTAAAATATTTTATTGGGGGCACCGAAGGGACCTCGGCCCCTAGAAGTTAGCTCCTATGGCCTCCACCACCTTCACTTATTTTTTGGGCCAAAGCTGGCCCCAGCTTTCCCCCCAGCGCTGTTGGGACAGGCAGTCCCCCTACCAAGTTCAAGTCTGGCACTGTAGATAACAGCCAGCTGCTCCCTCACTGTTAAGATCAGAAAAATATTTCCATCTTGGCTCCAGCTAGAAATGAAGAAGCCCCTCACCACTGGAAAAGTTATGTGGAAAGCTAAGTGAGAGCATCCAGTGGTCTCTGCAGCTGCCATACTTTTGGGAAAGAGCACTGAATTTCCTCAGAAAAAGACACCGTAGCCACACAGGGATTTCTCTCATGCAGGAGCAAGAGGAGAGATAAAGAATTTTTTTTAATGCATCCCTAAAGCATAAAACAGTGTCAAATGCTGATTTCCAGAAGAACAGCCCTTACTTCAACAAGTCTAATGGGTCAGGGCCATTTATCCATAAACATTAGGCTTATCTCTTCCCTTTCTAAACAGAGGAGCCACAAGGCCCGTCCACACCAGCGTTTCAGAAGGGGGAATGTGGATCATGCACACAATGGCTACACACTTGCGCTATTGTTCTGTGAACAAAGGACAAGATAATTACATCCTGTCTAGCATGTTGATAAGAAAGTACTAGTGCAAATAATGATGAGAAACCCTCCTGATTTTATCACAGAATAGCTTGCTCATAAAATCAACCGATACCTGAACTAAGGGCAGGCAATACAGCAGCAGCAGTGAATAATACCTTTGTTTCTCGCAGTTCCTTTTGTGCTATGTGCATGAATAGCATTTTCTCCAGGGAGGCAGCGGCGGTGGTGGTTGCAGGGTCTGGAATTCCTTCCACCCCTCCCCAACTTAACAAGGAAAGGTTTCCTTGACTTTTCACACAGGGTGATGAGTTGTAAGTTTGTCAGACAGAAGCAACCTCTCTCTGCTTAACATCCTCGGTGAAGTTCATTAATAACTTATAAAGCGCTATTTATTTGTTTTTTTAAAAAAGAGAAGTAGAGAGATTAAAAGAAAAGCTGATCCTCACCCTCAGGCTCACAATATGACATGAATGGGGAAGGGAACAGGAACGCAAGCAAATTCAGGTACCGATCTTCCCGGTTATATAATCTCAGCAGTTATCCACTGAAGTGGACAGGTATGCTTAAGCACACATGGAAACACAACTCGGTAACCTGTAGCACACTCTGGCCAATGGTGGAAAGGATGTTCTTCCAGTTCTGCAGGCCATGTTCTTCCTGGCACAGAAGCTCCTTCTACAACCAGTATGTGTGGCCAGGTTGATCTTCCCTTTGCCATGATCTTCCTTGGAATCAGGAAGCACCATTTCCCTGGAATTAGGAAGCACTGTCTTCCCCTGGCCATGGGCAGAGGCCGGAGTACAGTGGTACCTCAGGTTACATACTTAATTGGTTCCAGGTCACTTTACGTAACCCAAAAAGTACGTATCCCAAAAAATTCGGTTGCAAACCGAAAAACCACTTCTGAACATGCGCAGACCGTGAAAACACATCTGCGCATGTGCAAATCGCTTGCGCTTTGGATTGCGCTTTCGGGTTAGCGGAGTTCGTAACCCGAAAAGCATGCAACCCGAAGCGTACGTAACCCGAGGTACGACTGTACAGTGGTAACTTGGTTCTCGAACTTAATCCGTTCTGGGAATCCGTTCGACTCCTGAAACAGTTTGAAAACAAAGGCACGGCTTCTGATTGGTTGCAGGAGCTTCCTGCACTCAATCGGAAACCATGGAAGCCGCGCCGGACGTTCGGCTTCCAAACAACGTTCTCAAACTGGAACACTCACTTCTGGGTTTGCTGCATTTGGGAGCCGATTTGTTTGGGAGCCAAGCCATTTGGAAACCAAGGTACCACTGTATGCTACCCTTCACTTCAGCAATCCCGGGGCGATCTTCATTTAAGCTTTCTTTTGCTGAAGTATGGAGATCCCTGGGGCAGTATGGGCCAAAAAAGAGAATGGCTCACCTTTGTCTATGGAGAGTCAGTGTGGTGTAGTGGTTAAGAGCAGTAGACTCGTAATCTGGTGAACCGGGTTCGCGTCTCCGCTCCTCCACATGCAGCTGCTGGGTGACCTTGGGCTAGTCACACTTCTCTGAAGTCTCTCAGCCCACTCACCTCACAGAGTGTTTGTTGTGGGGAGGAAGGGAAAGGAGAATGTTAGCCGCTTTGAGACTCCTTCGGGTAGTGATAAAGCGGGATATCAAATCCAAACTTCTTCTTCTTCTTTCTTCTGTGAACCGGGTTCGCGTCTCCGCTCCTCCACATGCAGCTGCTGGGTGACCTTGGGCTAGTCACACTTCTCTGAAGTCTCTCAGCCCCACTCACCTCACAGAGTGTTTGTTGTGGGGGAGGAAGGGAAAGGAGAATGTTAGCCACTTTGAGACTCCTTCTAGTGGGTAGTGATATAAAGCGGGATATCACTTCCAATCCTAACTTCTTCTTCTTCTTCTTCTTCTTCTTCTTCTTCTTCTTCATGGAGTGGTGAGAAGTAAGGCACTAGGCCAGGGCAGCCTAACTTTTCATACCAAGAGGGACACAATAGTACTTTGACACAGAACCGTCCCTCAGCCTTGTCAAGTGGAGGGTGGGGAGCAGGTAAAGTTAACCATGCTAGAATCAAACTTAAAAGGATGCTCCTTGATAAGCTTTTCCCTTATGATGAACAAACAGGGAGCCAACGCTTGCATTAGGACTCAAATATATACTAAAGCATCTGAACACCACTTTAATGTTAAGAAGCCTTGTGATGCTTGAATGTTTGAGGTTTGTTTATAAAGTCAAGATTCACACATAATTTTCTTAGCTAGTTATCCAATGTCATTGTCTGAGATATGAAGCCCTATCTGAAACACCAAGGAATTCTGTGTTTGTCTACGAGCTATAAAGTAAAGGTAAAGGACCCCTGACAGTTAAGTCCAGTCGCAAACAACTCTGGGGTTGCGGCGCTCATCTGCTTTACTGGCCGAGGGAGCCGATGTTTGTCCGCAGACAGTTTTCCAGGTCATGTGGCCAGCATGACTAAGCCGCTTCTGGCGAAACCAGAGCAGCGCATGGAAACACCGTTTACCTTCCCGCCGGAGCGGTACCTATTTATCTACTTGCACTTTGACGTGCTTTTGAACTGCTAGGTGGGCAGGAGCTGGGACCGAGCAACGGGAGCCCACCCCGTCGCGGGGATTCGAACTGCCAACCTTCCAATCGGCAAGCCCTAGGCTCAGTGGTAAGTCACAGGTCACTGTGTTTCTCTATGAAATCATGAATTACATTCCCGTTAGTTAAGAATCTTGCTATTGTATACAGAGGTCAAAAGTCAAGATCTCTTTGCATGGCTAGGTGCCATTGACTCTTTCAACTCTTACTCACCTGTTGAGATCATGCATTAACAAACCTGAGGTCTGAACACACTCTTTATCTATGAAATCTGGATACTGCAGAAATCTGAAGAGGTCCTTTGAGCCTCCTGCTGTTATTGCAAGACTTAGGCTGCAGTCTAATACACTCTTACCCATGGAAGTCAATTAGGCTTCGTTCTGAGTAGACCCGTATGCAATTGCATTTCTCCACCCCACCACCCAAGCATTGCAATCCTGTGTCTTTTCATTAAGAAACAAGTCTCAATATGGTCAATGTGTTTAGGATTGCAGCTTCTCACACTGCCCAGAGTGCAGAGTTTGGGTATTGGAAATACATTAGGTACTAGAAATTTCAGCCTGGAGGCTGAAAGAATCCTGCATTCAATAGGAAAAATGAGTTTGCTTACACTGCTAAGCAGAAATATATGCCAATACAAGTCTGAAGGTCTCAGAATGATCCAAAATTAAGCTGGAGATCGTACTTTGCTAAATTATGCAGCTGGCAATGTGACTGACCCTGGTTTTTGACACTTGAGAAGTATACTTTTAGGACCCATCTTATTTTATGTCTGTAGGTTTTTAAAAACTGGTTTTAATGTTGTGTTTTAAATGTTTTAATTTGCCCTGGAACTTGGTGTGAAGGGGAAATAATTAATAATTATTAATAATAATAATAATAATAATAATTGTTTCTGTAGGTTTTTAAAAACTGGTTTTAATGTTGTGTTTTAAATGTTTTAATTTGCCCTGGAACTTGGTGTGAAGGGGAAATAATTAATAATTATTAATAATAATAATAATAATATATAATAATAATAATGCTTCATAATAAAAAGCTTCAGTTAATAAAAACCTACAAGAAGGCTTTTATCAGACCTACAATAATAGCTTTTATCAGATGAATTTCAGGAAAGACAAGGCAAAAAGCAGGGGTCTCAACGCTAGCAAGAAAGGCGACAAACAAAAAAACTGGGTCATCATCGTGAAGCCACAGGTTAAACTGGAAAGTAAGATTTAGAATGTAAGAATTATCATTGCGGATCAGACCAGTGATAGGATCAGGATAATGTCTTGAATAGAACTTTATCCTGTCTCTGACACTTCCTGGTACTTTGTGGTCATAATTCCACTACATAATCATGCACCTAAGCTGTACAATATTATAACAAGGGGAATAGTGAGCCCTGAAAGCTGAAGAACTCATGGTTTTGGGAAAACAATTATGGGAATAGTGAGCCCTTATAGCTAAGAACCAACATTTTAAACAATTGAAACGCCAAGTGAGCTTTTATAATAAAATAGCAACTCCATAATATTTCGCCGATGAAAATAATGGATTTCCTTTACCATATTTTTACCCTGCCCACCTGACTGGGTTGCCCCAGGCACTCTGGGCAGCTTCCGACATGCATAAAAACATAATGAAACATTTTAGAAGTTCCAATACAAGGCTGCCTTCAGATGTCTTCTAAAGGTAGTATAGTTAGTTATATCCTTGGCTTGTGGGTCACATAACTCCATACCCTCTGACATTCTCCGATGAAAATAGGGACATCCTAAGGATCAAATCAGAAACTGGGAAAGCTTCTGTAAATCTGGGACTGTCCCTGGAAAATAGGGACACTTGACCCATCGTTAAGCATGTGCCAATACTGTTACAGCACACCCCAATCTCCATGAGTGGTGCAAGATTCCAGGGGTTCCAGGTGCTTCCATTGGGAAGATTGAGGCACAGCAGAGGTTCCTCACAAGACCTCCAACATGACTTCTGGTTTCTACTGGAAGTCGCTTCCAAGGCTTCACAGAGCTTCGGGTGCACAGCAGACAGGCTCTGTCAAGGCATGACAGGGTCTGGTTTCCTCACTGGAAAACTTCTTTATGGGTGTTTCTACTGGTTCACAGAGCTTCCAAGGTGTTCACTCTCACTGAGCTTCAAAAGGTTGTGTCAGTAACGTAGGGGACATGAAGTTCACTTAGTCAAAGGTATCGAGCTTTGTGGGACTTCCTAAACACAAAAAAATGCTTTGTGTGTGTTAAACACCAGATTTTTGCACACTGGACAAGCCCAGGCACACAGGTCCCTAGAGCTGGTGCCTATGATACTCTCACTGAGATCAGTGAAATTTAAAAGTGGCTAACTTAGGTAGGGGATGCAGGTGGCCCTGTGGGTTAAACCACAGAGCCTAGGGCTTGCTGATCAAAAGGTCGGCAGTTCAAATCCCCGCGACGGGGTGAGCTCCCGTTGCTCCCTGCTCCTGCCAACCTAGCAGTTCGAAAGCACGTCAAAGTGCAAGTAGATAAATAGGTATCGCTCTGGCAGGAAGGTAAACGGTGTTTCTGTGCTGCTCTGGTTCACCAGAAGCGGCTTAGTCATGCTGGCCACATGACCCAGAAGCTGTACGCCGGCACCCTCGGCCAGTAAAGCGAGATGAGCACCGCAGCCCCAGAGTCGTCCGCGACTGGACCAACGCTTTAGTGGCCGAGGGAGCTGGCATACAGCTTCTGGGTCATGTGGCCAGCATGACTAAGCTGCTTCTGGTGAACCAGAGCAGCACACGGAAACACCTTACCTTCCCGCCAGGAAATAGTATCCGCACTATGCACTTGCACTTCAAAGTGCTTGTAACTTCTACAGCAGGAAGCTGCGGAACGGGAGCAACACCACCTTTGCGGGGATTCGAACCACCGACCTTCTGATTGGCAAGCAAACCTAGGCTCTGTGGTTTAACCCACAGCGCCACCCATGTCCGAACAGCGCCACCCACACATTAAAGACTAAAAAATGGCATAATGCCAAACTAACAGCATAATGAATTTAGGTAGCTATGCCACAACATAGGCTTTCGCCTAAAACAGGGAATAAATGAGGACAAAATAAAATTTATAGACATTTTATTGTAAAATAATGACTTGGTGAAAATTATACATACTGTTCGTCATCAGTTCTTATCTGGATCCCTTAGAAATAATCAAAGGATTGAGGGCTTCTAATTCTTTTTAAATGTGCAGAGAAGTAAACAGGCCTTATAACCTCCTTTTTGAATTACGAATATGACTGAGTTAGTAGTCAATATCTTAGAGAACCGAGAAATAAAACTCCCCAAGTTAAGCTCATAAGCGAATTTATATGTATTCTTAATCCTGGCATATTCAAGTGAAAGACTCCTTGCCAAACTTCTTGCTCAAAATCTAGAAAAAGTATTGGGCGAGATAGCAAAAACCATTCTACTTAAGCTTCTTTTCAACAGGATCTATATCTAAAGTGCCCTAACAGAATCCACATGTGCCCATATGTACTCATTCCCATGGTTGAAGAAGTCATTATGGAATTTGTTTCCATGGCTGAACAAGCCTCACATTATAGGAATTTAACACTTTCCATGGCTGAACAAGCCTCACATTTTAGAAATATTACAGGCCTGGGTAGCCGTGTTGGTCTGCATGACATAGTCAAAACAAAGTTTCTAAATAAAAATTCTTTCCAGTAGCACCTTAGAGAAAGAAGAAGTGGATTAGCTTTGTGTGCTGCACACGAAAAATATTTTTCCATGGCTTTACCAAGAACAAACTCAGTTAGGACTCTAAGGTTGCATGGTACTAATTGAAAGAATTTTTGAAAATTATTTTAGAAATAGTTATGGACTATTTTTTAAAAAAATCAGTAACAGGACAGTGTACCATAACATTACATTTCCTAATATAATGGCAGTCACTAGGTCAATGGCAAGTAAGTTAAAAAGAAAAGGAACAACTGCTTCATGTACTTCAAACAATTATGGCTTGTCCAGTTGTTCAGTCTTGTCCGACTCTTCGTGACCCCATGGACCAGAGCACGCCCCTATCCTCCACTGCCTCCCACAGTTTGGCCAAACTCATGCCAGTCGCTTCGAGAACACTGTCCAACCATCTCATCCTCTGTCGTCCCCTTCTCCTTGTGCCCTCCATCTTTCCCAACATCAGGGTCTTTTCCAGGGAGTCTTCTCTTCTCATGAGGTGGCCAAAGTACTGGAGCCTCAACTTCAGGATCTGTCCTTCTAGTGAGCACTCAGGGCTGATTTCTTTAAAGAATGGATAGGTTTGATCTTTTTGCAGTCCGTGGAACTCTCAAGAGTCTCCTCCAGCACCATAATTCAAAAGCATCAATTCTTCCATAGCCTTCTTTATGGTCAGCTCTCACTTCCGTACATTACTACTGGGAAAACCATAGCTTTAACTATACGGACCTTTGTCGGCAAGGTGATGTCTTTGCTTTTTAAGATGCTGTCTAGGTTTGTCATTGCTTTTCTCCCAAGAAGCAGGCGTCTTTCTAATTTCGTGACTGCTGTCACCATCTGCAGTGATCATGGAACCCAAGAAAGTAAAATCTCTCACTGCCTCCATTTCTTCCCCTTCTATTTGCCAGGAGGTGATGGGACCAGTGGCCATGATCTTAGTTTTTTTGATGTTGAGCTTCAGACCATATTTTGCGCTCTCCTCTTTCACCCTCATTAAAAGGTTCTTTAATTCCTCCTCACTTTCTGCCATCAAGGTTGTATCATCATCTTTTTACTCTTATTAGAACACACAATGCCTTTCACAAAGTGTCATTTTAAAATTAAAAATTGTGGTTTCCACAGCCGTACCATGACCACCAACTCTACAGCTTACTTGAACACAAAAGATTTAATCTACTGTCAAAATCTGTCTTCATTTGGTGCAGCTGTAGGGGCCCACACATTTTAAAGATGAAATTAATTCTTAGTATTTTAGAACTATGAAGAGGCATTTCAGAGTATTGAGAAAATGTTCCAGAGTAAAACAAGCTGTTCCATTACATTAATACTACTGACCTGTGCATGAGTTGGAATTGGAGAGGAAGTACCATTGTCTCTGAAAGTTATCACTCCGCTCGCCTGATGCTAGTTCATGTTTCATATTAATTAGAGAAGTAACTTCTCTGTGCCTATTTTAAAAAGTGCTTTCTCTGCAGAAAGATCTGTATTTGAGGAATAAAAGTTTCTACACAGTACGGTGTAACATGCCATTGGGATTTTGAATTACTGGCAGCTGAGAATTTCTAAAATAGCTGTCATGTTGAATATTAAGATATTTATCTCTGTGAAGGGACCATAAATTCCTTTCCTTTCATGTACATTTCTAGAAATCCAGTATATGTGTCGTGCTCATATTCGCCATTGCTAAAGTATTACTGTGCTTGTTTAACAGAGATAGCAATTCATCTCCCTACACCAGCGGTAGGGAACTGGATCTGGCCCACACTCTGCAAGCCAGTTTTGACAGATGGGTGGGCCAACCTGGCTACCTGTCCATCACCTGGCACCATATGGCATCAAGTGCCTCAAACGTCAAAGGACAAACCAGGAATATGCTCTAGGTGTGCTCCTGGCTTTTTCTCATCTACTCTGACTTGAATTTGAGCCAGGGCTACAAAGATTCATGCTACAAAGAATTATAGAACTGTATAGCTGGAAGGGACCCTGTGGGTCATCGAGTCCAACTCCCTGCAGCGCAGGAAATCAACTATAGCATCCATGACAGATGGCCGTCCAACCTCTGCTTTAAAACCTCCAAGGAAGGAGAGCCCACAAACTCCCAAGAGAGACTGTTCCACTGTCAAACAGCTCTTACTGTCAGAAAGTACTTTCTAATGTTTATTCGGAATCTCCTTCCTTGTAACTTGAAGCCATTGGATATAAAAATAGAGGAGAAGAGCAGAGCTGGTCTTACAGCTGGGGTCTCGTTCTGTGACTTGCCACAAAGGGCTCATCCACACTTCCGCTTGACCCGTGCTTTCTAGTCATGGGCTTGAATGGTTTTTTTCCCCCTTGCCCTGTTTCTTTCCAAGGAAAAACCCGCTCTTTAGTGATGGATAAAAAGAAATGGCAATCCGGGGGAAGCCAGAATTGCTGTTTGTTCTGACTGAGTGCTAAGGAGTGGTTTTCCTCGGGGGGGGGGGGAAGCAGTGGAACAAGAGAAAACATGGATAAGCCTTCAATCGGCATGACTCAGGCTATTCCAGGAAACTCTCTACCTCAGGCACCCCCAAACTCTGCCCTCCAGCTGTTTTGGGACTACAACTCCCATCATCCCTAGCTAACAGGACCAGTGGTCAGGGATGATGGGAATTGTAGTCCCAAAACAGCTGGAGGGCAGAGTTTGGGGGGGTGCCTGCTCTACCTGTATCATTTGTTATGTAAGTGTCATGAGAATTTGCTCCTCACTCCTCCTTTTCCAGTCCTTTCAGATTCATGGGAAGGTTGTATGCTTAACAAAATAAGTGCAGGGCATATCCCCATTTCATTCAGTTCTTTGGAGCACTTCCAGAAAAATGGCACACAACTATCTTTTTGAGACACTGTCCCCTGCAATGGACTGTGGGTGTTCAGCCTTCTTTCTTTCCTCTGCTAAAACTTTAGCTAGCTAGCTTTCTTTATCTCTCCTTTCCCACGTCCTCTTGCCTCTGAACCAAGTTTTTGTTTGTTTCAGGACTAGTTCTTACTCTTTAGCAGCAAGACACCCCACCAGTGCTTTTCTAAAGAAGAAAATGTTTTCTGTTTTAAACTACATTTCGTATGTTCGCAAAAGACCTGGGAACCTTTGGTGGGGTAAGGAAGGTTCAATGAATGATCCCCTCCCCAGTTTAAACTGTAAGCCTACCACCAACTGACAGTGGAAGCTGTTTCTTGGTTCTGCCAGATCTCTCAGGGACTTTTGATACCATCAACCATGGTATCCTTCTGGACCATCTAGAGGAGTTGGGGGCACTGCTACGCAGTGGTTCTGCTCCTTCCTCCTGGGCAGTGTCCAGAAACTGGTGTTGGTGGCTCACTTGTGGGGTGCCTCAGGGCTCTGTCCTCTCCCCCATCCTTTCAAACATCTATATGAAGCCACTGGGAGAGACCTTCAGGGGGCTTGGACTGGGTATTCATCAGTACGCAGATGGTACAAAGCTCTACCTCTCGTTTAAACCAGAACCAGTGAAGGCAATGAAGGTCCTGTGTGTCTGGAAGTGGTTGGAGGATCGATGGCAGTTAATGGATTGAGGTCAAATTCCGACAAGACAGAAGCACTGTTTCTGGGGCAGGTGGGCAGGTGTGGGTGACTCCCTGATCCTGAATGGGGTAACTGTACCACAAAAAGAACAGGTTACAGCCTTGGGGTCATTTTGGACTCACTGCTGTCCATTGAGGCGCAACTTTATTCTGTGTCCAGGGCAGCTATCTACCAGCTCCATCTGGTAAGCAGGCTGAGACCCTACCTGCCCGCGACTGTCTCGCCAGAGTGGTGCATGCTCTGGTTATCTCCCGCTTGGACTACTGCAATGCGCTCTACGTGGGGCTACCTTTGAAGGTGACCCGGAAACTACAACTAATCCAGAATGCAGCTAGACTGGGAGCGGCCTGCCGAGACCATATAACACTGGTCCTGAAAGACCTACATTGGCTCCCAGTACGTTTCCTGAGCACAATTCAAAGTGTTGGTGCTGACCTTTAAAGCCCTAAACGGCCTTGGCCCAGTATACCTGAAGGAGCCTCTCCACCCCATCATCCAGCCTGGACACTGAGGTCCGGCTCTGATTCCCTCACTGCAAGAAGTGAAGTTACAGGGAACCAGGCAGAGAGCCTTCTGGGTTGTTCAGCAAGGCACCTGTGAAAACTACAAAGGCTGCATTAGAAGTCCATGCCTCTCTGACACTGGAAGTGCTTGATGAATTTTTCGTGCTAGTCTGTTCCTCTGATCTACTTAATCCACTCCTTCCCCTGGCTTGGTACATGTTTTTGAGACCACTCTGCCAGCCAATGCAATATTCCAGTTCATGCAGTTTGCTCTGGATTTTGTCCCTGCAACAAGGTCTGGTGCATTGCAATAAGAAGCAGAAAGTATTTCTCACCGGAAACAATTACACACTCTTCAGCAGATGGTGCTAGATGGGATATTGCCAAGGAAAATTCGGCCTCTTCCTCTCAACTGGGTGTCTTGACTGGGTCAAAATTGCTAGCACCTTCTGATAACTCTGCTTTAGGAGTTCTATGTCTTATAAAAATTGTGCCTTGGGTTGCTCACAAGTAAGCAGGCATGAGTCCGAACTGTCTTTTAACAGTTTTATTGCACTAAGCTATTTACAAGCAGAGAGCTGAAAAACATGACTGTATCAGTCGCTAGCAGAATCCGGGAGTGCCAGTTTCCGGCTACGACCCCAACAAAGGAATTTGGGCACCCCTAGGTGCCTCCTCCCCTGTCTCCTTTTGACCCCCCTGCGCAACTGGGGTGATGGAAGAGGCATGCTCCCCTCTGAGTGAATTTCACGGGATGCGCTGGGGCTCCCCACAACGTCCCCAAACCGCTGCCTCTCCAGACCGCTAGTTCCCTGCCCCTCCCCACTGGAGGAGTCGCTCTGCCCGCTTGGTGAGGTATTGCTGCTGAGGAGGCGTCAGGGCTCTCTATACATCGAAGACACTTCCTGTGGGGCTGAGGACAGTTCCCTGACATATATGCATATTTTTTCCAAGGTTTTGTCTACTTTATGGTTCTCCTTATACTGAAAAATCTGGTGTGCCATCGTATTGCCTCCATTGCCAAGAACAGAGGGTCATCAATGTCAAGCTATGTATCGTTTCTTGTTTCACTCTAGTTGTTCCAGGTAACAGTTAACCATGAGAAGACTGAATCAGACATTTGGGACGACAGTTTAAGGACTAATTTGCTAATGAATGCACAGGCTGTACTGACTTGCTGCTAAATGTGTGAACTGCCAGAATGGGAAAATATTACATCTGAGATCATATGAAACTTCAGCCAGTGGTATATTTGATCTGATAGCTATTTCAACTCATGCAAGTCATTGCTTTCTCTCTTAAGTATTTGCTATGTTGGCACAAACATTAGGGGACCAGCAAATGAGTTTGCATTAGCTAACATGTAGTGTAATTTTGCCTTTTATGCTGTTTTTTATATTGTCAATTTTACAAGCTTAATGATTTATAATGTTTTCATTCAGTTTTGATGAGGGACGAGTTATACCTAGTAAACACCTTTGGGGGGGGGAAGAGAAAGATTGACTCAAGTTAACTTTGTGGCTATTTCCTTAAGCACAGGAAATTGTATGTTGAGAAAAATGTACACTTAAGAAAACCTTTACATTGTCTAAACTCCTTAGTGTATTAGTCACCCTATCTTTTACACATTTTAAGCTCTTTGTCATTATAGGAGAAATCATCTGCTACACACTTGCCTTAAGCAAAAGCAGTTCATAATCTTTGCCCTTAATCTCTCTTTCAGTTTCCTTCCAATTAGAAACAATCTTTCCCCAATACTTTAATTAATACTTAAACATTAAAATATTAGGCATTATGGAATAAATCATCTGTTGGATGCTTGCATCCAGAAAAAACTGGGCTCATAAGCTCTTGTCCTTAATCTTTCTTTCAATTTTCTTCCATTAAAAAAAAAAATCTTGTCTCAATACTCTAATTAATGCAAATGATATTCGTGATTAGTTAGTATTATGCTAATCTGGGTCCAGAATTTACCTAAATCTGCATGGTGTTGTCTGAGTACCAGATTGCTTTGGGTTTCTTAGTAAAATTACATTAGCTTGCCAGCTGTACAAAACAACATGATAGAGTAGAAATCCAAGCAAATAATCAAGATTACATTAGTTTTGTTTCTTAATGAACAACTGTTTGCATTAGGGATTACATACAAATTATGGTTTTCCTCTCTGCGCCGAGGCAGCCAGGCATCTGTTAATAGGCTTCTTTTCTTCCCCTGACTTCTCTAAATAGATTGAAGAGTGCTAAGGCAGCGAGAGAAGAGTCTAATATTTCATGTAATTGAATTTGTTCCATTACAAAGCAATCATCACTCTGAGGTCCACTGCTAAACCTTGAATTTCTCCCTCCAACTGCTCTGTGGAACACAGAGAATATAGTAGTGAATATTTTAGGAAAGGAACCAATCACTCTTCTCCTCTTATTACACAGGAACAGATTACATACCTACCTGTTGGCCGTTACACCTGTGCACTTGCGAATTCCTGCCATTTGCCAGAGAAGGAATGTCGCTAATAAACATTATACATGGGGGTGTCTAACTTACCACCTAAAAGCCCTTTTAGCAAGGAGCTTGCAGAACGCAGCACTGGATGAAATGCAAACTCTTTCTCCGTCCTACATAAATTACAGTGGTACCTCGACTTACGAATTACTCGACATACGAATTTTTCGACTTACGAATGGACATCCGTTGGCGGTTTTAGATGGGGTTTACTCGACTTACGAATTTTAGATGCGGTTTACTCGACTTACGAATTTTTCGTTTCCAATGCATTCCTATGGGGAAATCGCTTTTTTCGACTTACGAATTTTTCGACCTACGAATGTGCATTCGGAACGGATTAAACTCGTAAGTCGAGGTACCACTGTATGTGCAGTTTACACATGCAGAACCCTTGGTCACCTCAGTAAGTATTAAATAAACAGTAAACACTTTTTTAGAATTTAACACAAATACTTCTAAACACATGTGTGGCCTTTTCTTTTTTTGCACTATCCATTTACTGTTCAACAGCCTGATTCAATCCTGCCCTGGTTTCGTATTGAACACCAGTAACGTGCCTGTTGTTATTTTCTGCTTGATTTAATTATTTTTCCTGTGTACAGGTCTACTCATTCTCCCATGCGCTAATCTCATCTGCAGAACTCACACTGTGACAGCTCATTACTGCTGGTAAAATGTAGGGCGCTGATAGGGAAAGAAAGCCCTCCCTCCTCCCCAGTATTTTTGTCATTGTACATCTAGACACTCTTGTTTGTGAGATATAAGTAAAAAAAAGTTAAATGCGAATCAATCCGCAGACTACAGAATAGTTAAAAGGCTGATAAATCTCACAGCACATGTCGAACAAGGGCAACAAAACGAAGAAGCGAAACTTTAGAACACTTTTTTTCCTCATGTGGCAGCTATTCCTATTCAGAAATGTATCACGTTTTCCTTTTTTTAAAGTGCCGAATGTCTGAAGTGCTGCAAAGGAACAGAAGTCCCACCTGTTGAGGAATTTAATAAACCACGCGGCAGATTTTAGCACAGGGAAGCAAACTAGAGATCGAGCTAAATAGACTTTTCAAAAGGCAACTTCAGCGTTAGCAACCTCAGGAATTTAATTTGAGGACTTAGTAGGCTATCAGAAATCATAATTTGTATATTCTGCTTCTTGTGGTTTTAATTTTTCGTGAGCAGGGAAGAAAGACATTCGCTGCTTTCTCACAATTCAAGCTGTCTTCTAATTTTCGCATGTTGGTTTTCTTTTAGTAAAATTCTAATAGCATGTTATGCCTCCCCAGCCCCCGCCCCAGATACTGTTAGTTACACTTCCAGTTTTGTGCCATAGCATCAAATGAGGACCATAACATGCGCCCATGTTGATATGCTTTCAAGTTAATGAAGATATTCATATGGAATTCAGCAGCGTCAGGCATCAAACTCAACCACCCCAAATGCAACATTCTGAAAGCTTTATTACTCTGAAAAGTATGCTAAATTTTTTTTGACAAATTCTTCCCTTCATTTATGGAATTTTGATATCTGCCTAGCATTCCTCTGTGAACTTGCTCATTAAAAAGCGATTGCATAAAACACATTTCACTAGATATAAGTGTGTTGTATAAAGTGCCTAACTTGACCAGATCTCTCAGAAGCTGCAAAGTTCTTCTGATAAGACGTTTCAACTACGCTCAGTTGAATGTTATCTGTTAACTCTGCTCTATCCCGTTTCCCCTTTGCTATCGTTATTGTTTTTATTTAAACCACTCCATGAACCAAGAGCTTGAACCATGAACCAAGACCACTAATAATGAACCATATGTTGTAGATGATTACTGCAAATTTATTGTGCTGTTTTTGTGACGTACAAATAACATGAGAAGACCTGGTCTATTTATTTGTTAAATTTTATTATCGTTATGACCCCTGATTAAAAAAACCCAATATGCAAAGCATAAAACAACAGATGAAAAGAATGAAAAATCAAAGAGAGTATCTGTTCTATTAAGGCAAGCACATTAAAAAGAATTCCTGTCCTACTCATTGTATGTAGCATTTAAGACTGTACAAACTAAAAGTCTTGCTAACCTAGCTTACTTATGAAAGCACAGTAATAATAATATATTACTGTACTGTAATGCTTTGTTTATATGCCGGTCAGCAAAAGGCCTATCTCACATCTGTATTTTGGACTCCAAAGATCAATGGAATAAATGAATTCCAATTTGGCTTCTAGTCACTAAAAACTAACACATGCCATCATTATTCACATTTGCATCCTGTAACATGCATAATTCACTTCACTGGATAAAGTTAATATGTAAACCTGTGGCTTTTTAAAACATGCTTTATATACCCAAAGATCATTACACTGTGTTTTTTTTTTTTTTTCATTTAAGCCATCACTGCAACAATAAATAATTCCACCATGGCTGTTAGCAACATGTCCCAAAAGAGCTAGATGTAAATTTTCTAACGGCTACTTTCTGAACTACTTATTATACTATGTAAGCTAGATGGTAAAGCCTTAGCCTGATAGTTTCTTCTTCCACGGTCTAGTTATAGGACTTGAAATGTGAGAGTCTTCATTCCGCTCTGCTACATTCCCTAAGATTTCCTGCAAATGAAACACCATAAAGGGGAGCAACAGCCATGTTCACACGAGGAAAAAAATGTTGGTAGACTGATCAGAGGACCAAGGAGGACCTCCCTGAAAGTTTCAGGAGGACAGTAGACTTGGTGTGTTTGGGGGGGGGAGACCCAAGAACTTTGATTACTGGCCATGGAAATCAGTGCTAGATGAGAAGAAAAAAGAAGTACTGTATGGAGAAAGCAACATAAAAGGCCCAGAGCATTTAACCCAGCCCTAACTGAAATAGATATAGAACATTAAAACAAAAGACTGAAGCAGAAGTTTCAATGGATCAGTGTATCTCAATACAGTATTTCAGCAAAGGCTGGGGCTATGGTCTATGCACATAGAAATATGATTTCAGATCCTGGGGTGCATGCACTCAGAATCACGAAAACAGACGCCAGTTCCATAGTTCTACAATCCCACTCACAGCGGCCTTTCTTCATGCACTTTTGTGAATCGGTGCTACTTTTGCCAAGCCCAAACGGCTTCCCCCCCCAACCCACTTAAATAGCAAGTCCCTCATGCCATATTGCAAGCTCCTATTGAAAACCCCTCGCATTTCAAAAGACGTTCGCCAGGCAGCATAGAGAGCAGATGCTACATAAACAGAAGTTCAAAGTTTCCTTGGACATGCAAAAGTAGCTACGCCATTCTTTCAATCCTGGTCCGTATCTTGGAATTTTGCTTACTTTTATGTTGGGAAAATGCAAAGCAAGCCCAGACTAGTTATTAAATCCTTGCACGGAGATCTTGTGTCTTCTTCCAAAATGTACCTATCTGAGGAAGGTCTTCATAGCCATTGACTATGTTTATGTATGTGCAATCAGCAGAGATTAGTTGCAGTCAAATTAAATCTAGCACCCCGACTGTTTTAGAACTTTTAAAACACAAAACAAGCAAAGCGACTCCCTGTCGTTGGATGAATACTAAAGAAGGTTGAGCAGCATAGAGAGAGGTCAAGGCAGACTAGATTTACACACAAAGGCACCATTGATCAGAGAATTTCATACATTGGTAACTTCAGGCATACCTGGCCAGGTCATGAAGCTGTACTAAATGTGTGTGTGTGTGTGTGTGTGTGAGTGTGAGTGTGAGTGAGAGAGAGAGAGAGAGAGAGAGAACAATACAATCTGGTTGTTAACCTAGCAAGAGTCCACCAAAATGAATGAGGAAAAACATAGCTTTCATCCTGTTATTGCAAGGTTGGGGAATGTGTGGCTCTTCTGTTCTGTTGGACTACGAATCTCAACATCCCTGTGCTGGAAGGGGCTGATGGAAGTTGGAGTCCACCAATATCAGGGGTGGGGGGTTAGCTTCCAAATTGTTCCATTGTTGCATTTCAGCCAAACGTAGTGAAAAAATTAAGGCAGTTCTGCGATGTCAGGTTCAATTGTCCTTAATACGTACGGAAACATAAAACTGGTGTTTGTTATTGATCACATTACATCATTGCCTCCTCAGACCCGGTAGATTGGTGTTGTGATTGCTGAGGCTTCTGGCCATGTCAAGAAATAAAGCGGTTTCCACAAACATGGGGGATGAGCCCAAATTTCCCCCCAGCTGCATCCCCCCCCTCAGATGTGGCTCTAGGGGGATATCTGCCCAAACCTTCAAGAGTGATTTTTCAGGCATCATTGAGCTATCAAAAGAAAGGGGTGCAAAAAATGTTCCAGTGTGCAGGTAGCCCTTTGGACTGTGGTCATTCTGGAGAAGGGAAAACTTTAAGAAACAGAGCCTATTAAAATTAATTCAATCAAGACTTCTGCCTAGTTTCTGAAAGCAAAAAAAGGACAGTGAAGGCAATTTCTCTGCACTGCACTTCAGCCCTTTGA
Source organism: Lacerta viridis (assembly GCA_900245905.1). Taxonomy (NCBI): domain Eukaryota; kingdom Metazoa; phylum Chordata; class Lepidosauria; order Squamata; family Lacertidae; genus Lacerta; species Lacerta viridis. The sequence goes on from OFHU01003673.1 coordinate 432,975, forward strand.
TAACAATAGGATGTCAAAAACACACAAGAGTACACTGGACTGTTGCCAGACTATGTAATACAACTGAAGTGAATGGCAAGATGCCATTGTCTAGCGGTTCTTTAAAGGTTTTCCAGCTTTCACTTGCAACTGAATGAATATTGCCCTAGAGAACCATGAGGGACATTTGACATGCAACTATATAGTGGTAGGAGCTTCTCATTTTTTTTAAAAAAAAATGTCACCAAGGTGAACTTACCTCCAAACATTTTTTGGTCGTAACTCCTAATTTTACTGGCTTACATGGCAACGTTTCCTTTCTCTGCCACTTTCCCCCTAGCATAACCTCTGGTATGCAAGCTGTATCTGCAGCCAAACCTTATGCTCTACTGAAGGAGAAGCAGCATGATTCAGGATCAGGCCCATCAGCCCAAATTTGTGCTGGCCCATCCTTCCATCCCTGCATTGGGATATGTTCAGCATATCCATCAACGCCACTGAATCAGCACACTGGGAAATTGTCATTACCGGTATTATTTCTTCTTCTTCTTCTTCTTCTTCTTCTTCTTCTTCTTCTTCTTCTTCTTCTTCTTCTTCTTCTTCTTCTTCTTCTTCCTTGCATTTGTTAGTTGCTTTTCTTACCAAGTGACTCAATGTGACTTACAAACCCTTCCATGGCAAAGTGACACAACATCTACTGAGGCTAGGGCCACCATCACGGTTGCCCCACACTCAAAGGGGCTCCAGAACATTGCTCCAGAGCCGTTGCCATGTATAAAGGTGTAACAGGATCTAGCTGTTTAAAGGTAAGGAGGGCAAGGTGTGCAGCTGTGAACTTGGAGCAGGAGCCTGTTTTAGCTGCTACGGTACAAGCTTTGGTTGCAATTAAAGCAGGAGATAGGATCTGGTTGCCCAAGGAAACATTCCGAAGGAGCTGTTAGAATATTTCTAAATGCAGAGCTCAATTGTATATTAAGTTATGATTTGATTGTTTGTATAAGACGTACTACTGAATGGAGGACCACTTCAGTGCTGTGAACAAGCGCAATGATGTATTATTAACTGTGAACTCTAGGTGAAGTTTTTATCTGAGAAATCAACCCAAAAGGTGTGAAATCAAGACCATAGCGATTGAATTACTGAAACAGTATGAATAGTCCTTCATTTGTATATATAATGCTAGTTAAACAATAATGTGGCAATACTGACATTATTTTAAAAATCTGCACCAACTTTCTTCTGGGTTTTCAAGACTTTTAAGTAAGCATCTCACATTCAGAAGGTGTTACGAGATAGGCATTATGAGTTTTCATCATAGCACTTGCCATTCATTTTTCATTTTTCACCAGCAAATTGAATTGTGTTTAACTTTACACATTTCCAAACTTTCACTTAGCATGTATTATGCAAAATTAAGAACTACCCGTATATGCAGATTTTTAAAAGACAGTATAAACTTGTAACAGACAGTATTGTCCAATAGATACCATGTGCTAACTGAAGAGATTAGTAAACTGGAAAGAGTATAATTTTTACATTTGTAGCAAGAAGTATCATCAATGTTGGTAGACTAAAGGCAGACTGAAACAAACCCAATTATGAAGGTAACGTTTTCCTCCATCCGAACACTATCAAACATGATCAAGCACAAAAATGCTTAACTGTGGCAGCATTGTTCCCATACCTTTTAAAATCATAACGAACCCGGAAGCCGCCATGTCCACGTTTTTATGTTGGAATTGGACAAACGTAGCAACATAAAGTTTCTACATTCCATTTCCTTAACGAAGTAAGAAATACAAAGGAGACATAGGACTGCAGTTCCTGGATTACCTTCAAAATAAGAGGTAGCTCTGCATCAGAAAGGATGGAAGTTGATTTGTGATATTCCACCCGACTACAAGAACCAATTCTAAAGTCTAAAGAACATCTGTGAATGCCACAGGTATAGACAGACATATACTTTCCTATGTAAGGAGACCCCCTTTGGTTGATGTTGTATTACGGCCTAACAGAGGTTTACTTGGAGGTAAGATGCACTGAGTTCAATGTACTTCCTCTCTCGTTGGTGTGTACAGGATTGCTGCCCTAATCTGATTACAAAGCAACCAAGTACAGTTGTTAATGAAGAAGAATCATAGACCTCAATAAACAAAAACATTCACTGCATCTGAATTGCCAAACCCAATTCATTTACTTAACTGTGGGTTCTAACAGGAACAAGTGTTCTGATCAAGACAGATACACCAAAGTAGAAATAGTTCTATTATACAGGGGGGAAACGCCTCTTTTGAAAATTATATGGTATGTTTGGGATGCTAACAAGCAGCTTACAAATACTGCTGTAGTTTACCCCTTCTAACCTCTACATTTTACAGAAGATCCTCCTTGACAGTATCTTCAACATTATATATCCATTTGCTTTTAAATCAATTATGTTGCGAGTCTATTGAAAACAAAAGTTCCCTTAGCACAGTAACAGCTGGACTTGTGGCACTCTGGAAATAAAGCAAGCAAACAGTTGAAATCTGCGGAGATATACTGCAAGACAAGAGTGGCCTGCTGGAATTCCTGTGAAGTGTTATTAGCATTTTCATGAAAGCAAAAATCAAAGTTAATCTTGGGCAAAATATTTAGGCACTCTCCTTTATTTCATTAAGTCTAATGTAGCATATGACAAGTTGCATTAACACAAACAGCCCACAACACAGCATATGATTACATTATGTTTTTGATAACCAAAGCGTAAAAGACCAATATGGGCACAATTTCTTTCAAAACATTTGCTTACTAAATGAAAAAATGAAAACAGCATCTCAGAGATAACTGCCCATACTTTACTGCAGCTTCAGAACCTTCGCTTTGATTATAACCTAGTTTTTAATATCAATACGACATACTTTTTACACACGCCGAATTGCAAATATTGAGCTTGAAACCCAAAATGTGTCTAAGCTTCCCTCCTTCTATAAACTAGATTACCATAAGTACAAAAAAAAAATCTGTTCATAATAAACACCATTCAAGTATTTTAAGGCCAAACTGAATATAAACATTAGATGAATGCAGATCATAAATAGAGTATTTTTGCAACAGGATTAGAAATCTACCTGATCATTAAGTAGTGCCCAGGGTTTAATAAATTATTTCCCTCAATATCTACTTAAAAGTACAGGCACTTTTAAAGATTATTTAAAGTTGTGCTCACTTTTTTTTTAGACTTTTCCACAAGTCTTATAATTTGCATTATTCAAAAATGAACAATATTTTAATAGGAGAAAACATACATATGAAAACATACATATTTTTCTAAACTCTCCATCTTAGAAATGCTAAAAAGGAGGAAAAAAACAATTGCAAACATTGTAATGATGTTGTAAACATTGTAGTGATCCTGTAAACGTTATCTTTAAAGTGACAATTCTTATCTGCCTTATCTACTCGGAAATAAACCCCTGCTAAATATGTATAGGAAGGGATCCTAAAATGAACGGAGGGAGGCTCAAATGAATGAAAAATTTAAGCATACAAAATATCAAGAGATATGCAAACAAGTATGTGGGGAGTGATACGCTTTATCATCATATTCACTGATGGACCCTTCAAAAATGTAAGTAACTTCTTAAAAGACATTTGAAGCATGGTGCCACTGAATTCAATGGGATTACATCAGTGTAAACAAATAGCAAATCTCCCTCTGGAAGCCTGTTTTAAACACATTCACTTGAAAGTGAATGCTTTAAATGGAACAAATAAATTTGCCTACAGTCACAGCTTTAAACCAAACCCTCATAATATAAGTCAAAAACATTTCAATGAGACTTCCTTCCAAGCATGCTTTCTTACAGACGCAGGCAACATAGAATTGTTCCATTTCCCACAAGATAATAATCTAAGCCACACAGGAAAACACTACATTTCAAGCGTTCTCTGAAAATACAGTGCTGTTTATTTATATCCCTGATAAGTCATTGCATAAACATTACATACCTAAACTTTTCAACGTGAGCAATTGCTACTTACGGAAGATGGTGCATTTACAAAAGTTTCATCACTGATTCAGTAGTTAAGACACAAACCTTATACATGAAGAGAAGCAACTCATTTAAAGTTTATTCCTTAAATATCTGATAAGAAGAGAAGCATACTTGAGCCTACAATACCACTTTTTTTTTTACAATATCCCTGCATAACAAACTAAAGGAAGCACAGTTATATTAATTATCTGTGTTTTAAAGATTATACTAATAAAATACTCATGAGTGAAAGTATTGATTTTCTTTTAACAATGGCAGCTTACTGGAAAGCTGTCCTTAAAGAAACCTTTCTTAAAACATAGGCATATTACTTTTTCAATAAAATCTGTGAACATGCAGTAATTTAATTAAACCTGTCACAACATACATTTTATAATACCATCCTCTGCACAGTGTTGCACTACTTTAATAGCTCATTTAAATAACGAGCGAACACACGCACCGTGCACCAAATTCTGATCAAAGCGTTCAACAGCAATCTGTTACCACCAAGTACTAATGCCAAATTAAAAAACATAGACTCACAAAACCACTTTTTAATCACTGACTCCCTTTCTTTTGTGTAACTAAATTAACGTGATCACTCAGCGTACAAGGGCTCAACAAGTCGAAATAGTTCCCTTCGCTCTGTGAAAAATTCACAGCAAAAACAAAACAAAACAACAACACGCAGCAAAGATCCTTGAGATGAAAATACTCCCTGAGTATGTAACCTCCTCAGGAGGTACATAGCAAGAATCACCTTTTTTGGGGAGGAAAAAAATAAATGAAACAAGCATAAAGTCCTTGGAAAGTGGTTTTGTGCAGGAAAGCACTAAGAATCAGGGAGCTGCCTTCTGTCCAGACTCTGGGACGTGCTGTCCATTGGCGCTCCTCATACCCACCGGCCATGAATAAAGTGTCTATTGTCTCTGCACTGTACTAATTGTGAAAAAACAGCCCATGCAGTAAGCATAATAATTATCCAGACAAACAAGCAAAGGCAATCAAGGAGGGAATGAAAGGAGTAAAAAAATACACGAACAGACAAAGCAACCCAGGAATGAAATTAATATTCATAATGAAAGGTTTTGCCAGCAGAAGGTCTTCATTCATGGCATGGCTATTTCATACAAGGGGCTATTGTCTAGACAACAAAAATGAGCATACGAATAAAATTTCATGAAAACGCTGGTGAAGAGAAAAGCTTTCCTTTCCCAAAGCGCTCCGTTGCTGGTCCCCAGTATTTTGTTCAGAGAAACTTTCAAACGGTTCCTCTCAGTAACATTTTAAAAGTTGCCTCCCTCTGGCTTCTCCCCTCTCTTTTTGTTATGTTTCCTTCCTTCGGTTGCAGCTGTACAAATATGATTTTTTTTTTTAAAGCCATGCTCGCCCAAACAAAGAAGAATTGGACTTAATATGCATAGCTTCATTAACTAAATTTAATTATGCCAAGCGGCATATTAATCAGTAGTTGCTCTAGTTACTGTATTCATTGAAAGGGAGGAGGAAATTAAGGGAAGTGTGTTTGGGGGGGACAATTGCATACTGATTAGGAAGCAGCTCGCAACGTGACACAATGCACTTTCCAAAGAATTATTCAGAAAGAAACAGAATAAATAGGCAGATTGCTCTGTTTTAGGACCAACTCAAGAACAATTAGTCAAGAACATGATGACATTGTTGCTTTCTCCCCGTCCCCGTCCCCCCGTCACTGCTTCTAGGTCTACATTCTCACACCCAGCCAGCCTGGGCACAAAGTAAAATTGACATTTTGTGGGGATTTTGTTGTTGTTGTTGTTGTTGTTTAGTTTCTTTAAAGAAAAGAAACGGGGGTTAAAACCTTCCTACTGCCCTCGCTGTATTTCTAAAAAGGCTGCCCGTGACCCCAACTACAATAGAGGAGAAACCTTATCTAACATGCTATGATGCTCGACAGAGGCACTGCAACTTGCGGTTGGAAGTTTCTGCGCCTGGATGTGAACTTTATAAACACGTGCATTGCAAACAATGAAGGAGGAGTTCAAAAAGAGAAGGGAGGAAAAGGGGGGAAGAAAAAAAAAACCTTTCGGGAAGGGGGGGGGAAATTGTTATCCGCCAACTTACCATCCACCAAGTCCTAGCTGACATGTCATAACATAGCTGCCATTTTATGGAGCTGTCCGACGCCTTCCCTGCCATTATGCTGTCAGCAACCTTCATCTGATGCAACTCAATGGAAGATAAGATACCTAATCGAGAAAACATCAGCAGTGGCTTGCAGGGCTACATGTAGGCCAATCCTTATCACACTGCATCATGGGAAAAGCTCCTTTATTCACAAGAACCCCAACCTCACAGATATAAAGACAAGGATCAGGTTTTGTTGCTTGTGTGTTAGGGTGTGTGTGTGTCTGAAGGGATCGGTGAAATGAGCGAACATTCCTTGTGTATCATGTGTACAAGACTTAAGTATTTTTCAAGTGGGTGGCTAAATGCTTTGCTGGGCAATGTAGGCTAAAAGTTTATTTGCATTCTTTTTCCCCCCTGTTGTATATTGTTTGACATGCTCCATGGTTAGCTTTGAGACCAAAAGAAATTGAGGGGAAGGGGGAGCTATAACTGCTGAGAATTAATATCAGCCCGACAAAGACATAATGGTTTCATTCACACAATCAGAGCACAGTTCAAATGTGTGTGTATACCCAGCCACACACACACACACACACACACACAGAGAGAGAAGAGAGAGAGAGAGAGAGAGAGAGAGAGAGAGAGAGAGAGAGACTCCACTCACTCACTCAGCCTCTCTCTCTCTCTCTCTCTCTCTCTCTCTCTCACTCACACACACACACACACACACACACATGGTGTGGGGGCATAGGTAGTAGCTGCAGATGAAGTTGCCAAAGGCTACAAACCCTGTTAACATGCTAGGCATATGGAAACAGTTTTAACTCTTTGCAATCCCTGTTTAAACAAGAAACCAGCAGGCTGGAATGAAATAAATCTGCATAAAGATGGGGTCAACACTTCAAGTTAGGGAAGGCGCAGGGCATTGGCAGGCTGTGAAGAGTTGCTGCACATCCCCTCCTCGATAGCTCCTGAACTGCTCATAATGAAGCTGCATTGTCTTCATTCCAAACAGGTCCTGTCCGATGAAAGATATGCCCAGGAAAAGGTTTGTTTGGCCCTTTATACATTTATATCATCTCCCAGCCCTGGGCAATTTCCAGGGCTTAATCTGAGCTCAGAAGCGCTTCACAGTTTTCAGTAGCAGCAAATGAAGTCAAGCACAGTGCTTCTGAACATGTGTTGATTACCACTGATTAACCCATAATCCCATGATATTAGAAGGCACAAAATGCCGTTCCCAAGACAGACATGAGCCTCAGCACGCTTTCTATAAAAAACACCACTTACTTTTCATCATCTCCACAGCACTCTTTGCATTCACTGAAAAAGTTATCTTTATTTCTGTTAACGAGCGTGCGCCACTTTTCTCCCAATTGTAAACGACAAAGATTTTAACAACAACTTAAACTGTTAACTTTCAAAAAGGCAATCAGCTGACCCACATTTTGTGAGACAGGGCTTCACTGCTTTGTCTATTCCCATAACTACCTGAAACAGGACAGAGTAAGAAAAATATGCAAATATATACAAATTTACTGGCACAGAATTTTGGTATATATTTTTGCAGCCTTGATTTATTATTACAGCCTTGATTTATATCTTCTTTCCATTAAAGAATTTGTTAGTTGCATTACAGGAAAGATCACATTGTGCTGGAAGCATCCAGGAAAAGAAAGGTTCAATGAAATGGGAGAGAGACTCTAAAAGTGAATTCTTGGAAGAAAAGACGAAAGGTAGAATAAATATTTGTGCTGCACTGTACTTCAGACTTACTGGTCACTGTACTTACGACGAGAAAAGAGCAAATGTAGGTATTGAGACTTACTGGTCACAAGAAAAACTTCCCGCTCTGGTCTCCTTCTATGAGCTGGTCCAGAATTTTATGGCAGTGGAAAACAGATCGTGCTTGTTTCAGAAAACCTTCCCCATGGGCTGTATAAAATCTGGGGGGTTCAGTAGAAAAAAAGATAATTACAGTTTGTTTCGTTGCCCACGGAAGATGAAAATAGAGAGGGGAACATGTTTTGCCTGCTGCCTCTAAGTTCTTGTCGCTCGATGTCCCACAACCTAGTTTTTATGCTTAGCATAAGGGTTGAGCGCAGAAACTCCAAAGCCCCAGTTGTTACCTTCCTTTTGAAGAGTTAACAAACAAACAAGGGTCTCTACAAACAAACAGAATGAGAGAAAAACAAACAAACCCTCTTTCTGAAAAAATCTTGTAGAGAAAGATTGATTACCCGTTCTAGTGTGAACCCTGATCCAACTGGAATGCCATAGAGCAGTTGTGCGATAATGCATTAAAAACCTTGAGAGCAGAGGGTATATACAATACCCCTTTTTAAAAAAGCGCATATAGCCTGCATAAACTGGCAACCGCCGAGTCTCGGTGTCACAAGAATATAGAAGATCACTTTATGTATGAAGTATATCAGTATATCAGTATAAACTATTGTTGCAGTTTGCACACACTTTTGACACTACAGATGCCTGCATGGATACCTTTTGCAAGCTGCTGTTAATCTGGTTGTTACAATCCATGTAAGGATTTTAGCATATAAGGTTGACAAATAATTTTTTTTCTATTATTTTCTAGCCTTCAAGGAGAATGGCTTTTTCAATTTCCCTCTTTAAAATAAATATCTTATTTGTAGTGCCATCCTTCTGACATTTTGAGCTACTATTCTATTTAAAGGCCCTAACTGGTGTTTTAATAAATTATAATAAATAATAATAATAATAATAATAATAATGTAACAGTTATACATGATCACGGGTTTGGTCATCTTTAAAATGTGTCATTTCTTAAATTCTTGCAAATCCACTGTTACACTGCATCAGGACTTAAATGGTGTAAACATTTTAGCATTATTCAGGGTAGGGAGGAAAGTTTTATTAAAGTAAGTACACATTTCAGGGAAAGTCCCAATAGAAATTCCTAACATGCGAAATTAGCAATAAAGATGATTAATGCCACAAGATATTGCAAGATACAGAAGTCTGACTGATTTTCTGTTAAATCTGTTGAAAACGTCATTTCTAAACAGATTCCACTCACTTTGCCTATTTTAGAACACACTTACAAAATCCAATATGTTGACCTGAATGTTATCTGAAGCAACCTGACAGTTTACCTGAAATCACAAGAGGAAGCAGTGAATAAAGAAAAACGAAATTTCCCTTGACAGCTATCTGCCAGGAAACAGCTGACTATCAATTGGTCAAGACCACAGTGCATTTAGTCCAGGCATCCCCAAACTGTGGCCCTCCAGATGTTTTAGCCTACAACTCCCATGATCCCTAGCTAACAGGACCAGTGGTCAGGGACAATGGGAATTGTAGTCCAAAACATCTGGAGGGCCACAGTTTGGGGATGCCTGATTTAACCAGTGAAGAACTATAGAGGGGAGCTCTCCAGATTGGTCCACCTAGTAGGAACATGGGTGCAGTCAAAGCTGAACTAATAAGCAGGCCTCTCCACTCACCTGATTCCCACATCATGGAAACCTTGGTTGTACAGTTTTCAGGAGAGGTCATTACAGAGGTTTTCAAAAGCTAGTTAAGTCTCACTTGTGTGGGTTTTGTGTGTGTGTGTGTAAACCAAAGCAATTGCTTTGATGTCCAAGGTTGCTCTCACTGCATTACCAGTGCTGAGTTTTCAATCGGCGCTCTCGCAATGTTATCGCACACGCGTCCTATACAGTGGTACCTTGGTTTAAGAACAGCTTGGTGGTTATGAACAACATGGATTAAGAACGCTGCAAACCCAGAAGTAGGTGTTTTGGTTTGTGAACTTTGCCTTGGAAGCGGAGCATGTTCCGCTTCCAGGTTGGGTGTGTTCCATTTGTAAACTGAGTCCCCCACTGCTTTGGGAAAGCACGCCTTGGTTTAAGAATGTTGTAAGATGCCACTGTTCAGTCTTCCAACTCTACTTTTCTATGATTCTCAAACCAGCATCATGTAGATCGGAGCCCTTAAGCCATTCCTAATTTGTCACTAGGTGCTATTCACTTTTTTGTGATTTAAATATGTTACTTAAATTGTAAGGTTGCCTTTGGTTCCTTTGCTGAAGGTACTGTTCTGTGCAAGAATACTAAAAAATGTTGTGAATTTGGCTTTCTTGAACAAAATAAAAATAAAAATCCTTCCAGTAGCACCTTAGAGACCAACTAAGTTTGTTCTTGGTATGAGCTTTCGTGTGCATGCACACTTCACTCAGATCTTCAGACACGAAAGCTCATACCAAGAACAAACTTAGTTGGTCTCTAAGGTGCTACTGGAAGGAATTTTTGAATTTTTTTTTATTTTTCATTTTGTTTTTTGACTATGGCAGACCAACACGGCTACCTACCTGTAACTGACTTTCTTGGTTATTCTGAATGGCCAGCTGGTGAGCGACTAGGGATTTAACAAAGAGAATTTCAGGTGGAATCCTAGGCATACCTGAAGTTTTCTGGAGAAAAGCCCCACCAGACACAGTAGGGCAAACATCCAAAATAAACCTGCATAGGATTGCACTTGGATGGACAGTATTTTCATGAGAGCAAGGAATCTCTTCCCAGCCTTTGGAAGGTGTGAGCCTCCAGCGAGACCCATTTTTCACTTTGAATTTAGAGAATGAGAGACAGTTGGGAGCTTTAAAGCTGGAATTTATCTGAAGTGGAATGTCTCGCAGTGCCACTGATGGTCCAAATAGTTAGTTTGAGCTTGGAGGCAAAACCAGCTATTTGCTGTCTTTTAGTTGCCTATTTTCTCCCAACTTGTTACCAATGGACTCTGCAAAAGACCTTTATAAATTTATAAATAATATTTATAAATTAGTAAATGTTTGTATTTGCTGTTACAAAGATACCTTTGGTCTTCAGTGCTTTGACAGCCAACATCCAAAGAAAACAAAACTCGAGGAAGTAGGGAGTGTGTCACAATATAATTAAAACCAAGTTACATTTTCTTTCCTACCTTTTCAGCTCCTCTTTGAAGCAGAGAGTGAAGATAATAAGCTTAAAGACTGAAGTTGCAAGGTCCAAACATTTTTCTTGGGAAGTTTGCTCTTTTTTGAAAGCAAGAAAAGAACAAGCAGCTTACTCCATAGTAAGAGGAAGGAGCAAACTAACTTCCTGGCAAATTGCTGCTTGTATCCTGTCCCACTTTCCCCTTCCTCCAGACCATCTGGGAAACTCAGCAAACCTGCTGCACCTGGAACTAGGTAGGGGAAAGAACAACTGAATAGGACCCAGCTGTGGTAAGCTTGAGGAAGCACCATCCACCTTGGGCCTGGACAGAAAAAGCAAGTCTAGAGTGAGAGACAAGGGTGATGTTCACTGTTCCCAGGAATTCTTCTCATTGTGAAACTTTTGCGGGTGAGCTGAGTTTGGGACCCTGGGTGAGAACCCAGAGTCTGAGAGGGAAGGTGTGTCAGAAGGAAAATAAACTGATGTTGAGATGTGTGTGTGTGCATGCGTAACTTTGTATTAATGTTACATTTTTATATGTAACTGTCCAATTTTGTAATCTTTTGTTTGTTGTCTTTTGCTGCTTTGGCTTAATATATTAAGCAATATAGAAACCAAACCGATCAACTGCTTTGAAGCTCTAAAGTACTGAAGCTAATTTTCTAATTAATGAAGAGAGAATGTGGCAGCTAGACTGGTGACTGGGAGTGGCCGCTGAGACCATATAACACCGGTCCTGAAAGACCTACATTGGCTCCCAGTACGTTTCCAAGCACAATTCAAAGTGTTGGTGCTGACCTTTAAAGCCCTAAATGGCCTCAGCCCAGTATACCTGAAGGAGCTCTCCACCCCCATCGTTCAGCCGGACACTGAGGTCCAGCGCCAAGGGCCTTCTGGCGGTTCCCTCACTGTGAGAAGTGAGGTTACAGGGAACCAGGCAGAGGGCCTTCTCGGTAGTGGCGCCCGCCCTGTGGAACGCCCTCCCATCAGATGTCAAGGAAATAAACAACTATCTGACTTTTAGAAGACATCTGAAGGCAGCCCTGTTTAGGGAAGTTTTTAATGTTTGATGTTTTATTGTTTTTTTTAATATTCTGTTGGGAGCTGCCCAGAGTGGCTGGGGAAACCCAGCCAGATGGGCGGGGTATGAATAATAAATTATTATTATTATTATTATTAATCATCTTGCAGCAATATTCTAATAGATAACTTGCCCCTATTTACCAGAATGTATATTAATCTGGTGGATGGGTTCTGAAGGCCTTTTATCAGCAATATCTTAACCATCCATGAAGATGACACACATAGTTACATATGGCTTTTCCATAGAGAGAATGTCAAACTAACACACCCAGTTTCTGATTCTCTTAGTGCAGGCATGTCCAACAGGTAGATTGTGATCTACTGGTAGATCACTGGATGTCTGTGGTAGATCACTGGCAGATCATTGGCTTCCCCCAAAGAAGCTGGAATTTGCTGCCAAGGAGTGTGGTGGAGTCTCCTTCTTTGGAGGTCTTTAAGCAGAGGCTTGACAGCCATCTGTCAGGAATGCTTTGATGGTGTTTCCTGATTGGCAGGGGTTGGACTGGATGGCCCTTGTGGTCTCTTTCAACTATGATTCTATGATTCTAAGCTTGAACAACTGTGGCTCCCCTAAAGAAAGCTCAACATTTTACCTCCTCCCTGAAAAAACTCAACAACTTTGACCCCCCCCCCCCCCATGGGCCTTCCTCCTTCCTAAAAAGAAGCTCAACAACTTTGACCTGAACCCCAAAAATGGGGTAGATCACTGCCAGCTTTTGACTCTGTGAATAGATCGCAGTCTCTTGGGAGTTGGCCACCCCTGTCTTAGTGCATATAACTAAAGCCAGACATATGCTAAAAACTGTGGGGAATATTCTCTGTACTCCATACCAGGCATGGCCAAACTTGGCCCTCCAGATGTTTTGGGACTACAACTCCCATCATCCCTAGCTAACAGGACCAGTGGTCAGGGATGATGGGAATTGTAGTCCCAAAACAGCTGGAGGGCCAAGTTTGGCCATGCCTGCTCTATACTATTGTCACTAGGCCCATAATGGAAATAGTCTTAAATAATAATTATTATTTAAAAAAATAAATAAAGCTAGGTCATAATAGCAGCAGGTAAACACACTGAGGTACAATCCTAAGCATGCTTACTTAAGGAGTAAGCCCCACTGGAGACAACAAACACAGGATTACAATATACTGTATGTTATATTAAAGCTGATGCACTGTAGGTTCAATAGGATCATAGTTATTGTTACAGAAAATTCATAGCTCTCTCAAGTTCTACAAGTTCTAAGCAAAAGAATGTCTTGCCAATATATCCAGCATCCTATATCTGCAGAAGCATTGTTTCCAAATATATGCAAAATCAAAAACAGAAAAATGGACCTGGTAGAACTAAAACATTCACACTGATAATTAAATTCATCTGAATGCATACAACGTTCCAAACCACGTGGCTCCTCCCACCTGCTTAGATTCAATTAGTTACTTTGTGGTTCAGCAAACCAGAGTTTGCCGTTGTAGCCCAACTGGCAAACTGTGGTTTGCACACTCAGGATTGGCAACCAAATTTTGAAGCCACTTGCTGTCAGGGACCGGGCAGAGGAAGAATGGTGGAGACCCTCTTCCCATCCTAAACCTTCCAGGGAGGAGGAAGAGGAAGACAGTATAGATTTACAACAGTGGTCTGCAGGAGGTCACAGCTCAGGAGCTGATGAGGGGGAAAGTTGGGAAATAATGGGAGAGGAGAAGGAGGAAGCGGGGTGACAGCTGACGGACATGGTATCTTTAGAAAGCATTCCAGACCTCCATCTCCCAGAACCCAGCTTGCCTTAAAAGTAGGAGAGCAAAGAGCTCGAAGACAGAGGGCACGTAGCAGCACCCATAGAAGTGACGAATGAGGAAGTGGGAGAGATGGGGGATGGAGATTCACTCAGGACAATGCCATTATCCAAGAGGATGGATTCTATAGCCTTTCTCTGTAAATATTGAAATAAAAAAGGAAGGTAAGAAACTTTCCCTTGTCTTTATACTTTCCTGGGCTGACAGCATCCTGACACTTGCCCATCTTGGTTTGCAGGGTAAAAAGAGCTAGGTAAAGGTAAAGGGACCCCTGACCATTAGGTCCAGTCGCGAACGACTCTGGGGTTGTGGCGCTCATCTTGCATTACTGGCCGAGGAAGCCGGTGTACAGCTTCCGGGTCATGTGGCCAGCATGACAAAGCCACTTCTGGCGAACCAGAGCAGCGCACGGAAATGCCGTTTACCTTCCCGCTGGAGCGGTACCTATTTATCTACTTGCACTTGACATGCTTTCAAACTGCTAGGTTGGCAGGAGCTGGGACCGAACAACGGGAGCTCACCCTGTTGCGGGGATTTGAACCGCCGACCTTCTGATCGGCAAGCCCTAGGCTCTGTGTTTTAACCCACAGCGCCACCCGCGTCCCTGATGATTAGCAAAATTACTTAACAGTTATTATGGGTGGCAGCGAGGCGTCAACAAAATTGGCCCATTGCTCTTACGGAGAAACTTACCAAGCATGTATGGGCTATAAATAGACCACTAGGATGTAATGATTTTATTTGGTGTGCACTTATTGTTTATGGAAATAAGAATAAACCTAGTTTACAACCGCTGGCAATCTCTGGCAAAATGTTATCCGTTAACCTTTGCACTTTAGATTAGGGAGTGGGATGTTTGTATTATTTTTGTTTTTCAATGATTGGTATTGGTTGGCTTGTTGTTTTTTCGCTTGCTTTTTTTACAGTCTGATTTCATTGCCTTTTTGCTTCCAAGGACTAATGTTTATTGCTGAGCACGATTTCCCCCCTCCCCATCCTATATGGACTCATTTCCCACTGAACATAGTAAGGAAGGGTGGGGGGGAACCTAATCAATGCTGCTTTGTTCTACTTTTTTGTTTTGAATACAAGATGACAATTATGTAGTTTTTTTCAAAGTTGCCGTCGAGCAATACAGAAAGGCCTTTTCTCTAGCCCAGCAAAAGTTCAGCATTCTAGCGATCTTCCTCCGCCAACACAGCAACACAGGCCATCATAACACGGAGAGGAAATGCCAGACCATCCTACTTACTGAAATGTCATATCCGTAAAGACATTGGATATGGAAATTAATGCATTGTTTCTAGCAGGACTTGCAAGTCGCCTTGACCACGGAGCTCTTACAAAAAAAACAACAACCCCGACATGGCCAACTGTCTTGTCAAATAACAACCATGCATTAAAAATATTTATTTAGCAGAACGTAACAAAGGCAGAAATTTACACTAGTTAAAAAATCCTCCCAACTGTCATAAAACAATAAAATAATGACCACCTCGGGTCTTTGAGAAAACCAGTTGTCAGTCATGCCAGCGTCAAGAAGACTTTGATCTCGGTGATGAAGAATGCCCAAGGGCAAGATGTTTGGAGGGTGGTTGTATTACAGTAACTACTGGTAAATTAGGCTGCCATAAAGACCTAGAATACAGGGGTGGGTGGGTTTGAGAGCAAGCCTGTGTTCTTTAGTTCCAATAGGAGGTGTTTCAGAGGATTTAGGGAAAGCTGAATAAAGCAAAGAGGAAGTTATTCCTAATGCGAGAAAGGGGGCTTGGATTCTAATGGGGGAAAAGATGTTGCAAGTTTTATGTTCAGATTAAAAAAAAACCAATCATACTCAGAACAGGGTTTCCCAAGACACACACACACACACACACACACACACACACAAGGACGGACGGACGAGTTAAAATCTATCTAAAACATTAACATTTGAAAAAAAAAGTTATTATCTAAGGGAAATATCTACTTGTGATGTAAGTTTCATTGTTCAAGACTCAATGATATTAATAAAAATGGTAAATGAATTGTAGGGTACATTTCTCATCATATTATATCCTGGAAATTTTTTAATATGTCCTGTTTTGTTTTGAGCATAAAACCAAAACAAACAGTCCTATTAAATATGCTTTAAATATATCCTTAAAACATTACTTTAAAATTATTTCTGATTCTATGTTTCTCACCAGTCTGGCTATGAGTGGGTGAGGAATTATGAAATGTAAAAACAAAACAACAACAACAAAATTCCTTCCAGTAGCACCTTAGAGACAAACTAAGTTTCTTCTTGGTCTCTAAGGTGCTGCTGGAAGGAATTTTTTTTCTATTTTGTTTCTACTACGGCAGACCAACATGGCTACCTACCTGTAACTAGAACTATGAAATGTAAAGGGTGACTGTTAAGGTTGAAAACAAAAAGCTGATTATGTCAGATGCTTTGGCTGAAGTCAGGGGCCGACTTTGGTAATATGGTGCACCTGTCGAGCTAATAACTTGGAACTTGGCATAAACTACCTGATGAGGTCCACGACTTGTGTCAAATTTCAAGCTGAGCCAGATCCGACTGCAGCAAGTGAAAAAGTGATGGGAATTGATGCTGACATTTTTTAACAGGCATAGCATAGATTTCTTTCCAAGTTTGGTGAAAACTACCGATTTCCTTTACATGGGCTTGTCAAGGAAGGCTATTTACTCTCCAGTACTCTGCTGAAGTTCTGAGCAGTGGTTTCAAAACTTACTGAGGTTTTCCTGCCCTGTGGCAGCAAGCTACTGGCATAATAAGGCAGCGCGACTTTTGACTGGGGCTCATTAAGACTGATGGGGCCTGGCAGAAGGTGCTGCCAGAGTCATTGAGAGGCAAATCCACTCCCTGACTGGTTGTTAAGTACGAAGGCAGACTCAGGTTGGTGGAGCAGTGCGCCATTCTCCTGAACGGAACAGCATTCACAACTTCAGAAGGGAACTTTTTGCCAGTCCTGAGTGGGGAGGGGGAGAGACTGATCCTGATAGCGTTTGGAAGCTGCTGATCCTGCGAGGGTTGGTGTATATGTGTATGCGAACACACATATGTTTGGGTGTTGCTTCTAGGAGAGGAAGGGTGTGTATTGTGAGGCTTCTGTAGAAGAGAAATTGGGGGAAATGAATGCATTGAAATTTAAGTAAACTGGAATTGATTGGGGAAAATTGAATGGGGGGGCGGTAAAGTAAAGGACCCCTGTTCGGTTAAAGGGTAAAGGGACCCCGACCATCAGGTCCAGTCGTGTCCGACTCTGGGGTTTTTTTTTTTTTTTTTTTTTTTTTTTTTTTTTTTTTTTTTTTTTCGGCGCTCATCTCGCTCTATAGGCCGAGGGAGCCAGCATTTGTCCGCAGACAGCTTCCGGGTCATGTGGCCAGCATGACAAAGCTGCTTCTGGCGAACCAGAGCAGTGCATGGAAACACTGTTTACCTTCCTGCTGGAGCGGTACCTATTTATCTACTTGCACTTTGACGTGCTTTTGAACTGCTAGGTGGCAGGAGCTGGGACCGAGCAACGGGAGCTCACCCCGTGGCAGGGATTTGAACCACCGACCTTCTGATCAGCAAGCCCTAGACTCTGTGGTTTAACCCACAGCGCCACCTGGGTCGGTTAAGTCCAGTCAAATTTGACTATAGGGTGCGGCACTCATCTCTGCTTTCAGGCCGAGGGAGCCAACATTTGTCCAGAGACAGCTTTCTGGGTCATGCGGCCAGCATGACTAAACCGCTTCTGGTGCAACAGGACACTGATGAGTGCCAGAGCGCATGGAAATTGTGTTCACCTTCCCGCTGCAGCAGTACCTATTTATCTACTTGCACTGGTATGCTTTCAAACAGCTAGGTTGGCAGGAGCTGGGACAAAGCAACCCTGTTGCATGGATTCGAACTGCCGACCTTCCAATTGGCAAGCTCAAGAGGCTCAGTGGTTTAGACCACAGCACCGCTTGCGCTCCCAGGGAAGGTAGGGAACATGGCACATGCCTATAATCCCTGCTTCAAACTGTAAGTGGGTAGGGGTACCCAGCACATGGCAATGTGGGCAATGAGCTGTAATGACTTGAGCTACATTAAAGAAAGTCCCTGGTTCAAATCTCAGCACTACCATGCATGCAGTACTTTTCTCGGGGCCTCACTTCTCATCTGTAATATGGGGATAAATAATCTCAGAAAGAGATAAGTATGTGGAGCACTTTCAAGGGTGGTGTGAACACTTGGCATCTTTGAGCAGCTGTTGATACTTCATCATCTTGGTAGTGCCCACCTGGCATAAATGTCTGGGTAGTGCCCACCTGGCGTAAATGTCTTGGTAGTGCCCACCTGGCGTAAATCTGGGTCTGCTTCACTTTCATTGCCCACAACCTGCTATTATTCTGGGTTGTTGCAGGAAATTTGAAACGCAAGAGGCTCACAGCTGCCTCACACAGAATGCATAATAAGAATGGCAGCAATCCTTGCGGGGCTCTCTTAAGCATACGAGGCGCTGGGGTGCAAAGATGTGCCCCCCCCAAGGTTGCCCAGTCCCAGGCAAGCAGGAAGGTGGAGCTCACCGGCCTGCCTCAGCATCTCGCTGGCTCGGTCACCCCCGAACTTGCGGCGCAGAGCCGCCTGCAGCAGAAGAGCCCACCATGGCACTCTGACCGACGGACGGGCTCTTCCCCAGACTCAATTCTCAGGCCCTGGACTTTTGGCCTGGTGCCCCTGAGAGCCCAACGCCTGGGTGGCCTGCACCCCTAGTACCTACGAGTAAGACAGCCCTGAATCCCTGGGGTGTCCAGGTAGGAAAGGCAAATACTCCTGCCTTAAACCTTTGAGTGCCACCCTTGAGTGAATATCAGAATACTGCTGCTGTTGTTGTTGTTCTGTCGTGTCCGACTCTTCGTGACCCCATGGACCAGAGCACGCCAGGCACCCCTATCTTTCACTGCCTCAGAATACTAGAAGAGGTTTTTACCTGGTCAAAAAAGTGTGCCTGCTGGACCTCATTAGGGAGCAGGGCTTGGCCCCCACCAATGGTGCAGGCCTGGGAGGGTGCAAAAACTCCCCCTCTCCACTCTGGCTTGAAGTGGCTAGGAGCCCGTCCACCTGTCTGTGCACCCCCTAGGCTGCTCGTCTGATGCTCTGGGCGCACGGGCAAGGCTTGCAGGTTCCCTCTGCGTGCCTCAGCAGAATCTGGTTGCTGGCGTGGGCAACCACAGCAGCCCCGTGGGGTTGCCTCCCCAGTCGGATGGCGGTGCGAGAGTTGCAGGAGGAGAAAGAAGGGGAGGAGGAGGAGGAGGCTGAAGGGGAAGCAGCAAGTGGAAGGAAGAAAGCAGGTGGACAGGTGGTAGTGGAGAGTTGGAGCAGAGCAGACCCAACGCCGATGGCTGCAAAGTCAGTCACTGGCAGAGTGCAAAGGGCAATGAAAAGCAAACTTTTTGAATTTGTGCTCCATGGTCTCTCCCAGAGGCACCAATTGATCTCATTGCTAAGGGTGCAAAGAGGCCTATGTATGCCTCTGCTGGGGGGGGGGGCATTCCACAAATGGGGAGCCACAACTGAAAAGGCCCTCTTCTTTGTCACCACCCTCCAAAACTCCTTTGGGGTGGATGGGTAGGACCTAGCCGAGGGCCGCAGATGAAGATATAAGGGTCTTGGTGGATTCCCAATTGCAGCTGCATTCCAAAAGATATGAGGGTTCTTTTTAGATTAAAAAAAAAAACACCAGCCGATGGAAAGGAACTCAGAGATCCACAGGCACTGGGAGCCAGTGCAGCTGTGTCAAGACATGAAGCAATGTTCTGACTTGATGCATGTTCCCATCACTAAGCAAAGATTAGTATGGGAAGCCGAGGTTATCAGTGTGCTACAGGAAGTGCACTTTCAGTCTCAATTTTTTTTTTGAAGTACTTCAACTATTTCTTTTCCAGCGACTTTTGCATTATTCATTCATTTTTTCAAAAAGCTTGCTTGTTAAGCTATGGAATACAGTATGTTGCACACACACACACAGGCAACATTTCCTGGTGTGGTGCATATTGGGCACACACACCTGCCTAGTGCTTTCAAGTTATATGCACGGTTCTCTACGATATCCCTGGGTACTCCACATCAAATGTAAACCTTAATCTCCCTGAGGTCCTCCTTTCCAACAGGTTGCCTTTCCTTTAATGAAATGCAAATACCTGTCAGCCAGCAAACCTTCCCACTCCCCGGATTTATGAATTGTTCTTTATTTTCTCTTGCGCCAAGGCTTTCCCCTCTACTCCTTTTACTGAAGCTTTAGTATTAGAGCTGCTGATGGGGTGAATTGCATAAGGCTTCCATTGTTTTCATGTTTGCAGGAGCACAATGCCCCTTCTTTAGATAAAAAAATCTTGCCTTTCTCCTCATCAAAGCGACATTTATCTCCCCCCCCCCAACCCGGTCACTTTCCCCCTCCTTTCCTTTGCAATCAATATAGCCATCAGTCAGAATATACTATGCACACATGTTTACTTCTGAATATCATGTCTTTATATATATATATATTTAAAAGCTTAGGGTCTAGTGACAGAGCTACTGCACAAAGCATATATGCCTTTTCTTTAAAAAACCACCTTATATTCATGGCTTCTAAGGGTTCTAAAAATAGTTTACATTGCTTACGTGTGTGAATATATTAGGACAGAATAAGGCTGTGGTTTGAATTAAGTTAGACGCGTTTTGAGAGAGTAAATTGCCATGGATTTTGCAGTGCTCACGCATTCCTCAGTAAAGGAAATCAGCCCTAAAACATTTAAGCTAGAGATTCTCTTCAGACATTTACATGGCATCTAAGGGTAATGTCCAAACATTGAACATTGACTGAAAAACATCTTAATGGGAATGGATTTCATTATAATAGGTAGGCAGGAAGGAAACAAGAGTATGACAGCATATGTCATGCACTCCAGTAGCGATGATAGAAATTGGGTTTGGCCCAAAGCAGTACTTTACTTTTCATCATACAAACGAATGGCAACTGCTCACCTACATCATGACATGCCCAAGTACTGAGTGGAGAAAAAATTGCTCCCTACTAGCTACTGATGGGACACGGGTGGCGCTGTGGTCTACACCACTGAGCCTCTCAGGCTTGCTGATCAGAAGGTCGGCGGTTCAAATCCCTGCGATGGGGTGAGCTCCCGTTGCTCGGTCCCAGCTCCTGCCAACCTAGCAGTTCAAAAGCACGTCAAAGTGCAAGTAGATAAATAGGTACCGCTCCGGCGGGAAGGTAAACGGCGTTTCTGTGCGCTGCTCTGGTTTCGCCAGAAGCGGCTTAGTCATGCTGGCCACATGACCCGGAAAAGCTGTCTGCGGACAAACGCCGGCTCCCTCAGCCAGTAAAGCGAGATGAGCGCTGCAACCCCAGTCGTCTGCAACTGGACTTAACGGTCAGGGGTCTCTTTACCTTTACCAGCTACTGAGTCTAGCCAAAATCAAGGATGCTCCTATCTATGTTTTTGGTTCTGCTGCTGCAATAAAATGTCACAGAGATTATCCCGATTGAAGCCTGCACTTCATAAGCACACCAGTGACTAATGGGTTAAGTTAGTATAAATGAGGGTGAACTATATTAATGTGTCTATAAAGTTTAGTATGACTGACAAGTTTGGTTATCATGTTTCATGCTAAGCATAAGTTTGAGGAGAAGGGGCGCTTATTACAAAGGGGCACATGCTGTATCCAATTCTGGGCACCACAATTTAGGAAGGATGTTGACAAGCTGGAATGTGTGCATTGGAGGGCAACCCAGATGATCAATGGTCTGGAAACCAAGTCATATGAGGAGCAGTTGAAGAAGCTGGGTATGCTTAGCCTGGAGAAGGGGAGACTGAGAGGAGATATGATAGCCATCTTCCAATATCTCAAGGCCTGTCACATGGAAGATGCAGCAAGCTTGTTTTCTCCTGCTCTGGAGGGTTGGACTTGAACCAGTGACTTCAAATTACAAGAAAGGAGATCCTGACCAAACATTAGGAAGAACTTTCTGACAGTAAGAGCTGTTCGACAGTGGAACGGTCTCTCTCGGGAGGTTGTGGACTCTCCTTCCTTGGACATTTTAAAGCAGAGGTTGGATGGCCATCTGCCATGAATGCTTTAGCTGAGATTCCTGCATTGCAGGGGGTTGGACTAGATGACCCTTGGGGTCATTTCCAACTCTACAATTCTATGATTCCATGATATCCCAAAAGCCAATATAATGTGTGCGTGGGTATTGAACGATGTTAAAAACCAGAGGATGTGCGTATGTGTGAAAGAGGGATGGAAGGTCTGTGGGCACATGTGTGTGTTGTCCTCGATTTATTACCCCACGTTCTCAGAGCAAGAAAAGTTACCTACCCTGCAAACTCACAGATCGATAATGCAAGTAGAGTGAAGAATGCCAGAATGATCAGTAGTGTTAAGCTATGCAGTGGCTCCCTTTAAAGGGAGTTGGCCTGATGAAATTTGAAGCTGGAAGTCGTTTGGGGGGGTGGGTTCTTGGAAATTACAGAATATTTTCTACATCAGTGTAATCCTATTATGCATATTAACCTAGAAGTTAAGTTTCACTATGTTTGACGGGGTGCACAGGAGTTTTGCCTTGGATCTATAACTGTGTCATGCATCACACAAAATAAAATAAAAATCCTTCCAGTTTGTTCTTGGTATGAGCTTTCATGTGCATGCACACTGAAGAAGTGTGCATGCACACGAAAGCTCATACCAAGAACAAACTTAGTTGTTCTCTAAGGTGCTACTGGAAGGATTTTTTTTTTTTTACTATGGCAGACCAATATGGCTACCTACCTGTAAATGCACCACACAGTCCTTGTTATGCCACCTCAGACTATACACAGGGAAGGGCAAGATCTCTTCCTTTCTTTTAAAAGAAAAATGTGAACATAGAAAATTAGCATGCCACTATTTTCTTTGCATTTAAACTTTGGGGGAACATAGCTGAAGTGGTAATATCTAGCAAGAGCTGCAACATGTGCTTCTCTTTCTATGTAGCTTCTCTGTGATATAACATTTTGTCCTTCTTCTTCTTTCTTCTTCTTCCTTTTAAAAAAAGCCAGCTCTTCCATATCTTATGAGACAAGTCCTGGACAGCAATAAATGGTTGAATATTCTACAGGGATGACATTCTGTTCACCCTAGCACATCATTGTTAGCATCAAAACAACTATCCCACATCAAAGGGCAAGTTGTTATTTCTCTTTCTTGGAGAGCTCATTTTCCTGTAGCACCTGCATGTTTATATTTCAACTTCCATACTCCTCATGCCAAAACACAGTATATGTTCTGGTCAAATCACTGAAGCTACACAAACCACCATTGTTCTCCATGCTCAGGGAACTGCACACACAGTTCGGTAAAGACAGTGTTTCTTTAACTTTAAGGGGGGGGGAATTGCGAAGGCGAAGTAGGAGGGTACATGCCAGGCTCACAATGGGAACTAGGACCAGGGTCACAAAACGCTGCACAATTGCTGCCCACTGGGGTCCAAATGCATACAAGGAGATCTGCATTTGTGACTTTGGGGTTGAGACCACGACTCATCACAAACCAAAGCTTTAGCAAAGGGGATGTTTTGAGAGAGAGGAAAAAAACGGCTAAACAGAGAAAGTTCAAAAACGAGTTTTCAGAGAACTCACTGTCTTTTATACGTTGAAGTCTTTCCGTTTAAAAATTTGCTTAGCTGTGTTTTATTCCAAACGAACACATCCTCCATCCTTCCTCAAGTCTGTTTACTCAGCTGGACGTCCAGAGGGTCCAATTTTCCTTCCAATTGCCCTTGCACACTAATATAATTGCTGCTCATATGGGTAATTGGTCAGCGTACAGCAGCGCTAGCGTGCATTTGTTCATCTGTATTACCTGGCAGCTTCTCAAAATGAATTTTCAACCTCCAGATACTGTTGGAATACATGAAAAAAAAAAAGAGCGAGCTTGCAAATGATTTCCGTGGAAGCCATGCAGTAGGCAGACAAGTGGGAACAGGGAACATATTCCTAGCGAAATATACTTTGGATTCCAAAATACAAAAAGCAAATATGTGCACTCTATAGGCCAGCAGAGACATCACCTTGCCGACAAAGGTCCGTATAGTTAAAGCTATGGTTTTCCCAGTAGTAATGTATGGAAGTGAGAGCTGGACCATAAAGAAGACTGATCGCCGAAGAATTGATGCTTTTGAATTATGGTGCTGGAGGAGACTCTTGAGAGTCCCATGGACTGCAAGAAGATCAAACCTATCCATTCTCAAGGAAATCAGCCCTGAGTGCTCACTAGAAGGACAGATCCTGAAGTTGAGGCTCCAGTACTTTGGCCACCTCATGAGAAGAGAAGACTCCCTGGAAAAGACCCTGATGTTGGGAAAGATGGAGGGCACAAGGAGAAGGGGACGACAGAGGATGAGATGGTTGGACACTTTTCTTGAAGAGATTGGCATGAGTTTGGCCAAACTGCGGGAGGCAGTGGAGGATAGGGGTGCCTGGCGTGCTCTGGTCCATGGGGTCACGAAGAGTCGGACACGACTGAACGACTGAACAACAACAATAGCTTGTTCACATGAAATAGGTTTCCTAAACAGAATCCCCATAACTTCTGTACATCATCACAAATTTCACATGTGCCATGGGAACTGCTGTGTACATTGTCATTGTGATGGCAGAGTACATTGGAATACAGGAACATAAAAAAGTGCCTTGCTGAAGCGATCTAATCTAGTCTTTAGTCCCCAGCAGTAGTCAGCCTTATGTGCTTTGGAAACAATATTTATGTGCGACATCCCTTTTATTATACACTCTGGTTCTGACAAAGAAAAACATGAGTGACAAAAAAAAACCCCTACTGCATCGTGTTTATTTCACCATTACATTTTGCAAATGAAACCGCAAATATGTTATTTTGTATATATAAGAATTAAACAAAAATATAGCAAATAATTAGCAACCTGTGCATTGTAGACGTGACTCTTCAAGGAATCTGGGATGCTTGCTTAACTATTTCTTCAAGAGATTCATAACTCTGAATATATCACAGTACTGCAAAATCAGCTAAATGGTGTTGGGTTTTTTTTCCCCTCCACAGGCAGCGTACTGATTTTAAAAGAGAAATTTTAACATACAATTGTTTATGTTTATTTAAAAAATAAGATTTCCCAAAATACAGTACATAAGACATCTTAATAAAAGTAAATGATAATAATTGCTAACATAATTTGTAAAGAAAAACGGGGACGTTACATGAAGGTAAACAAATACAAAAAAGTTGTTTATAAAGAAGACATATACATTACTTTGAGATATCACTATACAGTAATAGCACAATATGATTCTCCAGTAATCTTTTACTAGTCAAATTCAAGTACTAAACATCTTCACAAGGCCAAATGTAAATAATTTTAGAGTGTTGTTTTGTAGCAGTCTTGGTACAACAGATAAAACAACAACAACCAAAATGACACTCAGATATGCTCTAAAATGCTGAATTCCTTGTTACAAAACATTATATGCGCCATGAAAGGGTATACATTATTATGGCACTTTGGTTGAAAGTTGGTCAGAAGAGATATACCATATGACTTTTAATATAACGGAGAATGAAAAGCTGCTTCAAGTATATTCAGAAAGTAGTAAGTTTGTGTTTCCCTTTTTACCCCCCCCCCCCCAAAACAAGCAAGCTGCTATCACAATACCAACCCTCTGAAAACCTCAGGAGTGACATTTTCACAGGATGTCCTGATAATGTGTATACAATTATACGTGTTTGACTCTACGGCAGGCAATGGGATTGCGCTAGACAACGTAAGGACATGATTTGAGTCGTAACAGGTCTAGGTTGTAGGAAATCCCATACCTAGGGTATCTTCAAGCAGTTTTCAGCTCCATTCTACATTTCTGTTAAGAGCAGTTACTGCTGAAGAACCACTTTGCAGATACTTCTGTCATCTGTAGGAAGCTACAGATGTACAGGAAGCCAGACAACGTACAATGGTAACTTGGTTCTCAAACGCCTTGGTACTCAAACAGCTTGGAACCTAAACAACTTGTAACCTAAACCCGGAAGTAAGTGTTCTGGTTTGTGATTTTTTTTCAGAAGCCAAACATTCTCCATTTTGAGTGTTACACTTCTGGTTTGAGTGTTACGCTGAGGTCTGTCTGTTTTTGCTATTTACTTTGTGTTTTGTTTTTGTGACTGTGTGGAACCCAGTTCAGCTACTGATTGATTGATTTGTGTGACTGCAGTACATTGTTTATTGCTTTCATTTTATGGATCAATGGTCTCGTTAGATAGTAAAATTCATGTTAAATTGCTGTTTTAGGGGTTGTTTTTAAAAGTCTGGAACGGATTAATCCATTTTTGCATTACTTTCTATGGGAAAGCGCGCCTTGGTTTTGGAACGCTTTGGTTTTGGAACAAACTTCCGGAACGGATTATGTTTGAGAAACAAGGTAACACTGTAAAATGATTTATCAAGCTCCAGTGTGTAACTACAACAGAGCGATCAAATGGCCATTAATGTTGAAGCACAGATCTGTAGCAATCCTAGAGGAAAAACATAATTTTGAAGTATCCTAAGGAATTCTTACACATTACCTTTCTAAGCTGCAACATAGCAGCTCATGAGAAATCAAGCTGTCACACGTGTTTCTCATATTCACTGACACAGGGAAGTAAAGAAATGCTTCTTCTGCAGATCCAAAACATCCGCTGCTGCTTCTCAGAGAGATTTTTGGTTTGAACCTATTACTGCATTTCCAGAAACCAGACCAAAACTTTTGACTTTCAGATCCATTCAAAGACTTGACCAGCAGGTGCTGGCGGCTTTAAGTTCCACAATTACTAATACTATACACAGTCCCTTTAGAAAGTTGCTGGAAATCTTAGCTATCCAATCCAAGTTTGGGGTATGTCAGGTCAAAAGAAACAGCTTTTGTCCCTACTGTTAGAGGATTTTAGCAGCCAGAGGCAGATGTTGGCTAGACAGAAGTATAATTCAATTTGTTGAAATCAAGTATCTCATCCCCAAAAATATATGGGGGAATGGTGTGGGCAACCAGTATCTCTCTTGCTAGATACAAGCTTTCTTTTATTTGCCCTGTACAGGAGAAATGCAGCACTGTGGTGTAGTGGTTAAGAGTGGTAGACTCGTAATCTGGTGAACCGGGTTCGCGTCTCCGCTCCTCCACATGCAGCTGCTGGGTGACCTTGGGCTAGTCACACTTCTTTGAAGTCTCTCAGCCCCACTCACCTCACAGAGTGTTTGTTGTGGGGGAGGAAGGGAAAGGAGAATGTTAGCCGCTTTGAGACTCCTTCGGGTAGTGAAAAGCGGGATATCAAATCCAAACTCTTCTTCTTCTTCTTCTTCTGTTTTTTCCTCTTACTTACCTGGGAATAAGTCTCCCTGTGTATAAGATTTTGCATAGTAAATAACTTGTTCAAAGGTTGAGCCCAAAAGATACAGCTCACATGGCCAAACTCCCATTGGTTTTAATGATGCTGAGCTACACACAGTTTTTCTTCTACCAGTTATTTTCTCTTTAGAGAGGCTTTCTACTACTCCTAGAATAGATTAGTTATTTCCTCCTGAACTACAACAGAGGCATATTTTAATGCTGATCCACAATACAAAGCTATTAGCTATAAAAGTGAAATATTTTTAATCATTTCACTTCTGATTGTTCTATTAAATCAGATAGTGCAATTTTAAATCACTGGAAGCAAAAAGTTTTAATGTTGCATTTTTTTTTCATTATTTAACACTTTCTAACAGCAAAACTTTATATACAGTAGTTTCATTAACCTTGCTTTGGTCATCTGTGTGGTGCCTCTGTAGGCAAACATTTGTCGATTCCCAGAAACTGAAATGAATATTGCCAGAGTGAGAATAGGTTATCTGATTTACTATAGCAAAACATCCCATTTTGCAGTAGAATTGTAGCATATATTTTTGTGTATTATAGAATAAACGAATTGTCCCTGGTTTGTACTAAACCATTTGATTACCTTGGGGGGCGTGTTAGGAATTTGTACTGTCAATACCATTATCAATGGTACCATCAAATGCAGTTTGCATTATTTTAGGCATGCCTTTTCCACAATCAAGTCCTCTCTGCCATTTCAACCTATCTTGCCATTAACCTGTTTGCTGAGATACCATGTGATGATTAACACAAAAAATGGACACAGCACTCTTATTGGGTAAATTATTTTCCAATCTTCAACTTGTTTTGTGTGAGGTAGAGAGGAATATATATACTGTATATGAAAAATGAAACACACTCACTGGGGGGCCAAACTCCCAAATGGGCTGGTCTCAGGTTTGTGATAGACCTGGAGCAAAGTGCCCTCTGTTGAGTCTTCTCCCCTATCAGAGGGTCCTAATAGGCTGATCTACTCTAGCCATGGGGAGTGGCGATGGTAGGAAAGGCATTCTAAGCTGTGCCGAGTGATTGGCTCGAGCTACCCTTTCCATTTTTCACAATGCCCTGAAGAACTGGGATGGAGCCCCCGGGAGATGGTGTCAGTTGTGAGAATTGCTGGGTCCCTTAAAAATTTGCTCAAGGATGGTGGGTGCCAATGCTGACATCCAACAGGTTTACTTCCACCTAAACCTGCATTCTTCTTCTTTGGCGATCACTCGCAGCCGATTGAGATTGTCTTCCATAAACACGGTTTTAACAATGAGTCCGTAAGTGACTGTGGAGGCCAATTCTGGACCCACACGTCCTTCCACAGTGGGGACATTGGTTCCCGGGTGGGAGTTGATCACGGTGTGGATTTGCCAAGTGTGTCTTCCTCTTAGCATGTTTCTCCCTTGCGTTCTGAGTTCAAGTGTCTTCAAAGCCCATGACACCTTTGGTAAAGGCTGTTCTCCAACTGGAGCACTCGCAGGCCAGTGTTTCCCAGTTGTCGGTGTTTATACTACATTTTTAAAAATTTGCCTTGAGACAGTCTTTAAACCTCTTTTGTTGACCACAGCATTACGCTTTCCATTTTTAAGTTTGGAATAGAGTACAGTGGTACCTCGGGTTACAGACGCTTCAGGTTACAGACTCCGCTAACCCAGAAATAGTACCTCGGGTTAAGAACTTTGCTTCAGGATGAGAACAGAAATCGTGCGGCAGCGGGAGGCCCCATTAGCTAAAGTGGTACCTCAGGTTAAGGACAGTTTCAGGTTAAGAATGGACCTCCAAAACAAATTACCATTAAGTTCTTAACCCGAGGTACCACTGTAGTTGCTTTGGAAGACAATAATCAGGCACAACATGACTAGTCCAACGATTGATGTTGAATAATCATTGCTTCAACACTGGTGATCTTTGCTTCATCCAGTACAGTGATATTAGTTCGCCTGTCTTCTCAAGTGATGTGTAAGATTTTTCGGAGACACCGTCGATGGAATCTTTCGAGAAGTTGGAGATGGTGTTTGTAAGTGGTCCATGTTTCACAAGCATACAGTAAGGATGGTAGTACAACAGCTTTGTAAACATGCATTTTGGTTTCCCTGCATTATGCTAAGTGTCCCATAAGTCCATGACCCATGTTTGAAATGGAATTACCTTTCAAATCCAGTGGTCTACAGTAGCTCCCAATAACATCAAGATCTCGCTGTCTAACAACCCAACCCAAGCTGCACAGTATTTAAAAAAAGGAGCCGTAGGGAGAAGACTCCTTATGTCCAAGAAACAGAACGTCCCCCTAGTCTATGGAGTCTACGCAAAGCTGCACCAGGCCTATCTCCAGAGCAAGAGAATTTACACGGAGTTCTGGGCTGTGCCTGCCTTTCCATTATGAATCTGCAGTGGAGACAGTAGGGCTGCTGCCTTGGATTATCTGAAAAAGGTTTTTGAAAATATGCTCTGAAACCTAACATGCATGTTATAGAACTGTAAATATATTTATCCTCATACACTGACATGACAAGTCCAGTTCTAAGGCTGTGCTTGCGGCAGTATAAAGCTCCCAAGCTGATGAAAACAAATGGAGGAAGTCTAGTTGTGAATTTTTCACTTTACACACCATTCACATCCCTTTAATGAAATGGATGTATATGGGAACATGGCCATGAAGCTAGACTTACACCAGAGCACCGTTAGCTCTTATAGCATACATCTCTGAGCACTAAGTATACAGCATTAAATCTTTTTCAAGACTGGGGTGCTATTTCTAGTTGCAAATATGCCCCATGGCATCAAATATACATAAAAGAAATAATAGAAGGGTGGTTTTCATTCTACTGATGCAGAAAGTTAAGAAAGCCAGAGCCATTTTTGTACAAATTTTTAACTGTTCTCCATTTTGCAATTATGGTAATAACACTTTTCTTTTAATTTTATATCTTAGATTAGGAGAAAGGGGGGGGAAAATATTATCGTTCAATCAATGCACATGGTAGGGCAGATCAGATCTCTTAAAAAATTCAGGGAGGCTCCTCTCGTGATTTATCACATTGATATGGTGAGGTAAACACGGAGTACAATGTCCCGCCCCGTGAAATGTGTGCAGAAAAAATTTGCACAGGGTGCATGTTTACCAAACCACATGTGTAGGAGCTGCTACATGCATCCCTGATTCAACAGGCATGTGCGGTACACATTTGGAACCCTACCCCAAAGCGTTGCCTAACTTGCAGGCTGCCCAGAGGGGGAACAGAGGAGCCTGCAGATCTCTAGGCTTGACTGTGAGCTGTGGCCCAGATGGGAAGACTGCAGTGCCCAGTCTCCATCGACAGGTGAGGTTTGTAGACTTTGTTCTCTTACTTGGTCCTAATGAATATGCTGGTCAGGAAACTCAGCAATCATTGCAGCCGAGCATTGCCATTACATCCACCCTGCGAGTCTTCCCATCCAGCTTTATGCAGCTGCCAGTAACTGTGAACCAGCCCCCCCCCCCCGAGTCTCCTCACTCATTGATTAGGGATAGCGCACTCAGTAAAGCCTGATAATCCTACTCTCAGGCAGGGTTTCTCAACTTTGGGTCCCCAGATGTTTTTGGCCTACAACTCCCATCATCCCTGACCGCTGGTCCTGCTACCTAGGGATGATGGGAGTTGTAGGCCGAAAACATCTGAGGACCCAAGATTGAGAAAGGCTGCTCTCAGGGTTGTGGGTTCAAGCCCCCTACCAGCCAAAGGGGGTTAATCTAGATGACCCTCATGTCTTCTTCCAACTCTACAATTCTGTGGCATCCTAGGATCACCCCTTTCAAGCAAAAGTGTGCTTCAGTTGGGGAACAAAGAGTTTAAATTACAGGACACATCATCACAAAATCTAGTTGGTAACTACCATAATGATATTGGAATGGAATGATAAATTAAAGGTGTCAAAATATATTTTTCTCTAATCAAATAAATAAATAAATTCTGCCTAAAGTCGGATTCTTCTATTACATACATTTACACAGCCATTAATTATTTTAGGTGACAGATCGCAGGCATTCCCCACCCCCAACTGCCTCGTTTACAATTACTAATGCTTAGCATTGCATGAACATTATGCTCTTTTCAACTACTTCAATTCAGACATCCAAAAATTAAGAGATTATAAACAAACGGCACAGATGCAAAATAAGAGTAGAAAGCTAAGCAGCTGCCCTTGTCATATTAAAACACATTTATTTCCAACTAATCTCTCAATTTATTATCCTAATGTTATGTTTCAGTTCCACGAGGAAAAGCATTTCCTAGGATTTAAATCTGGGGTTTAGTGGTTATGAAGTGACTCCACAGAACTATCTATCATTATGAAATGGGAGGTAATATTACAGAGCAGATATCCAGTCCAGTTCCTTTAAACTGATAATTTCATAGCATTTTACTAGGGGATGGACACTATATATATATAGAGAGAGAGAGAGAGAGAGTGCTAGCTTACAACATTTCATTGAACTTTTACCATTTCAATGGTCTGTTTGGATTTCGTAGCAGTATATGCAGAACTGGCAGGAGTTAACCACCTGAGAATTGACAAAGGCTCAATCCCTAACACATCAGATGATGTTGCAGGGACAGATATTGACTACTCCAGGCAGGTTTATTTCTAGATATGTCAGCAAAAAACTGCAAATATCTGAGTGCCAGAATGAGCTCTTTGTTTTTTCTTTCCTTTTCTGGATACAGAGGGACTGTTTTTCCAAGTCAAGTAATATAAGACATTTATTGCACCATCATGCATCAGAATCTAAGCATACTTTCTGGCACAAATCTCAATGCTCAAGTATGAAAAAGTGACACATAAAAATACCCTGAATCTTGTTTTCTGAAGTTAGAACATTATTTTTATTCGAGGGTGGAATACCATTGTCATTACATAATTCAACCAAGAGAGGGCACTTTGAGAACAAGAGAAATAAGTATATCTCAACCTCGAATAGTATGTATGGAAACTTTTAGAATGACTGGGACTGTTTTTCTGATGCTTTCAAAATTATCTTAGATTTAAACTTTGCACAAAAGACATGCATTCGTAACAGTTGTTCGCCCCACCTTAGGCCGCAGAACGCAACAGGCATCTAACAGACGTCATGACTGCTTCTGTCCTGAATTTGATTTTCAAAATAAATAATAGCAATAACATAACTGCATAGAGCAACTGGTCCAATTGATTTTAAAAGGTGCTAAAATGGAGTTACGGAAGTCAGTGCACAAACAGTGTTAGGAAAAAAGGAAATTAAGAACTGTGTTCCTTAAAAGGGAAACGTATACCTGATTATGTCAAAAATCTGAATGGCTTTTGTCACTTCTGGAGGACTGGTAGCTCATCTCTTTTCTTAGTCAATTTGCATGGAACATTTATATTAAGTCACTTATTTAAACTTTCCTAAAAGCCTATCAGCAGGCTTTCTCAAAAATGAAAAGACCAGAGGGACATTTCAAAAGATGAAACAATTGCCATCATTTTTATGGCGATGCATGCAGAATTACCAGGATATCCCATTTTTAGAAGAGGCTGGAAGCTGGGGAAGGGGGCTGAGGAAAGGACTGGCCATTTCTTCGTTTGCACTAAAACTGCACTTTCTTGCTTAATTGGAAGTGTTTGCTAGCAGCCACAATGCAACCAAGTTTATAATAAAGTTACATCTCTGTGAGATACGGTTTAAGATGTCTAGTTCTGTTTTTGTAGGACGGATCTCCTATCCGACATGGGCGCTGCTGTCTCTGTGGGTCACTTTAACCACACGCAGCATTTGCCTGCTCAGTCCCACGTAGGCTGCAGATTGCTAGGGTGCAAAATCTGCTTGCACAGGTGAGCACCTTTTCTATGCGGAAGTGACGGCGTGGAGCACAGACCGTGCTTCCGTGGGCGCAAAGTGATTATGCTGAAATCTGGGCACGCGGCAACTTTTGAAGAACCAGAAGGGGTTTGCGTCCTTTGCCAATGCCACCAGCCTGACTCGTCTTTGATAGGTTCGGTCACGCAGCAATCCATCAGCAGCGCAAAAAGGCTCAAAAGCAGGCCGTGGAAGGGAGAGCTGCACGTACCCTGTACTTTGGAACGGTTACAACACAACGTTTGAACTGGTTGACAACAGCACCGGAAAGGAAATAGATACGATAAGGCCGGGTTGGAGGGAAAGCAACAGGACAGCTTCTTTACCAGCAGTACAACTGGGGTTAAGCCAGGGTTCTTGCAGCAAACTGTGATGCTATCCTTGATTTAGTGCACTGCTGCTATCTACGCAACATTTCTCAGAAGTAAATCTTTAATAATAATAACAACAATAACAACAATAAAGAACTGTTTCTCTGGATCAGCTTTCTGAAAAGGACGCATCCTTTTAATGGGGAGCTATCTTGCTAATTTTTATTTTATTTTAAAGAATTCACCCATCCTGCTGATTAGTACCTGACATAAATCTGAAATCAATCTTTGATTCGGATTACCGTTTGATCAGGTCTAATATTGCCGCATAGGTATGCCCGCTTCACATCACTTTTAATAACCAGCTGCAATTTAATAAATTACTGCAGTCTCATAGACACTTAACTATTGTTTATCTTTTAACATCCATATTTGCTATATATAAATACTATTTTTTAAAAATATCTCCCACATATATTACCCAACCTATGCACGCTTGTGATTTAAATTCTATATTATTTCTAGCAGTGACTATACAAAACAAGTATTATTTCAGTGACAACACGGTATTTTTATATGTTTATATTAGCTATATTTTATACTGATCAAGTAAACCTATAGGTATGATCCAGCCAAAATTAAGCAGTGCAGTCTTCTGCATGTCTGCTTGGAAGTAAGTCCTATCGAGTTCAATGGGACTTACACCCCAGGTAAATGTGTTGAGGATTGCAGCCAAAACCTACAGAAACACGTCACAATAAATTCATTAGTCATTAAGGTGCTATAAGACCTTTGGATATTTTTTGCTGCAACAGACTAGCACAGCTACGATTCTGGAAAGTGACGTGCGGGTGGCTCACACGCCCTCCCCTAACTAGGATTTAAGAGATGCGTAACTTTGACTCGATCATGCCTCATTTTAAAAAATACACACCTACCACAAAGGGCTAATTATTGCATATACAAAAAACAAGAATCTTTTTCTTCCTTTTAGACTTAACAGTGGGCTGAATTCTTCTGTTTTGCTTTTACACAGGAACAATAAACACTTTTTAAATATATATAAAACTGAGGACATAAGACACAAAACTGCCCTTGCTTTAAAAAACCCCAGTGTTAAAATGCCACCCTTTTCTAGAGAGGAACTGTTCAACTGATATCATGCATCATAAATAAAAGACAACTTTGTGGATTTTAAGACAGGTAAGCAGGAAAAGGGCCTCGCCACATAATCTAGTAAGTATTATTGATTTAAAAAAAAAAGAATGAATAAATTCAAGGCAGGCAAGACACTTTTGAAACCTATTCATCTATGTAAAACATATACTGTTCAATATCAAAACAATTTTGGTCATAACTTTGTACATCAGCTGTGTTTGTTATTAACCTCAAATATTAAAGCAATTCCCCTAAAAAGCTAATTTGAAAGTAAGTACACTTTAAAAGTAAACAGAGAAATGTGCATTTAATCCCAATACGGAACCAAGATCATTATTATTAAAATAAAGCCTGGGGCACATTGTGACGTCTAAGATTGGTGGGTAGATTTTAATTGGCTTGAGGACTGTCATGGTTCTATTATCACAAAACCTTCAACACACTTCCAGCGTGGAGGACCCATCTGTGCCCACCATCCATCTGTTTAGACGTGATTGGCAAAGTGGTGGGGAACTCTCAGTGGTCGCCTTTGCCTGAAAGGAATAAACCACAGGATCTTCCAGCGAGTGCCAAAAACTTCTGAGAAGGTCTGCTGCCATGGCTTTCGGGGTCTCGATCTACAGACGACAGCATTATTAGTGAAAGACAGCATTCCCATGGTGCACTTCAGTCAACGAGAACAATGCAGGTTGGCTGGGGAGCCATGACTTGACTCTGATGAATTGCGTCCCAGCCACCACAACAGCAGCTTTCCTTTCGCTGCAGCATGCAGATGAGATTTAACTATGAGAAGCACGCACTGCATCTGTATCAACCAAAGGCAGCCTTAAAGCTACGGCAGCCCTTGTGATCCACGCAGTGTTTGCCAACAAAACAGAAAGTTTCTCTAGAGCCTGTGCTTTGAAAAGGGAGTTTTGACGGCTTTAGATAGGAAAGAATGGTCTGGTGTTGTTTTCCGCCGAAGGGTCGTATGAATCATGGCAAAACAGGGCATGCAAGGCTTTCATGGGTGCCTTCAGATTTTCCTAAATAGACTACCTTTTAACTGTATAGCCCCCCCCTCCCATTAAGCCTTTAGCACATCAAAACAGAGATACTTACATGTCTTCACAACAGCTTGCCAGTTTTTCTATGCTTGTAGTGTCCTGTTATAGAGAAGACATTCTTAAGTATTCCCTCGCACAATGAAGATTGCAAAAATAATTATTCCTGCAAATGCATATATGAAAGAACATACATACAACGTTCTAATTGCATATACACGTCTTATAGAATGAATAGGAATATTATTTATTTCTGTAGCCAAAGCCAGTGCAAAAAAACATAAAATGGAATAAAATACATTGCACAGTTAAAATAATTATAAAAACCATGCATTCCGTCAGATAAGAGCTTGCTCCCCTGAAGAATACAACTTATCACCCCCTATAGAACACATATATGAATAACACCACTGAAAACCAGTGGTAAGACAAGTTTCCCATAGCAAAGGTCCCAATCTTAAAGTGGTTTTGAATGTCAATCACCCAGTAGAAATCAGCATTTATTGCTTGCCTGCTCAGGTGGGTGAAGATTAAACACCGTAAGCAAAAACTTCCGCCCATGTATAAGGCTGTCTAGGATTACGGCCCAAGTGAATTTTATCACTTATTTGGTAAAGTGGTGTGAAGAAGTTTAGAAATACATGAGAGCAGGGGTGTTGCAGAAGTTAAATTAGAATCTACCTGTAGATCTCTGGATGATTTGCAGTAAAGCAGCAAGGATTTTTGACTCCCATTTGATTTGATTTTTTTTTTTAAAGCAACAAAAGTAACAAGATTATTTCCCCACCAAAATTAGGCTGCTCAAATGAATAGAAAGCACACCAGGAGCGGATGTTTTGTGTGCAAAGTTGGCAAGGTCAGTTCAGCTCTGGTACTGAAAACAAATTCCCAAGCTCAAGAAGTCTTCAAAGACACCTTGTTCTCCCATCCTACCTATGTATCTTTTGCACCTAACTCTCACTGGTAGATCCTGGGGTTCTAGTGAAGAAGAAGAAGAAGAAGAAGAAGAAGAAGAAGAAGAAGAAGAAGAAGAAGAAGAAGAAGAAGAAGAAGATCCCTGACAGGCCCAAAGTCTGCATTAGAGAGCTAACTAGTGTGCAAGTTTTCACATGCTCTTTCTATCAGATATTGTACTGTGAAGATTTTGGTCTTCCATGAGCCCCAAGGAGAGAGCAGGGTAGATGTCCAAATGGATAAATAAAACAATACATGATAGTACAATTTCAATAATATAACTGCAATAATCCTCTTGTGTTCCTGCTATAAATAAAGAAGTATGTGTACAAAATAACCCACACAACACCCCCAAAAAGCTTGACCACATTGCTAGGGTGGGGAGAATTAAACAAAATAGCAATAAATTACAATAAAACATGCTCATATTTTCAAAGCCAAACCAATACACTACTATATTTTGCTAATTTAGAACTTCTATTTTAAAATACCTCCCTATTCTGGTAATATCTCCCCCCCCCCCCCGGAATCTGAATGGGACTATCAATAGCCTATTTGATATTCAAAAAGGCTGCTCAGCAACCTCAGCCGAACACCATGAATAGAAGGAATGGAGAAAAGAAACTACTGCCCTTTGAAAGTTAAATACGGAGACAGCTGAACACATGAAAGCAAGTTTGTCTCTCGTCCACCTGCAAAGTTCTCCTACCAAGCAGACGGGCGAAATCTACTTTCAATAACTAATTTACCTTATGTGACTTTTTTGGACTGCAGCTGAAAGTCAAGCCAGTAATTAGGAAGTAAAAGGATTGAAATATCATTCCTAAAAGAGCCCCCTCCATGTGGAATATCCCCCCTCCCCATTTGTGACTCATCACAAGGGATGGGTAGCTTAAAAGGGTGTCCCCCTTTAAAGTTGTTTTTACCCATATGAAGGCTGTGATCATTTGGGACCTTCAGCTACCGAAAGGATCTGAAGTCCAGGATCACCGGCGGGGGGAGGGGTGGCTGCAATGACAATACAGGGGCTGTTTAAAGTTAGATTTGTAAAATAGTCTAAATCAGGGATCAGTAAACATTTTCAGCAGGGGACCGGTCCACTGTCCCTCAGACCTTGTGGGGGACCGGACTATATTTTGAAAAAGAAAAAAAATGAACAAATTCCTATGCCCCACAAATAACCCAGAGATGCATTTTAAATAAAAGGACACATTCTACTCATGTAAAAACACGCTGATTCCCAGACCGTCTGTGAGCCGGATTTAGAAGGCGATTGGGCCGGGAACCAGCACCCGGGACCTTAGTTTGCCTACCCATGATCTAAACCATAGCAAGATTTTGCCATTCACATTTCTGTTTATGACCATGTGTAAGTATTCGAGAACATTTCATCAGCAAGTTTTTTGTTCAGTCGTTCAGTCGTGTCCGACTCTTCGTGACCCCATGGACCAGAGCACGCCAGGCACGCCTATTCTTCACTGCCTCCCGCAGTTTGGCCAAACTCATGTTAGTAGCTCAGCAAGTTTTAGTTTAGTTTTAATTTTTGTAGTCTGGCTGTGCCTGGTTGATCCTGATGCTCCCCCCCCCCAAAGCTAAATAACTTTGGCTCATCCTCTGCCCCCAAAAGCTCAACAACTCTGGGTAGATCACTGCCAGTTTTTTTTTTTATAGTGGGAGTAGATCACAGTGTCTTGGAAGTTGGACAGCCCTGATATAAAGTGTAAAACTTGTAACTGTGCTAATATTTCTCCTGCCCTATATTTCCATAACGGATACCATTAACAGTAAAGGGTGTTCTCTAGTGCACTCTGTATGCAGTCTTCATTTGTCACACTAAACCATGGTTTGGCACAAGCCACAGCAAACCATGGCAAGATACGCTTCCCCTTCCTCTTCCTCTTCGGATAGAAACAGGACTTTTTTTTTCCTCTTAAAAGCAGCTTGTTCTTTGATCCAAACGGTAGGCCATAGTTTACAGGCCATAGCTAACCATGGTCAGCTTTTAAAAATCAGCTTTTAAAAAATCAGCTTCGGAAAACACTGCTTAGCGTTCAACCACAATTCATTTCAAGTTGCTTTCAAG
The DNA here is from genome assembly GCA_900245905.1 of Lacerta viridis. Taxonomy (NCBI): domain Eukaryota; kingdom Metazoa; phylum Chordata; class Lepidosauria; order Squamata; family Lacertidae; genus Lacerta; species Lacerta viridis. The sequence goes on from OFHU01003673.1 coordinate 471,730, forward strand.
GGGAAAAGAAATACAGTATTTTTCTGTGTATAAAACACCCCCCATTTTTTGGGACTTCAAATTAAGAAAATGGTGGGAGATTTCCCAGAGTATTTATGCTTATTTTTTGGGGGGGGGGTAATGTCCAGACCTGTTGAGCTTTTTTGGGGTGGGGGGGATTGCCGGCAATCGCGTGCCTCACAGAAGACAACTATCGTCTGCCCGATCGCCGCTAGCAGCCACAAATCGCCCAACCAATTGTCGCAACAACAGCCAATCCCAAACAGCCCTTGCTGCATACACCAATCACCTGCATAATCACCGCTGTATATCTCCTACTCGCGGCTGCCAATTCACCGCTCCCCATGCACTACCAGTGCATAAGACAACCCCAACTTTTTAACAATATTTTAAAATAAAAAACCCTCGTCTTATACACAGACAAATATGGTAAGTTTCAATCCTCAGTCATCCTAAGGCTTGGAAATCAGACATGGGAAGATTGAATTTTGTCTGCATATATTTTATATATGGCATGTGGGGGGCGGCTGAAATATTTATTTACACACATTGGGGACAGAGTGACTTTTGCAGCTGTTGTTAAAGTTGAAAAACAATGAAGCACGGAGCAATGGACAAATTTCTGGAACAACAATGGGATATCAGTTCTGCCCAAGGCATGGTGGATAACAGCAACAACCATGGGAAAGAAAGACATAACATCTTACAAGGATGAAGAAGAAGAAGAAGAAGTTTGAAGATTTGATATCCCGCTTTATCACTACCCGAAGGAGTCTCAAAGCGGCTAACATTCTCCTTTCCCTTCCTCCCCCACAACAAACACTCTGTGAGGTGAGTGGGGCTGAGAGACTTCAGAGAAGTGTGACTAGCCCAAGGTCACCCAGCAGCTGCATGTGGAGGAGCGGAGACGCGAACCCGGTTCACCAGATTACGAGTCTGCCGCTCTTAACCACGGACAGAATAATTGCCACACAGAGGAAGAACAAGGATATAGTTTGATTTCCTCACTTGCAATTTTATGAATCATTTAATGTGTCAACACGAAAAGAAGTTATTAATACTGCAGTTGTTGTATAAGGGATTATTATTATGACTGGAAATTGATAAGATTTTGGAACGCAGAAATAAATCAAATAATCATCAAATCTAGCACGCAGGAGGCCACTTTACCTAAATTATATAATTTGGTATTTGAACAATTGGTATTAATAAGCGTATTATAAATTGGTATTGTTATAATGAGGCTATTATTGGATTGTGAATGAAAACTACTAATAAAAATTATTTTAAAAACCCTATGTATGTTAAAAAAGGAAATATATATTTACACACAGACTGGGTCTAAGGGAATATATGGGTTAAAATGTCCAGGTTTTTTTGTTTGTTTTTAAACCCCCACAAAATATCTAAGGCTGGGATCCTAACATTTGCATATACTGTAGAATGCCAGATTTCACCCAGTTTTCACCCTTTAGCTCCTCACTCTTCGTTCCACAAGCTGTTCTTGATGAGTGAGAGACATTCCAGAGGGAACATTTAATAAATAACAGCAACAAGGATTAGGAGAAACAATGGCCACTAACACATGCACAGAAATGGCTTCTGCTTATGCCCAGGATGTTTAGATCCCTGCCAAAAGAAAGTCCCCCCCCCAGCATTTGCCATTTAATATTTTAGAAGCAATGTGACATAAATGCACCTTAAAGGCAAGAAGTGAAGTTAATTCGGACAACGTGGGAATAATAGGTAAGAATTAAACAACGATTTGGAACAAGAGGAAAGTTCGATGTCTAGATGCTTAGCTCTACTTGTAAGAAGGTACAGATGGACAAAGCCTATGTTACATGTTATATCTTCCATCCCAGCTATACAGCAGCCCTTAACAATATTGATTGGTTCAATACCAGCTCAGAAGGTATGTTTCACTTTCTGAATTGCCAATATTTCCCGTGGCGTTTCAGCTTTCTCCTGCAGTCTTGTATCTAAATAGTGACCCAGAATGACCCTGCTTAGCTCAGTACATCTCAGGAGATCACAGCATGAAGTGGGAACATGGGAAACCTCCTTGTTTCACTTAATAAGGGCACTTCCTGGTAGACGAGTTGCTTTTCATCTTAATGTCAGTAGTTAAATACTTAAAACATTCTTGATTAATCCTAGATCTTCAAGGCTTGTTAAATGAACCTCTTATACCAACGAATCTGGAATATTTGAAAGTAGGAATCGTTAAGAGTAAAACATTACCACCCGATTTTCCCAGATGAAGCATCTGATAGGGTAGCATGCAACTATCAAAAACTGCTTTGAAAAAAGAAGTTCAAGTGATTGACTCATCAGCTTGCTTGAGAATTCCGAACCAGAAGAGATATCATGGGATGGATCCAAGTTGGTTCAATAGCTCCAGATGGCAATGAATGAGCTGCCAGAGTGGAAGGAGCCATCCAGGACCAATGCTGGGCCCAGTGCTGTTTAATGTATTCTACAAATGAGTCAAGAGGAAACTCAGATCTATCACTGATGAAAATGGAAAATGGAGAGCCCAGATAACAGGGTACTAGAACAGAGTACTTGGCAAACAAAATACTCTATTCTTTTTTTTAAAAAAAGAACTCATAAATGCACAAGTGAAAAATGAGGAATGACTGGATGCCAGCAAGGAGGATGTAAAAGTTATGCAGGATAATAAGCGGAGACTGGAGCTCTAAAGTTCCATGTACTTTATAGAGCTCTATAGATAAATACCCAATAGATCAGTTACAGGTAGGTAGCTGTGTTGGTTCCAAAAAAAAAAAAAAATTCCTTCCAGTAGCACCTTAGAGACCAACTAAGTTTGTTCTTGGTATGAGCTTTCGTGTGCATGCACACTTCCCAATAGATCAATATTATACCCAATAGATCAAATTATGTTTTGTTAACAACTCTTCTTTCAGTACTCTAGACCGAGTACAGTCGTACCTCGGAAGTCGAAGAGAATCCGTTCCAGAAATCCATTTGACTTCCAAAACGTTCAGGAACCAATGCATAACTTCCGATTGGCTGCAGGAAGTGCCTGCAGCCAATTGGAAGCCGCAGAACCTGCGATGGACATTCAGGTTCCAAAGAATGTTCGCGAACTGGAACACTCACTTCCGGGTTTGCAGCGTTCAGGAGCCAAAACGTTCGACTTGCAAGGCGTTCAACTTCCGAGGTACGACTGTACTGCTAGACTGAAGCCACCAAGCAGATCTGGGTCTGATCAGTGCCTTCATGTATTACTACCCAAGAAACCCACATGGATATGATTTGGGTTCCAAGATGGATATTCCTATAGAGGAAAAAATAATAATTGAATAAATAAAAGCCTAGCACTTTTAAGCCCCATCTAGCATATTTCCGGGCAACAGAAAAATATTAACAAGGTAGGGAAAGAAATGGAGAAAAGCTAGAACTTAAAATAGCTTTGCAGGCACATTCTTAGAGGGATAAACTTTGATATAGCTCATGCAAGTAACTGTATTGGATTTTAGCCTTATATTCCAGCTTTATATTACGACTCCCATCAACCACAGCAAGCATGGCCAATGGCCAGGGAAGATAGCAGTTCTGCAAGTATCTGGAGGGCCAAAGGTTCTCCACACTGGATAGAAGTACGTTAGCTTTGCTTCATACACTGCTACAATAATTTGGGAGCAAAGAGCAACAACATTGTAGCTTTGTTTAGCAGTGCACATTTTAAAGTTCAAAATACAGTGGTACCTCAGGTTACATACGCTTCAGGTTACAGACTCCGCTAACCCAGAAATAACGCTTCAGGTTAAGAACTTTGCTTCAGGATAAGAACAGAAATTGTGCTCTGGCGGCGCAGCGGGAGGCCCCATTAGCTAAAGTGGTGCTTCAGGTTAAGAACAGTTTCAGGTTAAGAACGGACCTCCAGAACGAATTAAGTTCTTAACCTGAGGTACCACTGTATGTCCAAGCCAACAGAAGTGTTTCGGGTTTTTTTTTATTTTATTTTCTGGACTTTTGAAAAATAATATGCCCATTGAACAAAATGTACTCCTAGAATAAATTTCTAGAAGTTTCTAGCCCAGTTTACAAGTCTCAATTACCACTGCATGGCAAGGAGAGTAAGGACGAGTCCTTTGCCTGCTCTCTCCATCGCAACGTCAGTTTAAGGGGGGGGGAGAGGGAGCCCAAAGCCCGATTTGTATCTGAATCTGTAGCTTCTATTGGATTGAAAAGCTAAAACCAAACAAAAACCTGCCACCCCTTAAGATACACTCTAACAAAGAGCTGTGAAGAGGACCGCACCTCTCCAAATGAATCTATGCAGACTTTCTTCATGTGCTGCCTCTGTGTGAGGTCCGGATGTGGCAACACGAGAACAGGCCTTCTCTGCAGCGGCTCCCTGTTTGTGGAATGCTCTCCCCAGGGTGGTTCGCCTGGCACCTTCATTATACACCTTTAGGTGCCAGGCGAAAACATTCCTCTTTAACCAGGCCTTTGGTTGAGCTGATTTACATCCTATTCCCTTTTAAAATGTGTTGTGGAAGGGAGGATTGTTTTGAGTTGTATATTGTGATTTTATGTTGCGAACTTCCCTGAGATCTGCAGGTTTGGATGGTATACAAATTTACCGTATTTTTCGCTCCATAAGACGCACTTTTTTCCTCCTAAAAAGTAAGGGGAAATATCTGTGTGTCTTATGGAGCGAATGGTGGTCCCTGGAGCTGAATTGCCCAGGGGCCAAAAGAGGATCATGCTTTTTATTTTACAAAGAGAAAAGGGGGTGTTGAAAGGACCCCGCTCAGCAGCTGATCAGCAAGAGATCGGGAGAGAGATAAGAGTCCTGGCTCCCTTTCAGCCCCGCCCTCCATTGTTGAATGTGCTGCAGAGGGAGGTTGTTTGTTTCCCCAGCGACATGTGACTGGCTGATTAGATTATCTGTCTGGAAACTGTAGAAAAGGCTCCCTTTCCTTTAGAAGCTGCAGAAATGTGAGTTGAACCCCATAAAAACGGGGCTTTTCCTCTTTGCTTTTCCCCCTTTGCAAAAAAAGCTGCAAAACTTTTAGCTGATCCTCAAAAAAAACAGGGCTTTTAGAGGAGGAAAACCAGAAAAATATTTTTTTCTTGTTTCCTCCTCTAAAAACGAGGTGCGCCCTATGGTCCAGTGTGCCCTATGGAGCGAAAAATACGGTAATAAATAATAACAACAGGAGCCAAAGTTATTCTTTCTTTCTTTCTCTTTCTTTCTTTCTTTCTTTCTTTTTTTGAGCTACAGCTTCTTTAGCGCTATAGCCATTTACCTACGTGTAGGTCCCACTGAACTTCAGTGAGGCTTACTTCTGAGTAGACATGCATGGTTAATTACATATCAAGAATGGCAGTACTGCGTCTGAAAATTGTTTGCTTTGCACACTGATAGATGCAAATGCATGTTCCCAGTTGAAGCTTGGGCCCTTCTCATACGGAGAGCTGCATCTAACATTAAAAGCAACAGGGAATCCCTCATTCATAAAAGAGTTCCACAAATGCACTGTAGCACAGACTGGACAGACAACATAGGGCATCGAGGTTTTATAAATAAATGTACAGTACGTACATTTTCAGAACTGCCTTTCATGATGTCTGAAATCAGTGAAAGATTTCTTAGATATTCAGCTATTTGAAGCCAAGCATTGTTTTCACGCAAAGCAAAAAATTAGTAGGTTTACATCAGTTCCCCCACTTTGGAACAAATACATCTCAATTCCGTTTCAAGGCTACCGTGTGATTCCAGTTGGCAATTTATAAAATCATTTAGCCCTCAAAATGCCCATTCAGTTCAATGGGAAATTTAAACAGCTGTAAGTCACACAGTGCCTCTGAGATGGTACAACACCCAAGTCAAATAAATAAATGGTTAATTTTTTTTTTTTTTGTTTTTTTTATCTTACCCACTTTGCTGGAAAAGTGGTGTAAAAGAATGTTAATACATAAATGATTAAATGATAAATTATTGCTTATTGGGTAGTATATATATGCCTGTAAATAAATAATCAACTAATTCAAAGGAGCCAAAACCAGAGTAGGCTGAGAAAGCTAATAGGGTAAAAAAAAAAGGCCTCATAATTCCATGATGAAGAAAAATATAGGGCAAATCTGACACAAACCATACATGACTTAATTATTTTATATTTCAGTATATGCAGGCGGAGACCATTATTGTCTTAGAAGAATGCTGACATCCTACCCTGATCCTGATTGTTGCTCTACTTAATTATAAGGATTAATACTGCCTTTGATTGCATTTCTAGCATGTTTGAAAAAACAAGTAAAGCCCTAATTATTAAACTAATCAAAACAGTATTTAATAGATTATCAGACTGAACATATGATTAAAATATTTTGCTTAATTATAATAAGATGCTTTTCATCTCCATAAATAAGTATTTTACAATATGGCTGTTCCAGGCTCTGGTTTGGTATCTATTACAGACCAAGGAATCAACACCGTATGTAACAGGGATCAGAATATTATTTCCAGTCACACGTAAGTCACTTGTTTTATGTTAAACAGTTGTTCTTCACAATCTTTCCTTTAAATAAATTTTGCTGAGCCAAACATGATACAATTTTTTTTTAATATTCTAAGGACAATTTTTGTATTCGTAATTTATATTTTGCCTGGTGCCTTCGTTTCATATCTTCAGGTGCCAGGCAAAAACATTCCTCTTTTCCCAGGTCTTTGACTAATTAAACAAACAGTGGGAGAGGTATTGTTTTTGTTTTTAACTGTGGTACGCATTTTTGAGGTTTTTATATTGCAGACGGCCCTGTGATTTAATAAATAGCAACGATGATGATATTAATCAATTAGGCATCTAGCAAGAGAGTTTTTTTTTGTTTTTTTTGGATAAGGCTACTTAAGCAGAAGTTTTGAAACCACACCTTCCAGTAATACTAGATGTGTAACTTGTTTTATGATTGTAGCTGGAGTAGAATTTCCCCGTTGCCCTAAAAGTAAATACTACAATCCACACCAAGCTCCTCTGTGCGGAGGTAGTTCCACTGATTACAATGAAAGTGCCAAGTCATCGTTCACGGTCTTTCACTGAAAGGGGAGTGGGCGATGAGAGAAATACTGCAAAGAACAAAAAATGTAAATGGTTCGCCATTTGGTACACAGGACAGAATCCTTTGCAAATCTGAAGGGGATCCAAATTTTGCAAGAGCAGCTTAGTAAATGTTCCATGTGTATTAGCATATTGTACGTTCACTTTACACACACACACTACATGTTCCAAGTCAAATCGGAAGGTCAAGGTAAATTTGTACATACCACGGGCTAAGTGCTTTTGAGAAAAGGTTATAAAGTTCCAGTCACAATTTGCTTTTTTCTTTCCAGAGCTGATATCAAAAACCAACTCATTGTGTCCAGAGTTAGGTGCATGGTGGTGGTGGAAACTGTCGATGCTCTGCTATGCTAACAACATTAATAAACATATAGCAAACTGATTCAAAAGTGTTCTTTTCTGCCCAAAGGCAACTTTTAGCTTTTCACTCTCCCATACCCTTTGGTATCACTAATCTACATTCACTGCTTGATTCCCCAACCCCATTGCACATTATCACAAACCTTGCAGTTGTGGCTAGTGGACTTGGGTGTCTCTTTACAGTATTATTCAAGTCTGAATCAAGGCGTGTGTTTGTGTGTACATGCACATCAATTGTGGAGAAGGGTAGGTCTACTGACCTATAACAGAGCTGGCGTCCTGAAACATCAGTACCCAACAAGTGTGAATTCAGGAAATGCCCAACACATGCATATATACAACCCAGTCTACTACTAGCCCCGCCAACATGCAGGAGACATTCCAGGGCACATTAGGGACAATTTCCTTGGGGTAAGATACCACTTGTGTATCAAATTTATGGACTGCTCTTTCACTTTATATTTTTATGGTGTTGTTTGTACCACATCCAGTTCCGGTTCTCTATTTCAAATGTAATATCGCATTCCTTTCCCCATATATGTCTTGTGAAATCTTTAGGGCCTGTCACTAATTCCTAGACCCAGCTATAAATGCTGAAAGCCAGATCTCTAGTTATCTCAGCGTAATCCAGGATTTCTTTTTCAAACTGTGTTAATTGTCTGGTAGCAGCCTACTTTATTGGTGGTTTTGATGTAAATTAATGTACTGTACTTGAGCCCAGAACAACCAAGTAGAAGAAACCACGTCCTATATTCTTTTCAATGCATCAACAGTGAGCAATCTACTACGCTTGCAGAAATCCCATAGTCTATAAAGACCTTTGGAGCATCAAGTGAAGCCTAAAAATATATTTGGAGCACAGAAGTAAACTCTCCAGATTTAGCATGGGACGCAGGTGGCGCTGTGGTCTAAACCACTGGGCCTAGGGCTTGCCAATTGGAAGGTCGGTGGTTCAAATCCCCACGACGGAGTGAGCTCCCATTGCTTTTTCCCAGCTCCTGCCAACCTAGCAGTTTGAAAGCTCGTCGAAGTGCAAGTAGATAAATAGGTACCGCTCTGGCAGGAAGGTAAACAGCATTTCTGTCGCTGCTCTGGTTTGCCAGAAGTGGCTTAGTCATGCTGGCCACATGACCCGGAAAAACTGTCTGCGGACAAACGCCGGCTCCCTCGGCCAGTAAAGCGAGATGAGCGCCGCAACCCCAGAGTCTTTCGCGAATGGACTTAACTGTCAGGGATCCTTTACCTTTACCTTTTTAACCTATCTAATATACAGTGGCTGTGCTTCTTCCACACAGCCACATCCCTACCTATGGTTTTCAAAAAAAAAATTAAATAAGTTATATACAGTATATTATTTAAATGTATGGCAATCTGTATCTGTAGGTAACAGACACTGGAGCAACAAATTGGAATATGCAACATGCAGGAGAGTTACGTTACTCTAAAATCGTTAACCAGTTTTGCTTTAAGGCAAATGTAAATTAACAATGCAAAATTTAAAAAGGAGATGATATATAGCACTGTGTCAAATGCAAGCAAGAATGTACAAAAATAACCAATGCACAATATAAACACAAACCCTCTACATCCACTAACTGTTATTATTGTTCTTCTCAAGCCATTATAAACAAAGTGAACTTTTCTCTCTTCCCACCCAACTCTTCGGTATTTATCTTCCAACAGTGCCATCATATTATCATATACAGTTAAAACAATTAATTAACAAGGAGCCCCGGCAGCATTAATCAAATTACTAGTGTCAGTGCACAATCAGTTGAGGGTATAGCAAAATACCTATTAAACAAAACTATGAGAAGGTATTCAGAATTTTTTTTTTTTAGCAGATGGAGAAATGCAAATTACATTGTAAACAGTACAAAAAAGCAAAATATGTCACCTGCATAATGACATATTTATGTTTGTGTCTTTCAATGAATAATATGTCGGGGCATGAGCTAAATTTATTTATAAAAATCCTTTAACTCTATTAATCATTTGCAAGAGCATATGGAAAAATGAAAATGCATCCTGTTTAGAATTTTAAACAAAAAACAATCAAAGGTAATCCTTAAAATTAGGCTTCAGATTAGTCTCTTCAAAGGATGCAGTTCAACTGAAACATCTGGTAGTGTTATGTTGAGAGACAGACCTTTTTTAACTTTGGAAATGAGATTAGTAGATCAGTTATTTGTAAGTGTCCAAGTAATTTCTAATTATTTTATCTGGGTCACAGATAATCCGCTTTTACTGGCCTCCCACAATGACATCAGAGGATCACTGCTTAAGTGATTATCCTGTTACCTTCCAGCAGCCACTGGGAAGCTGGATTTTCCATTTGTACACCCGGACAAATGGCAAAATGCTCCAGACAAGTGGTGTGTCCAAATCAAGACCCAGAGTTTGGTAAGAAAACATTCTGTTCAAAGAATTTCAGTTTGCAAACCACTGGAAAATCAAACAGTAAGGGCATTACCCTGAATTCCAGCCACCTGAAAGAAAAAGGTTATCTTGCACAACTCAAATTCTGTGATTACATAATATGGTACATGTTTATCATTCAAATTATCACTCACTTCATTCAAGTTGCTAGAAGGTGTGTCAGTAATTAACGACATGTTGGGCGCATGTACATATTCATACAAAACAATAATTCAACACAGATGAATGAGGGGAACATATACTGATGAGCTTAGAACAAGAACTGAAAGTTAGCATACTAGGAAATTATTTCACTAGCCGTAAATGCCTAAAACCAGAAGCAAATGTACTCCATTTGAAAGTTTCACACTGACCCACCTGCATGAGGTTTGCCACATGCAGATCAAGGGATCTAGCCAAACCAACAAAACAAGCATGAAAATTAAAGGAAGAGAACGATAAGGCAATCATTAGGTCTTGGGAATGCACCAAAATTCCCATATAGCAACCCATGCACCTTGGTTGATACTAGTTTCCAAAATCTTTTCAGGACATGGATAATAGGAGTATGGATTTGGAGTTTTCCTAAGACATCTTCCTATTATGTTCAAATATCATTTTTATATGTTAAATCAAGTATTTCATTTTTTTTCAATGAAATACTGAGTCTTAGTGTCACCTCCGACACCTATGTGTAATTCTTTCAGCACCGTTCTATTCCAAAATCTCTGTGTGTGAAATCTAAGGCAAATAAGTCTATTTCCTGTTGTCCTACCAGGGCACTGGTCCAGCTCCTCAAAATAGGAGGCTTGTCATGTTTAGCCAAACCATGGCTTAGTGCAAAGCAAACAAGTTGGTTAGTCGTTCTAAGGCAAACCATGGCTTACTGCAAAGGCTACTTGTGAGAAGATTGGGAGGAGATTGCAGTCATTTTTGCTCCTCCCAAATCTTTCTGCTGCAGCACTGTGCTAAGCCGTGGCTTCGCTTAGCACTTTGTCCAAATGCAAGCTTGTGGTTTATCTCTGCATCCAGGCTTACCACAAGCTGTATACAAGTTTGTCCTCTGGTTTACACAGCTCCTGCCAAAGTCTCAAGAGAGCTAAAACCATGAGCCAGTTGTTCAGAAGACACACTAGGCCAGGCATAGGCAAACTCGGCCCTCCAGATGTTTTGGGACTCAAACTCGGCCCTCCAGATGTTTTGGGACTGCAACTCCCACCATCCGTAGCTAACAGGGCCAGTGGTCAGGGATGATGGGAGTTGTAGTCCCAAAACATCTGGAAGGCTGAGTTTGCCTATGCCTGCACTAAGCCAAGTCACTGGCTGAGCTTAGCAGCAGAAAGACCAGGATGGAGGAAAGTGGTTAAGATCTCCTCACCTGGAACACATGTTGGCTTAGTGTGACATGTGGATCAGGCAATTTCCCCACTTGGATAATTGTAATATATATTACTACTTTCCCCATCTTTAATTTTTGTTCGAAACGTAACGTTGGTTTAACTCCTGCGTCACAACAGTGATGACACCTCCTTCACAATAAGGCTTTCTTCCACTGATTCCAGACTTTGCTACTCTTTTATCTCCCTGTTCACACCTTAAACTATTCCTTGCAGTCATGCTCCTTTCTAGTTCCATTCCTCGGTACTTTCCATTGGTCTTCCCTTTCCCAGGATGTTCTCTGCAGTGGCTCCCCGTCTGTGGAATGCTCTCCCCAGGGAAGTTCGCCTGGCACCTTCATTACACACCTTTAGGCGCCAGGCAAAAACATTCCTTTTTAACCAGGCCTTTGGTTGATCTGATTTACATCCTATGCCCTTTTAAAATGTGTTTTTTTTGGGGGGGGGCTATTGGATGGTTGTTTTTATTTTTATTATGTATTTTGTGGTTTTATATCTTGATTTTATTCTGTGAACTGCCCTGAAACCCCCAGGTATAAGGCAGTATACGAATTCGACAAATAATAATATTTTTAAAATTAGGCCCCAGTTCTTCTACATTTTTTTTAAGAGCAGCTTTCCCATTTCTTATACAAATATTGAAAAATCACACAATTGCCATTTTTATTTTACTTTCATGTCTATTTGAGTGAGAACTGACAGAACAATTAAATGAGATGAAGGGAGATCCCGGCTTAAATTTATTGAGTTCCATTTTAGCAGCAGATGCACACGCATCTGCTTACTGTTGGATTCTAATGCATTATTGCATATTGCTTTATTTGGTATAAGTTGTTTATTTTCAAGTTATTGTGACTTTTTTTTATATAGGATCTGATTGTCACTATTAATGTTTGATGTTTAATTATTATTTCTGTGTGTTGGAAGCCGCACAGAGTGGCTGGGGCAACCCAGCCAGATGGCAAGGGTATAAATAAAATAAAATAAAATAAAAATGCCAATTTTATTTACCAGGCTTGTGTCACTGCAGAAGGGCATAAGCCATTTCTGTTCATACCACTTTCCTGGCTGTAACTGCCCACTCTCCCCAAACTATAAGTTTCCCCAACTCCCCATTGCTACAATTCTGATCTAAATCATCCCCACTACCCCACTTTCTGGCTCCATTTGCCATATGTAAAAAAGAAAAAGAAAAAACCCAGTTGCAAATCTCCAATGATCTTGTCTGGTAGCGTTTTGAGTGTACCTCATGTTCTCATATTTGCTGATATTTTGCGTTATAGACTGTGCCCGGTAAAGAATTGCGTATTTTTTATTCAATATACAGCTTAGCATACTTTTAAGCACTTACACAACAACATGCAGGGGGGAGGGGCAGGATGTTATTCTGAAGGAAAGGTTAAAATACTTACATTGAATATACCAGTCAACTGAGTATAAAAGAGTCCAGTAATTCCAACCAGCATTATTAAGCCCATGAAGGTAGATATTCTTATCAGGGCAAGTTCATGTCTAAATACAAATATATCCTGCCAATAAAGAAAAGTAGAAACAAATTTTAACTGTCTTTTGCATATAAGAAAGGCTCTCCAAAACATGAAAAGGAAAGAAAAAAAGACAATTAGACCTAGGAAATACAATTAAAGTGAAATTGACTTTTTTGTTGTTGTTGGGTACTTTCTAAATATATACAGACCAATGAAGGATAACAATGTTTGGCCTCTTAATTGTCATTCAAGAGTAAGTCTTTGAATTGGCACCCAACCTCAAATCTGAAACAACAGGTGTCATATTCGTTCCACAAAATTTACAGCATATCAAACGATTAGCAAGTTAGAAATGGATGGGTTAAAAAAAGGGGGGGGGGTTCTGTCCTCTTCAGGTTCAAATTGTTTTTCTATTTCAATTTTCTCTTTCTTCCAACAAAGCCCTTCTAGAGCCACATTTGCCAGTCAAGTACTACTGGTGTGGAAAGGAAATGGTAGCTTTGCAAAGCCCAATATACACAGCTGTGCAAGCAAAGGTCATGTCAATATGTAGGGCATGATCACCTGGGAGTATTTCTCTATGCATGAGCTAGGTGTTCAAAACTACAGGTACATGCACTTTTGAAAGGGTCCGTGCAGACAAGACTCATGTTTTTTTTTTACTTATGGAATAACGGAGGGCTGTGTTTATAAGAATGCAGAGAACAGACTGTCCCTCACATCAGCAGCATAAATCTCCACTAGCTTGTGGACCGGAAAACAAATTTCCTAAGAAAACTACTGCAGCTAAAAGCTGCAGTTAAAATCAGGCACCGGAAGAGGCACTTATAGAATCATAGAGTTGTAGAGTTGGAAGGTAAAGGTAAAGGCGACTATGGGGTTGCACTTTGAGGCCGAGGGAGCTGGTGTTTGTCCACAGACAGCTTTCTGAGTCATGTGGCCAGCATGACTAAACCACTTCAATGGAACACCGTGACGGAAGCCAGAATGCACAGAAACGCCGTTTACCTTCCCACCTCCGCGGTACCTATTTATCTACTTTCACTGGCATACTTTCAAACTGCTAGGTTGGCAGGAGCTGGGACAGAGCAACGGGAGCTCACCCTGTTGCGGGGATTCAAACCGCCAACCTTCTGATTGGCGAGCCCAAGAGGCTCGATGGTTTAGACCACAGAGCCATCCCAAGGTCCAACCCCCTGCAATGCAGGAATCTCAGCTAAAGCATCCATGGCAGATGGCCATCCAACTTCTGCTTACAAACCTCCAAGGAAGGGGAGTCCACCACCTCCCCACCTCCCGAGGGAAACCATTCCACTGTCGAACAGCTCTTCTCAAGCTACAGAATGTCAGTTAAGTACAACCTGCTGTAGCACTTCCAGATTCTATATTCCCAATTCATTCTCACCGAAAGACTCACCCCCCCCGACACCTACAGAGAATGAGCGAAAATTTATGCACACCATACAGCTGTGTGTTTAAAGGGAAACTAGGCAGCAAAGAGCAGAAGAAAAGTTTTGGATAAACAGTATTCCACATCACTGAGAGCTTAGGCCACCTTGACTGCTCTTCATCTGCCACAGCAAAGTACAAGTCAATGAGAATACATTTGCCCAGACTGAATACAGGGACTGACCAATTTACGCCAGTCCGACTGACGAGTGATCACATGCATGCTTGGTACTGCCGACTCGGAAGTGGCCCCAAAATGGGGCAGGGTTATGAACGTTCCACCGATGAACCACGGGGGTCAGGAATGGAACCCCTGCCCAAAATGGTTGCTGTCTACACTGCAAAGCTAAGACCAGAGTCTTAACACCCTGTAACACTGACACACTGGCAGAAGTACTAATGAAGGCACACCTCTTGGACTTTGACATCCGAGATGTGTGTTTTCAGGACTCATCCTATTCCTGTGACTTTACTGTTTCTGAATTTTAAATTGTTGCAACTAAACCTGGGACCTACTGGTGAAGGTAGGCTGGTAATGCTGCTGCTGTTGCTGCTGCTGCTACTACTACTATTCTGTGAACCGCCCTGAGACCCCCGGGTATAGGGCGGTGTATGAATTCAATAAATAATAAATACCACTACTGTAAGGTTTCTGTAGTTGCTTCTCGCGAGTAAAGAGTCCCGACTCCGGATCCTCTTATTTACAGGATTTATTGTACAACTATATACATTGCAGAGCTCAAAAGTCCGTGACCATCTTAGTCACTCTCAGATCCCGGAAGTGGCGCTTTTTGAGAGTGCCCCCAACAAAAGAACTTGGGCACCCCAAGTCTCCTCCTCTCATCCCTGTGTTTCACCCCTCTACACAATTGAGGTAACGGAACTGGCGTTGCCCCCTCTTCCTCTGAGCCACTTGGTCGGTGTTGGGAAACTGGAGCATCCCACAGCCCCTTCCCCACGGGGATCACTTCCTGCCTGTCGCCCACTAAGCCGCTTGGTCGATGCCGGGAACCTGGAGCATGTTGGGAACCTTCAGCCTTGCAGAGCCCTTCCACCACCCCACTGGGCTCTGACGGTTCCCTGACAACTACTGCTACTCCTAAGAGTAAGAATAATGCACTCCTACTCAACCACTTGTTCCTGCCAGAAAAAGACTTTGCAAATTTCAGCAGCGCCCTTTCCAAGGCCAAAATCCTGTACTCCCCTGCCTCTTGCCTTCTGCTCAATCTACTACATCATAGTTGTGACATCATATAACTGGTGCCCTTGCCCTAAATCCACCTCTGCTCCTGCTCTCTTGCAATACAAGATTCATAAATCCCCAAGCCACACCCTAGCTCCCATGCATTGTCAACACAGGAGGCACACTCTTCATACCATTTAGATTTTTAAGCATTGGCTATATCACATTTTCTTATTGCTTTTATAAATCGTTGCACTTGCCTTTCTATTAGTACTATATAGCTCCATGATGATGCCACGCATCCCAGTCTGAGTACTTTTAAGCAGACAAGTGGATTGTAAATAAATACTATCTAGATTCCTCAGCACATCCGAACACAAAAGGATTGGAATGCGAACCATTATTAGATCTTTTAACAAGAAGAAACATGCCCCAGTTCCTAGATACAATCACAAGGGAGTGTAAGCACCCGTGTATCTTTCCTAACACATGGCCGCACATATTCCAAGATATGTTTGCTCATGTGAACATGCAAAAAAGGGTGGTAGTGGAATCACCTACATTCAACCAGAGGAATAATTCAAAAACATGCAACATGTCTTTAAAATACAATACAAGAAGCTGACCATAGTCATGGGCTCTCAACTGTTACCACTTGAAATCCAAGAATGGACACTTCCCTTTGAAGGGTCCTTAAAAAACAACAACACTCTTGTGCACACCCATGATGTTTTCACATGATCTGATTGATTGGTCTAAATGGATTTGGAAAAGGAGTAGACCTGGTGTGAACTATGGCTTCCACCAGCCCTGACAAGTAGCATATGGAGATCCACAAAATTTTCTGAAGTTAAGAAAGGGTTCTCGTATTTGTAAAGGTTAGGAACCACTGGATTAGAGCTTTCCTTCCTCAAACCAAATCAATGTATTTTCCTCCCATACAGTCAGGATAACCACATTGCTTGTCTTTAACCTACAAACCAGACGCTGTGGTTTACAACCAGCTCTGGTCAGTTTCTCAGGAAGTCAGATTCAAACCAGGGGTCAGGAAGTTGCCTTGTTTGACTACCAGTGTTAGCATGGATCCCTGATCTGCACTAAACTCTCCTGATGCTCTCCTCCTGGCTGTGTGAGCCCAAGGATTTCAGAGGTTCTTTCCTGATCATCTATGCAGAGTTGCTGCTGCCAAATCAAAGCCATCTCCTGCTGAACTGATGGATCCACACCAAAAAATATTTGGCAAAGAGCGCAGGCGCAACATGCTTTTTTGCACAGTTAAAAGTTGCTTCAACTGGCCAGCGTCAGGGCACAACCCAAGTTACAATGTAGAGGATCCAAAGTAGCAGGTCCTGCTTTGCACAAGACCTTGGAAATCTGCCAGAGCTAAATGAGACAGTGGTCTGACTCCACTTGGCATATTATCATTCCAGCAGATTTAAGGGTAAAGGTAAAGGTACCCCTGACCGTTAGGTCCAGTTGCGGATGACTCTGGGGTTGCGGCGCTCATCTCGCTCTATAGGCCAAGGGAGCCAGCATTTGTCCGCAGACAGCTTCTGGGTCATGTGGCCAGCATGACTAAGCCGCTTCTGGCGAACCAGAGCAGCACACGGAAACACCATTTACCTTCCCGCCGGAGCGGTACCTATTTATCTACTTGCACTTTGACATGCTTTCGAACTGCTAGGTGGGCAGGAGCAAGGACCGATCAACGGGAGCTCACCCCGTCATGGGGATTCGAACCGCTGATCGGCAAGCCCAAGTCTCAGTGGTTTAGACCACAGCGCCACCCTGTACACAAAATGTACAGAGATGGAGACCCATGTTAGCCCCTCTTGTTGTAAGCTAGTCAAGTACAAGATGTTGTTTTCATACTTTCTGGAAAGCACCGCACTCCCTGGGGAAAGTTATACCTGTCAGATACGAAATAAGCAATCCTTTCTGACAGTGGCCAGGATACAAAAACCAACAGTCCCTTAATAGCTTTATGCAGTTTCTTTTTAGCTCTTGTAGTAATACTGCTCCTCCTACTGGAGAAAAAGTACATTATCTGCAGCCTACCAAACGAATGAGAGAATACATATTATACTTTTAAGGACTTCAATTTTTAAATACTTAAGTTTTTATCCTGAAAAAAAAATGGTTCCTGTGGATCATGGAAATAACAATCTCTTTCATTAAATTAAAGCTTATTCAGTAGCTTACAAAGATAACAAAATTCTAAGGAACTGAAATGCCCTATGGGTATCAGTCAGAGAAGATGGGGTGGATAAAAATAAACGCTTAAACTTAGATTTAATTTAAGTGCGGTTTTACAAATTGCATTACAGGTAAATTCTAGTTTCATTCCATTTTTTTAAAATGAGCAGGAGGCAGGTAAGTCCTTAACAGTGTGGCCCTACAACCTGCAGTAAGTATGTGTTATCTGAAGAAGTGTGCATGCACACGGAAGCTCATACCAAGAACAAACTTAGTTGGTCTTTAAGGTGCTACTGGAAGGATTTGTTTTGTTTTGTTTTGACTACGGCAGACCAACACGACTACCTACCTGTAACTGAACCTTTGTACCTGTGCATCTTCCTGTCATCATTAGCATTACGGAGAAGCTAAACATTCACAAGAAGCAGTTGTGCCAGTGCAGTTGCTTTGGATCAAATTCTTAGAAAACGTACAAGACACATAAAACATCCATTCAATGCAGTGGACATATGCTACTGCAAAACGTTGACTATACTAAGCTATTGTCTTAAACTGTATGTAATTTTTATAGGACAATTAAATGGATTTTGCTTGCTGTTTGTGTCCCTTAGCATCAAATAGCAGAATGAGCGATTGGGTGGCACACATTTATGGGGGATATCAAATCCTCAGCTACACAGTCAGAAATGAGCCAAATAGTACACTGATGTCATTTCTGAAGCTGCAGATCTGGCTGAATTCCCATGTATTTTTCACTCAGCTACCAATTCTGCAGAAGATTTTTTTTTTCTATTGCGGCTATCAAATCATCTGAACCAAATCATTTGCAATATGCAAACAACACTGAATGCCAAAGGCGTGATTTATTTTTTTTAAAGCAAAAGGCTCTCAAAACATCAAAATCTATAATTTGGGCCCTATAATCAGTTTAATAAATTCAGATATCAACAAGAGTTTTGCCCACACATGCAGCCCCTCTGTTTCTCCCTTTGTGCGTTCAATGATTAAACCAATAAATATCAAATAAACCATAGTTTCCCAACACTCTGAACTGCAAAAGTGTGGCAACCAGCTTTGGAAACAGTCAGGATCTTAAACCATGGTTTTAAGTTGGTTTAAAATCCTGGTTTGCCCAAAAGCTGATAGCTAACATAATACACCACATTAATCACATGAGGCCCTTATCTGTGTTCCCATCTCTAAAAGATGACATTTCTCCCTTGACCATTTTCCTTATACATAAAAAAAATGTTTTCAAAAGCTGATATATTCCATTCTTTAATGTTGCATCTTTCTTTCCATTTTGTACGCAATGCCTACGCTGTGCTCCATATCTGTGAGGTCCTTTATGACAGAACCCGAGGTCCTGTAAAAATACATGTCTGCAGGGCTGGATTTAGGTTTGATGAGGCCCTAAGCTACTGAAGGTAATGGGGCCCTTTATATGTCCAGCTGTCCTTTGTCAACAACAAATTGTCACTGTTTTTTGTGTTGAATATATGCTATATGGTAATTTATGGACCTAATAGGTATCTAAAGCTATTTGCACATAACAAAATATGTATTTTATCAAAGTAATTGTTGGACTGAAATACAATTAAGAAGTATATTAAAACACTGTTGCTGAATGTAGGTTTTATTTTATTTGTTTTTTATTTTTTATTTGCTTTTTATCTTATATTTTGGAAATGTACATCAAGGTTTTTTTTCCCTTTAAATTTTTTTTGGGGCCCACAAGAGAGAAGGGCCCTAAGCTATAGCTTGTTTCTACAGAGCATTATATGGTGGAAAGGAAGTATTCCTGTTTGCATTAAGGAACGATCTAGTTAATCAAAATGTTAGCAAGCAGGAAACTGAGCTCTGAAATTTCTGGAGAAAAAAAGGATTTTGGAGCCTAGTTAGTAGGTTACAAAATTTATTTTGTGCCATTTTCATGTGTGTTGTTTTAGTTTTATGCTTTTCCTCCTATCCTCTGGAAGATATGGCCATTAGTAATTTTCTTTTTCATTTTCCCATCTCAAAAATTTGAATACAATTCTGTTTAGTAAAAAAAATTAAAGGGCTTGTTAAAGGGCTTGTCCAACAAATGTTAAAATACATTAACATTTGTACATCCCTGGGAGAATATACGTTCATGGTTCTTCACGTATATGACATCCTACATCAGGCTCTTAATACTTGATATGCCTCAGCGCAAGTACTGTACATGTCTCCTGAAGAGGTCCTAATTCAGTAGGACACTATGAACATTGCACATGTGAAGGAAGGTGTTAACACTCAGATTCTGCCAACTCCCACCAGCAAATAGACTTGCTTATATCTGTGTAAACACCCAGGTTGCCACATCTGGAGAGCTTGACCATTGGTATGCCCTGATGTTATATTAGGTAAAGGTAAAGGGACCCCTGACCGTTAGGTCCAGTCATGTCCGACTCTGGGGTTGCGGCGCTCATCTCGCGTTACTGGCCGAGGGAGCCGGCGTACAGCTTCCGGGTCATGTGGCCAGCATGACTAAGCCGCTTCTGGCGAACCAGAGCAGCGCACGGAAACACGTTTACCTTCCCGCCAGAGCGGTACCTATTTATCTACTTGCACTGTGTGCTTTCGAACTGCTAGGTTGCCAGGAGCAGGGACTGAACAATGGGAGCTCAACCCCGTCGGGGATTCGAACCGCCAACCTTCTGATAGGCAAGCCCTAGGCTCTGTGGTTTAACCCACAGCGCCACCTGCATCCCGATGTTATGTTACCTAGGCATTTAAAGGTGCTCAAGTATGTCTCCAAGCTGGTATGGAAAAGAATAATGTGTAACATTGGTGTACATGTAACCATCATATTTCCAGCATAACACGTATTAGTTGGCCCAACACTAATGCTGTGTATTTTATTTGTTGTGCATTTTATGCATTTTGTATTTTAACATTGTATCATGGTTTTGAACTGTTGTAAGGGGCCCTGAGTGGAACCAGAAATGCATAATATAAATAACCATATATAAATAAATAAAACTGTTGTGTTTAGATGCATTTTATAATTGTCAGGTGTTGGAATCAATGTCAAGGGTCCACATCTGCTCTGTTTTCTCCCTATAGATTCCTTTAAAAGCCTTTGCAATTTGTAGCAACTTTCTGATTTTGTAAGAGCTATTGTCGGGTGCTTGGCCCCCTCCTTATTTTCCTATTTGCTAGATTGATGGAAACAAATCCATACATTCACATATGTCAAACCAAATTCACATCTCTACCCTAGAATGCAGGAACAGGTAAAACACACACACACACACAAACAAACACACACCCTTAAAATAATTCATCATGCAGTTAACTATGAATAATAAACTGTGATGATGTTAACATTTATCCACGTCTTGCAAGCATAATTTTTTTCTTACCCAATTAACTTTTTTAAGTGGTTCAAAGTAATAACAGTGGCAGAAATCAAGTAGCAGCGTATAAGAACTGAGAAGTTCAGTGTAGAAGCACAGCTGCAAAAACAGCCAGTGATTATCTTCCCCAACGCAGTTATTAATCCTGCAGAAAACAAGTGTAAACACACACAATGGAGCGTTAGTCGTTTTCTCAATTTTAACAATGAAACAAGCCTTTCAAGCCAAACCAATGACCTACAAGTGGGGACAGGCCAGAAGGGGAAATGTCCACCAGTTATCTCTTTGTACTTTCATTCCTCATCTGCCTCTGTCCACAATCTTCAGCTGTACAGTTTTACAGTACTAGTCAACTTGGCTTTTTACACACCAAGGCTATGTGGCTTTTGGTACACGGGGGAATTTGAGGGAGACACATTCTTCCACTCTTTATCTAGCATTCTTAGTATAAAAGTAGGGGGTGAAGATTCTGTACTAAATTTTGCTTCACTTTTGTAACTAGAATCACCACATAGGACAGGTTGAATGAATGAATGAATGAATGAATCTTTATATGTGTCAGCCATCGGCCATAGCAATAAAACAACAATGCGATATACAAAGAATAGAAATAAAAAGTCAATTACATGAAATACATTTTGGGGTTCTGAATCAATAGTCAAGTAGTGGATCTTATTATGATTGCCCCAGCTAAAAACCTTGCAACCTTTGCTGTCACCTGCCAAGAGAAAGGGCACTGTGGCAGTGGTTGGGCGACCCGGAATGGACAATAAAAGAGGGGTGATAATCTCATTCCTCAAGTCTTTATAAAGAGTGCAAGCCAGAAGGGCATGCGCCATCGATTCGGTACTGCCATCTCCACAGGGACATAAGCATTTTTTGTGTGTGGAATCTGTTGGAATCGTCCCTCAGGTACAGCCGAGGGCAATACATTCGATCTTGCAAGAGTAAAAGCGTGCCTATATTTTAGAATTGCTAGGTTATGCAGATAGGGTGCCAGAGAGTCGAAATGGGAAGGTGCAAAATAGTCATACCATGGGCTTAGATGATCATATATTGACTCAGTAAGATATGAACAAGTCTCATGCAGCCTTTTCTCTCCTCCTTTCATAGCATGCAGTGATTAAACCTGGAAGTCTCCGATTAACCACAGTTACCCTACTGGTGAATGATGATGAACAGGCTCAGAACAACCTGGCATCTTAACTCAACCTCAAACCATGTTTCAAAATCCTGGCTCGTAAGCATAGTTTTCCTGTTTAGATTATAGCTCAATCAGTAGAGCATCTCAGGGTCATGGGTTCAAGCCCCACGTTGGGCGAAAAGATTCCTGCGTTGCAGGGGGTTGGGCTAGATGACCCTTGTGGTCCTTTCCAACTCTACAATTCTTTTTTTATATATAATAATTTTTATTGGTTTTTACACATATTTTCCATCATAACATCTCATGAACATCAAATCAAATATTTGGCTATCTCAGCCTAAGACTTCCTTCAACCCTGTCTAATCGTTTTCTAAAATCATTTCTGATTCTGCATTTTATTACTATAATTATTGCTATAGATCTAAATCCTAAATAAACTCATTCTTAATCCCATTTGCAGTAATTTATATAATTCTCCTCACAAAACTTCTTGTGACCCTACAAGCGATGTCAATTCCAACTCTACAATTCTATGACACTATGAAATGGGAAGCCATGGTTAACTGGAAACATCTGGGTTTTGTTGCTGGTTAAACATAAAGGGAGAAGAGAAAAGGTTGAGTGCATGAGCAGTAGCAAATGCTTATATGGATCTTGGCATGGTATTTTGAAACAAAATCATATTCTAGTATTAATAATCCATTTCCAAAGGTTAGTTGTGAACACCTTGAATCCTAAAGTCACTTTTTGGGGGGAACCTGATGTTTACGGTGATATCATTACTATGAAATACACAACTATTGGGAAACAATGTCAAACAACGATTAATTTAGCAGTCAGTGTGCCTAATTAGGATGTGGTAAGGCGATATAAACTTACCACGGGCAATGATGGTCCATTTTCCTAACACAGTGTCCACATCGACTGCAGTGGTGGGAACGCTTTGGTCTCATCATATTACATTTGTTACATAATTCCCAAAAGTCTCTTTCTAAGGAAAGAAAATGCAGAGTAGGTTATTACAAACTCTCCCCCCCCCCGAATTGCCATTATGTTTTTGCTTCTGTAAGACCCATAAAGTCTTACTGTAGTTGATGATTTTACAGGAAAAGAAAGGAACGTACAAAAATGTCCCTCGTTTGCATCCCGATAAGCCAAAACACGCCAGGTGTTTTAGAAGACCACTGTGATGGCTACAAAAGAGAAAAAGTACACCCCCCCTTTTAATTTAATCAAAGCGTATACAAGCTTTCAGTTTCACAGAACTCTTCATCATGCAAAATGGAATGCTCACATAATTTCAGGTAATGAGGCCTATAGATTTTACAAACATCAGAAGATGTCTTATACTGAGCCAGCCTAATGGTCCATCAAGCAATCTATTGTGTCCAATACAATGTGTTGTGGTGGGTGCTTGTTTGAGAGGTGCCTATGGCAGTTTCTCTGGTTTGTGAAAAGGTTAGTGACACCTGCCATTATCAAACTACCTGCCTTCATCAAACTAATGCAGTGACTACAATGAAAATAACCTCTAGACAGTAGTCTTAGTGTACGTTAGGTCAATAGGACATAACAGAATTGAAAACTGTAAGTCCCATTTATCTCAAATTAACTTAGGCGCACCTAACACTCTCTGAATAGCACCTATATGTACAGCTATTTTTAAATTAATTTGGCTTTTGATAATGCACTTAGTTTTGGAAAGGTGCATTTGTGGTGAAAGGGATTTGCATCCAAAGGCTTCCCCCTCTGGCAGGATACAACCCACAAGCTTGATTATTTGCTTTAAGTGAAGTGGAGACATAATTAGATTTTCATATTTGAGGATGACAAAAGGAAATGGAATCAGGCAAGGTGACATTTGCATGGTCATATCCTTCTCACTAATACACAAGTCATATATAGAATTATTTTATAGGGTGTTTCAATCGATTCTTATTGAATTTTCTTCTATAGACTCATTTATATATTTATTTATGTAGGCTCAATTTTAAGTCGGAGAGCTGCCATGTTTCTCATCTTGCTGAAAAATGACATCATTTGCACATTGGCAGTATGGAAACCCAATATTCAAGATCATTAAACTAGTAATAATGCCAGATGGGAAACTGATTTTCAATCTGTTCCCATAAAGCCAATGTCACAAAGGTGTTACTCTTTAATAAGAGAGTTACCATTAACAGAAGGCAAGTTTTCCAATGTGATTTAAAACAGGCAACAAATGAATCTGACCATACCAGTTTGTGCAAATAATACAGAAACAAAGATAAAATTATCTCTGAAACGGTACAAAACAGTCTAAATTAACAGATACAAAATAACATCCATAATTCTAAGCTCCTTTAGTTTTATTTTGCAACAAAGTTTGTGGAGTCGGTCAGGTTTTGTTGGAGGGGGTTGTTGCTCTTGCTGTTAGTTTTCCGGTATGATTTATGTAGCAACTGTTCAGTTTGGTTGTGTATTTTTAATGTCTTATATACTGTTTACGACCACTTTTGTTAGGTTGTAGTTATGCTTTTCTCCCCAAATTGTAAGCCGATTTGAGCATGGTTCGAACTGTGGAAAGGTGGCATACAAGTAAAATGGCGAAATTAAAAGATGCCTGCTTCTTGGGAGGAAAGCAATGACAAACCTAGACAGCATCTTAAAAAGCAGAGACATCACCTTGCCGACAAAGGTCCATATAGTTAAAGCTATGGTTTTCCCAGTAGTAATGTATGGAAGTGAGAGCTGGACCATAAAGAAGACTGATCGCCGAAGAATTGATGCTTTTGAATTATGGTGCTGGAGGAGACTCTTGAGAGTCCCATGGACTGCAAGAAGATCAAACTTATCCATCCTTAAAGAAATCAGCCCTGAGTGCTCACTGGAAGGACAGATCCTGAAGCTGAGGCTCCAATACTTTGGCCACCTCATGAGAAGAGAAGACTCCCTAGAAAAGACCCTGATGTTGGGAAAGATGGAGGGGACGATGGCAGAGGATGAGATGGTTGGACAGTGTTCTTGAAGCGACTGGCATGAGTTTGGCCAAACTGCGGGAGGCAAGTGGAAGACAGGAGTGCCTGGCGTGCTCTGGTCCAAGGGGTCAAGAAGAGTCGGACATGACTGAACGACTGAACAACAACAAATGTACCTAAAGCTTTTAATTCAACAAAATCCAAAGGAATGTGCATACCAGAAAGTAAATGTAGTGAAGTACATTATGATTTATCACAAAACAAATCTGATAGATTTAAAGATGTTGGTGCAAAGTTTCTCGGAACCATTGAAACTGCACCTTTAAAAACAAACAAACCCAGCAACATAAAGGAAGGTGATCCAAAACTGTACCTGTAACTGGTATCTTTGGGCTTTCAGGTAGTCTTCCTGGATCAGCTACTGAGGCCCTCAGTAATGAGGCAACACAGAAAAATGCAACTAGGTAGTAACCTGTAAAATATAACGGCAGTCTTCTTAATGGAAATTTTAACGGGCTTTTCTCAAATTACTGAAGAAAATGAATTATATGCACATCTCTGAAGGTTCAAATGCAGACTGCTCCACTTTTTGGAAGCAAAAGAAAACATGGGGATAACACAGAATATGTCTTGCTGCAACACACACAGCAATGATACAACCTACAGGTGGACTCACCTGCCGCACAAATGGCAGAAGCAATGAGGATTTGTGGCACTTCTGGTTACGAATAAGTAGACTGATGGGCAAGGCAGATGGCAGAGAGTCTAGTCTACGCTACCAACTTCTTCTCCTGTACCCCCATATTGCTCCCCAGCTCAGTGGACTAAGAGTATAACCACTCCAAGATATTAAAGGGCTGCAGATGTACTGCAGCCCATAGTAAGAGTGTAACTTCCTCAAATGCTGGACTTTTACTTGTGAAATATTTGTTAAAATATAATCTTACAGATACAAGTGGCATTGACGGGAAATGGCAAATTGATTACTCAGAGAGTCAGTCAATATTTCCTGTAGGTATCATGCTAGGATCAGTAATCTCAAAACTCCCCACTCAAGCCCAATCTTGTTTATGAAATCATACATCCCTGGTACCTCTAGGTACATCTTTAGAGGGTTAATACCAACACATATTTTAAAAAGTTACTTCTTTGGGGAGGAAAGCAGAGCGGCCGCCGAGACCACATAACACTGGTCTTGAAAGACCTACATTGGCTCCCAGTACGTTTCCGAGCACAATTCAAAGTGTTGGTGCTGACC
This sequence comes from Lacerta viridis, assembly GCA_900245905.1. Classification (NCBI taxonomy): domain Eukaryota; kingdom Metazoa; phylum Chordata; class Lepidosauria; order Squamata; family Lacertidae; genus Lacerta; species Lacerta viridis. The sequence goes on from OFHU01003673.1 coordinate 498,056, forward strand.
TTTAAAGCCCTAAACAGCCTCGGTCCAGTATACCTGAAGGAGCGTCTCCACCCCCATCGTTCTGCCCGGACACTGAGGTCCAGTGCCGAGGGCCTTCTGGCGGTTCCCTCACTGTGAGAAGCCAAGTTACAGGGAACCAGGCAGAGGGCCTTCTCGGTAGTGGCACCCGCCCTGTGGAAGCCCTCCCACCAGATGTCAAAGAGAAAACCAACTACCAGACTTTTAGGAGACATCTGAAAGCAGCCCTGTTTAGGGAAGCTTTTAATGTTTAATAGATTATTGTATTTTAACATTCTGTTGGAAGCCGCCCAGAGTGGCTGGGGAAACCCAGCCAGATGGGCGGGGTATAAATAATAAATTATTATTATTATAAGGGATAAACACTGCCCATGTGTGGGTGGAACAAGAGGGAGACACACACTCAAACAACACTATGTTGCTGTGAAGAGGCAAGGGGAAATGTGCAAAAGAGTACAATGTAGAAGTTTCGGACAACCTTTTGATATTCTTGAAAGCACTCCTGAACTTGTTTGCAGGCAGAATTATCAGGACAGCACTCTCAATCACCCCCTTCCGTTAGTTAGGGTTGCCATACGTCCGGAAATTCCCGGACATATCCGGAATACTGCAGTCGGGCAGAAATAGGCAAAATGTCTGGCAAAATCTAGGTGTATGAGAAAAGCTCAACAACTTTTATGTCCGGATTTATTGCAACTTTAGCTTCTCATCTTTACTTTTAAAGCTATTCATCTCTCCATCCAGATTATTCTTTCTCTCTTGTCTCTTTGCTCCATCTGTTCTGCACAAGCTCACCTGCTGCCAGCTCCCTTCTCACTCTCTTCTCCCATTTGTATCTCCATACAATCTGTTAAACCGGTTTCTATGCCTCCTGTCTTGAGAATATAGCCAGTGCACAAAGCTGATGCAGAACATATCGGGGAAAAAGCTATGGAAATATCAAATTAGCTCACCTGAACACAGTTACAATAACTGTGGATTTGCTTATGAAAGTCAATGAAAATATTGCTATGATCACCATCTCATCCCTCTGCAGTTATCGGGAGCTTTTTTATTATTCCTTTATACATGATATTAAAAGAAATTGACTCTTTCCTTCAGAAGCCTCAAAAAAAAAAAGCAAAAAGCTGGATATGATATATTTAACTGCTGTAATATGTCCAGTACTTTGGCCACCTCATGAGAAGAGAAGACTCCCTGGAAAAGACCCTGATGTTAGGAAAGATGGAGGGCACAAGGAGAAGGGGACGACAGAGGATGAGATGGTTGGACAGTGTTCTCGAAGCGACTAACATGAGTTTGGCCAAACTGCGGGAGGCAGTGGAGGATAGGGGTGCCTGGCGTGCTCTGGTCCATGGGGTCACGAAGAGTCGGACATGACTGAACAACAACAACAACAATATGTCCATTTGACTGGCTTTTAACCAATTACCCAATTAGTCAAACAGATAATAATTAAAAGTTTTTAACGGACTGCAGCAGCACACTCAGTCCGAGTGGAATAAAAGAACTAGCGAGAAACGTGACTTACACAGTATCGTAACCAGTGATATATGCTCCTCTTCATAGTGTGGAAAGAGGATAATTTTTGGAATGAAGAGCGTGTTGAAAAGCCAAACAAAGATAATCAGGCCCATACAGAACCATCCCTGAGGATCAACAACAAAGTGAATCCGGAGTCCCATTGTACATAATCTGAAGGCAGCTTGCTCCACGCAGAAAGGGGGGGGGGACTAAGCCTAAGGAGGAAAGAAAAAACATTAATTAGTTCAGCAATTTTATGAAAGTTCCCAAGCTGTGTCAGCAGCGCACATATGAATGGCACCACGCATGAAGGAAGCAACCTTCAGCTGTAGATGGAAAAGAATAAGCTAAGCCAAGGAAGTTGCCCTTTCATGAAAGAGATGCCACTACAAGGTTTACACTAGGAAATCAAATAAGATTCCACACATCACTGAGTGAACTTTAGCCACACAGGCTGCCAGTCCTCCATTTATTGTTGTCCACTAAGTTTAAAATCCTATACACACTTTCTTGGGACGAAGTCACGTGAAACACAAAAATAATTACTTTTGGACAAACATTGCTTATCATTATTTTTACGGGTTTTACATTCAACACATAGTTCCTAGAGTGGTTTACAAAACAGATGACAATAAAACACACCAAGAAAAGCACTGTCATTAAAATAAATGATAAAACAGTATGGGCAACAACTGAAAGCTTCAAAAGTTGGGGGGAAATAATGAAGAAGGAGGAGGAGGAAGAGGTTTTTGCTTGGTGCTGATAAGAGAGGAACATACCGTAGGTACCAGGCAATTTTACCTGGGAAGGGTAGCTACATTGCGTACCTACAAAACCTGTGCCTTATCAGGATTAAGCTTCAGTCTGTTGGCTCCCATGAAGCCCATTACCGATTCCGTTCATTGACTCAGTACTTCTGCAACTTCACCTGAAATCAGACGTAAAAAAGAGAGAGAGAGTTAGGTGGTTTATTATTCTGTTTCTACTGCCAACTAGCGGTGGGGGCTTTGTGACATAAAGTATTCTCTACAAATATTTCCCTAATAAAAATAACGGAGAAACATTCCTATAGAACAGATCACTTTTTTATATAAAAAAGGTGAAAGTTGCACAGCCACCATGTACTTGATCACTTTGCCTAAGAACAAGATATTTGCAACTGGCCAGGGCTTGTTATAGCTTTTGGGAGGGGTCTGGTATAGGTTTTCTTAGGAACCATATCACAAACAGTTTTTCCAAGCTGGCCAGAATTACCCCCTCTTGCAAAGAGGCATGAAGCACATCCACATCCTGGTATCAGCCATGCCAGGAAAGGGTCTGCAAGATATGTTATTGCTGCACCTCTCTAAGCAACTCATCCACATCCTCTGGTCATAGAATCATAGATCTGCAGAGTTGGAAAGAACCACAAGGGTCAACTAGTCCAATGCAGGAATCTTTTTTTGCCCAACATGGGGCTCAAACCCATGACACTAAGATTAAGAGTCTTATGCTCTACTAAACCGGACTAACTGGTGTTCTCACATCTCCCTTGGTTGAGCTATTGAAACAGAGGAATTTAAGTCAAGGCAAACATGAACGTTCCTGGACTAGGTTTTCAACAGAAGTACTTGCTCTGCCAAACAGAGAACTTGGCAAGGAAACGAAAAAAAAAAAAAAGAATCCCTCAGATTCCACCAGCCAAACAATACTCATAGATCCATCATCCCTGTGGAGACTACCGCCAGTGTAAACTTCATTGGGAAATGATCTGATCGTGACATAGAATCAAACTCCCACAGGTTCAGATCAACTTGTTTAGGAACAGGCTGTACATGATTATAAACTTTAAACAAATCAGACGTGTATCTAAGTGGCGGATTTACTCTACTCCTAATTTCACACTTTGCCTCCAAACCTTAAGCTTGAGTGTTTCAAATCTCTCTCAAGCGCAACCTCAACCTTCTCCTATATAAATTCTTCACCTGCATCCAATTAAGCATTCAAGTAGTCATATTTAAAGTTCTACACCAGCTGGGCAGGGTAATAAATTATTATTACTATTATTATTATTATTACTACTACTACTACAAGTCAAACTGCATTTCTTCTGCTACACCTACACACTCCCACTGAACTCCACCTAAATCCCTCTCTTCCTTGAATATCACAGACTGCATGAACAGCCTTTCTAATCTTCTACATCGCGTCGCAACTAGCTTTAATTAGCCGTTGCAACTCCTTTTACTTCTGTGAGCTCCATCAAGCACAAGAAACCAAACACGGAGCAGGTTGCCCGACACATTTTCCTGTATTGTGCCTTAAGTGCTGAGAATTTCACAAACATGTGCAACTTTAGGCATATTGTGCTGTTGCTCAGATTAACAGATTTTGCATCTCTTATGATATCTGCCATATCAGGAAATTGGCACGGGCATTTTCTTTTTTGCCATAGTTAAAAAAGTTTTCTTTACAAAGGTGCTACTCATCTTTCCTGCTTGGCAGGGGGTTGGACTGGATGGCCCTTGTTGTCTCTTCCAACTCTATGATTCTATAAATGCAGTTGCTCACATTTGGGTAAGATGGCAATGATGTTGCTAGGGGGTCTGTGGGAAAGGCCAGCGTCACTGCTTCATCGGTTCTCATGTTTACGGCCACAGAATCATAGAGTTGGAAGGGACCCTGAGGGTCATCTAGTCCAGTGTTTTTCAAACTTGGGTCTCCAGCTGTTTTTGGACTAGAACTCCCATCATCCCTAGCTAGCAGGACCAGTGGTCAGGGATCCTGGGAACTGTAGTCCAAAAAAAGCTGGAAGGCTGAGTTTGGGAAACACTGATCTAGTCCAATCCCCAGTGTTTCAGGAATCCTGCCCACAGCTGTCCTTGGGTGCATTATTGCAGTTTTGCCATATTTAGGCTGTCTAAATATTGCTAGATTCTAACTCCCATCAACCCCAACCAGCATGGCCAATGGCCAAGGATGATGGGAGTTGTAGTACAACAGAACCTGGACACTCACAGGTTTTCCACTCCAAGGTACACTCAGGTAGGCTCCTGTATGGCTGCGACGATGCTAAATATTAAAGTAAATTCCACTGAATTCAAAGTAAGCATGGTTGGGAACATGCTGCAAGTTGTCTATCAGCAGAACTCTGCCAATTAGCCTCCTCGTGACAGCAAGAGTGATTAAACTGACAAATAATTATCGTAATAAAAAGAGCACGAGTTGTGAAACCAAGCGGCACAGAATCAAGAAAAATGCAAGCATTACAGAGAAAAGACTGCTACTGCTATCAAACTTTGCATAGCTGTCAATGTGCTATACAGGAGAAATACTTGGTTATCTGTAGTTTCTGGCAACAGTTGGAGACATTTTTTGCTGCCTTAAGTGTTAATTTTAAACCTGTCTTTAGTTATTTGCTTTTAGCATTTATTTATTTTTTTAAAAAAACTGTTTTTGAAATTATTCTTAGCCATTTTTGTGGTACATCTGTAAAATGCCTTTGAGACACACATAAAAGGCAATTAACACATTAATTTAAAATTAAATGAATTCAACAAGTTTACGTGTAATCAAACCAAGGGACCTCCAGGGTGCTGGTAACTTTTTCTTTGGTGTATGCATGTTTCCAAAGTGACACTGTTTTAAACCAGCCCTCTTAGCACAATCACCCATTTGTAAATAATTTAATTAAACAAATAATCTGTTTCAAAAAGCTAATCCCAGCGTGCCACACAAACGTTTAGCAGGCATTTCGCACCTTCAGTTGTACTACCTATATCAAATATTGCTAATCTCAGCCAACTGCAAAACTAAAGAGCATGCTTTCACACAGCCAATAACAATTATTCCCATCAGACCTACTACATAAGTTGGTACATGCTTATACATGGAGCACAACTGTGGTTAAGGTAGAAATAACTATTAAAACTATATTTTCTAATAATTTCCTGTATTTTCTGCCAGGTAATATAACAATCACTTAACATTTATATTGGCATCCAGGCACTTCACAGCCACAAACCAGTAATTCATATCCATTAGTTCAATGAGTAGCTTGAACTTTATGATCTAATTACAAGCAAAAAATATATGAGCTGAAACAGGTCTGTGGTGACTTCATGGAGATCATTAACCCATTGCTAAGACTAAGAGCGGGAAATGGCTCCTTGACTGAAACTGAGGATATTTTCTTACTGTTATCTGAAGGAAAGGAGTGGCACAGATTTATCTCCAAATGGAAGAAGAAGAAGAAGCGGTATCAAGTTTCTGACCACCATTAACACTGAAAAGAGTTTCTTCCAGTGTAATCAATTGGTATTTGGAGCACCACCTTCACTCGCAATTTGGTACACAGATACTATGACCAGTTACTGATACAATCTGGATGACATCATCTAGTGATGAGGATCATATGAAGAATCTGGAACATGTTCTCAAGAGGCTGAAGGAATATGGATTATGGATCAACTGTGATAAATGTGAGCACTTCAAGGAATGAGTTACATACATGGGACAGACCACAGGCACCAAATGTACACAATTCACCTGAAGAAGTAGAACTTGGAGGCACTTTTGTTTCAGCAAGCTTTCCCAGACATGTAATTTTAGCATGCAATTTTCAACCTGTGATTTTGGTAAAGATCTTTATTTTTAAAATAACTTAACTTATACAGCACACTATATATATAGCCTGTGTATTCTTTTTCAGTATCTTAAATTAATATTTCAAATTAAGTCACTTAGAATTATAGAGTTGTAGAGTTGGAAGGGATCCCAAGGGTCATCGAGTCCAATGCAGGAATCCTGCTCACAGCTGTCCCTGGGTGGGCTCGAACCACCAATCTTCCAGACGCACTGACCCACTGTGCCACAGGAGGGCCAGAAGCCTTTCGTTTAAGTAATCGGTGTATAAATTTGGTTACTTTAAAAACCCCACTAACAATTAAATAATTTCTACCTTTTTAACTGCCCCAGATGATTGCTTCATTCACTCAGCACTGCAACATATGACCCTACCAGGCACTGGTGCTACCAGTCACTGGAATGTCCGCCCTGGCATTGGTGTTGCTAGTTATTCCCTCCATGTACATGCTTACTAGGCAGTGGCAGTGCCTTTGTATGCAAGTTGGGCAGCCACCACCATTCATGTTCCAAACTATAATGTCCAACACAGGCAATGCCTTTTTGGAAGTATGAGATGCATAGGCATAGCCAGGATTTTTGTTAGGGGGGAGCAGCCAAAGGGGGAGGCAGAACCTCAGATAATTGAGCACTTGCAATGCTTTTCAATAATATTTGTGGATCTATGCCCCACCCCCTTGGCTACACCCATGATGAGATGGCAGCTTCCTAGCACCAGCCCTACACATCACCGAAGCAATATAAAGGTATTGGCCAAACTGGTTGGCCAACCACCACCTTTTTCTGTTCCAAAGCAATAGAGACAGCCAGGAAGTCTCAGGCCTGCCTCCCAGGAGAGCAAACAGGGGGCTTTCTTAAACATGTGATATCGAGAAGCCAGGAACACAACAGTATTATTACTACAGTGGTATCTCTGGTTACGTACTTAATTCGTTCCGGAGGTACGTTCTTAACCTGAAACTGTTCTTAACCTGAAGCACCACTTTAGCTAATGGGGCCTCCCGCTGCGCCGCCAGAGCACAATTTCTGTTCTTATCCTGAAGCAAAGTTCTTAACCTGAAGCGTTATTTCTGGGTTAGCGGAGTCTGTAACCTGAAGCATATGTAACCTGAAGCGTATGTAACCCGAGGTACCACTGCATTATTAATTTAATTTGCATACCTCCCCTTCAGCCAAGCAGCACAGGGCTGTTTACAATATAGAAACACAAAAATATATAACATAGCAACAAACAAAACAATAAAAACCTCCCCCCAGTTTAAATGGACACAGATTGTTTAATTAGCCAAAGGCCTGGGAGAAGAGGAAAGTTTTTGCTTGGCACCAACTGAACCTACCTGGGGAGACCATTCCACAAGCAGAGAGCTCCCAAAAAAGGCCCGTTCTCGTGTAGGCACCCTCTGGACCGCTCGCAGAGGAGGCACACAAAGAAGGGCCTCAGGTCATGATCGCAAGGTCCAGCTTGGTGGGAGAGGTGGTCCCTGAGATATTGCAGTCCTGAGCTGTCTAAGGTTTTATAGGTCAAAACCAGCCCTTTGAATTGGCCCCGGAAAATAGCTGGGAGCCAGTGCAGTTGAGCCAGGATTGGTGTTATATGCTCAAACCATCTTGCCCCAGTGAGCAACCACAAATTCTGCACCAGCTTAAGTTTCCGAGCCGTCTTCACAAACAGCCCCACAAATAATGTGTTGCTGTAATCTAACCTGGTGGTTAGGATGACTCGATAGGAGCGCAGCTGAAACACCAGCCGAAAGCTGATGGAAGGCACTCCGCGCCACCACCGAGGCCACCTGAGCGTCAAGGTACAGCGATGACCCAGAAGCACCCTCAAGCTACGTGCCCGCTCCTTCAGAGGCAGCGTAACCACTTCAGGCGGGCTTTATTGGTCCTTGCTTGTCCGAGACACCTGCATCTCCTCAACTGCAAGCCAACAAGCTCCATGGAAGTGTCAAAAGGGTGTGTGTTCCTCAACCCCTTCCCAGCTCCAAGCTTGGGCAGAAGGGTTCACGTTTGAATGTTCTTTGGACCATGAGGTGGTGGTGAGGGACACTGGGCTTGCAGATGGCCCTGGTGGTGGAGGAAAGCGAGGCTTCTCCTCGCCCAGATGTGAAGGAGAGGGAGAGGGAGAGGAAGAGGAAGAAGGAGAGGGAGAGGGAGAGGGAGAGGGAGGGAGAAGGAGAAGAAGAGGAGGGAAGGAGGGAGAAGGGAGAAGGAGAAGAAGAGGAAGAGGAAGAGGGAGAGGGAGAACGAGAAGAAGAGGAAGAGGAAGAGGGAGAACGAGAGGGAGAAGGAGAGGGAGAGGGAGAAGAAGAGGAAGAGGAAGAGGGAGAAGAGGGAGAGGAAGAACGAGAGGGAGAAGGAGAGGAAGAGGGAGAAGAGAGGGAGAAGGAGAGGAAGAGGGAGAGGGAGAGAGAGGAGAGAAGAGGGAGAGGGAGGAGGAAGAAGGAGGAGAGGAGAAGAAGAGGGAGAAGGAGAGGGAGAGGAGAGGAGAAGGAGAGAAGAGGGAGAGAGAGAGGAGAGGGAGAGGGAGAGGGAGGAGAAGAGGAGAGGAGAGGAGAGGGAGAGAGAGGGAGAGGGAGAGGAGGGAGAGGGGAGAGAGGGAGAAGAGAGGGAGAGAGAGGAGAGGGGAGAGGAGAAGAAGAGGGAGAGGAAGAGGGAGAGGGAGAAGAAGAGGAAGAGGAAGAGGGAGACCCCGTCCCCACACCACCCTCCCCTCCCTTTCCCCACTTCCCTCCCACCCACCCACCACCTCCCAAGTGCAGGAGGGCCAGCAGCATCCCGTCCCACAGCGCCCCCTCGCGGCCCCTGGCGTCACTCCCCTTTCCATCCACTCACCGGCGGGGAGGCTCCGCCGACCCTCATGGACCCCACGCACTCGGCCGTACTCCGGCTTCCGGCTGCTGTTCTGCGCACGCGCACCGAGAGGGAAGCAAAAAAAAAAAAAAAAAGCGCCTCTCTCTCAGTGGGAGGAAGGAAGGAGACGGCGCCCTTCCCGCCCTTCGCCTCCTTCGCTGTGTCAAAGCGACTTCCTGGAGCTTTTGCAGGCGTCCTAGCAACGGGAGCGCGGGCGGAGGAGGGGTCGCTTCTCCCTGGCCCAGAGGTGGAAGTCTTTGAGCAAGTAGCCTGGCTGGAATGGAGCTACGGAAGCGGGGGGGGAATTGCTGTGTGTCCCAGGCGGGCAGAGCAAGAAGAAGCGATCATAATAATAATAATAATAATAATAATAATAATAATAATAATAATAACGCAACGCAAACTTCCTTGAGAGCATTAAGTCCCCGGTGGGACTTGCTTGTTGTGAGCAAACCTGAGAGACGCCGCCTGCAAACAAACAGCCTCGGTTGCGGATCCAAACTTGTTCCAAAATCTTGTCGTTTAGTCGTGTCCGACTCTTCGTGACCCCCAGGGACCCCAAAATAGTTGGGTTTTTTGTTTTTTTTAAAGAGAGCCAATGCTAACTTCTCACGTTAGTGTCATGCCTGGGAACATTTGCTCAAAGTGCCTTATTCGTAGTTAATATGCCTCTTACTGCTTCCGTGATGTTACATTTGCAGGCTGAATGTTACTGGGTGCAATCAGTGCCTTATATAAGCTAGGGCCCTATTCTCTTGGGAGCCCCCCCCCCAAAAAAAAAAATAAAGAAAAAAACAACTGGGTGTACATTTCCAAAATGTAAGATGAAAAACAAATGAAATAAAACCTACATACAGCAACAGTGTTTTGTGTCGTGTAGATTCCTATGTGCAAATGGCTTTAGGTACCTGTTAGGTCCATAAATTACCATATAGCATATATTGAACACACACACAAAAACAGGGACAAATTGTTGCTGGCAAAGGACAGCTGGACATATAAAGGGGCCCATTACCTTCAGTAGTTTAGGGCCTCATCAAACCTAAATGTGGCCCTGAAACTGCTCCAAAATACAGTAGTTGGGTGTTTTTTTAGGTGAGCCTATGCTAACTTCTCACATTAGTGTCATGCCTGGGAACATTTGCTTAAAGCGCCTTATTCGTATTTAATATGCCTCTTACTGCTTCGTGGTGTTACATTTGCAGGCTGAATGTTACTGTTACCTGTGAATCTCGAGTTATGGCGTCAGATGGGTCCGTGCTTGCAGCCACCACGGTGGGTTTCTGGGTGCAATCCTAAACACGCTTTTTAGGAAATAAGCAGTGCTTTCTTCTGGGGTGACGCAGGGGTTAGGCATACCACTAAACAGTTTGTGAATCTTTGTGCTTTTGTCCAGTGCTGGATTTACGTATAAGCTAAACAAGCTATAGCTTAGGGCCCCACCATACCTGTAGCTGTCAACTTTTCCCCTTCTTTAAGGGAAATTCCGTTATTCTGAATAGGATTCCTCGCAAGAAAAGGGAAAAGTTGACAGCTATGGGGCCCACTCTCTCCCCCCCCCCATATACTTCTTAATTGTATTTCAGTTCAACAACTACCTTGATAAAACATATTTTGTTATGTGCAAATGGCTTTAGATCCCTATTAGGTCCATAAATTACCGTAGAGCATATATTCAATGCAAAAAACAGCGACAATTTGTTGTTGACAAAGGACAGCTGGACATATAAAGGGCCCCATTACCTTCAGTAGCTTAGGGCCTCATCAAACCTAAATCTGGCCCTGATTTTCTCTATTTTCTCTACTTATTTTTCCCAATTATGAAATATAAAATGGTAATTATCTTGAGTGAAAATGAGAGTACCCCTAAACATTTTTAAAAGAAAAAAAGCACTGGAAATAAATAAGTACCGCTGAACTCTGAGGGACATAGGTGCCGGCTCCCTGGGTGCCTGAGCACGCACAAAATTCCTCATGAAGGGGCTGGGCACTCACAAATTTTGGCACCAGTTTCATGCATGCTGCATGGCACCCATGACTCGGGCACCCACAGTTGTGGGGCCAAGCTGGCACTCCTGCAGCGGGACCTCTGAGTAAATACGTTTAGGAGGAATAAATAAATATGTATTTTGAGGAGGAGGGAAATATTTGGACCACACTGATCAGGAGTGCAACAGGGTGTGAGAAAATACTGGAAGATCATGCTTATTGTAGGTCATATTGTTGTTGTTCAGTCATTCAGTCGTGTCCGACTCTTCGTGACCCCATGGACCAGAGCACGCCAGGCACGCCTATCCTTCACTGCCTCCACAGTTTGGCCAAACTCATGTTAGTCGCTTTCGAGAACACTGTCCAACCATCTCATCCTCTGTCGTCCCCTTCTCCTTGTGCCCTCCATCTTTCCCAACATTCAGGGTCTTTTCCAGGGAGTCTTCCCTTCTCATGAGGTGGCCAAAGTACTGGAAGTAAATGTCCTCCCTATTGGAAATTACAGTCCCACTTCTTTCATATAAATGGACAGTGGAAGAATAGCAGAGGTGCGGAGTACAGAATGTTATTTTAAGGCGCAATTCGCTTGTGATAAGTAATCTGGAATATGCCTCCAACTAGAGACTCAGAAATGATAAGAATACCCCATTGGAATCAATGGGAAGTTCCTGAGAGCTGTGAATGCCAATTGCATATGACTGAAATAAAAGAATGACCTACAAATAAAATGAATAATATTTAGAAGGGATGGAGTGGGCCACAGGAATGGAACATATTAACCACATTGATAGTGAGCAATAATTGACACTAGCAAGGACAGACCTTGAGGAACTGGAGTGGGGTGAGGACCACCCCAGTTCCAGGGACCATCATTCCAATTCTAGAGGGTGTATTGATGTGTTCTTTCTAAGAATCTATTCCTTGCTTTATTTGTAGCTTTATCTTATTTTATTGGAACCCAGTTGCCAATTAGAATTTGCAGCTCTCATTATTTCCTATGAGCATTCAGCTGGCTCTCGTTATTTCCAGCGGGCATCCTTGCCATCCCTTTTGCAGATCACAAAATATTTGGGGGAGTCCTAACAGAAATAAGCAAATAAGTTGGGTATCCCACGTTTCACATCCGCAAAGTTATTTTCTGACAAAAAATTTTTTTTTTGCCAAAGATAAGGTCAACCACAATTTTCCAACACATTATTCAAGTCCAGCAAATTCCCCTTATGGAGCTATGAAACAGAAATGTTTTAAGAGAATTCTGGCCTGAGACAAAATCAGCCATGGCTGGTAGCCATAAGCAGCTCAGAATGGACAGCAGTTTTGCTGCTCCCAGCTGGGAATAATGCCTTGAGCACCCATAACTGATGCACATACACAATCTCTTGGCTATGGAAAGTCACCCCCCATCTGTCTGAGTGGCATGATGCCCACCCTAAATTAGTCTGACTTCTGCCCTCCAGCAAAAGTCCTAAGCAGATCCTAAATTGTAATAGATGAAATGGGTTGTTTAAAGATTATCACCATGCACTGTAAAATGTATTTGGTTTTTTAAAATGTACTTATTGGGTAAGTTGTGAGTGCTGTAATATACATGCTTTAAGTAAGATTAGACTCAAGTTTGGGGATAAACTAGAACAATTTCAAATCTCACATTCACTACACATGCAACGCATGACGAACCACACAATAAGCAATGGTTGGGTCTTGTTAACGTATAGTGGTAGGTCCTAGTAATATCTGCTTCACCATTTACTGGAGTCACACATTCTGTGTATCCTGAACGACAATACAGCTCTGAAAAGGTAGAACCTGGGAGGCTGTAATTGGAAGGCAACTAAGCAGTGCAATCTAAACTGCGTCTACTCAAAAGTAAGCCCTAGTGAATTCAATGGGACTTACACCCAGGCAAGCGTAGTTCAGACTGCTGCTTTAATTATTTTTATTATGAAACGTAAGGGATGCAAGGAGGTTTGTAAGATATGACTGGCCAATAATTTGGAAATCATGGAATCGTAGAGTTGGAAGGGACCTCAAGGGTCATCTAGTCCAACCCCCTGAAATGCAGGAATTTCAGCTAAAGCATCCATGACAGATGACCATCCGACCTCTACCTAAAAAAATGATCTCGTTGCTCTTTGTAAACTTACAGAGGGATAGCATTGTGCAGTAAAACAACAACGATGAAGAGTCTTGTATTATCTTAGTAACAACCCTGGGATAGCCCAGTTGGTAGAGCATGAGACCCTTAATCTCAGGGTCATGGATTTGAGCCCTATATTGGGTGAAAGTTGCCTGCATCGCAGGGGGGTTGGACTAGATGACCCTCGGGCTCCCTTTCAGCTCAGCAATTCTATGGGGGCATGGATGTAGCCAGGATTTTGGGGGGGGGAGTTGGTGAGATTTTTTTGGGGGGGGTAGAACATTCCTAGCCCTCCCTAGAGATGCCAGGGATTGAATTTAGAGATACCCTACCTAGCGGTGCCACAGAAATAACCTCTATGGCTCTTTCCCGTGTACACAGCTTTTACGACATGTTAAAATTCATTTGTTGACTGTTTTCAAGCGCTGAACTGGTTTGAACATGGCATCGAAATCACACTAAGTATTGTACACTTTAATCAAATCTCCTTCCGAATCAAATATTTCAGTCCCAACGACTTCTGCCTAATGAAATAACTTTTCAGATATTTACACTTCATATAAAATTAGCATCTTTAAATTTCTTCTTTACTGAATTTAAGTGGAAGAAGCACCCTTAATCAGATCTCTATTGATTCAGGGCAGCAGATAATTTCGCTTTTCTCTATCTGGAAAAGCTACGGCTTTGGAAGGAGCTCCGTATTGCGACGGCCGTGAAGATAAAAGTTTGTCTCGCAAAATGGGAGATATGAAGCTGGCTTTTAAAAATAGTGGAAGGGCGCTTTTAAATGATATGACAGTCTTAGCTGTTCAGAGCAAAATAATGATGACGATGATGACATGCTTCATGCCCAGGCTGTTCGCAGTCTTGTTGAGCCTGGTGGTCTTTAGTACAAAGTAGGAACCAGAAAGGTTAGACAGACTATGAGCCTCTCTTTGTGAATGAGAGGATTTAACCTTGTTTTCCACACATTTCCCTGGCACTGGTTACTCGAAGTGATAACTTTCTCCCCTCTAATAACCATGCTGCTTGGGGGATGGCAGTGGGGGGCGATGTGGTGTTAATTGTAGGAGCAGTACACCCCAGCGTCATAAATGGGGCCTCCAAAGAGAGAGAGAAAAAGTTGAAATACAGCAGAATAAGAACCTACACAAACAACGCTGACACCAAACCAATACAGTATATTAAGTAAAATAGAAACATCATCACCCCACCCCACCCACCTACCGGTATCTCCCCCTTCTCTCCCTAATGTCTCAACCGCCGAAACCGATTTGTAAAAATGTTACATGGAAAAAAAATACGAGAGATACATTGCACACGCTTTTGTAAATCAAGAAAATCTTTAATAATAGAAAAAAACCCACAACCGAATAAAAGGTTTAATCTGCTGATTTTAAAAATGGCTTGGGGAGGGAAAGGATTTGTGACATTGACCCTGAGCAAGACTCAGTCCCAACTGGGTTTACCAGTTGGAGTGCTGAGAAATTGTGCTTCTCCTGGAAAGCATTTAAGTTGTCTGGAAAGTTTAATACGTCTTCCAACCACAGGGCCGGATTTAGGTTTGATGAGGCCCTAAGCTGCTGAAGGTAATGGGCCCATATGTGATATTTTAGGGAGCAGGCTAGCAGGCGGGGCCCATTACTTACATCATAGGAGCCTACACAACACAAAACACTGTTGCTGTGTGTAGGTTTTATTTTATTTGTTTTTTATCTTGTATTTTGGAAATGTACATCCAGTTTTTTTCAGTTTAATTTTTTCGGGGGGCCCCCAAGAGAGTGGGGCCCTAAACCATAGCTTGTTTAGCTTACACGTAAATCCGGCCCTGTCCAACCACAATGAAATGGCAGGCTTATCAGGTCCACAGAAACAGGCTTGTGAAAATCTTGTATAGGAAGAATACTGACTCCTTTCTGTAATTCTTGTAAAGTGAACAGACAGGTTGTTTCCAGGTATTATGGCTTTGAGTGCTTCAAACTTAAGTTTGTACTGTGCAGTTCAGCTGCAGCAAGTCTTTCAGCAATGCATTCTGCATTGATACTTTAAAACCCTCAAAGCAAAGGGGGGCGGACGAACAAAAACCCTTTCCGTGTTTGGAAAAACAGCCTTGTGTCTGATATTCCTAAATATTGTACAGCCATGCAGAACCTTCCTCTGGAGTTCCCTGATGTCTGTGTTATGTTGTTGTTTATAAATTACCACAGGAACCACCAGCTGTCGTCATAAAATTTTTATTGGCACTCTGTAAATATTAAATCAGCATGCTAAAATCATGCCATGTGTAGCCGCAGCAGCTGATGCTCTCTTATGGAGGCAGCCTGCAAGAGAAGGGATGGCACTTTGGTCTATAAGCCTCCTACACCAGAGGGATATTTTGCAATGCTAATGCAGGTTTCGGTCATTCCGATGCATTCAAAGCATGATCAGTAAACCAGAATCTCAACTTTTTCTTGCCATGCGTTAATAGGCACACCACCACATGAGCTTTTCACTCCAAACATATGCATTTAGCAAACTTCCGATGCTGATGGGCCAAAGACGTTTTTTCCCCACTTTCAAATGATATGCATGAAACAGAACGAACATGACGTTGGTTTGCCACATCAAGGCAGAGGTGTGCACACCCATCCATTCTCCCCAAAATTACACTGGACGCATGCTCTTTGGGTTACAATCCTAATCATGTGTATTTGGAATACAGCAGCCTTGAAATAAGTAGGATTTATTTAGGTAGTTGAATAAGAACATTATGTGGGTAACTATCCTCACGTTGGGATAAATTTATACATTGGGAGGGTGGTTAAATTTTAGTTTCAAGCAGGTTTGTTTTGTTGCCTATATATTCATGACAAAATACTGGGTTTTGTTCAGAAGACGTAGTAATATTATTACTACCAACATAGTGAATACAATATATGTGTTACTAACTGGTAGATATCTTCAGATCCCAATAGAACAGAGACTATGTCCTTGTGATCACTATTAGCCACGTTCTCCTACACTGCACTCTGTATCGAGATTCGAGGAAGGAGTTAATCGAACCCCTGTTAAAAAATCTACCAGGCCGTTCAATTGAAATGCTGACTAGATATTTAATTGAGGACACCAACCCAGAGCGAACTATGACTGTAGCCAAATTTTGTTACCATGCGGCAAGACTGAGACGCGTCGTGACATCAACTAACAACAGCGATAAAGCCGTCCACCAAGCCATAGCGGATAATACTTAAATGGAATTATCTCCCATTAAATTTTAGCTTAATTTTAATCTAATACGGGATTTGAAATAGTATTGTTAAAAGACGATATTTAAGAAATATTTATACTATGTACTATCGTTTTATTTTCTCTTTTGCTGGTCTATGACCGTAATAAAGATTTATTATTATTATTATTATTATTATTATTATTATTATTATTATGCATTAAAATCTTTATCTTCACAGCAATCCTGTAAGGTGGAAATGATGGCAAGGGATACTGGCTTTTCAAAGAATATCACGGAAAACAAGCTCAAACAACTACAGGTATGTTCTTCCTTGAACATCTGTAACAACAACAAGAACCACCTCATGCTATCTTAACCAGCATTTTTCAGTTAAGGTGTTCCACATATTGATGAACCCTTGTACACAGAAAATTAGATGTTAAGGATAAGGGTTGAAGTTTGTCTTTCCCCCTGACATACTACTTTTCTTGTGCATGGCAGGGTATCCAGTCCTATGTGAGACTCACCTGTAACCTGAAATGGTTCGGACGAGACACAAGTTTGCCATTTTACAGAGAACTAGAAGTTTCAAGTGATGAGACACACAGTGATACACCTGTACAGGTGAATATATCCTAAGGTTTATTAGAACACTATCCATGGTGCCAACTAGTCACTCATGTTACTAGAGTCACATACAGATGAATTTACATGAATAGATCCTAGGATTGCAGCCTAAATTACTTACATACATGAATTACAAGAAGCGATACCATATAGTTACCAACTTTTTCACAAACCAAGATCGCATGTGCTTTGAAGCTATTAGTAGGTTAATCTAATATTGGACAAAATGTTCGATTTTAGTATGTTGCTGATAACAAAAAAGGCCTGAATAATTATATTATTAGTATTCTACTTTTATTAACTTGCAAGCAGTGGATCTTTCGGGGTCAGTGGCTAAAATAAAAGTTAAATGGCACTGTAAGGGTTTTGTGCTTCTGGGAAGGGATGCAGAGTTTCAAGATGTTACAGTTGTCTCCAGCTGCCTCTAGAATCTCTGCTATCAGCAACCAATTATTATTATTATTATTAAAAACCATGCAGCACAGTGTTGATTAAACTTTACTGGCATTGTGAAACTGTGCAGGTATTTGCGGTGATTAATCTGATATTCTAAAGCAGAGGAAAAGTGTACTCTAGGGGCTGACAATTAACTTCATTTAAAAAGTCTTAAAGTTAACAGTCTCTGCATAATAAGATGCACCATTGCAATAACTGGAAACTGTCCTCCTCCTCCTCCTCCCCCCCCCCCCGCAATTAGGAATAGCTCTGAAAATCCTGTAAAATAAAATAGAACACTATGACAAATTAAAAGCAAAGGGAACTTTGCAGAAACAGTTACCCTGTCTACATTTCAAATGTGACTACCGTTAACAGTCCCTTGGGTGTATACAAGACCAATGTCCTCTGGCTCTAATTTGTTTTTTCTTCCTTCCTTCCTTTTTTTTGGAGCAATATTCCGTTAGCACCTGGGCTCAACTTGCTCTGAATATGGAAGTTGACTCTGAAAATCAGATCCAATTAACACATCCTTGATATAACAGAATACAGTGTTAATTACATGCAGCTGATCATTGCTGGGTTAATTAAACACTCACCCCCAAAAGCTAAGGCACTAATCTAATTAACAATTACTACAGCTGCTGTTTTCTCTTTATACCTCCTTTCTAAATGGTGCATATTCACAGTTAGGGCCCAATCCGTCAGGTTCTCCGTATTGAAAATTCCCTTTGATCCGGATGGAATTTTTTTGGTAATAAAAGGTTAGAAAAACTGTGTTCTGGTTGCTTTATTCAGAGAACTAAGGACATAGGGATAAATAGCTTCACAAGGTATTATTGCCCGTGAGTGCTCAAGAAAGATTTGCATAGAAAGAATCCCCCTTTCTTTCAGTTTGATAATTAAAACAGTTTTAGGTGGCTCCATCAGTTAAGAGGCAATCCTAAACACATTCCTGGATTCTTGTGCCCAGAGTGCAGCTGAACTAACTGGGTATATGTGCATCTAATAAATAAACAGGAACATAATTTCGGTCAGAAATCACAATTACACACATGAAAAATTGTGGTGTGCACCTAAAAACAGGTAAAGGGCACCTATAGTAGTAGCTTATAATAGATCAACTCAGCTCACACACACACACACTTACACTTGCACAAACTGTATCACAGCCTTTTTCAAGATGTTCTGTTGGCATTAAACTGAAGCCCTGGCTATTCCCCCCAGTGATAAAATCTACTAAAAAAAAAGTTCGTTTTGAAAGGCTCAGTTGTGTTCATACACATTGGCATGCGGATCTGAGTGCAGAAATCCCATTTTGGGAACTGTTGTTTTCTGAACCTCACACTTGCATTCTTCGACGATCATGACGACCTTGATTACAGGAGCAGCGGTTGTGCAATTCATCTCCAAACGTTCCATGGAAAACCTGGTGGGCAAGCAGTGCGAGGAGAAGGTGTAAAGGCGATCTTCAAGACCAGGGACGTGGAAAGAGCTGCACTGCCCGAAGCACAAGTTGTTTTGCACCACCAGATCCTCGCAGTTCTCATGTGCGATGCTCTGAAAGAAAGCGCACCGCTGTTAGAGAACGTGTTCTGTGGCACTTCATTAGATAGCATATAAATACAAGAAATGGAATCATATGGAATACTTTTGAAATACGAAGCCATTATTCAAAACGTATCTCAGTGATCTTTAGATCAACACTGTGCAGTGGGCCAGTAATATTATTTCCATATTACAAATAGGGGAGTGAGAAATTGTGGCTCTGTGTCTTGACTACCAGTGAGTTCACAGCTAAACAGAGATTTGAGCCAGGGCTTCTGAGCACATCTTTCATGCCCTCAACTAGTGTGCTACATCAGCTCCATATAAAACCATTATCTTGTATACAGAATTACATTTTTTAAAAAAATTAAGTCACTTTTTAATATTTGCTGCTACAATTACTGGGTGTGGGGGGGAATGGGGACTTTTTCTGTTTCAACAGGCATTTTAGGAGAGTTTCTCTCTCTCTCTCTCTCTCTCTCTCTCTCTCTCTCTCTCTCGTGTGTGTGTGCACGTTTGTGTGTGTGTAATTTTATCACTGTATGTTTTTTTAATCATCTTTTTGTACACAGCTTAGAAATGTCAAAGATTAAGTGGCATAGAAATAGCTCAGCTAAATAAAATGAAAATAAATTCAAGGCAGAAACATACATTCCTGTGCTCTAAAATCTATCACTGTATATTGTTTTCTGAAACTTCCATCAGTATAAAATGGGAATCATGCGCCTGAAGTATTGACACGCTTCCAAGTGTTTTTAAACTTTTATAAGAACAAACAAACAAACAAATCTGAAGAAGTGTGCGTGCACATGAAAGCTCATACCAATAACAAACATAGTTGGTCTCTTTAAGGTGCTATTGGAAGGAATCTTATTTTAATTTTGTTTCGACTATGGCAGACCAACACAGCTACCTACCTGTAACTAGAACAAACAAACAGGCTATTGCAACAAAACTTTTTAGCAGCCCAAAGCTACAGGCTAGGCTGTCTCTGACACAAGACACTTGTAATGTTTTTTTGCTTCTACTGTATAAGCAAATTTTGCAGTGATAAGACCATGGGCAAATCGCCCCTCGCACTTCTGTAAATCTGGAAAACAATGGCCCGCCTCACAGGGTTACTGCTGGGGGGGGGGCATTTTGCAAATTAAAATTGCAGTGCAAATAGTAGCTTCACTGGATGTTCCTAAGTATATAGAAGGAGCGTTAGGTTAAGCGCTGATTTTGAGATTTAACTTTACCTGAGAGAAAGGTATGGTGCTGCAGGTCTCGGGATACATTTCATTTGTCTTGATTGGAAGGACAATCTCATCAGACCGTGACTTGGTTTTCAACATGAAAAGGTCCCAAAACTTCTTGGCATCTTTCCTGGAGGGCAGTTCTGCTTCCCTTTTCCTGTGAGGGTGGCAAGAAGCGTTTCGCATTCTCTCTGGAGATGCACTTGTGGAAGAAGTTCTGTTTCCCAAATCTTGAGGGACATGGAGATCTTTATATGCCAAAAGAAACCTAGTCACCTCCGGGGCATGTCGCCTCTCGCCCTCCATTTCTGCCAAGAGGTGTGTCCCAAACAAACCAGTATCTGCCCGAGTTCCTTCTTGGCCCCTTAGATATTTCACTAGCGTATCTCTGTCTTGAGGCAGGAGGTGTAGAAACCTCCTTTTCTTCTGCAGTACAGCCATTTGCTTTGTTGTTCCGAGCCATGAAAGCAGCAGCATCTGAAGCAACAACAGAAACATGACTTTTTAAAAAAAAAAATAAAAAAAATTCTAGCCTGCTTTTCCCTCCTCACTGTCTTGCAGTTTCAAAAAAGGTTGAAAGCAGACTGCTATATTTATACACAGGGCCTGAAGTTTCAGATTCCAGCTGCTCCATATTGGGGGGGGGGCACGAGGAAGAGATAAATAAAAGGGGACCAAGAAGGTAACACCCATTAACACTCATTAACCCCAGACTCCAGGCCAAGGGTATCTTATCCTTCCTTTTACTCTTGGAAGATGTGTATTCAAAGTTTGGATCTACAATAAAATGTGTTTTCCCTGCCAGGGAGTGATTTTAAATCTTTGGATTGTTTAGCTGCTGTCTAGGAACTGTGGAAAAGTTCCCACATGTGTATTGGCTTCCTTCTGCCCTGCTGAATATCTCAGGAGGGCATAACAAAGGAGTGTAAAGCAAGGTTAAATCGTCTCTCTGAGCACGACATGCCTATATTTGTAAAATCCCCATGGCATTTATGGCCAAACAGACAGCTTTCTTCTTCTTTTTACTTCAGGTGCACACACTGTGGCAAATACTGAGGGGAATGCGAGACATTAAATGTGGCATTTAATTTTGGCTACGCAGAGAGTGATTTCTGTGACTTCATGAAGTGGTTATGATGTTAAAGAGAACTTGTAATAATGTAAAAACTTATGTGGAGTAGTCCAGGCACTACTGCTAACAAATTAAAAAACACTACTAAACCTTAGGTTACGTAAATACAACCCTAGTAGCAACACACACAACGTAACAGGCTGTTTTTGACTATGTAACTTCTATTTCAAACACAATTCAACATATAATATCTCACAATGTGTAATTCCATAGACCCAACACATCATGCAAACAGAACACCATAAGATAAGCATACCATATTGTGGTTATTGCCAATATGCCAATTTAGGAACTGAATGGATTTTATCTCCTGACCATCCATTGTCTATGGAATTACACATTGTGAGATATTATAGGTTGAATTGTGTTTGAAATAGAAGTTACATAGTCAAAAACAACAAATTAAATACAAAACAAAACATGGCCAAAATTCTTCCAACCCTGCTTTTTATTGTAAGTTGAGGTAACACCCCCTTTCTCACCTCAGCACAGTCCCAAACTTCAAAAATAGCTATCGTGCTTCTGGGCTGTTGTTGTTCAGTCGTTGAGTCATGTCCGACTCCTCGTGACCCCATGGACTAGAGCATGCCAGGCACGCCTATCCTTCACTGCCTCTCACAGTTTGGCCAAACTCATGTTAGTAGCTTCGAGAACACTGTCCAACCATCTCATCCTCTGTCGTCCCCTTCTCCTTGTGCCCTCCATCTTTCCCAACATCAGGGTCTTTTCCAGGGAGTCTTCTCTTCTCATGAGGTGGCCAAAGTACTGGAGCCTCAACTTCAGGATCTGTCCTTCCAGTGAGCACTCAGGGCTGATTTCTTTAAGGATGGATAAGTTTGATCTTTTTGCAGTCCATGGGACTCTCAAGAGTCTCCTCCAGCACCATAATTCAAAAGCATCAATTCTTCGGCGATCAGTCTTCTTTATGGTCCAGCTCTCACTTCCATACATTCACTACTGGGAAAACCATAGCTTTAACTATATGGACCTTTGTCGGCAAGGTGATGTCTCTGCTTTTTAAGATGCTGTCTAGGTTTGTCATTGCTTTCCTCCCAAGAAGCAGGTGTCTTTTAATTTCGTGACTGCTTCTGGGCTAGATGATATTATATGCAACCCATGTCAGCAAACATTTTGCTATCAGCAGGTCCATTAGCACACCTGAAGCATGTACACATGCGTGTATATCCAGATCAGATCCACACCCCAGAAAAAAAATTCCGATTGTTGTATCAACTTCCTGTGAGTTAGGATTAAATCTGTCCTCAGCAGTGCTTTTTTCCCTCTAAAAAATATTAAGGGGTACTCTCATTTTGACTCAAGAAAACCATCATTTTATAGTTCAAATCGGGAAAAATAAATACAGTAAATGGACAAAAGTACAATTTTGAGATTATGAATTGCAGGATTGTGCCCATAACTGTATCTTACGTATATTATGCCAAGGTCCTTTACAGTCCTCATCACTTCCTTTTTAATTCCAAAATAAAAATTGAAAGCGTTGTGTACAAAAATCAGTACAAAAATCACAATGGGCTAAGTTCCAGCTAAGTTCTGTTCAGAATAGACCTGCTTAAATTAATGGACCTAAGTTAGTTCATGTCCCTTAATTTCAACAGAACTCGTCCAACTATTCTCTTGTTGTTGTTGTTGTTGTTGTTGTTGTTGTTGTTGTTGTTGTTCAGTCGTTCAGTCGTGTCCGACTCTTCGTGACCCCATGGCACGCCTATCTTTCACTGCCTCCCGCAGTTTGGCCAAACTCATGCTAGTCGCTTCGAGAACACTGTCCAACCATCTCATCCTCTGTTGTCCCCTTCTCCTTGTGCCCTCCATCTTTCCTAACATCAGGGTCTTTTTTAGTCCAACTATTCACAGATTCATAGAATCCTAGAGTTAGAAGGCAATCTGAGGATCATCTAGTCCAACCCAACATGCAGCTGTCATCCATATGGGGGAACAAACTTGCAAACTTGGTGTTATCACCATGCCATAAGAAACTGCTATCAGGCAATAACTTGTACCTCCTGTCTTTTTTATTTAGAATGGCATTCCCCAGGAGTTCAGGTCTTGATATCTTTTCATATTAATGCAATACTTATAATGGGTGTAGACAATTTGGGGGGGGGCTTTTTGGGAAGATAGCCCAAAAAGTTGTTGAGCTTTTTTGTGAGATCACGTTTATAACCCCCCCCCCCAAGTGGGCATTATGAGGAGGGGCAGACTTTTGTTGGGAGGAGGACAGTCTTCTGCTCGGCAGAACCTCAGTTAATTGAGTATTTTTTAATGCTTTTCAATATTTTTTTGAGGGTGGGGGGCAGGTGTCCTTCTGTCCCCCCCTTGGCTACGCCCATGACACTTATTTAACTCTATATATTTTCATCTTGATTTACAATGCCATTGGGAGTTGCATTGGGCAAGAACCTCCTGGCTGCTACACCCGTAAGATCTGGGATCATAACTGAAGTCTTTATAACAAAATAAAATAAAAAAAAAAATCCTTCCAGTAGCACCTTAGAGACCAACTAAGTTTGTTCATACCAAGAACAAACTTAGTTGGTCTCTAAGGTGCTACTGGAAGGAATTTTTTATTTTATTTTGTTTTGACTATGGCAGACCAACACGGCTACCTACCTGTAATTGAAGTCTTTATAAATATGTACAGTACTACAGGGGGCAAATGGCAGAGTGAGCTACTCATTTGCTTCCTGACTTTGGGCGCTGAGACAACAAAAATGCAAAAATAAAAATAAAAATCAATTAAAGTACTGTAACTGATTCCAACAAAGTTATTCCCTATCATTCTAATGGAAACAACGTGTCCTGTGCGTGCTCTCTCTCTCTCTGCCTGGTACAGAGAGAAAAAGTTTGTGATGGTTTGCAGAGTTTCTCCCAGCCGCCTGTGACAGACTGTAGCCTGGTTTTCATATCCTGCCTTATTTTGGGTTTGCTTGACTGTCTGAAAGCATTCTCTCCGTAGAATCAGATTGTGGATTGGCAGGATTGTGGATCGCTTTAGGAGGAAAGCAAAATGAAAGCAAGCCGGGTGCTTGGGAAAAGCAAATGGCACCATGAATACACAGACAGCTGTTTACACAAGGATTACAACTTCAGCGACTGGAAGGAAATGAGTTCGAAGGTTGAGTGGGGAAAAAAAATATATCAGCTGGATTCAGAAACATGCTCAGTGTTTGGTTTGCAGTGTTATTAGTAAGGTTAATACATTTTAGTTTGGATTTAAAGTATATTTTAGCCTAGCAGAGTGCCTTGAAGTTTCCTTCAATTTTCTTAAAAATGTCAAGGAAATGAACAACTATCTGACTTTTAGAAGACATCTGAAGGCAACCCTGTTTTTAATGCTTTAATATGTTTTATATGTGCTGTTAGCCGGCCAGAGTGGCTAGGCAAATCCTGCAGGGAATAATAATGATGATATAATAATAATAATAATAATAATAATAATAATAATAATAATAATGTGCTCTCTCTTCGATTTATTGCTCAAAACACTGCTGGATGTGAAATAAACAAATATAAAAACTGTTGCCCATAGGCAGCTTCATATATGTAACATAAAGGGGGGGGGGATGCGATGATAGCTTGTATTTTCAGAAGAGACACCCATTACCAATCTTAAACACATTGCATCTAATGTTTGTGTAAGCAGAAGGCAGCTTGTGGAACCAGAGGTGTCAAGTGATCATCTGAAGAAGGTGAGCCTATCTTGAGGAATATGTGCACTACATCCTAGATTTCTGGGTAGTTTGGAGATACCTTAACCATTTGAGGGCACACCTTGCACTCTCATTTTGAAGAACTTACAAATCTGTCTCTCTGGCTCTTCTGAACAGTAGTGCATGTTGGGACTGTGTGCATGTGTGTTCCAAATCTCAAGCGCTCTAGGAAACATGGGGAAACCCTAACTTGGTGTAACCGTTTTGAGTCCTCCAATTTAAAGGAAAAATAAAAGTCTCCCCTTTTCAGATTCTTCTCTTTCTTAATGGACACTGCTTGGGTTACGAGAGAGAGCACCAGATTCCAAGGTTCCAGCTGCTGGAGAAGCAGTGCCTCTCATCTACAGAAGAGCATGTGTTATCTTTTTAGGTGCAATCCTGTGCACTTCTTGGAGCCTCATCACACTCAAAAGGAAGTACAGTGGTACCTCGGGTTAAGTACTTAATTCGTTTCGGAGGTCCGTTCTTAACCTGAAGAGTACTTAACCTGAAGCACCACTTTAGCTAATGGGACCTCCTGCTGCCGCTGCGCCGCCAGAGCACGATTTCTGTTCTTAAGCGGAGTTCTTAACCTGAAGCGTACTTAACCTGAAGGCCTTGGTCCTGTATACCTGAAGGAGCGTCTCCACCCCCATCGTTCAGCCCGGACACTGAGATCCAGCGCCGAGGGCCTTCTGTCGGTTCCCTCACTGCGAGAAGCAAAACTACAGGGAACCAGGCAGAGGGCCTTCTCGGTAGTGGCGCCCGCCCTGTGGAACGCCCTCCCAGCAGAGGTCAAAGAGATAAATAACTATCTGACATTCAGAAAATACCTGAAGGCAGCCCTGTTTAGGGAAGTTTTTAACCTGTGATATTTTAATGTATTTTAATATCTGTTGGAGGCCGCCCAGAGTGGCTGGGGGGACCCAGCCAGATGGGCGGGGTACAAATAATATATAATAATAATAAAGAAGAAGAAGAAGAAGAAGAAGAAGAAGAAGATGATGAGTGTTGGTGTGCTCAGGTTTTGCATGTGAGCTTACCATTAAGGGATCTACTTGGCCACTGTTGAGAAGAGAATGCTGGATTAGATGGGCCTTTGGCCTGATCCATGCAGAACTCTGCCTATGTTCTTCATACAGTGGAGTTATTTCTGAATAAACCCTGCAAGGGGTTGGACTGGATGACCCTTGTGGTCCCTTCCAACTCTAGAATTCTACGATTCTATGAATATGAGAGCATGCTCTGGAGAGGAGTAGGAAACAGAGGGCTGAGAACACACCACTTGCTTCTTCTACACTGCAGTATAGCACAGGCTTTGCGATGGAAAAGAGGGTGTTAAGGTTCTTAGCACTTTTTCTGCCCTCCTTTTTTTCCCACAACCTCCCCCCCCACTTCCATGCAGCTGCTTTGTCCATTTGACAAGGTGATAATGCATCTGGAAAACCCAGCTGGGGGGTTATGACTGGTAGAGGAAGGATTAAGCACCTTCCCCCCTGTTGCAAATTGTCCATCCCTCTCACTTTACAGCGATGCTGCAGTTTCCAGCAGCACATTTGCCAGAGATTGTGTCACCTCATAGTGGACTCTGTATCAAAACAGCATTTACTCTGGAATGTTGAAAGATTATAACTCTATAGCTGAGATCCATTTATAAAAGCATTTTTATTAACACTATACTCATTACAGTAAATTATGGTACATATCGCATGCTGTTTGTAGGGGTATAAAAGTTGATTAGCACCTTTTATTAAATAAAACCAAACCACATTGTTGATAAACAACATTTTCTTGAGCTTTCAGGAAAGGATGTACACATCTAATAAGAACGAATTTTCTTTTCAACTGTCTCAAGAGGAGAAACAATCGTGCACAGAATTTATGATTGCGTGTAATTTTACGACTCTTGCTACATGTTTATTTATGTCAAAGTTTAACATGGCATTTTTCACTTCCGTCTGGGAAATTATTCTTTTTGCAGTGGGTAACTTCTTGCAGTCCTTTTGAGATGTTGTATATTAAAGGCTGCTGCTGGAGGAGACTCTTGAGAGTCCCATGGACTGCAAGAAGATCAAACCTATCCATTCTTAAGAAATCAGCCCTGAGTGCTCACTAGAAGGACAGATCCTGAAGTTGAGGCTCCAGTACTTTGGCCACCTCATGAGAAGAGAAGACTCCCTGGAAAAGACCCTGATGTTGGGAAAGATGGAGGGCACAAGGAGAAGGGGACGACAGAGGATGAGATGGTTGGACAGTGTTCTCGAAGCTACTAACATGAGTTTGGCCAAACTGCGAGAGGCAGTGGAAGGATAGGCGTGCCTGGCGTGCTCTGGTCCATGGGGTCATGATGAGTCGGACATGACTGAACGAATGAACAACAACAACAACAACAATATTAAAGGCTTGCTTGTATGTTGATGAACTGTGGGTTTGTAACTTAAAAAGGAGCCCTGCCCTTCTCTCTTCCCCTGCTCCTGTTCATCAGGGCATTTCTGCATTGCCAGGGTTCCAAAATGGTTCCTTAACACACCACCATTTTATTTCATATCGTACAACACATGGTCGTCTGATGTGTGGTAAAAGGTCCTTACTACTAAATAGGATGATGTCATCTTTTGGGGTTTGATGCACACCATACCTCTCTTTGGGATGTACATGTTTTCCCTGGTTTTGTCCTCCAAATTCTATTGGTGTTTCTTACAGGGGCGATTCCCTTCCCTGCGCTGCAGTCCACATTATTGACAGGGCTCAGAGAGAGGAAAAATAAAGAGTTTGAAGAAACAATTTTCCCTGGCCCACACTGGAAAAGTAAGATTACAGCGATGCCTTGGTTCTCGAACGTAATCCGTTCCGGGAGTCCATTCGACTCCCAAAACTGAAAAAGCAAGGTGCAGCTTCCGATTGGCTGCAGGAGCTTCCTGCACTCAAGTGTAAGCTGTGGAAGCCGCGTTGGATGTCCGGCTTCCCAAAAAAATGTCCACAAACCAGAACACTTACTTCCTGGTTTGCGGTGTTGGGGAGACGATTTGTTCGTCAAGTAAGCCATTCGAGAACCAAGCTACCAATGTATGTCCATGTTGGGGCCAGGCAGAGGCAAGAAGAGAAACCAGAAGTGAAGGACAGAAAGCAAACGAAGCTTTGGGTTTGCCATTTCACCCAATGCGCAGTGAAACTGTGCAAGTGGTAGTGATGATGGTCAGGAACGTGGGATAGCTTTAAAAGAGGATTATGCAGATTCATGGAGGGTAAATGCTATTGATGGCTGCCTTTACTACCACAGAGGGAGGCAGAGCGCATTTATGGAATTACAGATGGGGAGAATGCTGCACTAACAGGATCTTGGACTAGGTAAGCTATTGCCCTGATCTACCACAGCTTTTCTTAGCTTCTTACTTAGGGCAGCATATCACTGGTTTTTTTTTTTTTTAAATACAGTTTCTCTAGGAATTCTTTAATGCTGCAATCATCTCTGCTGACAGGTCACACTTATAATGATACTACTACACTTGATCTTAGCCAAAAGGCTGAGAAGCGGAGGATTCTTCAAGTCTAGTATCACATGATGTGGCTAAATTCTGCACTTTAGCTATTGAAAAGCGTAAATCTCTTTTTTTGAATAACACATTGTAAAGTTCTTTTGTGTAATTGTTTTATCTCTGGTGGTGTTTTTCCAATTTTTCTCTGTTTGGATTTATGATTTTCTGTGCTGCTGGCTTTTGCCATAATAAAACTGACTGACTGACTGACTGACTTATAATGATAGGTAATAAAGGTAAAAGGTAAAGGACCCCTGGATGGTTAAGTCCAGTCAAAGGCGACTATGGGGTTGTGGCGCTCATCTTGCTTTCAGGCCGAGGGAGCCGGCGTTTGTCCACAGACAGCTTTCCGGGTCATGTGGCCAGCATGACTAAACCACTTCTGGCACAACGGAACACCGTGATGGAAACCAGAGAGCATGGAAACACCGTTTACCTTCCTGCCACAGCAGTACCTATTTATCTACTTGCACTGGTGTGCTTTTAAACTGCTAGGTTGGCAGGAGCTGGGACGGAGCAATGGGAGCTCACCCCGCCACAGGGATTCGAACTGCCAACCTTCTGATCAGCCAGCCCAAGAGGCTCAGTGGTTTAGACCACAGCGCCATCTGCGTCCCTAACTTATAATGATTTTGCTGGCTTACCATTGGAGTTCTCTCCATGTGCCACTTGAAACAGAAGAGCGGATGTGTGTACTTTAGTTTCGGTTACCATCATAATGTAAACTTTTAAAATCTCACAGAAGTATTACAGCTTTGGGCACATGACCATAACATAGCAACATGAAACCGTCATTCGAAAGAGTTCACCATGTTCCTGCTTCCATATTCCCTCTCTGTGTGTTGATAAAAATGTGTGAAGGGGAAGGGAAGTAATTTTGATTTCTTTCTTTCTTTCTTTTTACCTAAAGCTCCAAAATTTCTGTAGCCACTATCATGCATCTTTTATAAACTTTGACCAACAGGTTGCTGGCTGTTTCCATGGGTATAGCCAAGGGGGGGGGGAAAGGAAGCAATCAAAATCAACCAAAACCAACCAAAATCTGAGGTTCTGTCCCCTTCCCCCAAATCCTGGCTACACCCATGGCTGTTTCCCTTTCAAAACCAAACAATTGCAGTGTTGTGAAGGGTGGAGTACCCTGTTCAGGAAAGACAAGGCAAGTAACATATGGCTTAATATATATATATATAAAACTCAGCCTCCGCCAACTTCTCTAGCTGTTTCATATTTTATATGTCTTGGAAGAGACTTGATAGAAAATAACGCTGGGGCGAACAACCTATTACAAATAGGTCACCTGACCTTCGAGCCCTTTCAGCACCCCGGCTATAAATAAATATATCTATTTTTATACATGATGAGGCCACGCTTGCATAAGCTGCCTTTACAGTTTCCTAGAGCATATATAGTTGTGTCCTTTGCCCTTCTTGCAGTTCTTTCTTTGCCATTTCCCCCGCTGCTGTACTAAAACACAGTTCTTTCCTTTCTTTGAAAGACGTGATGGCTCTTTCCCCCAGTTCGTGAAAGTGACACGGTCTCCATTGTTCCATCTGAACTGGCCTGGATTTCTTCTGTCGTTGAAGCCTGTAACAAATTCAGGTGTGCAACTTGACCATCATGGAATTGACAAAGTGTTCAGAACAACTTGACCTGTCTCTCACAAATATTCCTAGGCTGCATACATACCCAGACCCTCCAAGTGTCCCTATTTTCCAGGGACAGTCCCAGATTTACAAAAAAACTGTCCTCGTTTCCGAATTGAACCTGGAATGTCTTGCTTTTCCTTAGGATGCTCCTATTTTCATTGGAGAAATGTTGGAGGGTAGGTAGTTATGAGACCCCCCAAGCTAAGCAGATAAGGACCTATAAAACCTTTAGAAGAGATCTGAAGGCAGCCCTTTATAAAAACAAGTTTTGAAAAATATTTAACGCTTTATTATGGTTTTATTTATATTGGAAGTCACCCAGAGTGGCTGGGGCAATCGAGCAGATGGGTGGTGTATTATTATTATTATTATTATTATTATTATTATTATTATTATTATTATTATTAAATGGCATGTCCCTATTTTCATCGGAGAAATGTAGAAGGGTATGCATACCATACAGTTAAAGCACATTCACAGAATCCTGGGAACGGTCATTTGTTAAAGGTGATGGGGATTGTAGCTTTGTGGGGGATAAACAACCGTTCCCAGGATTCTTGTTTATTTCTCCGTCCATTATCCCTAGTAGTAGATGTGAAACTTTTCCTATATGCCGCGGCTGCGGCTAGAATGTTAATCGCTCAATATTGGAAAAGGAAAGAAGTACCGGGAATTAAGGAATGGCAAGAAAAATTATTTAACTATATAGACCTGGCTAAATTAACTGATAAAGTTAGAGGAAGTAGCGAACAAAAATTCCAACAAAATTGGGGGAAATTTGGAGACTACCTGAAAAAAGCAATGCCCCACTGTGAAATGCTGGCTCCATTTCTAAACACCCTGTATTGAGGAACCAAAGTTAGAAAGGAAAGATAGAAGAAAATAAGATAGGAGGATTATAAGGAACACCATAGTAGTAAAAAAAAGAAGGGATAGATCGATATCCTGGGATGATAACAAGGGGAAGCCATAAAGGAGGGGGGAAGTAACATATAGTAGAATTAGACAAGAATGTACAGAAGAATGGAAGAAGTATTACTAAAGGTTAGTAGAAATTGATGTATATGAATATTGAAATTGGATATTATTATGTTTGCTTTGTTTATTATTTTTTAATTTAAAACTGAATTATTGGGAATATAGGAATGTATTATTTGAATGTATTTTGTGGTTTCTTTCTATGAAGAACTCAATATGTAATTTTAAAATTTTCTTTTTCTTTGGTTATTGTTCCCCCCCCCTTTGTACCTGATGTAATAAAGTTAATAAAGTTAATAACCCCCCCCCCCAAAAAAACAGTTCCCAGGATTCTTGGTGGATGGGTAATTTGAATGTGTTTCAAACGTTTGGTGTGCTTGCAAATCCAAAGAACAGGTTATACATTGGGGGAGCTTTCTTGTAAAAACAAAAACTCTAAAACGTAAAACTAGCAGGGGAAACAGGATAGGAAAAGTTGCTTTAGGTGTAGATTTAGTACCTGTAATAGGGAACCACAACAACTGGCTACAGCTACTGACCCTTGGCCAGGGCTGTGATGCCATCTGGTTAAGGCCTGCTCCCCGTTAGATCCTGAGCCATATGAAGCTGAGCCACGAGCTCTTAGGGCAGGAGGGAAAAGCTCCAGAAGAATGAAGCTGGCTGGGAGAAAGGCCAAACCATTGAAGAGCTCCAAGGATGGAGCTGGAGAGCTTGGAAGCTCAATGCCAGGAACTTGGAAGACCAGAAATTCACCTTCTACAGAACAGCAGCAAAGATAATTTAAGCATGGAAATGTTTTGAAAGGATGGTATTTGAAAATTACCACCCTAAAGACCAGAAGAGGGGGAAAACTGTCAACCTTGTTGCTATATATTTTGAGGGAAATGGGGGCCAGA
This sequence comes from Lacerta viridis, assembly GCA_900245905.1. Classification (NCBI taxonomy): domain Eukaryota; kingdom Metazoa; phylum Chordata; class Lepidosauria; order Squamata; family Lacertidae; genus Lacerta; species Lacerta viridis. The sequence continues at coordinate 530,154 of OFHU01003673.1, forward strand.
GGCTGAAGAGTAGACAGTCTGTTGTGTACCTACCTGTCCAAAAAGGTATTCTTCCACTGAAGTCCCACAACCACTGCATGTGTGAGTTAGAAGACACGCTTACTAAACTGCCATGGTACCTAAGCTCAGCAAAGGAGAGAGGGATTTTTAGTCTCAGAATCACAGAATAAAAGAATTGTAGAGTTGGAAGGGCCCCTGAGTATCATCTAGTCCAGCCCCTTGCAATGCAAAAATATGCAGCTGTACCATATGGGAATCAAACCTGCAACCTTGACATTACCAGCACCACATTTTAACCAACTGAACTATCCAGGAGAAGCATCCGTTTTGCTGATAAAGGGGTGATGTACGGTTACTATGTCGCAACGAGCGTATGAATAACAAACGTCAAAACTGAGAGTCACTAAAACCTTTTTTTTTTGGAAAAAAAAATATTGAGAAGGCATGCTGAGAAAAAGATACATATTGTGAGAGAAGCTGTGGTGCCTACACATTATAAGGTTCCCTTTACAATCCAGTGGTATCTACATTTTGTTAAACAAAGGTGGGGGGAACTTTGCTCAAGCTGCAATGGCTTTGATCAAACAAACAAACTGCAAAGAGAACTTTGGAATAGGTATCTGAAGAAGTGTGCATGCACACGAAAGCTCATACCAAGAACAAACTCAGTTGGTCTCTAAGGTGCTACTGGAAAGAATTTTCTATTTTGTTTGGAATAGGGGTTTAACCAGCTACCCTCTACACCAAAATCCCTCGCATCCTCCCTAAACCTTTGGGAAAACAGATCTAACTTTGGTATTATCATTTACTGGCAAGAGTATCATTTCTACAGTAAGACTCTGGATGGGACATTAAACAGCAGGGAATACACATATAAGAGCTGCTTACTCTTCCCTGCAATCCTGGGCAGCTACGGTCCACGTGACTTTTGGATTGGTGATCAGGATGTAGCAGCTTCCATCATGATAGGTCCAACCAGGAGGGCAGGTTTTCATATTAACACCCTAGAATTAGATGGTCTCATTTCAGAATTATTTCCTTCCGTGTTCCCACCTTCTGAAAGAAGTGGCCTTCGGAAGCTGAGCTAGCTCAGAGAATTCAGACAATCTGGGTCTCGCTGCTCCCCCCATGGCATTTGGATATCAGCTGGAGGGTTCAACCTCCTCCAGCTTTTGCCATGAGCCCCTCTGTCCTGCACCACTGCTCGCTTTCCCAAGTAACAGCAACAGAATCGTACAATCATAGAGTTGAAAGGGACCCCAAGGGTCATCTAGTCCAACCCCCTGAAATATATTCTTGAATGCTGCAGCAGTGACCCTAGAGATCATGGTGGGTTAGAGCCATGAAGTTTCCCTCCTGACGCTACTGTCAGGATGGGACTTGGGTGAGGTAGGTGGCAGCAAGGCTGAGGCTGGGCAAGCATCTATTCACCCAAAGAATCTTGGGAACTGTAGTTTACCCACCACAGAGCTACAATTCCCAGTACCATTAAAAAACTACAGTTGTCAGGGGTCTGTATGCGGGGCTTGTGTGCTGTAAATGTATGGTGTGCATGCAGCCCTAGTACAACAGAGGGACAAGTGAATCTTGACCAAACAGATCCATTAAATCAGTTTATACAGTATATGTCTGTCTGCTTCTACAATCCTGCTTTAGATTTGCTGAAAATTGGCTACTTTGAGACAAATTTAAAGTTTGTGTTTTATTTATTTTATTTTCCTTTTTTTTTTTTAAAAAAAAAAAATAAACATCCATCCAGCAGATTTCTACCTGGTCTGCATTACTCCACAGTGTCCAGGAATGACCATCACACTGAAACATCTTCTGAGTGATTCCTTCAAAATGCAAGAGACCCTTCAAATTTGGCGTGCATCTGTTTGGAAAGGAAAGGCTCTGGATCTGAAAGAGAAATGGATTTTTGGCAAAAAAGCAAAAGAAAAGACAAAACAATCAATTTTTTTTTTTTTTTTTTTTTAGTCTCCGTCTCCAGCACTACAAGGCACTCTCTTCCATTTCTAATGCTAATGTTCTGCATAGCTTTTTAGAAACATTGTGCCGGACAGATTTTTGCTGATGGATGTTTGTACAATCTCAAATATGACATCCCTGAATAAATCAATGAAGATTTGTGATTCAGGTCTTTCAGGAACGTCCTTGGAATATTCTCCACAACTTTACTGCTTTTAATGTTTTCTTAAGGTGAACAATTTGTTTTCAGAAGACACACACACACACACACACACACACACACATGAGTTAAATGTCTCTTTAAATATTCATCTTTTAGGGTTTTGACTTTTTCAGAATACAGTGCATAAACAAACAGGGAATAGAAGATACCGGAATGCTAGAGTCTGCTTGTGGAACTTCCATTTTCTTGAGGGGAGCCATATTTTTCCTCGGCTCTCTTTGGTTAATTACTGTTGTGGCTGCCATTTTGTTTTTGTTAGGCAATGGGTTGTCATCCTCCACTCTGAGCACTGCCATCCCATGGTACTTGATGAGAAACAATGACCAAACAACAAACAAACAAACAAACAAACAAACAATAAAAACAGATGGAGAGAAAGGATAATTCCTCACTAGTCAGCTGCAAAGTTGTCTTGGTCACAGAACTAAAAAGAGTTTTTAAATACAAGCTGTCTTTAAGGTTCAAATTACACATGACAACAGTTCGATCACATCTTTAAACTGGGTTTCCCCCAAATCATGTATAAAATGGAGTGAGGGCCCAATTTTAAGAAGAGCATGCAAATAGAGTTGCTAAACTCCTCACCCTGGTGGTCTTCCATGATGTCATTTTTTTTCTGCCAACTATATTCACTTCTCACTGGAAGAAAAATCATCTGAAGGAAGTGTTGTTTGGTTAGAGGAGCTGGGGAGGGAGAAAATACCTGCCTTTCTAATATACCATGTTTGCTTTTAAAAGAGCTAAAACTGGGCCTGCACTTCTCACCTCCATCTTGTCTCAGACATGATTGGTGGCAGAGCCTCTTTAAACACACTACCATCGCGTGCAATTTTAGTCCAAAAGGAAAAAGCGTAAAATGAAATATGACTTTAAAATGGAATGTAACTTAAAAAAAACTCAGTCACTATCGCTAATCAGGTTGTATATACAGGTAAGATATAACAAAAGAAGGATTAAAGGTGTATGTTGCTGCAAAATCATGTTCTTACTTTAAAAAAGACGCCAGTGCCATTTCTAAAAGTGAAAGAAGGACGAACCTGAAAGGAAAAGAAGATTGCATGTTCACAGCATTTCTTAATAACGAAAGCAAAATACAATTTTTGTACTTTAGTGAGATGGCGGGAGTGGAGGTGATAACCTGAGTGTCTACACACACACACACACACACACTTAAGGCTGACTAATAATTCATCTACCCACATATGGGTAATGCAAACAGGAAGAGGGGTGGGACACCCAACCAGTCCATAAATCACAGGAGGTTCTACAATAGAACTTCTACCCATATACCTCCCTATAGAGCTAAGAAGGACACATTGTGCCACAACTATTTGCAGCCCTCTAGAGAAATAACTGTAGAACAAACACATCTAGGTTAAGAAAGACATAAGAAACTCAACCTCATTTGGGTATTAACCAATCTGACCTAGGGAACATTCCAAACTCCAAAAGCGGGGTGGTGATGATGGTGATTCTTACAATTCCATAACAAAACAAAACAAAATAAAAAATTCCTTCCAGTTGCACCTTAGAGACCAACTAAGTTTGTTCTTGGTATGAGCTTTCGTGTGCATGCACACTTCTTCAGATCACGAAAGCTCATACCAAGAACAAACTTAGTTGGTCTCTAAGGTGCTACTGGAAGGAATTTTTTTATTTTATTTTGTTTTGACTATGGCAGACCAACACGGCTACCTACCTGTAGCTAATTCCATAACATTTAAACATCCTGTGTCTAATTTGGTTAGTTTTATCTTCTGTTATCACTTGGAGCAATTTCTCATTGCAAAGGCAGGCTTTTAATAATCCCCAAATCTACTATATAGTTTGGAAAGTGGTTTGTCTGTCTGTCTGGCCCCCATAGGTTTGGATGCCCCTCAATATATTGTTGCCAAACTCAACTCGAGGTTGCCACTTTGAATCAAGGTGACAGACTGAACCTTTCAAAATCATGCACCGATTTCCACCTCTGATTTCAAAATTTCTTAGAATTCCCAAGCAATGCCTGGCAGCTAGGTGGGGGGGAAAATTGGACCCCAGGTGGCCAATATGTAGATCCCCCAAACCCCAGGAAACATCTGCATAGAAAATTTAAAAAGAGCCTTATCTAGAATGGACTTTGCTCACTAGCTTCTTTCTTCGCACAACAAGACTTTACATTTCCTAAAGACATGGAGGTGACATGGCAGGAGCATCATGTCATATGATGTGCATGTCAATTGCACTGATATCTTCGGTTTTCAAACTTTGCCATTCTTTTTTTTAAAAAAAACCCAACTCCAGCAACATCTGTTTGACCCACAGCAAGAGAAAATAAATGGGTACACCAAGACCAAGACTGCCCTAATCACAAAACCTTTACTGCTCTTGACTGTCATCTCTGACTGTTGCCAACCTAATCAGTGCTCAGTTAAAAACAAATCATTAAATCACGTGAGATTTCCATACAGAAGTACATACACACACACACACACACACCAACTTTGGAATGATTGCATCCTCCCACTGTTTGAGAAGCAATCCTTACTATATTGCCATTTCCCAAGGGCTCTTAGCCGGCTCCTTGCAAGATTCACCGAGTTGAATTCTGGTGATTTCTCCCTTCTCTGCGCTACCATCTCTTTGGAAGTGGGCAATGGGATCCCTTCCAAATGAACAGTGCCATGCCTGGAAGATGAAGAGGAGCCTGGAAGCAATGTTCCTTTCATCCATAAGTTGCGAATGTTTTGGCTTGAGGAGTGGAATGAGCTGCATTGACCTGAAAGCAAACAAGATGGCAGATGGTCAGTTCTTTTTATATAAAACAGATAGCTGGTCGCATTGATGTGGGCGATGAAACAGCTTGTCATTAGGAGTAAGATGATTTTTCATCTGATGTTGATTTGTTATTTTTCTTTTCTTAACTAGTCCTTGTTTCTGAACTTTATCTGCCAACTGAAAAGCAATTTTAGAAGTTCTAAGGAAGTTCTTTTTAAGCAGCAGCAACAACAACCTTTGCTTCTTAAATTTCATACACATATAGACCAGAATCAAGTTTCCATGGTGGAGCAATGGCCACATATTCTTCTCCCTCTGAGTGTACTTGATGTTGTTTGTGCCGGGCATCTGCAAGGCACATCAATTGCTCAGGGGTTGCCCTCCGCATTTTATCCTTATAAAACCCTATGAGGTAAGTCAGGATCAGAGTGTCTGACAGATCCAAGGTCATCCAGTGAGCTCCATGGCCTGAGCAGGAAGCTGAACCCAGATCTCTCAGTATACTGGCTCCCAGTCTGTTTTCGAGCACAATTCAACATGTTGGTGCTGACCTTTAAAGCACTTTCATAGAATCATAGAGTTGGAAGAGACCACAAGGGCCATCCAGTCCAACCCCCTGCCAAGCAGGAAACACCATCAAAGCATTCCTGACAGATGGCTGTCAAGCCTCTGCTTAAAGACCTCCAAAGAAGGAGACTCCACCACACTCCTTGGTAGCAAATTCCACTGCCGAACAGCTCTCACTGTCAGGAAGTTCTTCCTAATGTTTAGGTGGAATCTTCTTTCTTGTAGTTTGAATCCATTGCTCCGTGTCCGCTTCTCTGGAGCAGCAGAAAACAACCTTTCTCCCTCCTCTATATGACATCCTTTTATATATTTGAACATGGCTATCATATCACCCCTTAACCTTCTCTTCTCCAGGCTAAACATACCCAGCTCCCTAAGCCGTTCCTCATAAGGCATCGTTTCCAGGCCTTTGACCATTTTGGTTGCCCTCTTCTGGACACGTTCCAGCTTGTCAGTATCCTTCTTGAACTGTGGTGCCCAGAACTGGACACAGTATTCCAGGTGAGGTCTGACCAGAGCAGAATATAGTGGTACTATTACTTCCCTTGATCTAGATGCTATACTCCTATTGATGCAGCCCAGAATTGCATTGGCTTTTTTAGCTGCTGCATCACACTGTTGACTCGTGTCAAGTTTGTGGTCTACCAAGACTCCTAGATCCTTTTCACATGTACTGCTCTCAAACCCTAAACGGTCTTGGCCCTGTATACCTGAAGGAGCATCTCCACCCCCATCATTCTGCCTGGACACTGAGGTCCAGCTCTGAGGGCCTTCTGGCGGTTCCCTCATTGTGAGAAGTGAGGCTACAGGGAACATGACACCACACTCTCTCTTCAAACTGGACATGCAATACCTGGGTTTACATATAGTCAAGGCTGCTTTTTAGGGCATAGCATTCACAAGGTGGTATACACAACAAGATAAAAATGCATTAAGACATATTTAAAATATAATGTCAATAAAGGTATCCACTGAGACTGCTCAGGGCCTGAAAGCTAGCTTTACTGTTAGGAAAGGTGAGCTGGAATAACTAGGTTTCCATGCCTCTCTGCCTGGAGCTTGGCACTTCCTCCAGGCCATACCCCCTCACCAGCCCTGCCCCATGGTTTTGCCTAGCTGGAATGTGACCTTGAATTCTAACAATGCCTCTTCCTTGTCAGGGTGGCAGGTGGGAGCAGGTGTGTGTGTGTGTGTGGGGAGGGGAACTAGCCTGCTGTACAACGTTAAAATTTACATTTGTTGTTTTGACTATTTTTGCCCCAGCCCTGCTCACCATTGGCATGCGACTCTCAAAAGGTTGCTCCAAAGCCAATGTGAAAAGGTTCCTCACCCCTAGCCTGCATTCCAGGTGCCATTCACAAATAGTTTGGAAGGGGTTTCTACATCTCAGGGAAGAGTATGGCAGATTCCCTCTGCCATAGACAATGGTCTTCAGTCAGGTGAGGAGATGGAATGGGCCCGTAATATAGTCTTGTGCACAAAACGATGCACATGCTTTGGAGTTGTTGAGCTTTAGCTAATGCGCCCATGACCCTGCTAGAGTCGTGGGTACATAACTACAGGTCTGAGCCAGTGGATAGGAATTCACATTCCCACCCTGCTTAAAAGACAGAGGGCACAACACAACCCTGTCCCTACTCTGAAGTGCAAATGGGAACCACAGTGCACATCTTGCATTCAAATGCATCACACGATGTAGATGCACAATTGGATGCAATATAAGATCAAGATCAAGATTAGGGATGCGGGTGGCACTCTGGTCTAAACCACACAGCTTAGAGCTTGCCGATTGGAAGGTCAGCAGTTCGAATCCCCGCGACGGGGTGAGCTCCCGTTGCTCGGTCCAGCTCCTGCCCACCTAGCAGTTCGAAAGCATGTCAAAGTGCAAGTAGATAAATAGGTACCACTCTGGCGGGAAGGTAAACGGCATTTCCGTACACTGCTCTGGTTCGCCAGAAGTGGCTTAGTCATGCTGGCCACATGAATCGGAAACTATCTGCGGACAAACACCGGCTCCCTCGGCCACTAAAGCGAGATGAGCGCTGCAACGCCAGAGTCGTCCGCGGACTGGACCTAACGGTCAGGGGTACCTTTACCTAAGATCAAGATTACCAGCCACGCAAAAGAAACTGTTTGCAGAGACTTGTTTCTACACATTGGATCGCCCTTGCTCAACTGGAGTGCAAATATTTAAGGATCTTTAAAAACAAACAAACAAACAAAACAAACAAAAAAAAACCCAACCAAAACCATGACGAGTCCCAGCAATTATTCTTTTAAAAATCAGCCATTTGTTTTAACGTACATTAAGTAATTCCCCCCCCCATTAACGATATGGTCTTTTAGAAAGATATGATAGTAATTAGGGACTTTCCCGGAGTACATTGCCTGTCGAAGAAGTGAAAAAGTTCTATAGTTGATAGAAAAGTGTGTGTGGGGGGTGGTGGTGGTGGAAGCATTACTGGTTCCTCAAGAGGGGTTTCTCATGAAAGCAATGCTGCAAGCCAAAAATCAAACCCATCCATTAGAAAAAGCTCTTTTTGGGGGGGGGAGAGGGGGAGTGCTGTTTTCCCCTCTTGCTCTCGTTGATTCCTTCAAGCTGTGCTTCCTAAGCAGAAGAAGAATAGACATTGCCAGAGGAGGAAAAGGTTTGAAACTGTCAAGTCTATTTCCTTTTTAAAAATAAAAACACAAAGCATTTTGATCTGAAGGTAAGTGTTAGCAACAACATTTATGTGTTGAAAAATAAGTCGCTTATCAGCCAAGATTGGTCCAGATTTTATTAAGAAGATCAAAAGAGAATACCTCCTTTTGAGTCCAAAATTTTCACTGCGGCTTTTGTCCTACTGCCAAGAACAGCATTCACAGGAGAGATGAGAACCACTTCAAAGACCTCATCGCCTTCTTCTAATCCGTCATAGGTAATTGCTATATTCCACATCTTGGTTGACATCCCTACCAGAAGTAAACATTTTAATTACACTTTAATTGCTTTTTCAATCAACCTAGGTGTCGAAGAAATATATTAATTAACATGTCTACAGCTACAACAGACTAGCTTGTATGTACCATTGTGCTCCTGCCCACTGATTGGACTCCTGTGGTTTTTCCAAATAACACTAACTAGAGACCAAATTTGTTCCTGAGCAATGATGATTCCATTCACACAGTAACAAAGATCTGTTTTCTATAGAGTGGGAAATAATAGCAGACAGTTCAGGGGGGGAGGGCCGGATCTTCACGTAAATTTCAAAAAGAAATAAAAAGTGCTCCTCATCTTGAAATCTTAATTACAGAGAATCCACTATTGTTTTGAAATATTGTCATTATCAATCATCCACGACTAGTTCTGTTTTCAGTGTCAAGTACTTTGCTGCAAAGCCGGAGTCTTCGTTGCAAACACCACATAATTTCTTGGCATCTCACTGTCTACGGACAATGGTAACTAGTACTGCATATAGCCGCATCTGAAAATCACACAGGAGGAAGATTGAGATGGGAATCTGAGTTGCCACAAATAATGAGGCAAAATTGGAGGCTTCTGTTGGGGAAAAGGTCCAAGGAGTTTTGATGGAAGCAAACATCAATTGGAAGATTACAGGTAGGTAGCTGCGTTGGTCTGCCATAGTCAAAACAAAACAAAATTAAAAATTCCTTCCAGTAGCACCTTAGAGACCAACTAAGTTTGTTCTTGGTATGAGCTTTCGTGTGCATGCACACTTCTTCAGATACAGTGTGCATGCACACGAAAGCTCATACCAAGAACAAACTTAGTTGGACTCTAAGGTGCTACTGGAAGGAATTTTTAATTTTATTTTGTTTTAACAATTGGAAGGTACAACACCATGATCACCACTGAATTTTCGCTTCATGCAAAATTGCAAAGTCAATTCTTCTTTTTTTGCCAAATCATTTTTATTAAAATTTTCAATAAAACAGCCAATCAAAATCACATTGAAACATTCCAAATGACATTCCAAATTATTTATACAATTATCAATTAAAAAAAAACAATTCTGCCAATTCTGAGGTTGTTGCCTGGGCAAAATATCAGAGGAATTTCAAAGGAAGCCAAAAAGGGGGGGGGGAGCCTTGCGAGAGTGGCAAAACTTCTCACACAACCTTGAAGGAGAAGCTGGCAGGCTACAGCTCTGGAACTTAAAAGCAAAGGACAATTTCCGCCCTCCCTTCCACACAGGTGAGCGGGGTTTGCGGCACCAAGCGGGAGCTTACCTGGGTGGGTGCCACCCACCTGCTTAGGTTGGCCTTTGACCTGCCCTCGGCCAGGTAGGACAATGGATAGCCGGCTGGGGATGGGGTCAAGGCCAAAGAAAAGAGGCTGAGCCTTTTGGCCAAGCCTCTTTGGGCCTTTCTTGCTTCCCACCCTCCTAGACCATTAAACCCTGGCTGGGCTCTGCAAAGGTGCCGTAGTTTATTGTGAGTGTCTCAGAGCATGGACTGACTATGGGGAAAGACCAAATTCAAGTGCCAAGCACTCCAGAAAGATGCTAAGCTGGCACAGACTTTCTATGTCATCATGGACCAGGGTCATGTGGTGTGTCACTTACATGTGTTAAAGCAGCCGTTTCAGACTAACAGTCTTCCTACAAGACTGTTGGCCCCCTTTGTGGGTAGTCACAGAAATGAAAGGAACATACAGGGATCCTGTTTCCCCTTAAGACAATTTGTACATGCAATGATTTCAGCCTGTTTGTAGGGCTGCATCCACACCATAAATTTAAAGCACATCACTTCCCCCAAAGGATCCTGGGAACTGTAGTTTAAATGTGTGGGTGCTTACAGCCTTGGATGGAACAGCTTATGCATAAGCTAAGCTGTAGTCTTAATTATAAAAAAGGAGTGGGTGGCACTGTGGTCCAAACCTCAGAGCCTAGGGCTTACTGATCAGAAGGTCGGTGGTTCGAATCCCCGCGACGGGGTGAGCTCCCATTGCTCAGTCCCAGCTCCTGCCAACCTAGCAGTTTGAAAGCACACCAGTGCAAGTAGATAAATAGGTACTGCTGTGGCGGGAAGGTAAACGGCGTTTCCATGCGCTGATCTGGTTTTCCAGAAGTGGCTTAGTGGCTTAGTCATGCTGGCCACGTGACATGGAAGCTGTCTTCAGACGAACGCCTCGGCCTATAGAGCGAGATGACCGCCGCAACCCCAGATCATCTGCGACTGGACCTAACGGTCAGGAGTACCTTTACCTTTTTTAAAATTTTAATTATGTCTCCTGCTCTCCGACCCTGAATGCTCCCCAGAGTGGCAAGCTATTAAAAACAGTTCGTTAAAACAACCAATTGCCAATGGTAAAACATTAAAACGGCAGAACTCTTAACAAGAGAGTTACATGTTAAAACCACGTAAAATCAGCCAGTAAAGAACACACAGACACTTATCAGTAACGACTTAAACATCTGGACAAATGAGAAGATACTGAAAAGTTAAGAAACTCAATGGCAAGAAACATTTCCTTTTTTTGTAAGCAATTCTTATTGAAAAAAATGTCAACATAGAATACAATAAAAAGCCAAGAGACTGGATCTAATGGCTTGAGGACTCACTTCTGAAGGGGCATTTCATCCTCATTAAGACAGGGTGAAACCCACCTTCCCACCACAGTACCTCTGTTTTGTCTGCACTGAACGCCAGTTTATATCACACTATCTGTTTACCACTTTCAATAAATAAATTAATTTTCAACTTACTGTCCTCTGAGGCAGAGCTTACCTGGATCAAACTGAATAAGTTTAGAAGGAGCCACAGTAAAATCCTTTCCTGATGAAGCAGTTACTTCATTGATCTAAGGTAGAAAATGGACAGAAAATGCACAGCATGAGGGGCTGAAACAGCATCAGACATGCATACATAACTGTGAAAACTCCACACCAGAATTAATCAGCATGATCCTACTTCTATATTTGCAACTACAGGTGGCATAAGTACCTAGATTATGTGAGGGAAAATATATATATATATATAGATCACCTATGTGGGGTAATTAATCAAAGACTTGGCTGGATCCCTAGATCTAAAGCGCACAATCTCTGGCCAGAGAGAGCCCCCGGCAGAGTTTAAAAAGTCACAAAAGAGCTTCCCTGTTTCTACCCTTCTTAGCACTGAATACACCTTAGTAAGTTTTAAAATGCTTTACTTACAAAGCTCCAAAATTCAGGTTCATGCATTCATACATACAGCAGCAAGTAAACACAGGCAGAAATATAGTGAAATAGATCTAAGCATGTGGATATAGACAGAATATAGTGAAATAGATCTAAGCATGTGGTTGGAGCTTGTAGCAAGCAACCTCAGGCATGTCCGATCTCAGTGATTTCCTTCCAGGTGAGGGGTGTGACCTGGCTGAGTTTTTTAATACAGAGCGCAAAATATGGTCTGAAGCTCAACATCAAAAAAACTAAGATCATGGCCACTGGTCCCATCACCTCCTGGCAAAAGAAGGGGAAGAAATGGAGGCAGTGAGAGATTTTACTTTCTTGGGTCCATGATCATGCAGATGGTGACAGCAGTCACGAAATTAAAAGACGCCTGCTTCTTGGGAGAAAGCAATGACAAACCTAGACAGCATCTTAAAAAGCAGAGACATCACCTTGCCGACAAAGGTCCGTATAGTTAAAGCTATGGTTTTCCCAGTAGTAATGTATGGAAGTGAGAGCTGGACCATAAAGAAGACTGATCGCCGAAGAATTGATGCTTTTGAATTATGGTGCTGGAGGAGACTCTTGAGAGTCCCATGGACTGCAAAAAGATCAAACCTATCCATCTCAAAGAAATCAGCCCTGAGTGCTCACTAGAAGGACAGATCCTGAAGTTGAGGCTCCAGTACTTTGGCCACCTCATGAGAAGAGAAGACTCCCTAGAAAAGACCCTGATGTTGGGAAAGATGGAGGGCACAAGGAGAAGGGGACGACAGAGGATGAGATGGTTGGACAGTGTTCTCGAAGCTACTAACATGAGTTTGGCCAAACTGCGAGAGGCAGTGAAGGATAGGCGTGCCTGGCGTGCTCTGGTCCATGGGGTCACGAAGAGTCGGACACGACTGAACAACAACAACAACAATTCCTTCATGCATTGACTAGCAACACATGCTATAGTCATATGAGGCTGCAATATCCCACAGATTTGTCCAGTTTCCAACTAAGACCCAGACTTTATCTCAGAAAGGGGAAACACTTTTCCAAGGAAGGTAAGTATGCCATTATGCTTAATGCCATGGTCTAGCGGAGAAGTCTGTATCAACAAAGCCTCCAGACGAATTCTTAAGTCAATACAATTTGTCTACAGTGTTTCATTACAGCATGTTAAAGGTCAGTTCAAACCCACACAAAAAAAACCCTCCCTCTAGGAATTGGATCATGGAGAGGCAGCTTTTGACCATGCACCTGAAGAGAAGATGGAGTTTAGAGATTCTAAAAGAGGTTTCAAAACGGTGGGCATTTTTCCGTTGAGTCATCAAGATGCTGGAATTGACACATAAAATGCCACATTTTGGGGGGGTGGGGGGTGGAATGGGGCGGGGACTAGAAGTGGTAAACAGTTGCAATTGCCCCCCTCGTTTTTCATGCATATTTGTATGTACATTTAATATGCTGCTGGATGAAGCAATCCAAAATGTTGTGACAACCACTTGCATACAGTAGTATTCAATCAATGGCTGTTGATACCAATGTGTCAGACCCTCTAAGTGTTCCTATTTTCCAGGGGCGTCCCTGATTTAGAGAAGCTGTCTCAGTTTCTGATTTGATCCTGCTTTTCCTGAGGATGTCCCTATTTTCATCGGAGAAATGTTGGAGGGTATGGAGTTATTCAACCCTTGAGTGTCTGCAGGCAATCCTGTATTGGGAAGTTTTTTTAAAAAATGTTTAATATTTTACTATGTTTTTATATATGTTGGAAACTGCCCAGAGTGGCTGGGGCAACCCAATAAATAGTATAAATAGTAAAATTATAATTATGGAATGGGATGGCCCCATTTTCATCAGAGAAATGTTGGAGGGTATGGTGTGTGTGTGTGTGTGTGTGTGTGTGTGTATTACTATTCCCTTAAAAACCAGTGGTGTATGCTACACAAAGGGTGATTTTTCTTGTGTGTGTTTATAAATGCTACCAAGCTTTTGAGAGAAGGGTAACAATTCATTTTGTTTTAATGGAAGGGATAGGGTTGCCAGGTCTGCTTCCAAAAAATAGTGGACAAGTGGGGGTGGGGTTAAATTAAATTAAATTATATATTTTCTTACAAACATTTTAACACGTATTAAAATACCATTTCATCATAAAGCTTTTGAATAAAAAATGTCCACTATTTTGTGGAAAAAAATAGTGAACATAATGTGAAAAAAGTGGACTGTCCACTCAAATAGTGGACACCTGGCAACCCTAGGAAGGGACCAACATCAAAGTAGGTAGCGGCCAAAATAACAACCCACCATTTGGCTTAGGGGATAAAACTGCACCCCAAAAGCCTGAGCAGGGTAGTTCTTTTGACACAAGGTGGGTCTATTGGACTTATTCTGAGCAGACATGTGTAGGACTGCACTTTGCAAACTAGCACTTTGCAAATCCTTTAACATCCTTAAACTGTGCTTTATTTTCAGTTCCTTTTATGGCGACGTTACCTTCACTGCAACAAAGGCAGAATCTGTGATGTACCCAGATCGGGTGATCCTCAAAGACAGCATCTCCACATTTTCGCAAACTTCATAAACATCCTGTTCCATTTCAATTTTTGACCATTTCAGTTCCAGTCTATTGGGCGGGGGGGGGGGGGCGGGAGAGAGAGAGAAAGAAAGAAAACACTGTATGTGGCATGCAGGACAGGAGGAATTTGCATAGGAAATCCAAAAGAAGTCCCTGCTAGTTCAGGATCCAAGGCAGCTGACATTTCTTTCTTGCTGTGTGTGCAAACATACTTCCTCTACCAATATATCACTGTGTTCAGGAGGAAACTGGTCCTAAGAGAGAAGCAAACAGGACTTGATTTGATAAAAGGCTTACCGGAGCTAAACCTTGGTTGTGCTTTCAGGTTATGGCTCAGTCCTCAAATTGCAATGTGTATTCACGGGAACAGAAGTGCCTCTGAGCATGCACAGGACATGCATTCCCCTCACCGGGGAGTAGTGACAGCTGGTTCCCATGTTTTTTAGAAGGCATTTAGGGCAAACACGCAAACTCACTGAGCTCTTTTGGGCCCCCTGGGTAATAATTTGGCTGGGGAAGGGCCCCTCCCCCAATGTTCAGGGGGCAGAGGAGGCTGTGTGTGGACCCACAGCTTCCATGGCTGGCTTCTCCTCCTGTTGCAGTGGCTGGAGAAAGAGGGCCTGGTGCCTCCTGACTTTTAGAAGACACCTGAAAGCAGGTGTCTTCCCTAAATGTTTAGGGAAGTTTTTAATGTTTGGTGTTTCATTGTGCTTTGACCATAAAACCTAAGAAACGACAGCTGATGAAGAATAAACGAAACAGGGCCATGTCCTGGAGTTAAAAAAACATTGCAACTGGAATTTGTTTCATACTTTAAACAACAAAAATAGAGAAAACCATTGTTTATTGCCATCCTGGCCTGAGTCCTTGCAACCTTTCTAATTGATTTTTTAAATATTTTGTTGGCAGCTGCCCAGTGTGGCTGGGGAAACCCAGCCAGATGGGCGGGGTACAAATAATAATTTATTATTATTATTATTATTATTATTATTATTATTATTATTACCTCCAGTCTGCTGAGACAGGCAAGAGAGCAGCATTGTAAAAGTAGGCAGCAATGTGCCATAGTCAGACTCAAAGGCCTTCCTACTCTCATATGAGGACGCGGGTGGCGCTGTGGGTTAAACCACAGAGCCTAAGGCTTGCTGATCAGAAGGTCGGCGGTTCGAATCCCTGCCACGGGGTGAGCTCCCGTTGCTCGGTCCCAGCTCCTGCCCACCTAGCAGTTCGAAAGCACGTCAAAAGTGCAAGTAGATAAATAGGTACCGCTCCGGCGGGAAGGTAAACGCGTTTCCGTGCGCTGCTCTGGTTCGCCAGAAGCGGCTTTGTCATGCTGGCCACATGACCCGGAAGCTGTACGCCGGCTCCCTCGGCCAGTAACGTGAGATGAGCGCCGCAACCCCAGAGTCGGACACAACTGGACCTCAGGGTCAGGGGTCCCTTTACCTTTACCTTACTCTCATATGAGAGTGCCACATTCTACCTTTATCTGAAATCCTGAAGGGATACTGCCATCCAGTGTAGACAATACTGACAATACTGATGGACGAGTGGTCTGAATCTAGTTTCCAATCTTTCTACTCCCTGTGGCACCAGTAGGCTGCTCAGAATCTATGGCTTCCCATTGATTAAAAAGCTTCTGGGCAGCAACTTCTTTTGGATGAAACCTGAGGCATAAATATCTTCTGCACCCCACATATGGAACTGCCTGTAAGATCTCAACAGTTTGGAGCAAAGTCACTATTCCTCATTTATAGGTTAGCAATACTTTTTTAAAGGCTGAATGCAGAGTCATCTAGTGGCCAGTTATGGAATGGAAGTGATTTCTTTACACATCACCATTTCCATGTGCTCCCAAAACTAATGCTTGGGTGTTATCTTTCCAGAAAAAGAGGTGCTGGAACTCATCGTGAACACCTCCTCCCTTGTTCTCTTAAAATGGCAATGGCATCCACCTGAGAGGTGCCAGAACTGAGTTCCAGCTGGAAAAAATGCCCTGGTTATATCCACCAAGGTTTCTCCTCCAGAAAGCTTGGTTCTGTTACACTAAAATTAGTATCTAAAAGATCTGATATGATTAAAAACCCTTCCAACTTAAAAAAAAGAACAGCAAAATAGAAAAATAGTTGCACACACAAAACAGAACTGCATGCCCAATTTTTGTTTGTTTGAGTGGAAGTATATACAGGTGAAACTCAAAAAATTAGAATATCATGGAAAGGTTCATTTCTTTCAGTAATTCAACTTAAAAGGTGAAACTAATATATGAGATAGACTCATGACATGCAAAGTGAGATATGTCAAGCCTTTATTTGTTATAATTGTGATGATTATGGCGTACAGCTGATGAGAACCCCAAATTAACAATTTCAACTTTGGGGTTTTCATCAGCTGCACGCCATAATCATCACAATTATAACAAACAAAGGCTTGACATATCTCGCTTTGCATGTCATGAGTCTATCTCATATATTAAACTCCAGTAGCTAATGAAAACAATTGCTTACATAAATGGACTTTTCCCACGATATTCTAATTTTCCCGAGTTTCACCTGTAGGTGCAGCATAAACCAATTAGAGTAAATGGTATTTAAACAAGCAAGCGTCCCCCAGATGTGGCGCTAATGCAACTCAAAATGTCCCAGGACCCGCAGGATTCTTCCTTAGATTCACGCTGTTTTACACACCCACACAAATCACTTGTGCTGCAGTTGGATTTGCACTGCTACCTTCTTTATTTGCCACCACTATCATAAACAGAGCATTTGCAGGCAGCAGTTAGTTAAATATAATTAGATGGAAGAAAGAGTTTGGAGGGATGTTTCAACACATAGCTTACATCCTTTTGTTATGTGAAGCATGCCATGATGAAAGCAATCACCAAAGATAATGATCCCAAGTAACCCATAACAGTTGGAGAGGTGACAGAGACTCAGCTTTTAATAGCCACGCTTTTAATAGTCAATTTTAAAATTGTGTAATATTCAATATTATTATAAGATATAGAAATTTAACTTATGAATTGAATTGTATTATTTTTCTGCTGTTTTTTGACCGTATTAAAGTTTTACTTACTTACTGTGTTATGTGAAGTTTTTTTTTTTTTTTTAACTCACTGAAAATTATTCCATATATTTGGGACATGTTACTAACCTAGATCTAGAGTGACCTCTAGCTGCAGAAAACTGCATCTAGATTCAATTTTCGCATGCACAACTTAGCAGTGGAATGTGCTTAATTTACAGTCAAACTTCCCATCTTACAAGCACATGTATAACTAATAATTGCCATCCTTAGTATTATTTCTGTCATATTTCACAGCAGGCAAATAGCTTGCCAGCCCTTCTCTGCTACTGTGAAGACTGTGTGTCTTGTCAACAAGTACTGCCTTAGTAAGAAAAGAGGATAAACCTTCCTAAATCTGAGTGCTTGCATATACACTGTGAAAATGAAAAAAGAAAGAAAGAAAACATGTTAGATTGGTGTTATGCCACAATCCATTGCATATTTATGCAAACGGAAAATATCACTGGATACTTAAGTACAGGCTCTTTTCACAAATGCGAAATGTTAAGGCTAAAAACTGCTTTCCAGAAGTGAAATCGCCAGATTCTGAAATCCTCCTCTTCAATCTGAGGAAAGATGGTTTGTGACTGCCCAAGGATATTTTTCTCATCATCCCTTCCAAAGTTTCAGGATCAATCTCCAGTAATGAAAACAGATCCCAAGGTTGAAGGTGTAAGGCCATGTTAGATAATGCCAAATACTTTTCTAATTTTGAGAAAAACTAAATACACAAAACTGATAGATTTTCTTGAACAAGTATGTAAACTCTGATAACAAGAGTTCTGTGTATTTCAAAAGTCTTCATCTTACTTCAACAGTAAAATGTCACATTTACCTATTTCCTGCCATTTATAGTCACATAAATGTTTTCTAGATTTTTTTAATAGGCCTACAATTATTTTTTCTAGCTGCTTCCTTCTAGTTCCTGTGAAGAATCCTGCCGCACAAACCCGTGACCCAGTAAAAAGTCTCTGCTTCAAAACCTTCAGCAAGTGACCTGACTTAAGGGGGGAGACAAACAACAAATGCTACGAGCAATGCAAATATTTGGAGAAAGGAAGCTCTAACTTACATCTGAGGCATTGCAGAGTTTCCTTCAGGATCGGTAACTTGAATCTCCAGGTCTTCTGAATTCCCCTCCCAGTAACGGTCAATGACATAAAGTATGGTTTTGCTCTTTAAATCCTTCTGACTGAATTCATGCTGGATAAATCCACCTGAGGAAATGAATGAAGAATCATAGAATCATAGAGTTGGAAGAGACCACAAGGGCCATCCAGTCCAACCCCCTGCCAAGCAGGAAACACCATCAAAGCATTCCTGACAGATGGCTGTCAAGCCTCTGCTTAAAGACCTCCAAAGAAGGAGACTCCACCACACTCCTTGGCAGCAAATTCCACTGCCGAACAGCTCTTACTGTCAGGAAGTTCTTCCTAATGTTTAGGTGGAATCTTCTTTCTTGTAGTTTGAATCCATTGCCCCGTGTCCGCTTCTCTGGAGCAGCAGAAAACAACCTTTCTCCCTCCTCTATATGACATCCTTTTATATATTTGAACATGGCTATCATATCACCCCTTAACCTTCTCTTCTCCAGGCTAAACATACCCAGCTCCCTAAGCCGTTCCTCATAAGGCATTGTGACGTCGATCCACTATACCCAACGAACAAATATAACTCACCATATTAAGGGGCCCTGAGAAATTGGAGGTGACTCTCACTGCATCAAGCACTGAGGCAAATCTTCAGCTAATCTTCAATTGAGCCAAGTCTGGGTGTTTTCCTATTATTCCCTTTGCCCAAGGATGGCCCCAGCAATCTTGGTGCCTGAGATACCCTGAGCAAACAGTGCTCCTGCCACTCCCAAGTCAAGGGGCATGGTACTTAAAGACGTTCAAATTATTTTGGCACCTGAGGCAGAACCGCACCATCCGTTCCCTGGCAGCAAAAAATCCCCACCCTACAACAACAATATATTTAATAATTGACCATTTCCTGCTTCTTCATGTTATCCCAGTCTTAGGCAACCACCTCTAATGGTAGGCCTGGCCCTGCCACAGCACCTGAAGTTTTCAGATGCATCCAACACATACAATTCCATAAGCCTTCACAGCATTTCTTCCCTACCACATGTACCTTATGGTCAGGGGTGACATTGGGGTAGGGGCGAGGGCCCCTCAAAATTTTCAAGGAGGGGGCTGGGCCTTTCAATATTCTGCAGTGATGTGCACACACTGGGCATACATACCATGTGATGTGCTGATGTCACTCATGCATGCTGCATGGCATGCTCACATCACATGTGCGAGTCATGTGGCTTGCACGCAACACGGCACCATGTTGCATGGCAAGCCAGTTCTCTTCGGGTGTTATGAAAATTGGGGAGTTACCACATGATAGGTGTGTGTGTGTGTGTGTGTGTGTGAATGTGCTAGCTCTGCTCCTGTTTTTGTCGCCTTCCATGAGTTGGAAGACAACCATCTTGCCACAGAGAGCCTCAGGGCTCCATGCGCAAATTAGAGCCCTGATTTTTACAGGGTTCCACAGCATGCAGGGAGCCTCCACAAATACAAGAGACTCCTTGGTGCTGGTAGTTGCACCACAACTTGTGGAAGGCAACAAAAATGGGGAGAAGCTGTGTTTGAAGCTAACACACTTGTCACCACTGCCTTTTAATCATGTAGTAACTTTTTTGTAACATCTGAAGAGGTATTTTTTTTTTTTAAGTTCCACAGTACTTTGATTAAAAAGTCAACACATACTGGAAGTGCGGTTTCTGCTTTTTAGGAAGGAATCGTATGAATTTCTGAGTTCCACTCTGAGTTCATAGAATATAACTGGGTTATACAGCAAAATGAAATAATTAGGTTATGAAAATAATCAATGACTCCCATAAACTTTTCTGCAGGGGTCTATTTCAGTCTGCTTTTCTGACACCTTCTCCTGAAATAAAGTTTCCGGGAAACTTCTTAGAAGGATCAATTGCAATACTTCCCAACACAATGTATCTTGTGAACTATGTGGAAAGGGGAAATGACACTATACCTGTTGTTATATTTTGCAAGTAGCCATACCGAGGTCCTCGCAAAATCTTGAAAATTATTTGCTCATCATCTCCATCACAATCTGATGCCTTCAGGGCCCGGGAAGTAATGTAAATACCAAAGTTGCCATTTTTCAGAAGTTCTACATCTGAAGCAACACGAAGGTGGACAATTTCTGGTGCTGCTTTGGCTGGGCTGTCCACCTGAAACAAAAATTAATACTCACTATTACTGATCAAAGGTTAGGTTTTGATGGAAGGAAGGAAGGAAGGAAGGAAGGAAGGAAGGAAGGAAGGAAGGAAGGAAGGAGCAACACACTCCCTTACCATTGCCCTCTTACAGCCAAGGCTCTACTTTTTGAAGCCATACATGTCATCAAAACAGGGATCTTAAACCCAAACCAGTTTGACGAATTAGCTTATCTAAGTCCTAGAACACTGAAACTTGAGATATCGGGCCCTCCCTTAAAGAGGGCACGTATTGTGGTGAGATCTAGAAAACCAACACCCTGTGTTGTGGGTGGGTACAATTGGTCAGTCACAACACCCGATTGGAAGGCCCCTCGATGCTGGGTTCAATCTGGCCAATGGGGCACAGTCTAAATGTATCGAGGGACCTATATATACCCATGCACGTGACCCAGAGCTTCCTCTTTCGGTGCGTGCATTCGGAACACCTGCCCACCTCTCCCTACTTTTAGGGCTTGTGCGCTTGACCTTGCTATGCCGTCGTGTGTCGTCTGTCATTGGGACAGGGGCACAGCAGGAATTTTCCCCACTTGGCTGATTGGCTGTTGCCATTTGGGTTTCGCCTGCCGTGTAGCAAATCGTCACAACTTGTAAGGTTGCGGATAGGCTCTGGTTCAGGTGATAGGGATGGGAGAACGCTCTCACCATCCCTATGTGAAGGGTATTCCGTTAAAGGAATCCAGGGACTCGATGGTTTGGTCAACCCCTGAGAGGGGGTTGTGCCCGTGCCTGAGTCCAGGGGGACATTTGGGTGGCGGATAGAGCATGTCCCCAGCTTTCCGCTTATCCAGGTGTTCACCCTTGGCTGACCTATGCTGGAACCCTGGGTCAGCGCTACCTGCATGGCAGGGAGCTAGTCGAACCAGAGCCTATGCAACCACTCACTTTCTGTAATCAATAAAGTTGTGGCCTAAATTCTGCCAAAAACCAAACTAAAATTTGAGTCAAGTGTGAATTTATTTAGGGGGGAGGTTTCTGGGTCTGAACACGCAAACATGCAACCTAAGGCATACAAATTACTACAACTCTGTGTTTGTGTGTGTGTATGTTTATGATGAAAAGCCCCCTTCATGCAAGAATCATGTGAAGGGGCATAGAAAGAGCCTATGTCTCTGCCCCCCATGCCCCAAATCATGTGGCTTCTCAGTTCCTCCCCCAACATCCATATGTTACCATGGGGAAAAATGGATGTGCCATTTTTTCACACATTCTTGAAACCTGTATGACTGTGAGCTTGGATGCCTCAAGTTTACACACACGGGCTTTTCATGTTAAACATCCATGCCTAATGTGTGGACATTGGGAACTGAGCGGAGACAGAAGCCCAGTCCCATAACCACCATCTACAACTGATGCCCTTTTAAGCAATTCACACGTGAAGGGGGCTAAAGAAGGCAGCAAAAATCAAGGCAACTTTAACATAAAACACTTCATTTGGCATGCAAGCTGTTCAAGACGTCCTCATTCATAAAGAAGTAGGAATGTTCCCAATACGAAATAGTAAAAATACAAAGGGAAAACAAGAGAAATAGGAAAGAGAGAAAGAGAACAAACAGGACAAAGTTAAAAGGATAAAAGAAGGAGGAAAAACAAAGAAGGGAAAAACAGAGATGTACTTCCACATCTCCACCTGCCAGTTGTATGTGCTGTATTTTTTGCTCCACAAGAGGCACTTTTTTCCTCCTAAAAAGTAAGGGGAAATATCTGTGTGTCTTATGGAGCGAATGGTGGTCCCTGGAGCTGAATTGCCCAGGGGCCAAAAGCAGATCGTGCTTTTTATTTTACAAAGAGAAAAGGGGGTGTTGAAAGGACCCCGCTCAGCAGCTGATCAGCAAGAGATTGGGAGAGAGATAAGAGTCCCGGCTCCCTTTCGCCCCGCCCCCTTGCCCAGGCCTCCTTTGTTGAATGTGCTGCAGAGGGAGGTTGCTTGTTTCCCCAGCGACATGTGACTGGCTGATTAGATCAGTGTTTTTCAACCTTTTTTGGGCAAAGGCACACTTGTTTCATGAAAAAAATCACGAGGCACACCACCATTAGAAAATGTTAAAAAATTTAACTCTGTGCCTATATTGACTATATATAAAGTAATTCTCTTGAATTTTTCAATTTTTCCCACGGCACACCAGGCAACATCTCGCGGCACACTAGTGTGCCGCGGAACAGTGGTTGAAAAACACTGGATTAGATTATCTGTCTGGAAACAGTAGAAATGGCTCCCTTTCCTTAAGATTTTTCAGAAATGTGAGTTGAACCCCATAAAAATGGGGCTTTTCCTCTTTGCTTTTCCCCCTTTGCAAAAGGAGCTTTGCTTTTCCCCCTTTGCAAAAAAAGCTGCAAAACTTTTAGCTGATTCAAAAAAAGGGCTTTTCCCTTTGCAAAAAAAGCTGCAAAACTTTTAGCTGATCCTCAAAAAAAAGGGCTTTTAGAGGAGGAAAACCAGAAAAATTTTTTTTTCTTGTTTCCTCCTCTAAAAACGAGGTGTGCCCTATGGTCCGGTGCGCCCTATGGAGCGAAAAATATGGTATTTGGGTGGGGGAAAGCATGTCATTTGCCTTGGACTGAGGACACAAACAGGAAGGGGACAGTTGGAGGAGGGGGGTCCCTGCACGAAAGTCAGGGCAGACAGGGTCTCCCAGGGTGAGAGACTGGGAGATGGCGTAGGCTCCCAGGTGGGAGGTGGGAGAGTCTACCTCTCTATATGTGGATAAATGACAGGATATATATGATATAAATATGGTAAAGGGCCTTACAGGTATTTTCTTTCCTCTTCCTCTTTTTTTCTGTTTTCTCTTGCTTTTTTTGTCTTTTGGTTTGTTTGTTTTTTTAAAAAAACCATTCTCGTTCTGTAGACTAGTTTGATTCTTTTTGTACTTTATCTTGAAAATTGTCAATACCAACATTTTAACAAATTAATAAAAAAGTATGGAAATGGAATAGCTAACAGTCAAAAATTGGGACACTAAGTTTACTTCTTTATTCTATAGAACGTATCTATCACAATTCTGTAGTGCTTCTGGCATGGTTTTTTGTTTTTAAAAAATAACAGAATAAAATACAGCATGATAGTATCCTAAAACCTGCATCAAAATGAAGCTAAAGACAATAGTGTGTCAACGTGTGTGTGTGTGTGTGTGTGTGTGTGTGTGTGTGTGTGCAGGAACTTGCCTGGATGCTGAACGCCACGGGCTCTAGTTGCACCTTGTTATTTACGATGAAGCCTTCATTCACTCCATCTGTTGCCACAAATGTAAATCTGTCAATCCGAGAATCCCCTCCTCCATGTCTATAAGCAATGTTCAGATTGTCCACATCTTGTTGGCTGAAGCTTTGCTGCCGTAGACCAGACTTTCTGTTGAAGAGCTGGCCGTACTGCGGGAGCTGTGCTAGGAGAAAGGAGAGGTTTTGCGGATCTGTGTCTGGGTCCGAGAGCTGGAGAATGTCTGGAGAAAGGAACGCAATGCCACCTTCGAGTAAGGTCAAGCCTTCGTTCTTGGCCACTGTGGGTAAGGCTTGGTCCACTGTCTCCAGGATGATCTCAAACTCTCCGTGTTTTGTCCTTAGTCCATTGCTGACGATGAATCTGGCAAAAAGAGGCAAGTGTTCCTGTTTCACCATCTACTGAAATGAAATATAACAGACACCTTTACTAAAGGCCTTGCCTCTCGGTAACTCTGAGAACATATCAAGACCCCCAGTCTCTGAAAGAATTACACTCATGAGTGGCAGACACAAAGACTGTCAACTTAAGAGACAGCATTCAAATGATTTATGATCAAACCAGCTGCATAAATTGACTGCAAGTTGTGGGAATGGTTACGAGCATGCAGATACGTCATTGCACCCATGTTCTAGTATTCTGTTATGTTTCTTTTCAGTGACCCCAAAATGCCGTGGAAGTGTTTGTTTATTTTAAAGATCGGCATCCCACTTTTATGGTGTTCAACTCTTGTTTCAAAATGTTGAAGCGCAACTGATAAACGAACACAGCTATGAGCTGCCCAAGGGAGGAGGCCAGCAGAAACGGCCATGGAAAGAATATGGAGGGGTAGCCCCCACTACAACCGCGACTCGGGAAAAGCGCTGGCTCATCCTCCACCCCTAGCTCAGCAGAGATGGCACTGGCGAGGGAAATAGGGACATTCCGGGATCAAACTGGAAGCCAATATGGCTTTTGTAATTCTGGGACTCTCCCTGGAAAATGGGGACACTTGGAAGGTATGCACATGATCTACTAGAAATATAATTCAGGTAGGTAGCCATGTTGGTCTGATGCAGCTGAAGTATATATAAAAAAATTGTCCAGTAGCACCTCAGAGACCAACTAAGTTTGTTCTTGGTACAGTATAAGCTTTCATGTGCATGCACACCTCTTGGTGTACAGTGGAATTTGCTGCCAAGGAGTGTGGTGGAGTCTCCTTCTTTGGAGGTCTTTAAGCAGAGGCTTGACAGCCATCTGTCAGGAATGCTTTGATGGTGTTTCCTGCTTGGCAGGGGGTTGGACTGGATGGCCCTTGTGGTCTCTTCCAACTCTATGATTCTATGATTCTATGCACACGAAAGCTTATACCAAGAACAAACTTAGTTGGTCTCTAAGGTGCTACTGGACAATTATTATTATTTTATATATTTAGAAATATAATGTCAATTTTAAGTCTGCTAGCGTTGTCAGCCAAGTTTCCTCTCTCCAATGAAGTATTATTTTGTATAAAAAGAAAAGCTGTCCGGCAGCAGGCCTTCAAGGTCACAGCAGGCAGCTCTCCTATCTGAGTGCCTTTGAGACAAGAACAAATCTTAATTGGGGTGTGCATTGAGCCACAGGCATTTTGTTCATATATACAAACCAATGAATATTTGAATCACTTATTTCACCTTAGCCCTAGGTCGAAGGCCAGAGCTGCAACTCTTGAGGTCAGAAAAAGCCTTGATACCATTGGGGTCGTGTGCCTGTAGTGCCTGTGACCTCTTGGCCCAAGAAACTGCTGATATTCAGGCTACTGCCCTAAAAACTTCCACTGATGATTCAGAGGTGACCAACGTGTGTAGGCATTATGCCATCAAACGGATGGGAAATAGAGTAGGCAGGCTTTAAAAGAGTAAGAAATATATTTACTGAAGGTAAATATATTCCCACCTGAGAAAAACTGCAGCAGCTGTGTGAACTGACCTAATGTTTGTTCCAGTGGTAAAACGGATGTCCTGTCATCAGTTTAGTTATGTCACAGCTTTGGCTGGAATGGAAGCAATGCCGTGAATGCTTAAGGGCATTTTGTGAATTCTGAGGATGAAGAGGGTAGGACCAAATTGTTAAGCAACTTTCCTACCATAAACAAAAACTACTTCCACCCACCGTTCTTGTAAGCAGAGGGATGAACTGTGTTTTCTCCTGAAAGGTTTTCCTGATTGAAGATGCACTTTCCTATTCCCTACAAACAAATGGAAGTTTGCCCACTCAGTTGAATGGAATGAATAAAAAAGGAGCTGACACTAGGATAAAATACTTCAGACCATGTTGCCCTAAAGGACTGCGGTGGCAATTTGCCACAGAATACACCCCCAACCAGTCTGGAGACCTCGGAGTACTGCTGCCCCAAAGAATTGCCTATATGGCCTATATCAGGGATCAGCAAACTTTTTCAGCAGGGGGCCGGACCGCTGTCCCTCAGAACTTGTGGGGGGCCGGACTATATTTTGAAAAAAATATATGAACAAATTCCTATGCCCCACAAATAACCCAGAGATGCATTTTAAATAAAAGGACACATTCTACTCATGTAAAAACATGCTGATTCCTGTCCGCGGGCTGGATTCAGAAGGCGATTGGGCCGCATCCGGCCCTGGGCCTTAGTTTGGGGACCCTGGCCTATATAGTGCTCGTCCATGATGCAAAAATATTAATACAGTGGTACCTCGGGTTACAAACGCTTAAGGTTACAGACGCTTCAGGTTACAGATTCCGTTAACCCAGAAGTAGTACCTCGCGTTAATAACTTTACCTCAGGATGAGAACAGAAATCGAGCGGTGGCGGTGGACCTCTGGAATGGACCTCTGGAATGAATTAAGTTCTTAACCTGAGGTACCACTGTACTAAAGATTTATTAGATTCTTGCTTTGGAAAGGCCCGCAGATATACTAATCCCAAACCCGAGTAAGGTAAAGGACTTATCAAACAGTTCAGCACATGAGGATAGATTGTCTGTGGTCCAACTTTCAAAGGCAGGCTAGTAATTGCCATGCAAATGGCGTTCCCCGCTAGGTCCCCCCAGACAATGAGGTTGTTTGTTTCAAGGAAACACCATGCCCCTTTCTTCCAGCATGTTGTTTATTCCATGTTTAGTTCTGTTCCACATTTCCCTCAGGAATGGGAAGCAGCCAACATTCTCATCACTCTGATGAAATTTTTTTTGGGGGGGATAACTCTCCAGCTTAGTTAGGAACTAAGTCACGTGGCTTGATTTCACCATTACCAAGGTTTTCAGGCTTTCTCTAGTTCATGGCAATAGAGCTGGCTGCAGGACTTACCATCTGCCATGGCATTTAAAATATAAAAATGGAATCAGGAGATAGTGCCAGCTTATTACAAAACTGATCCACCGTGTCAAAATGGAGGACATTAGCATGTTCTTTTAGCATCCTGCTGCCAGCGTCTGATGTCAGATTGCTAATCACTTGAAGTCATCTGTCCAAAACAAGCACTGCCAAATCTCTCTTCCAGGCCAGCAGCATCAAACAATGCTGTGAGGTTTACGATGAAATAAAGTGCCTTAACGGACGGTAAAAATCTGATCATTTAAACCCTCATTTAATTAAATGTCACCAGCCCTTGGTGTTTTATTTTTTAATAATCTGCCACAGTATTTATATCTCAATATATAACCAACTGCTTGGCCAAATTCGAACAGCCAGGAACATCATTTTACAGTGATTGAAACAGACACGTATATCTTCATTTCATTAAAATACCTTGTCAAAGTGTGCCTGGTCTGGGCATAACACTCTGGGCATGTCTATAAGCAATGTCACACCAATTTAACTATAGGTATGTATAAACACACACACATAGTCAGACTGGTAGCTACATATATGCATCTATAGATATGAACATGAATATGTACCATCTCAGTTAAACTGGAACAGAAACAATGGTGTGAATCCAGAATCTGGCTTTCCCCCAGTTTACTAATTAATTTAAAAAAGCAAAATCCCAGATGAGGACAGCAAATCGACACAGAACTGTTGATAGATACAAATTTGTTTCATTAATCAGTGTCTGCTAATCAATGAGTTTCAGTAAAGAATTTCAAATTATTAAAATACCTTGTTACACTATATTAAATTAAAATTTAATATTCAAACCACAGAAAAATAATCTTAAATGTGCTGCCTGAATCAAGATACGGGCATAAGTAGTTTGCGAGGCAGTGGGTGATATTCAATTAAGTTTTACTCAAGAGCAGATGCATAGAAACGAATGGGTCTAACTTACTCAATATAGTCCAGCCCACCACATGGTCTGAGGGACGGTGGTTGCTGACACCTGCCTTAGACCACAAAGACAATGGTAACTATTTCCCATGCAGTGCAGGGAACTGTTCAAGTGCTATCCTTATTTTAGATGAGGAGCGGGGAACTGGTGGCCCTTCAGACTACAGCTCCTCTCATCCCTGACCCGTAGCCACATTGGTTGAGGCTGATGGGAATTGGTGTCAAACTGTTGGAGATTCATTCCCTGTGTCTGCAGTCATGGGATTGTTGTCTATCACATGACGGTGTATGTTTTCATTCCACAGAGTGGGAAGTGACGGAGACAGGATGTTTGTGTTACTGTGTTCCGTGAAGTGGGACTATTGTCCTTTGTTCTTTCTCTTTGCTGTCTGATGCTAGAGAGGGAGCCATGTTGTAGTGCTCCGTGTGTGTTTATATGTAAATAAAGTAGATTAGCCAAAACGCTGAGTTGCTGAGGTCTGTTACGCATGCTGCGAAGACTCTGCGAATCCCTAAGTGTGCTGATGCTTTTTGGCATTAGTCGCTGTGATGTTCAGGCAGAAGAAAGCTTTTGAAGCCCCTGAACGAACGACCAGGAGGGAGAGAGCATGCCAGTTGGGCATGTGTCTCTGCCAGGGTCCTACACGAGAGTAGGATGCTCCTGCTAACACAAACAACATATAGTCAGAGACATGGTCGGCAGAGAGGAATCTGCAGAGGGGGAGGAAGAATCAGCGGAAAACAGGAACTTGATTCTCTCACACAACGAAAGTGAGATAAGCCCCCCTCCAGAGGAGGAGGAATTGACTGCACCTGAATCTCCAAGAAGTAGGAGGCGGAACAAGCGATTAGAACAAAGAAAGACCAGCAGGAAGTGGGGGCGGGCCTGGTGTATATCTGGCCTTGGGAAGGGCTGGAAGCCAGTCGAGCCAACAGACGACAACAGTGAAGAATGAGTTGTGGGAAGCTCGGATTGCTGAAAGCCTGTTCTTGCTAATAAACCTCAACTAGTAAAACTGCCTGCGTTTTGTGTCTTGTGTGAGAGAAGCGCTAACCTGACAGATATGGAGGGCCAGAAGTTCTTCACTCCACCTTAGATCAGACATTGATCTCTTTGCATGAAGATGTCATGCCCAAAAGGAGAATGCTGTACCACTTCCTGCCATGCATCGACTGTTTCTACTTCCAATCTTGATGCCACGTTTATTAAGAAAAGCAATAGATTTTTCACTGCTTACCTGAACGTATCCCTTGGAGAAGCTGCTTTGCTATTGTGGACATAGCAGACGGCCTGGCCTGCCACATCCATTTGGCTGAAACTTGTAATGGCAACTCCAGGATAGGTGACATACTCAAGCTGTCCGTACTGAGGTGGGGAGGTTATCACATAGAGGATCTCCTCTGGCTTCTCGGTGCCATCGACTGCAAGGAGGACGTCAGTCATCAGGTAGCCTCTGTCGCCCTTCATCACAGTGAGTGGCCTTGTGAAAACTGCAATGTTTCCTATAGGACACATGGAGCATAAATATTAACGATATCTTTTGGTTTGGATTCTTACTAGGCTTCTGCTGGTGGGAGTGCTCCTTGAATGGAATTCCATTCACAAGATGTTTCCACCAGCAGAAAAGGAGGAATGTGACTTTTATTGATTAATCCTCTCCATTGAAATGTATTCTGGAGAGATGCCCCCCCCCCCGAATTCCAATGGAAATAGAAACAGGAGCATAAATGGCGAGTGTTCATTTATTTGCCCCATGACCAGAATGGAAATTAATCCACTGAACATGAAAGGTATTTGCTGCTATCAATATATAATTGATAACTCCCCACCCCAAAATGCAGTGTGTTTCCTGTGCATTGAAATGAATGGTGTAAACGAATAATTAATTATGTAAAATTCTGCTACTGTAGACAATGAAATGAATAATGTAGTTTTTGTTAGAAGCTGAATTGCAGCAGAACAGAAACAGCACTGTTTGTAAAGAATATGGGTTGGAATGGAAATTGATGCCTTCTTACAACCTTGTTTGTAATAAGCGTAAAGCTTGTATAAACTCATTGTGATGAGCTCTACAGGATTAGATCACTGTGAATGTGTGAAGCTACCAAAGGCCTTCTTGGAGCTAAATTCATACATACCCAGTGCCATTTTTCTGGAAAAAGAGGTGCTGGAATTCAGCATGAATGCCTCTCTTGTTCTCTTATAATGGCAATGGCGCTTATCTGAGATCTGCTGGAATTGAGTTCTGGCTGAAAAAAAGCCCTGTACATACCCATATTCAAGATCAAGTATATGAACTGCTCCTTAGGAAAAAAAAATACTAGGAGTAATCTTGCCTTACATGAAAAGATTAGATATAGATTTACCTTTTTCCAAGTCCTTGATGGTAATAGGGAAAACCACCTCTGGGGATCTATTGTCTCCATCCCACAGATGAAACACAAAACTGTCCTGCTCCTTTGAGCCAATGGTTCCGGTGTGTATGTATCTCACAGAGTTCATGTCTATGTCATTCTGGGTGCAATTCATCCCATTATGGAGCGTCACCCAATCATGGCCTGCCTAAACAAACAAACAAAACCCAACCTGTCACTAAACAAAAGAAATACCATTTTAGTGATCAACTGTGTGTAATGCTAGTGATGAGACCTTATAAGCCAGGGGTCAGGGTTCAACAGCACCTTGGCCTAATTGCTGGCGAATGACAAGGAAGAAAAACAAAGGGGAAGGGGTAGTTGTCCTGTCCACCTTTGACTATGGCCCTGCTCACTTTTGGCTCTAACCCTGCCTAGCATTGATTCCAGCCCCACCCAGTGCCAAATAAATTGCCCTTGAGGGGAAGCAGGATAAAAGACTTTCTGCCCCTGTTTATAAAGCACAGCCCAGGAGTAGCCAACTTGGTTGGCTAGACTATAACTCCCATCAGCCAGCACGGCTAGTGTTCAAGGATGATGGAAGATGTAGTCCACAATATGTAGAGCACCCCTTACTGTCTATCCCTACTGTTGTCCTTAGCCACTATAGAAAGGTTAAAAAAAAAGGTGAAGGACCCCTGGACAGTTAAGTCCAGTCAAAGGCAACTATGGGGTTGCGGCGCTCATCTTGCTTTCAGGCCGAGGGAGCCAGCGTTTGTCCACAGAAAGCTTTCCAGTCATGTGGCCAGCATGGCTAAACCGCTTCTGGCACAACAGGACAACGTGATGGAAACCAGAGCACATGGAAACGCCGTTTACCTTCCCGCCACAGTGGTACCTATTTATCTACTTGCACTGGCGTGCTTTTGAACTGCTAGGTTGGCAGGAGCTGGGACAGAGCAATGGGAGCTCACCCCGCCGCAGGGATTTGAACTGCCGACCTTCTGATCAGCCAGCCCAAGATGCTCAGTGGTTTAGACCACAGCACACCCGCCACATTGTCATTGTAGCCTATGGCAATTATATAGTTCTGAAAATATAAGCAGGGGTACATATTTGGCACACACAGAATTAAAAAGAACAAGAGCCCCGGTGCGAGTTCTTCACACTTCCTATGATCAACTTCCTCTGAAACAACTCTGCTGGCAGAAGTTCCTCTGATGTGAACAGAACATCCACTACTGGATTGTTCCAAGGATCAGAGTGGAAATTATCATAGGCACTGCAGTGTGTTTCAAGCCATGAGAGACTGTTAAGAAACAGGAGGATTACACTGATTCCTGTTCTAACCCAAGAAGTCTGGGCTCTTCCTCTCCCCTCTCCCCCAAGCAATACTTTGTTTGGTTTTTGTAGAAATACAAAAACTGACCTTGAGCTGAAGATGTCCATTTCCTGGGACACTCTCAAATAAATAATAAATTTGTTCCCTTGGGGTGTCTTTATCTTCAGCTGACAGAACAGCACTAGAAATAATTTGGGCTTCGCCCATAGTCACCTCTATCTTACCCTTCCTGCAACAAACAAACAAAGGATCCATCATGTTATTTGTTGAAAAGGAGGATAATTACAGAAATAATGAGAGGAAGAATCACTCGGAGAACACACACACCCCACACTGATTTCAAGCAAGCAAGGCGTCATTCTGTTAATACAGATGAAGAATGAGTACAGTACTGAGATCCTAAATTATGGCCCAGTTCATACAATGGCATGAGGAGTTAGGGATTGAGGAGAAATCCAATTGCATTTGAAGGTGAACCTACATAGTTTGCCCTTTCCAAAGCAATACACAAACTGAAACACATCCACCTTTCTAAATTTGCATTTTCCAAGTCAGGTGATGTGTAAAAATATATATATGCATATAGGCTACAGCAGTAAAGTATGCTTGAAATGCATATAATGAGGTTGCTTTGCAAAAACTTATATATTAGGGGAAAATTCCTATACTGGGAGATGTTTGCACTAAAATGGAAAATGGAAAAAAAAAACACAAATTTGTCTGGAAATGTGGAGAACTCAACTTAAGAAAGGAAAAATGAGAAACCGATAGAAACTGAAATTGTCAGAGTAACCCAGACAAAAAACTACAGCAGGGAAAGGGTCTGGAATGGCCACCAGAGGGTGCAAATTGTAAACTCATTGCCTTTGATTTGTATACAATATATGTATATGTGTGCGTTATTGTGTACATATAAGCTGTGTATCTCTGTTCGTAGGTACCTCTGATTAAGATTTGGCTACATTGCTCTCTCTCTCTGATCACAACCGAATGTCCTTCACCAAGGATTGTTTTTGTGGAACACTGTTGGCATTAGTCTGTGGTTATTTACAAGAGATGAGCTCTATTAATCACTAATTTGCTGTTGTGATCACTGCTGAATCACTTTGTCAGAACACATGCACCAAATTGGAACATGAACATGTGGCTTACTTGCTCAGCATTGGTTTCTCGTCATTAACTGGAATGACCTCTACCGAAATGGTTTTTGACACTTTATGTTTCCCATCTGATAGCTGGATTGAAAAACCATCCACTAGGCTGTCGGAGTTATCATGCATATACATCAGCCTCATTCCTGGAAGGTGGGATGAAGGGGATGATAACAAGAGAGAGGGAGAGGGGAGAAGGAGAGGGGGGAGAAAAATTAATCAGTTTTCCCCCAAATCTCTTTCACATCATTTCCCACTGTTTCCATCCTGCTCCCCGCCCCCCACAAGTCTGCTGGTCACAGCCAGCTTGCTTCAACTAGCATGGGACAAGCCTTGAACACAGCAGCTGTTCATTAATCCATCAGCACACCATTGACTCAAAAACACATATCACGGCCTGCTTGACTAATAATGCTCCTTTGAAAACAATCTGCTTTTTTAAAAAGAGAGAGAGAGAGAGAGAAGAATGTGTCTGTTTTGTCATTCATCCATCCCTGTGAAATTTTTTAAAAAATTTCACCTTCCCTTTTGAGCGCATATAGAAACCATATTTCAACCACTCTAGTGCAGTTTGATAAAAATGTTGGGAGGTGCCCCACTGTGGCTCTTCCCAGTTAGCCAATGCAGTATGGGAAGAAACCAAAGGGGTTCCCACACACCAAAAGGACTGTAGTCTAAACCACTGAGCCTCTTGGGCTTGCTGATCAGAACTCTTCTGAAGAACAAACAGGCTGGGAGAGCATTTACCGTTTTTCAAAAGCTCCATGGAGAACCCATGCACAGGAAGTTCGTGGCGCTGGCGAATGTCGGTCACATGTTTATAGCGGATGATGTCGTTGCCATGATTCCCATTAACAAGGAGGCCGTGCTGGGGTTGCCGGAGGACAGTAAACACCAGGGGATCTTGAGGTACGTCCAGATCAACAGCACTGATTACAGATGGATCCAGTTGCTTCATCTGGCCCTCCTGCACCTGAGTGGTCAAAGGAAGGCAAGTCAGGATTCTTTTGCAGAATGAGGGAATAATAAGACATGGAATTTGTAAGCCTGATGATCATAGCTGTCAACTTTTCCCTTTTCTTGCGAGGAATCCTATTCGGAATAAGGGAATTTCCCTTAAAAAAAGGGAAAAGTTGACAGCTTTGCTGCTGATGCTAACCCAGTCCATTCCAATAAGCCATCACTAAATTTTGCTGGTGCTCAAAAGTCCACCTGATCTTATGAAAAGGTGTATCTCAAAGCATGCAAAATGTGCCAGGCTCAATCCCTATCTTCTCCATGTAAGGCTGGGAGAGACCTCTGTCTGAAACCATGGAGAGTGGCTATCATTCATTTCAGACAATAGTGAGCTAGTCTGCCTGGGCATATGTTCCTAACTCTACTGCCCAGCTCCAGCCACTATTCCTCTAAAAATGCTGTGCAAACAAATGGAAATAAATGGTGGAACTGTAAGGTAGTAAAAGGATTTTGGAAAACGATATATAATGAGTTGAAAAGAATGCTTGAAATAACCTTTCTTTAAAAGCCTGAAGCCTTCCTTTTAGGAATTCTAGGTGCTGAAATCCCAAAGGAGCAGAAAACACTATTTATGTATGCGACCACGGCTATGTGGATGTTATTGGCCCAGGGATAGAAAGAAGATAAAGTTTCTACCAGAGCAGAATGGCAGATGAAGTTAATGGACTATGCTGAAATGGCTAAAAAGACCAGAAGAGTCAGAAATCAGGAAGACCAATATTTTAATAAGGAATGGGGAAAATGTATAACTTATTTTTAAGACCATTGTAAACAGTTAAAATCATTCATAGGATTGAAATATCACTTGTAGTTTAAGGGTGAATTTTCGACATAATGGAAGAGGTAAAGGGTTTGGATTATCATAAAAGATGCGGGAGGACTTGATTAATAATAGGAACCACAAAGGGGAGGATGAAAGTTCAAGAGATTCCATCAAAACTTGTTTTTATTATTTATGTTTGTTATATTTCTGTAAAATTTTAAGTTGAAAAACCAAATAAATAATTTTTTTAAACAAATGCAAATAAAAAACATGTGAAAGAAATCAAGGGGGGGGGAGAATAAACAACCCTGCCTTCGCAAAGAAAGAGAAGGAATTAGAAAGAGAAAAGCAAGCAAAGGAAAGGAATCAAGAGAGGAAACAGAACAAATAATGCCATGAGAACTTACCGGTATACAAGTATGTGCAGATGCAAGCGGTTAAGACTAGGGGTAGATCTACACTCATGATGTATAATATAAAGGAAGGTTTAAAGAATGATTATCATAATTTACATGGACCCATTATGTTCTGCCTTTAGCGTTCATAATGCATTATTAAAATGTGACACCAGAGGGCGCTGCACAGTAACCAGCAGTGTTTTGAATGAAGAAAGCCAAGGTGGAATCTACACATATATAAAAAAACGCTGTGAAAAATGCTATTTAAAAAACGTTTTGAAAAATACATTGAATTTGCCATTGCTTACTGTTGCCATCTAGTGTCACATTTGTATATTGCACTTTGCAACACATTTAAAATGTTTTATTTGCAGCTGTACAGCTGAGTCCCAACAAGAAAAGTGCTTTAATTTACAAATATGACCTGTGACATTTTAGAACGATATAAAAAATATCATTCTAAACAGGTCAGTGTAGATCTTGTCCAGGGGTCCCCAAACTAAGGCCCGCAGGCTGGATATGGCCTGCGTGAGCGAATTATCCAAAGAGCTATATTCTGTTTGACAAAGGAACAACCAGAGGGACACACTACAGTATATTTCAATCCTTACTGTAATATTCCTTGCTTCAAATTCTGGCACTTCATCATTTGTCGGGTTGATCAATACATAAAATGGTGCCTCCATCGAACGATGCTTCCCGTCAGTGGCGTAAACCATAAACTGGTCTGTGGTTGGTTCTATTCTCCTGTGCCTGCTCTGGACATAGTTTATATGCAGACCCTTTATGTTTTTCAGCTGAAATGAGGCTAGACGAAAGAAATGCAAGTTAATACTGGATATGCAACTTCTCCTGTCCTCTTTGAAATAGCCTTGCCATTCCCTGACATGTACACTCGTTTGGGCTCCAGGTGTTGGTAGAAAAGAGGAGTGATGTGCTCTAAAATGCTTCTGTGGATGATATTTACACAAAATATGTTCTCAGACCTAGGTATTTATTGGGGTGGAGCAGACCCCTCAAAACTTTGGGACAGTTTTAACATCCAGTAGCTAGACCCCTAGTTGGGGTCCCCCAAAATCTGGGGACCCCAACTAGAAGGGGTCCCCAGATTTTGTTTTTGTTGTACCCACTATTCAGCAGTAGTCCCAAACTTGCCAACAAAGGCTAACAAAGCAGTTTAAATAATAATAATAATAATAATAATAATAATAATAATAATAATAACAACAACAACAACAACAACAACAACAACAATAAATTTATACACCCCCTATCTGGCTGGGTTTCCCCAGCCACTCTGTGCAGCTTCCAACAGAATATCAAAATACAATAGTCTATTAAACAAGAAAACAATAACAATAAATTAAAACTGCACAATAGGAAAGCAAAGGCAACTTATAATGAAAAAAAAGCATTTTGAAAAGGCAAGTTGAAACTTGCTTCAGCATCGAGGATGGGGTGGAATCCCCCGACATACTTTAAGGCAGCGGATGGATTAAGAGGCCCAGGAGATGCTGTGCGGCCACGGAAAGAAATGTTGGTGGCTGCCTCGCTGAGACTCATTCAAATTCAAAAACTCCCCAGCAAGAGTTTTTTCACTGTTCCTGGCAAGGTTGGTTCCAAGTTTAATAGATGATGCTCAATACAGAGCCTTCTGATGCTCCCCCATTGCACTATAAAGGGCCAGATTTAGGTTTGATGGGGCCCTAAGCTACTGAAGGTAATGGGGCCCTTTATATGTCCTTTGTCAACAACAAATTGTCGCTGTTTTTTGTGTTGAATATATGCTATATGGTAATTTATGGACCTAATAGGTATCTAAAGCCATTTGCACATGTTGCCATGCAACCAGTGATATTTTAGGGAGCAGGCTAGCAGGCGGGGCCCATTACTTACATCATAGGAGCCTACACAACACAAAACACTGTTGCTGTATGTAGGTTTTATTTTATTTGTTTTTTATCTTATATTTTGGAAATGTACATCCAGGCGTTTTTTTCCTTTAATTTTTTTTGGTCCCCCCCCCCACCAAAAGAGTGGGGTCCTAAGCTGTAGCTTGTTTAGCTTATATGTAAATCCGGCACTTGCACCATGCAGCCCAGCCACCCCCCCAAAAAAAAATATATTTCTGGCAAGTACAGAAATGAGGGACAGACATACCAATGAAGGCAGACAATGGCAAAGGAGGGTTAACTTGTAACACTCTGTAATTACCCACACTGTCCTGGAGAGACTTAGCATCACCCCCTTCATCACAATGGCATCCACCTGGCATTCATTGGAAAACCAGAGGAGGTGGGGGCTTACGGCGGCAGCATTGCAGTGGTGGAGTGGCTCAGCTGGTAGAGCACGAGACTCGTAATCTTAGAGTTGTGGGTTCGAGCCCCACTTTGGGCAAAAAAATCCTGCATTGCAGGTGGGTGGACTAGATCAGTGTTTCCCAAACTCGAGTCTCTGTTTTTTGGGACTACAATTCCCATCATCCCTAAGTAGCAGGACCAGTGGTCAGGGATGATGGGAGATGTAGTCCAAATGCAGCTGGAGACCCAAGTTTTGTGGTCCCTTCCAACTCCACAATTCTTTTGATTCTTCACTGGTGCTGGCCCCTGCATACATTTGACCACAGGAAGGCACAGTGGACTGCAGAGGTGTTGGCAGTGTGCCTAGATTTAAAAACAAGTTGCCCTTCCCTGTA
Source organism: Lacerta viridis (assembly GCA_900245905.1). Classification (NCBI taxonomy): domain Eukaryota; kingdom Metazoa; phylum Chordata; class Lepidosauria; order Squamata; family Lacertidae; genus Lacerta; species Lacerta viridis. Next base: position 567,946 of record OFHU01003673.1, read on the forward strand.
GCACACGTGTTGTTGTTCAGTCATTCAGTCGTGTCCGACTCTTCGTGACCCCATGGACCAGAGCACGCCAGGCACGCCTATCTTTCACTGCCTCCCGCAGTTTGGCCAAACTCATGCTAGTCGCTTCGAGAACACTGTCCAACCATCTCATCCTCTGTCGTCCCCTTCTCCTTGTGCCCTCCATCTTTCCCAACATCAGGGTCTTTTCCAGGGAGTCTTCTCTTCTCATGAGGTGGCCAAAGTACTGGAGCCTCAACTTCAGGATCTGTCCTTCAGTGAGCACTCAGGGCTGATTTCTTTGAGAATGGATAGGTTTGATCTTCTTGCAGTCCATGGGACTCTCAAGAGTCTCCTCCAGCACCATAATTCAAAAGCATCAATTCTTCGGCGATCAGCCTTCTTTATGGTCCAGCTCTCACTTCCGTACATTACTACTGGGAAAACCATAGCTTTAACTATACGGACCTTTGTCGGCAAGGTGATGTCTTTGCTTTTTAAGATGCTGTCTAGGTTTGTCATTGCTTTTCTCCCAAGAAGCAGGCGTCTTCTAATTTCGTGACTGCTGTCACCATCTGCAGTGATCATGGAACCCAAGAAAGTGAAATCTCTCACTGCCTCCATTTCTTCCCCTTCTATTTGCCAGGAGGTGATGGGACCAGTGGCCATGATCTTAGTTTTTTTGATGTTGAGCTTCAGACCATATTTTGCGCTCTCCTCTTTCACCCTCATTAAAAGGTTCTTTAATTCCTCCTCACTTACCTATGTTCACTTACCTATGCTTATTCCCACATTGCTTTTCTCAAAGCCAGGGGAAGGCAATATATTCTCGATGTACCCAAACTGGGGAGGAGAAGCTAAAACAAGCTGCAAGTCATCTGCTTTCGTGTCGGGATCAGTGGCAGACAAGTGTTTAATTGTAATGGCAGCCGAGGTGCCCTCGTCCACAACAAACACGGCACCTGCAAACAAATGATACAGTGATAAGTGCTGTGTGACTTAAGGAGCCGGAATTGCAAAGCTAAAGAAATGCCTCAAATAACTGGTGGCCTTTCTACTGGGTATTGTAAACCATGAAATCCCAAAAGAGGATAGGACAGCCTTTATGTATGCCACAACAGCTGCAAGGACATTACTAGCTAAAAACTGGAAGACCGAAGAGATACCTATGGTTGAAGAATGGCAAATGAAGATGATTGACTATATGGAACTCGCAGAACTGACCGGGAAACTCCGAGACCAGAGGGATGACGCGGTACAGAAAGATTGGAAGAAGTTTAAAGAATATTTGAAAACTTATGCTAAGACTAGTATTTAAGAATTGAATTAGGGGGCTAGATAGGCTACAGATAAGGAAAATAGATGAGACAAAGAAAGATAGAAGTATGATAACGAAAGTAGATTTAGAATAAGATTAGATATAAATGATGATTATGTGATGTTAAGAATTTACTAATGATGATATACAGTGTACGCAGAAGGAGGGGACGTGAGGAAGTCAATTAACAATGTTAAGGAATAGGATGATTATAGCTATTTTAGGTATGTTTATTTTTGTATTTTTTATATTGTTTCTTGGTATTATTTTTGTTATTGTGTGTAGTGTTCGTTTGTACTGTTTGTGTTTTATTGTTTGAAAATTTAATAAAAAATTTCTAAAAAAAACAAATAACTGGTGGCGAAAGCCATCGTTCTACTGCTTGATAGCATTGTTTTCCAGTCGTGCTCTACCAATGACTCTTCATCCTCACCAATTGAATGAGGAGGGAGAAAGAAGGGGAAAAAAACAAACAAACCTGCTTGCAAAACAATTCTGCTGATAAGCTATTCAGTATGGTTTATGCAGTGCTCAAGATTGGTTGTTACCTCTGTTTGTCACAGCATTAATTGCCTGAGAGCTGTTATGAATTGCTCATAATGAACCATTTTTCATGCATCGGTGCTTAATTTCCCTGCTGGGACAATCCTTCATTTCCAGAACATTGCTTAGGTGATAGACCGCAAATCACAAAGTTACTCATACATACCTCATTGAAAAGTAGTGGACATACACACATTGCAGGCAAAATAGCTGCCTTTCGTAGAACGCCACTCAGTTATAATAAATAAACAACTATTGAAATTGTCACAGAGAATTCGTGCAGTGTCCGGTCTAGGCATGTAGGACTCATTTAGGTTATGTGATTTTATTTTATTTTCATGGAAATCCCTTATTTCAACATTTTTTTTCAGCTAAGCATGCATGGAACAACTGTCTTAAAAGAAAGAAATCTTTCCGGAGATGGAAAGAAGATTCTGTACCAACCAAGGAGGAGTGGCAGATTAAATTAATGGACTATGCCAAAATGGCAAAACTTACTGGAGCAATAAGAAACCAAGATATGAAAAAAAAACTTTTTTGAACAATGGGGGAAATTTGTGGAATATTTGAAAAGTTATTGTATACATTTATGTTCATTGGCAGGATTGATTTAAAACCAAGCAGTTAAAATTAATGTTAAAGGAAAACTAGGGAATAATTAATAATTAGTATAATGAGGGAAATGCAGCGCTAAGAATTAAAAAATGTAAGAAACTGCAAAAGGGGGGAAGTAAATATACATGTGTCTATTGGGGAAATATTGGATTTGTATGTTTGTAAAAAAAAAGTTTAAAAAACTGAAAAACAAAAATTTTATATATAAAAAAACCTTAAGTGCTTTGTAAATAAATTAGCATAGAAAGTCCAGCATTGTCCTAACATGTCCTGAACTATAATATTAAATTCTCAACATGCCAGCTGGGCATACAAAAACAAATAAATTAATTAAAGATGTTTTTACCAGTAACAATGGATGGTGGTTGATTGTCTATAGGAAATATTGTGATGTTGATATCATATACTGGAAAAGATTTATGAAGCGGAACAGGAGGAAAGGGAGATTTGTCATAACAACACTCATTTGTCGGGCCAATTTCATCATCCGAGACAACAAAGGTAAGGATATCAAATAAAGGGGTCAAGCCAATCTCTCCACCTGGGGAAAAAGAAAGAAAGAAACAACAAGAGATAAAACAGGATATTTCTTTTTGCAATGCAAGACAAAAGTATTTATAGGAAACATTTGTTTAAAATGCCAAGGTGCAAAATATTTTCAGCTACAGTCATGAAGAAGAAACGAGAAGATTGGGAGGAATTTCTAAAATTACTCAATTATGGTAACTTATTCCTTCCAACGATGATGACTAAACTGTGGTGCTCCAGATTTTGTTGGACTCCAACTCCCGTCCACCATGATCAACATGGCCAACAGTCAGGAAGATGAAAGTTGTAGTCCAGAAACAACTGGAAAGCCACAAGTTCCCCATCCTTGTCTTGTAAGGAACAATAACAAAGACATCCACCTGGTTGTATAGACATCTTTTCTGCATCATACAAATAATAATAATAATAATAATAATAATAATAATAATAATAATTTATTATTTATACCCCGCCCATCTGGCTGGGTTTCCCCAGCCACTCTGGGCGGCTTCCAACAGAACATTAAAATGCAATAATCTATTAAACATTAAAAGCCTCCCTAAACAGGGCTGCCTTCAGATGTCTTCTAAAGGTCTGGTAGTTGTTTTTTCTTTGACATCTGGTGGGAGGGCATTCCACAGGGCGGGTGCCACTACCGAGAAGGCCCTCTGCCTGGTTCCCTGTAACTTGGCTTCTCGCAGCGAGGGAACCGCCAGAAGGCCCTCGGTGCTGGACCTCAGTGTCTGGGCAGAATGATGGGGGTGGAGACGCTCCTTCAGGTATACTGGACCGAGGCCGTTTAGGGCTTTAAAGGTCAGCACCAACACTTTGAATTGTGCTCGGAAACGTACTGGGAGCCAATGTAGGTCTTTCAAGACCGGTGTTATGTGGTCTCGGCAGCCGCTCCCAGTCACCAGTCTAGCTGCCACATTCTGGATTAGTTGTAGTTTCCGGGTCACCTTCAAAGGTAGCCCCACGTAGAGCGCATTGCAGTAATCCAAGCGAGAGATAACTAGCGCATGCACCACTCTGGTGAGACAGACTACCCCCAGGAAAAAATGTTAATCCAATGACCTAGAAATCAATGCATATGTCTAACACTTAAGAGATAAGCCATATATAGGAATTATTAATGTTAAAGCAATTCTATGTTCATATTTCTGTATTTTCCCCAATAACCATTTTGAAAACAATTGGCAAGGATTACAAAGTCCCATTGCTTAAAACAGTAGGTATATTCCAATCTCTTTTACAGAAATAAATGAAACTGATAAGCGCTTACAATTGGCTTGGCTACAACCAGTATGTTTTTATTTTCAAGATATGAACCAAAAGATTTTAATTTCCAAGGAACATCCATTATTTTTCAATAAGGGTTGGATCCAGAGATCAACATGCAGAAGTGGGCAGGTGGAAGCTGATTTCTCTATCTCCCTGCAAACTGCCCCCAGCAGCTCCCTGAAAAGTCTCTGCAAAATTACATACCATAATAACAAACAAAAACAATACCACCACCCCCATACACACAATGGAGCCACCTTTATCCTCAAGATAGGGTTGCAACCACTTATAATGGAATTTCTTGCAACAGGAATAAAGACTTGGCCTGGATAGATAAAGGTTGCGATATGTCCAGAATTTTCCAGATACAGCCGGTATTCGGCCCTTGTAAACAGCATATGGGTGGAAATTGGTAAAAAATGTCTGGGAAAATCTGGACGTTCGGCATCCCATGTCAGAAGTGTAGATTTTGGCGAATTTCATTAAAAAATAGCTCAAAAACTCTTTTTGAGATTTTGCTAAGAAAGCTCAACAACGTTGGCGAAATATGGCAACCCTGCGATATATGATCAGAGCATTGCTCACACTTACTTGTATGTTCATATTCCACTGCTCCAGAGACAACATCGACTTGTGGAAAGCGATCCACCACAATCCCGTCTTTCTTCACAACCCCGTATTTAGGATTTCGAGCGAGCATGAACATCAGCTGCATGTCTTCACTGTCTTCATCAGTAGCATAAAGGTTCTCTGAGGTGATGGGCACTGCCTGACCCTCTGGGCATTGGATGGACGGAATGAGGTCAGCATTCATGACAGGAGGTTCATCATTTACTGGATTAACCTGGAAATATATATATATATATATGCTTGAGAGCAAAACTGTGCTGGCCATTCATTTTTGTGTGTAAGTGTGTTTGCAAAAACGGGAAGCTATGACAGGATGAAGGGATTGTTTTATTTACAGCAGGGGTGGCCAACTTCCAAGAGACAGCGATCTACTCACAGAGTTAAAAACTGGCAGTGATCTACCCCCTTTTGGGGGGTTCAGGTCAAAGTTGATGAGCTTTCTTGCTTTTTTAGGAAGGAGGAAGGCCCATTTTTGGGGGGTTCAGGATGAAGTTGTTGAGCTTTTTTTAGGGAAGAGAAAACCACATTTTTTTAGGGATCCAGGGCAAACTTGTTAAGATTCTTGGGGGGGGGCAATGATCTACCACAGACATCCAGTGATCTACCAGTGGATCACGATCTACCTGTTGGACGTGCCTGATTTACAGCAAAGAGTAAGTTCTGGTAGATTTGGGTTTGGTTAAAATCAGAACACCAGCTACTGATGCTACTGTTGAAAATAGGGACACCTATTCCGTTGTTGTTGTTGTTGTTAATGCCTAGCCCACCTGGCTGAGTTTCTTCAGCTACTCTGAGTGGCTCGCCACACATATAAATACCGGTACATTGTAAAACATCAAACATTAAAAACTTTCCAATGCTAAGGAATGGAAATTTGGGGGAAAAGGATAGATTATCAAAAAGGAGATAAAGAACACATTACAGTTATAGGCAACTGTAGAATTTTGAGCAAGGAAATGGTGGGCCAGGAAAGGGTTAAGCACCCCTCCTTCTACTACTTGCCTTGAAAAGGAATCACTTCCCAAGGTTATTTTTTATGGCATCCATATTCCATTGTATGCATTTGGATATAACCCCATAAATGTACACTTAAAAAAATATAAATCCAATTTTAATCCCATAGCACGTTGTCTTGAGTCATTTTTCCGCTCGGGGGTGACCTGGGGTTGGGGGGACTCCACCTGTCCACACAAATAAGAGAGATGCTGGTACTGCGTACCCTTGAGTAGCCCCGAAAAAAGCACTGAATGGACCTAAGTTAATCATGCCCATTCATCTCCATGTGGCTACTCAGAGTATGAGCAACATTGACTACAACATCCCAATGTAACCAACCTGATTTTTGACTTTTAATAAACCAGGGAGTTTTAGCAAACAATGGCAGGGCTGAATATATACAAAACACAGCACAGTGTTTATTTGCAAGTGGTTTCAAGTCCTTTAAGTATTCATACGTAGAAATAAAGCATCTCTTTTACGCTGATGCATTGCATTTTTCAACATTTAATTCTGAGTGGATTCATCCCTGACAGTACAGAAAAAACTGAAAGATGCAGGTGTCTATTACAATACCCATCAAAGATGTATAGCGTAAGTCTCAAAAATGAAGAAGGATCCCTATCTCATCCAAGACCTCCCAGTGTCTAAAATAACCACAAAGCCCCCTGAAAATTGTCATCTTCCAGAGAACTAATATTCTGATGAGTTTCACACTGACCTGAACTTGCAGAATGAACTCAAAGGAATTGATACCATCTGTAGCTGCAAGCAGGATACGATCCAGCAGAACCTCAGAACCGTCGTGAAGATACCTGCGGGGATAACATTCTGAACTCATTTCAAATGTTTGCATTGTTACCCCTGCTGCCATCAGCACCACACACCTACTACAATGTGCAATATATAAGAATTCACAGTCCTTGCCCAGAGATCTAACAATCAACGTTAGTAGTTAAAGATAGAGGTGAAAGGGAAAGAAAGGGGGTGGGGCGTCAAATCTTAGGAAGGAACATAGGAAAATGCCTTATACTGAGACAGAACATTGGTTCACCTAGTTCAGCACTGTATACATTGGGTGGCAGCAGGGTTTCGGACACACCTAGTCCCAGCTGGAGAAGCCAAAGATGGAAACTGAGACCTTCTGCATGCACACCACTGAACTATGTCATCCCTCGAATTCAGTTGGACTTCCAAGCGCGTGAAGCCACTGCCTATAGGAGAAGCTGGGATACCAAGCAGTTGTTTTGTCTGCCAATGCCTTGCAAGGCCAGAACCAGAGGCAAGCTTGCCTTTTGCCCAGTTGCCGAAAAGCATCGCTGCTCCTTTCGGTAAGGAGTCTTTTGATTCGCAATAAAACCTAGTGCCGATTAACTGGAATAGATGGGATTAGCATTTGTATGCTTGAGAATCCAATTTCTTACTACTTTATCGTTCTGCAAAATGAATTAGGGTATTTATTTATTTCAATTTCTATACCGCTTTATATTTTTTAATAAAAATCTCAAAGCTGTGTACAGCATATTAAATCAATATATGAATAAAACATTAGCCGGGTGATGTTCCTCCAGCCTCATAAGGAGCCTCTTCAGTAGGTCTGGTGAGTCTGGGCCTCGCCCTCTAGGCCAGGTGGAAAGCGCCTTGCAGGGAACGGCCTTTACACTCACAGCCAGGCGATGTATTTATTTGCATATTTATAACCTGCCCTTTCATTTTTTAAAAAATAATAAAATAAAAATCAAGGCAATATACAACGTATAAAAATGAAATCAGTAAAAAGCATCCACAAAACCATAAATAATATTATTTCCAGTACTCTCTTCAGGGTATTGGCCAGGGGGGTCTTTCCCTGTCATACCTGAAGAAGCCAGAGGTTGAAGTTATGGTCCACCTTTCTCCTCCTCCTTCACTGGGGTAGTTAGTAGTAGTACTGCTACTACCACCACAGGGATTAATTTAATGCTACACTGGGCATGCTCGACTTACTTACTTACAAGGCTTACTTACTGCCCATTGTGTAACAACAGCAGCAGCTATAAAGCTTCCCTCCCTCATTAAATTAGGTGGCTAAAGAAAGAATCCAGGAATGGGTATGAAATAATTTTTGTGTTTCATTTCGGTACTGCTCACAGATTTAACAGCTGAGCCCTGTCAGAGAATGCCACCCCACTAAGCCAGTATTTATTTTTTTGCGAGTGGTGGCAGACCTCAGGTTTTTAATAATGAAGTACTTTGGCCACCTCATGAGAAGAGAAGGCTCCCTAGAAAAGACCCTGATGTTGGGAAAGATGGAGGGCACAAGGAGAAGGGGACGACAGAGGACGAGATGGTTGGACAGTGTTCTCGAAGCGACTGGCATGAGTTTGGCCAAACTGTGGGAGGCAGTGGAGGATAGGGGTGCCTGGCGTGCTCTGGTCCATGGGGTCACGAAGAGTCGGACACGACTAAACAACTAAACAACAACAACAACAACAACAACAACTTCTTGATGCAGCACATAGCTAAACACACTCTCACCGGAGGCAGTGATGCCCACCAACTTGGATCACTTTGAAAAAAGGATTAGACAAATTCATGAAGGGAGAGGCTACTGGCTACAAGGTCCGGGCTCCACCTGCACTGTCAGAAGCAACATGCTTCTGAACACCAGTTGCTGGGAATCAGATGTTGGGCTAGATCCAACAGGCTGTTTTATGTAAAAAACAAACCAAAACAAAATAGGTCCCGCAAGCCTGAAGTCCACCCAACCCTGCTTTGCAGTGGAGCGGAAAAAAGCCTTGTCTCAAAAAACAAACAAACAAACAACCAAACCAAGCATATCAGAGATGATGTTCTGTACCAGCCTTCATTGGCATTCTAGCTTTGTATCTGCAGGGAAGGGTGTGTGTGTGTGTCATAGCTGTCAACTCCCCCCCCTTTTTAAGGGAAATTCCCTTATTCCGAATAGGATTCCTCACAAGAAAAGGGAAAAGTTGACCGCTATGGTGTGTGTGTGTGTGTGAGAGAGAGAGAGAGAGAGAGAGAGAGAGAGAGAGAGAGAGAGAGAAAGAGAGATTCCAACCTTTGATCCTCAATCTACAGGTGAATTGCTGGACTCCATCAAAACATACACCACAGTCATTTGCAGGTGGGTAGCCGTGTTGGTCTGCCATAGTCAAAAAAAAATTAAAAAAAAAATTCTTTCCAGTAGCACCTTAGAGACCAACTAAGTTTGTTCTTGGTACACGAAGCTCATACCAAGAACAAACTTAGTTGGTCTCTAAGGTGCTACTGGAAAGAATTTTTTTTATTTTGTTTTCACAGTCATTTGCTTCTGCTCTCAGTACTGTTTTGCCGACAAAGATCTGTATAGTTAAAGCTATGGTTTTCCCAGTAGTAATGTATGGAAGTGAGAGCTGGACCATAAAGAAGACTGATCACCAAAGAATTGATGCTTTTGAATTATGGTGCTGGAGGAGACTCTTGAGAGTCCCATGGACTGCAAAAAGATCAAACTTATCCATCCTTAAAGAAATCAGCCCTGAGTGCTCACTGGAAGGACAGATCCTGAAGTTGAGGCTCCAGTACTTTGGCCACCTCATGAGAAGAGAAGACTCCCTAGAAAAGACCCTGATGTTGGGAAAGATGGAGGGCACAAGGAGAAGGGGACGACAGAGGATGAGATGGTTGGACAGTGTTCTCGAAGTGACTAGCATGAGTTTGGCCAAACTGCGGGAGGCAGTGAAAGATAGGCGTGCCTGGCGTGCTCTGGTCCATGGGGTCACGAAGAGTTGGACATGACTGAATGACTGAACAACAACACTGTTTTGATTCATAGGCTGAATTAGCAGAATCTACATTAAGAACAGAGCAGGCATATTCAGTGCCTTCTAACCTGACTTTGGACATGCGCAGGTCTTCACAGGTGAACCAGTCCCCCTGATTCATAGGAATCCCAGCCAGCTCAACAGTTCCATGAAGAGGTGGCCTTAGCTGATGGATGCGGATGTTCTCCTGTTTGGTGTCCACATCTGAAATCAAAATGTGGCCCTCTGTAATGGTACATGACCCCCCTTCTTCTACTTTCAAGTTGTTTGTGAACACCTGGACAGAAGGAAAGAGAGAAAAGTTCCAGTGTTCCTCTCAGAACATGCTTTTGTTGATCCCTTCACCTTGAGGAAATCTTTTTTTACCACATCATTTTGCACGGCTGAAAAAGGGGAGATGATCTACCTACAGTATTTGCAGCACGGCCACAGTGCAAGCTTTATACAATTGTCATTAAGTCAGGAATATGATTTTAGAAAAAGAAACTAGGATAACCAACTAGACACGCAAACACACATACATTGGTTGCACTTTGTGAAATTTGCCCATGTTTGGCTACATTTAAAGTTAGTGAGATCCCATCAATTTAAAGAAATATTATACAGTAGTATGATGAACTTGTGAGCAGAATTTGAGCTATGAGCGACAGAAGTAATTCAATTATATTATTGTGGTTATGATTTGATAGATAGAAGATCGGGTGCGGCAGAAGGAGAGAAACAACAACTCCATGGAAAAAGAGGTGGGAAGTTGGAAAAATAAGAGAAAAGACAAATTTGTGTTTTGACTGCATATGTTAAAAATGTTGCTACAATAAAATATAATTTTTTAAAAAGAGGGGTTAAGCACTCCCATTACAGCCCATCAGTACTTCCATGCAAATGATACAATCTGCCCTGTATTCACTTTAATGGAAAGTCACAAGCTTGGGAAATATGTTTGTCCAAATAATGTGTGGTTTCTATTCTGAGACAGTAGGATGGAAAGCAAAACTTAACTTTCTTTAGGGAAGAAATGATCTAATGCTAAAAATATTATACTTTGATTTCATCATTCAAGAGCCGAAACAACAAAAAGGGACAAAATTCACAGCCCAAACAACGGCTTCTTCTTCTTCTTTAGCTAAGTTCAACCCTAAAGAATGTCAAATCTCTTATTTTCTCCTGTTCCTGTTAGCATTACAATCATACCTCCGGAGCTTGATTGTCTACTGGGACAATGGTAATGTTAAAACAGATCCCCTGCAAAGTGTTGCCATGTCGATTGCCGACTGAAAATGTGAACTGGATATACTGAGGCTCAGGGCCGATATCTTGCAACGGCGGCATGTAAGCAACTTTCATGTGGTTTATGGCATGCTAGGAGCAAAAACAAACAAACAAACAAACAAACAAAATGTAAGGAATATATTCATCCCTCCATCCCCAACTCTAAACTTGCATTACTATCGATGGCATAGTATACCTTGTATGTAATACAGTAGGGGTGGAGAACCTACAACTTCCATCAAACCCAACCACTTGGCCAATACCAAAGGATGATGGGAACTGTAGTTTAACAACATCTACAGGGCCAGTATGCTACTCCTGGTAAACATAAAGGGTATAGAAATAAACTCCACTGGTTTTCTGATGTAGGGTAACCACCCTGAGACCTGTGGGCATATGGCAGTATACAAATTTAATAATAATAATAATAATAATAATAATAATAATAATAATAAAAATATAATATATAATATAATAATAACAGTAAGATCCCATATATAGTCATACCTTGGAAGTTGAATGGAATCCGTTCTGGAAGTCAGTTCAACTTCCAAAACGTCTGAAAACCAAATTGCGGCTTCTGATTGGCTACAGGAAGCTCCTGCAGCCAATCAGAAGCTGCGGAAGCGCTATCAGATGTTCGTGTTCCAAAAGAACGTTCGCAAACCGGAACAATCACTTCCGGGTTTGTGGCATTTGGGAGCCAAAACGTCCGAGTTCCAGGGCATTCAACAACCAAGGTACGACCGTATGAAGTGAGGCTACTGGGTAACAGGATTTAACCTTGACAACTAACCTGTGTGAATGATATCAGTGACGGAGTAGCAGGATCCTTAATCAGTTTAGGAATGCTGTCAACCATAAACAATTTCCCAGCGTCCATGTGGCTGCACAGAAAGGTATTGTCGTAATGCAGAACGCATATGCAGAATCACATAACTTTTTAAATAGCAAAAGAAGATACAAATTTATACCCCAAAACTGATTTCCCTCACCAGAAACAGTAACCACCTCCCCATTAGGGTTATAGATTTGTTACTTCCCTCCCCCAAACCCCTTCACAACTATTTCCTGTATCATAAAGCAATGAACTTTTGCTTAGAAACACTGAAAAGGGGACTAATTCTTCTCAGCTGTGGAAAAAGGTCACCCAGAAATGCAAAGTTGGAATCACCGTATATGTAACATTACTACTCATAAGTATTAGCACTTAAAAAACAACAAACTTTATGGAACTGTTTTGAACTTTTACAGTTTTGAACTTCCTAAAACAGTTTTGAACTTTCTAGAAGAATCCAAATATTGGTCTATATAGAAAGCTTTGTGGGCAGTGAGAGCTGTTCGGCAGTGGAATTTGCTATCAAGGAGTGTGGTGGAGTCTCCTTCTTTGGAGGTCTTTAAGCAGAGGCTTGACAGCCATCTGTCAGGAATGCTTTGATGGTGTTTCCTGCTTGGCAGGGGGTTGGACTGGATGGCCCTTGTGGTCTCTTCCAACTATGATTCTATGATTCTATGGCAAACAACTAAACGTAATTTTTAATATTTGTTTCAGTGGCAATATACAATGTCACACAAGAACCTCGATTTATTCTAAGCGATAAGAAGTGATGCACAATGTTTGAAACATTGTACAAGCAAAAGAAAATTTGCAAGCTCCATTTCCCCTGTATTATAATACATACTATGCATGTTACATAATACACTATAGAGTTGCACATACAAAAATCAATTTATTGATTTCGGGGTGACCTTCCCCCCCAAAAAAATATTCGGAAGAGACAGTTCATTCCTTTGTTTTTAGGTAAAAGTTCATCTAACTAAGCTACAGGAACATGAGGTTGCAAAAAGGTTATAAACCTATTCCCCATCTCTACTGTTTCAGATAATTTAACAATGGATTCGGAAATCAAAGCTAGCAAAATATCAAATGCAATTAGGATGTGTATGCATGTAGCTTATTGCCTTTTAACCTTAATTCCCTGTCATTTCATCCATCTGTCAGTGCTATGTGAAGCCACACGGTCAAAACCTTGAATGGTGATCTGATTGTAGGGTTCCTCCTTTGCAGACTATATCCAGTTGTTTGGATTGTGCTTGCTGCTTCAAAAAAGATCTGAGTAGTCCAATAGGAGACATCAATTCACAGAACCTAGGGCTGCCATATGTTTGGGATTTCCCTGATTTCCTTGGATTCGTCCATCAGAAATAGCATCCAAGTGGGTTTTCCGAAAACCGGTACAAATGTCCAACAAAACCCAGGCTTATGGAAATCCATGTCAGAAGTGGTTTTATGCGTATTTTTTTTTTCAGAAATAGCTCAGTAACTTTGGCCCAAAAAACAGCTCAACAACATTTGTGTCCAATTTTTCATTTTTTTTAGATGGCAACCCTACAGAACTGCACGTTCACATCTTCTCTCAAAGCAGATTTGAAATTTGGGAGGCGATGTTTTGTTTTCTGCTGGTTCATTATCTTCTGACCGCTGCTGTGCTTCACCATATTAGTTTGTGTGCATTAATTGTTTTACATCTGTTCATAAATTAAGGATGGAAAATGACAGTGGTAGCTAGCAAGACCGAGAGTGGCACCATGTGGGCAAAGAACAAGAAGGGGAAATGGGCTTTGGTCAGACTCCTTTGAAAACATTCTTAACTCTCCTATCCAAGGAACACAAATACAAATGCTAATTACTAATCACAGTTTTGCTAATTACTAATCACCAGCTCTGCCATGCAACATCCTGAAAATGCACCCTTTTCTTATGAGAAGTAACCATTCATACAAGCCTTACTGATGCACAGAAGAGAAGAATGGGGGAGAAGTTACAGTGTAGATTATCTCCCTTTCCTGCGCTTCTCGGTCGATATAACTGAGATGTTTCTTTGTTAGATGCGCGATCTCAGTTTCCTTGACAGATAGATAGCGGCTCGTCCCTGAAATTTCTTTGGGAAGTTGATCATCTACAGGAATTATGTGCACTCTGACTTCCTAGTGTAAGGATTTAGAAAACCATTATATAGTGGTTGTGGTCAGGACACCCAGGTCATTGGAAATATTGCAGCAAAGAGGACATGGTGTTTAGACAGTGCTAGACAATAATCACCTAGCATCTGCTGGAAGAAATGACAAGACAGGCAAAGATACTAAAATATTCCTCAAGTGCCCTGTGATTCGATATATTTCTGTTAAAGTCACTATTTGAAAACTTTACAATGTATTTTTTCATGAGATCTTAAACTTGGGTTCTAGAACTGCCCGTGACTGTTGTTTTAAAATATGTGTATACACAAGTTTAATTTGTTGAAACACAGACAGACAGATATTACAAATAAATCTCATTTTCTGTTATCCAGATTGTGTCCAATTATTCACCATATTAAGGCAATTTCAAAATTTCTGTTTGCCTGTTAATGCAATTCCTTCCCTGAACATTGATACATAGCCTTGAAATTTGTGAAGCACTTTAGTAATATAATGGGCTGAATCCTTCTGGTTTAAGGAAAAGTAGACTATCACACTTTACAGTACACTCCTATGTATGTTTACTTGGGAGTAAATCCCACTGTGAGCATGTTTAGGAGTGCAGTCCAGGATTATAGATATATTTTATTGATTTGTTTCATTTGCAAAAACAAACAAACTATGCCGCCAACATTAAGCGAAGAGCATAAAAAGTCAACAATAAAACGACGTTCATAAAACACGGGTGTCATTGTGTTCTCCCTCATGGCCTTGCAATATATCCCCCAATGACATACCTGAGTTTCTGAAAGATTGGGAGGATCATTACAGTCACACAGAACAAATTCAATGGAATCTTCAAATATTTCTCCTCCTAAGTGATGGTAGTAAATGATCCCATTGAATAGATCTTTCTGAAGAAATTTAGTTACAGGATAACCTGGTGAATCACAGAAGAAAATATATTTTAGACTCAGAGTTGTTGAGTTGTTGGGTTTTTTTTTTTGAGGGGGGGGGAGATCACTCGCCTGTAACAATGATGCTGCAAAAAAACCTGCTTTTGTTTCCTGACTCGTCAGGAATATTTTACGCTAAGGAGTAACAGAGTGGAGGCGGAGGAGGCGGGGACTTTTGTTCCATTGCTTTTCACTGCCGCCAATCGAGAGAGACCGGTTGGTGCCCCCAGAATTTGGTGCCTGGGTGCACTGTGTCCCTTGCACCCCTGGGTAAAGATGGCCCTGTCTGGACTAGAGTCTCATCTTAAACAAATTCATTATGCAGGGTGCCCCCACATTTATAGGCATTGCCATTAAATGGTGTGTGTGTGCACCACAACTTGTGATCGATTGTGCAGGGTGGGGCTTACCTTGCATAATCAAACCAAAGCCAAAACTCACAGCCTGTTTACTAAGGCCTGGAAAACAGATGAAATCTCAAGTACAGGAGGTGGAGAAGAAGAAGAAGAAGAGCTTGGATTTGATATCCCGCTTCATCACTACCCGAAGGAGTCTCAAAGTGGCTAACATTCTCCTTTCCCTTCCTCCCCACAACAAACACTCTGTGAGGTGAGTGAGGCTGAGAGACTTCAAAGAAGTGTGACTAGCCCAAGGTCACCCAGCAGCTGCATGTGGAGGAGCGGAGACGCGAACCCGGTTCACCAGATTACGAGTCTACTGCTCTTAACCACTACACCACACTGGCTTAAAAGTGAAAAAATAAAAAAATCCTTCCAGTAGCACCTTAGAGACCAACTAAGTTTGTTCTTGGTATGAGCTTTTGTGTGCATGCACACTTCTTCAGATACACACGAAAGCTCATACCAAGAACAAACTTAGTTGGTCTCTAAGGTGCTACTGGAAGGAATTTTTTATTTTGTTTTGACTATGGCAGACCAACACGGCTACCTACCTGTATCTGATATGGGAATATATCTGAAAGCAAGACATAGACATAACACACACACACACACACACACACACACTAAGCAGAAAGAAAGACATTCTCTCCCCCCCCCTCCAACTTGTCTAGCATATTACCAATTAGGTCTGGTCCAGGTATCTTCATGATTTCTCCTGCCTGTGATGGTTTGGTTATATTGAAGAGTATGTAGTCATCACTAGAGTCCATGTCGGAGGCTTGCAGCATTGAGCCTTGGATCAGAATTGTCTCCCCTTCGTGCACTTCTATTTCAACATTACTGATGAGAAATGGGGGGCTGTCATCTTTAGGTAGAATGTTGATTGGAAATTTGTGGCGACTGCTGTGTCGGTTATCAAAGATCCTGAAGACAATATAGTCCTTTGTGGAATCACTGTCATCGTGATGGTAACGGACAAGACCATCCTTAAGGTCTGAGACCGTGAACATGAATCCCTTTCCTCCTGTCAGGCAACAGCAGGAACATGATTCATAACGGGTATGTACTTTTAAAAAAGGTAATACTACTTTAGAAGGTGTGAAGCTTATGAACAGAAATGATTAGGTTTATAAGAGGTAGAAATTGGAGGGCCAAGAGCAGGAAATCATAAAGGATTTCAGCCCTGCACAAATTCACTCACTGGGTCCACCATTGGTGATCATCCCTCCTCATGAATTGCAGAAAACAATCTTGTTACATAGAACAGATGCTTCCAGACTAGCCAGGGCAAAGAACAACCACCATTAAATGAATACGATTCCTTCACTACAAACATCAGAACTGGCTTATTGGATCAATGCTGGTTCACTGAGTGACAGACACAACATTGTTTTTCTCTGGGAGGTTAGTGAAGCAAACAAGTACATATTGCAACAGAATCCAAACTCCCTATGAATGCAACAACATATGGGCTTCCACACTGACACGTCACAAGAGCACATTATTTGGAAGAGTTAATGAGTTACCCACAGTTAAAATTTCAGAATAATAATTTTGCAACAGGTGGCAATTAAAACGCACCAAACAATTTCCCACAATTTTTAATACAAATAACATGGGATGCAATTTGACAGTCTATTCCTTTTTTGGTGGGATTTTTTTTTAAAGCACATGAAAAATGTGCATTTAAATTAGATATTTGTTCCCTAAAATACATGGTTGTTTTTTACACTTTTCAATGCATTCCCCCCTTTTGTTTTATGTTTTTTTTTTAACTGCATTGGAAAATTCACAAACACACATAATCAGAATGACAGCTGCATTCCAATCTACATATATATTTGGGACCTGCAAATTAGGTTTGTTTGTTTTGAAATGCAGACCAAACACATTTCTCCTCTATTCCTAGTATCAAGCAGAGGGTTGTGTCCAATGTTAGTCAATAGTCATACTCAGAGTGGACCCATTGAACTTAATGTGCACAATTAATTTAGGACTATTGATTTCAATGGGTCTAGTCTGAGTAGTACTTAGTTGGATACAACCCGGAGTCTTTCCCATCTCTGGCTAGCTAATTCTTTAAAATTGAGATACCAGAGACTGAGCTTGGAACCTTCCACATGCAAAAATATGTGCTCTACCACTAAGCTATAGTTCTTCTCCTGACTTTTAGGGTCCAAAGGTTTAAGAAATACATGGATGTGTCTTTAGTAAGTTAATGTGGGGCCAGTACTAGACTTACAGCTGTGCAGAAGTCATACAAAGGCATTTGTCAGAAACCATGCCTCACCAGGGTGTTGTATAGTTCTCACAATTGCTGTCTTGTCTAGGGTTGCGATAAATCTGGAATTTCCTGGACACATCCAGAATACTGCAGTTGGCAGAAATTGGGTGTCTAGGCAGAAATCGGTCAAAAGTACAGAAGAAGCTCAACAACTTTTCTGTCTGAATTTTCACTGTTTGAAAAATATGGCAACCCTAGTCTTGTCATGAGCCCAGTAGTGGCTTCCTCCTCAAGTCCTCATTGTCATGGCAGCTGAAAAGGGGAATTGTTGCATGAACTGCACTGACCAAATGGTAACATCTGTATATAGACATCAGAGAGGACACAGTACCTCTTAGAGTGAGCTGTCCATGCTGTAGACCATCAACAGTGACTATGCGAACACCATTGATGTCATCATTGTCTACAATCTGAAACTGCTCCCAAGTTATAGGGCGAGACTGTCCTTCCAGGAGATCAAGACCTAGAACAGAAACCCTGACCTGTAATTTATTCAGAACAGTAAGAGAAGAAGAAGAAGAGTTTGGATTTGATATCCCGCTTTATCACTACCCGAAGGAGTCTCAAAGCGGCTAACATTCTCCTTTCCCTTCCTCCCCCACAACAAACACTCTGTGAGGTGAGTGGGGCTGAGAGACTTCAGAGAAGTGTGACTAGCCCAAGGTCACCCAGCAGCTGCATGTGGAGGAGCGGAGACGTGAACCCGGTTCACCAGATTACAAGACTACCGCTCTTAACCACTACACCACACTGGCTCTCCACACTTATTGTAAGAACAATAAGTGCAACGCAGCACTAATGGTTAATTCCTTTCTATAACAGATGCCAACCACTTGCCTGGGACCGTTGAGTAAACCACATTCAAACAACCATATGGTTTATTCAAAGTTCCCATGCAAGTAGTTGGCGTCTGTTATAGAAAGGAATTAATTTCATTCATATAGAGCTCTGGAGGTAACTCTTTGAAGCCTCATTTAGCACTGACCCCTTCAAGAAACTTCACTGGGGACAATGGCAGACCCTCCAATTGTCCCTATTTTCCAGGGAAAGTCCCAGATTTACAGAAGCCATCCTGGTTTCTGATTTGATCCCGAAATGTCCCACTTTTCCTCAGGACGTCCCTATTTTCACCAAAGAAATGTTGGACGGTATGGAGTTATCTGACCCCCGAACCATCTGAAGGCAGCCCTGTATAGGGATGCTTTTTAATGTTTAATGTTGGAAGCCACCTAGAGTGGCTGGAGCAACCCAGTGAGATGGATAGGGTAATAATAATAATAATAATAATGAATAATAATAATAATAATAATAATGGAATAGGACATCCCTATTTTCATCAGAGAAATGTTGGAGGGTGTGAAATGGCTTTCATATCACATGTTCATTTTGATTCAACAAGGGACACATGATGCAGATATGAGTTGACATCATGAACCTCACCTGGGTCTTCCTAGAAGGCAGCACAAAACTAGTGTCACACTGAGCCTGGTTAGCTCAGTTTATTAGAGTGTGGTGCTAATGACCCCAAGGTTGCAGGTTTGATCCCCGTATGGGACAGCTGCAGGTTCCTGCATTGCAGGGGGTTGGACTAGATGATCCTCAGGGTCCCTTCCAACTCTACAATTCTACGAGTCAATGAGTCTATGTCAGAATCAAATTCAGGGACAATTTCTGCAGCTACCTTGTTTACAAAACAGCATATTCTCCCACAGCTTCTCATTTAAGAAGGCTAAAGAACCTACAGAAAGAATATTGGTTTGTTGCATTTGACCTCTGCAGACGCATCCTGTCTTTTTAAGAAAACTACCAAGCATAATATGAATTCTCACCAGTATTCCATGAGACCCGAGGAGCATTTGTGTGTGCCGTTCTAACAGAGATATGGATAGTAATTGGTGAACTTCTTTCAAAGTACAAATCGTGAACTTCAAACTCCACCTGTTACACAAAAATGGAAACGGCATTTTCTAAAGATTGCCTGGGAAGATGGAAACAGCAGCTGTCGAGAAAGAGACTACTGCAGAGTGGAGAATCTGTGGCCCTACAAATGTTGCTAGGCTGTTGCTACCGCCATCCCTGACCATTGGGGATGCTGTCTGGGGTTAATGGGATTTGGTGTTTAACAACATCTGGAGGGCTAATTGTTTACCAACCCCTGAACTAGAGAAATCTCGAAAGATTTTGAGCTCACAATAACATAGGAAAGCAACCACAGATAGGTTTAGAGTGCTAAATGTAACCAGAATGTTTAAAAGACTGTATGTTTTCCTCCATAATCTCCCATATCCCCCTTTAAAAAAAAATGTTGTTCCCTGTAGTCAGTTTGTACAATTTAATTCTTTTAAAAATGTTTCACACGTGAGACATTCATTTTAACTTCCACAAGAGGGAGCACTAATTATACTTACATTGCATTTATGCAACTGAAATGAAAATGCTGAGGATTCTTTAAAAGAATAGAAATCACCCCCCTTTTTACCATTTTTTGAAAGAAAGAAAAACCAAACCAGAAAAAAATTAAGGTAATAGATAAAAATAGGCTAAACAGCAGCTTATGGGACACATTTTCACTAAGGAAAGGGCACCGATGTCTCGGTTCCAACCATACTCACTGCCATTGCTATTTGCTAAAATTTAAAGAGATGACAGGATCCAGTCATAGGTGTCATTTATCTTTTCTGTTTAAGCTCTCATAAGCATTTATGCATCTCAAATACTTGTAATTCTTTTCTAATGTTATTGTAATGTATAAGTTCTCCCATCTTATCGCCTCTCAACATCAACCGTTCCTCACACAGCATGCACAACAGAACATGACAGATTCCCTGAAAGGATTAAAGGACAGCATTGGATGAAAAACACTGGTAATCATAATCATAAAACAACTATATAACTTTCAAATGCTGTGATCCAAATTTTTAGTAACTTGGGAATTGATAAGGAATGTGGGTTTCATGTTTATTAAGTAGCAAATAGCCTTCATGTTTCTGACAAATTAACCGAGGCAGTTAAACAAACTTTAGTGACACACTGAGATGTCATGTTAGTTCACATGTGCATGCAGGTCGCCAGATTCCTCATGAATTGACAACTTAACATTTGATGACCTGTAATACAATGTGTGAAATGACTCTGTTGGAATGTGCTGTGATGTAACCAGAGAATGGGTCAAAAGTCCAGAGTCCCACTGAACAGGAGCCCCATGTTCTGAGATGAAGTAACACACATTGCAGTCTATAGAGAGGAGGTATAAATGTAAAGGTAAAGGGACCCCTGACCGTTAGGTCCAGTCGCGGACGACTCTGGGGTTGCAGCGCTCATCTTGCTTTACTAGGCTGAGGGAGCCGGCGTACAGCTTCCGGGTCATGTGGCCAGCATGACTAAGCCGCTTCTGGCGAACCAGAGCAGTGCACGGAAACGCCGTTTACCTTCCCACTGGAGCGGTACCTATTTATCTACTTGCACTTTGACGTGCTTTCGAACTGCTAGGTTGGCAGGAGCTGGGACCGAGCAACAGGAGCTCACCCCGTTGTGGGGATTCGAACCGCCGACTTTCTGATCGGCAAGCCCTAGGCTCAGTGGTTTACACCACAGCGCCACCCGTCTAACAAGGCTATTAAGTCCAGTGTCCAAAATTACCTAACTGCCACCACCATGACTGGAAGTCACTTATCTGTTTATAGGCAATGATACTCAGCATGGCCCTCTTCCTGCTGCAAGGTAGGTAAGGCTAAGAGATGGCAACTGGCCAAAGGTTACTCAGTGACCCACGCAGCCGAGAGGGGATTCGAACCCTGTTCTCCCAGGTCATAGTCCAACACTCCAGTCATTGTGCCACACGAAGGGGGTGAGCTCCCATTGCTCTGTCCCAGCTCCTGCCAACCTAGCAGTTCGAAAGCACACCAGTGCAAGTAGATAAATAGGTACCACTGCGGCAGGGAGGTAAATGGCATTTCTGTGTGCTCTGGTTTCTGTCACGGTTTTCTGTTGCACCAGAAGTAGTTTAGTCATGCTGGTCACATGACCCAGAAAGCTGTCTATGGACAAATGCCAGCTCCCTTGGCCTGAAAGCGAGATGAAGGCCGCAACCCCCTAGTCGCCTTTGAGTCGACTTAACTGTCCAGGGCTCCTTTACCTTTACCTACTCAGCAATTAAATTCCCAAGTACCCTATGCGACAACAGAAGTGGAAAGAGAAAGGATTGCCAGCAAAGGAGGAATGGCTTGTGAAACTGATGGAACATAAGGACATAAAGAGGACACAATGACAAAGGTTTTAAGGAGTAATAGAGACCACTGATCAATCAAATAATCACCAATATATGAAGTTGCAGGCAGGATTTGATATACAGTCAAACCTTGGTTGTCAAACGCAATCCGTTCCAGAAGCCCTTTCAGCTTCCAAAAAGGCTGCAAGGCGCAGCTTCCGATTGGCTGCAAGAGCTTCCTGCACTTAAGTGGAAGCCACATCAGATGTTTGCCTTCCGAAAACATTCAAAAACCAGAGCATTTATACTTCCAGGTTTTCGGCATTCAGCAGCTGAAACATTCCAAAACAGAGGTGTTTGGAAACCTGTATAAGCCAGGCATAGGCAAACTTGGCCCTCCAGATGTTTTGACACTACAACTCCCATCATTCCTAGTTAACAGGACCTGTGGTCAGGGATGATGGGAATGGTAGTCTCAAAACATCTGGAGGGCCGAGTTTGCCTATGCCTGGTATAAGCAGTGGATTACTGAAATATTTGATGGTAGTGGGGTTTAGATAATAAAAAATAAGTGTATTATAAAACAGCAAATAAAAAGGAATGAAAAACAAACATCAGGACAGTAGGGGTGGGAAGTCACCAAGAAACTTTGAATGTTTTTTTTTAAAATGTCTATCTTGATAAATGTTTGATCAAACATATCCATCCTTAAAGAAATCAGCCCTGAGTGCTCACTGGAAGGGCAGATCCTGAAGTTGAGGCTCCAGTACTTTGGCCACCTCATGAGAAGAGAAGACTCCCTGGAAAAGACCCTGATGTTGGGAAAGATGGAGGGCACAAGGAGAAGGGGACGACAGAGGATGAGATGGTTGGACAGTGTTCTCGAAGCGACTGGCATGAGTTTGGCCAAACTGCGGGAGGCAGTGGAGGATAGGGGTGCCTGGCGTGCTCTGGTCCATGGGGTCACGAAGAGTCGGACACGACTGAACGACTGAACAACAACAACATCTTGATAAATGCTTTGAAATCTTGTGAGAGACTTCATTAAAATGATATAAAAAAGAAATCCCCAAGTACCCTACTTTATGTGATACGTTAATGGGACTTGTGGACTTCACTGATGCAAAGAAAGGGCATCACTTTGGTTACCTCATAATTTCTCCTCTCTGTGTGGCTGCTGTTTGGTGGCTGATAAGCAATAAGCATATCATTAAGGCTGTTCCACGTGAAGGATGAGATGGGCCTCGTGTGGTCTTGCAGATGAGTGATGTAGCCTTCCCGGGGTGGTTTGGTGATGTTGAAGACGAGCAGGGATTTGGCTGTTTCACCGTCTTCGGCATCCAGTATGGTTGTTGACAACAGGCTCAGAATGAACTGGTCTGCTTCTAGGATTTGCATAGCCATGAAGGCAGCTTGGGGCGGCTGGTTAGGAAACGCACCTCCAATGTGAACGGGAAGCCAAGCATGCTCAGACTGCAGAACAAGAAAGAAGCAACAGATTAGCAGGTGACGAAGTAAGCATCTGATCATGGCTGAATGCTCTTCTGGCAGCCTAACCGTCCAGGTGTTTTGGACTGCAATTCCCATCAGTCCAAGCCAGCATGTCTGAGACTGATAGGACTTGTAGTCCAAAACCCAGGTTGGCGAAGGCTGCCTTCACCTAAGCCTGCATCTGTTTATGCTGAAGTTCCTTCCTATAAGGCCTTTACCTTGTAGATGCTCTTGCTTCTGCTGTCTGTGAGATCCAGCCTGATGGGAATGTAATCAATGTTGGGCGAAGGAGGGTCCGTATGCTGGTATCTTAGGCCCATCAGGAGAAAATCTTCACAGCTCACTTTAATGTTCTGTATGGTCTTCAGGCCTGAAACACAGCTCCCAGATGGACACTTTTCACCTGTCCTGCGGCCTAATGGCCCAAAGGAAATCACAGTGGTTTTTTTTCTCTCTCTCAACAGAAACATGGACAGAAGATGCAAACCAGACACCAGAAGCTAGGAACAGTTCACCACTGAAACACCTATGGGAAGGAATGAGGGGGCTATGAGATGTTCTGTGAATACTTTTAATAGCCACCTCCAGTTCTATGTTCCGTGTGAATCAGGTGGAGTATCTCTCTGTTCATAGAATGCACTCCCAGAGAAGTCCACCAAGGACACTTGCCTGATGTCCACTCTTAATATTTTTAGGCATCGTGTTAAGGCACACCATTCTATTGGGCAGAGGCAGCAGCTTACAAAGGTGATTGAGGGAGCCAATGTTGTATGCATGACGTCAGGACATTGGAAGGAGCTGGGGCACAGCCAAACATGGTGGCCGTTCCGCTTTAATGGCCAGTGGCTCCTCCGCCCATGATGTTCCATGATGCGTCACGTCATGTGCCCCCCCCCCAATGCAGGGGCAAGTTGGCGCCCCTGTACAACCTCATCACTAAATGAAGATATTTGTGAAGATATAACAGGTGCAGAGAAACGAAGTGTACATACCAGTTGTGGAAAGGAAACTATGAGGCTGATCTCCACGAGGTGGTTCTTCTTTTGCTGATCCTCTGACAAGTTGCCCGTGGGCTGGCAGGAAAGTTTCTACGGAAATCAGGCTTATGGTACAATCCAAGTTTATTTTCCTGTTGTAGTCTAAAGTAATTATGTTCTTGTTAATGACATTGGACAGGCCATGAAAGTCAGGGACCTGCAGGGCACTCGAGCTCATCTTGATAATATTACAATCTGGTTCAAGTAACCTTACATGGAAGGGAACCATTTCGGTAAATGTTTCTGTTTCCGTAAATCTGCAAAGGGCAAACAAAAAGACAGTCAAATTTTAGGAAGCAGAAGAGTTGGGCACATTTTGGAATCTACGGCATTTGGTATATTTTAATTGGGCAGAAGTAAAGTATGGAAGGGTAAATGTGAAGTTGTGTGTGTGCATGTATTTTAAAATGTCAGTTAAGCCAATGCTGCAGTTTCTTAAATTGTAAGGGTGTGATCTCAGGGTCACCATCTTTTTGAAGCTAAGCAGAAAATAAATCAATAAGCATAGGGCAACTGTTTGAAGTTTGGATGCTTTTGATTGCTAGTGGGTGGGGAGTCAATAAAAAGCAAAACAACCAACCGGCCAAAAATAAATGAAAATAAATGAATCTCAACAACGGCCATCAATCGCAACAGTTAAAACTGTACAGCAACAGAGCTCATAAACCCCCAAAGTCATGTTTTGACCGCTCACTGAAAGTTAACTAGCAAGATGAAGATCTCTTTTGTGAGGTCATTCCACAGCCGAGGTGCTACATTTAAAAGGACAACCTCATACAGTGCAACTGCCCCGACTGGAGTGGGACATCCTGGTTTGACAAAAGCCACTCCAGCTTCTAATGCCAATGCTGGATATCGTGTTATGGCTCCTTCCATCTTGGTCTCAACTGACTCCACTACAGCTGCTGATGTTCTTCTGAAAGCTGGTGCCACACTTGCCTTCAAGTGGATCCAAAAGATGCATGTGCTTTTGGTGCTGAGCTCTCTTATTCCTCCAGCATCACTTCCGTGTGTGTGTGTGTGTGTGTGTGTGTGTGGCAGCCTGCAGTGTTGGTGATGGGTAACGGCAGCCAGTGGCGAGATGCTGCATGTGGGGAGGGGGAGGTGGCAGCCAGCAGCAGAATGGTGGGGGCAAGGTAGCAGCAGTGGTGCATAAGGGTGGTCGGGGGCGGGATGGTGGTTAGAAGGAGGAGGTGGATGGGGGGGCAGTTGGAGGATGTTGGAGGGTATGCAATGTTAAGCTCTGCAGGCCTGATTTAAGATTCAGGTTCCAAGTGTAAAAAAAAAGAAAAAGGTCAAGGACCCCTGGACGGTTAAGTCCAGTCAAAGGCGACTATGGGGTTGCAGCACTCATCTTGCTTTCAGGCCGAGGGAGCTGGCGTTTGTCCACCAACATCTTTCTGGGTCATGTGGCCAGCATGATTAAACCGCTTCTGGCGCAACGTAAGACCGTGGCGGAAACCAGAGCACATGGGAACACCGTTTACCTTCCCGCCGGAGCGGTACCTATTTATCTACTTGCACTGGTGTTCTTTCGAACTGCTAGGTTGGCAGCTTAGTGCATTTGGTTTTGCAAACAATGGGCACCTTGGGTTTTTTATTTTCTTTGTGACACATTATAAAAGAAAACTCAGAAGAGATAATTCACTTAGCATTACCTTTTAAAATTAGATGAACGGTAGAAACATGCTTGTTCTTTCCTAAGAAACACCCCCCTCCCGAGACATCACCCTAGTGCTGCTTACCTGTATAACCTGAGCATGACTAAGTCTTCATTGAGAATTGGGCATCCGTTGTGAGTGTACTTGACTTCATTGGGAAGAAAATGGCAACCGAACACCTGTTTTAAAATAGGCTTTGTTTAAAGAGCATATTTCAGACGTTTTCCCTTTGGCTCATTTTGGTTTGTCTTGAAAAAGCGTTTTGCAATACAGAAGTGATTTACATAATTACCCCGTGGTTTATATATATATAATATGGTTGATAGCTTAACAATGTTACTGGGACTGTGGGGAATTTATACAGCTATATGCCACCACAATCTTTGAGCAATCAGAGACTCCTGGGGTTCCAAGAGCTTTACCCAGGGTTCAGTTTCCTTGGAATGAAGGACAATAGAGACTGTAGTGTCTTTAGCATATCTGGTTTTATTGGTTGGACAGTGTTCTCAAAGCTACCAACATGAGTCTGACCAAACTGCGGGAGGCAGTGGAAGACAGGAGTGCCTGGCGTGCTCTGGTCCATGGGGTCATGAAGAGTCGGACACGACTAAACGACTGAACAAAAACAACAACAACCACTTGAGAATTTTTAAAGAGTCAGACTAGGACCTGGGAGACCAGGGTTCAAATCCCCACTTGCTTACTGAGTAAACTGGGGCTGGTCACTGCCTCTCAGCCTAACCTACGTCATAGGATTGTTCTGAGAATTAAATGAGGCGGGGGAGAACCAAGCATACCACTTTGTACTCCTGGGAGAGAAGAAGGTGGGATATAAATGCAACAAACAAACAAACAAACAAACATATCTTCAGAAGATATGCTTGTCTCCCTTTTATTTTATGTAAAGCGGCCATCAGTGCTTTGTGATCATATCATGATCCTGTACACTGCAGCATTCTTAAGATGGACTTCCGAGTCTTCCTAATACACAGACGTATAATAAGGAAGGACAGATCCTGAAGCTGAGGCTCCAGTACTTTGGCCACCTCATGAGAAGAGAAGACTCCCTGGAAAAGACCCTGATGTTGGGAAAGATGGAGGGCACAAGGAGAAGGGGACGACAGAGGATGAGATGGTTGGACAGTGTTCTCGAAGCGACTGGCATGAGTTTGGCCAAACTGCAGGAGGCATTGGAAGACAGGCGTGCCTGGCGTGCTCTTGTCCATGGGGTCATGAAGAGTCAGACACGAGTAAACAACTAAACAACACCAACATGATAAACAGTGACATGGATCCAGTTATTTGCATTTAGTTCCCATTTAACTCAATGGGATTTAAGTTGAAGTTGGCAAGAACTAAAATTCAACCAACTTAGTCTGGAAGATCAAGCCAATTGGGACTTTGAAGCTCCAAATTGTATTTCGGATGTCCAACCACACATTGCTGCTGCTGCCCGACTCTCATTGCATTTTCATGCAAGTTCCCACTCACTGCAATTGATTTGGACTACAGACAGACTGCTTTGGCCAGAATGCCCATTCACATTACACTTGCTTTGCTTTCACTGTATTTTTCCCGTATCAAAAAACGGTCCAAGGCAATTTTTGTACCTAAGATAAATAATAATAATACCCCACCAAACACACACACAGGGTGGCAAAGACATAATAAGCTGAACAATTTGTCACCATTAAATTATTCCCCCATATCTGTCACCTGACGGGGCCAGCATCAACTTGCCTAATGGTAAAAAAGAAGAAGAAGAGTTTGGATTTGATATCCCGCTTTATCACTACCCGAAGGAGTCTCAAAGCGGCTAACATTCTCCTTTCCCTTCCTCCCCCACAACAAACACTCTGTGAGGTGAGTGGGGCTGAGAGACTTCAAAGAAGTGTGACTAGCCCAAGGTCACCCAGCAGCTGCATGTGGAGGAGCGGAGACGCGAACCCGGTTCCCCAGATTAAGTCAAGTCTACCACTCTTAACCACTACACCACACTGGCTCTCTCGCCTGCATCGACCTTGGGCAGTGCATTCCCACCAACCCCACATGGGACACAAGGAAACACACCTGAGCCCCTCTCGCCAAATTCGTCTCACAAATGCAGCTAATGCAGGAGAGAAACCAGATGCACCTCTTAGTCAATGAAGGTTTACATTTCTTTGAAGCGCTGATTTAAAACAAAGCCAATATAAGCCCCATATGTGGAAATGGCATCAGACACTCACTGAAAGAGTGCTAGGAAGCCAGAGAAGCAATTTAAGGCTCACGTCTCCAAATGCTCTTAGCCCTGAGAATTCGGCTTCCTTCTAATGGAAGACGAGAGCTGCAACTTGGTATAGGCAATGCTATCCATCAGAGAACTATGGCCATAACCGTCATAAATTGTGTTTTTCCAGAAGACATCATTAGTTCCTCCACTTAATTGATAACGAGGGAGATAAATAATGAAAGCTTTTTTCCTCAACATGACTCTTGCCGTAGACAGACAATGATTATAAAATAGACACAATCTGCTTTGTTAAAAGGAAACAGCTGTTTTATGCTTCCTAATATGTTTTTCTTTCATATGAACAGGCAGCCATAATTGTCTATAAATTTAACAAGTAAAACAAAGGAGAGCTAAATCTTTTCCTAATTACTGTCTGGCTTTGCTTTTATTTCCACTTCAACTACTTTTCAATTACAATTTGTAATTAAATTGTCACACATTCCTAGCACATTACTCACTTTAACGACAGCAAAGGAAATAATAGGACAGGTTCTTGCATAATGCAGTGTTTGCTGGTTAAAAGCACAATCTCTTTAGCAAAAACAAGGGCAAGTTCTGCCATTGGGGGGAGGGCTGGCAGTTAAGAGTTGCCAACTGACCAGAGCATGTTCTGCTTCTATGCTATTAGCATCAGCTCAAAATGAACCGAAGGCATGGCGATCAGCATTATTACCTGATGTTAATTGCATATTGCTATTGTGCATAGGTAAAGGTAAAGAGACCCCTGACTGTTAAGTCCAGTTGCGGACGACTCTGGGGTTGCAGCGCTCATCTCGCTTTACTGGCCGAGGGAGCCGGCGTTTGTCCGCAGACAGCTTCTGGGTCATGTGGCCAGCATGACTAAGCCACTTCTGGCAAACCAGAGCAGCGCACGGAAACGCTGTTTACCTTCCTGCCAGAGCGGTACCTATTTATCTACTTGCACTTTGATGTGCTTTCGAACTGCTAGGTGGGCAGGAGCTGGGACTGAGCAACGGGAGCTCACCCTGTCGCTGGGATTTGAACCGCCAACCTTCTGATTGGCAAGCCCTAAACCACAGAGCCACCCACATCCCACTATGAGGCATAGGGATATGCAAAAAACCAACCAACCAACCCCACAACCCTATGTCTAAACTAGAAGGATAGCAGAGGTTATAGATATACTGTATGTCATTGTCCCTTGCTAATTTCTAGTGTCCTATTTGTTTCTTAATCATGGCAGCTTTATTCACAGTAAAACATCCCCACACAATGCTTCATCTTAACAAGTGAAGAATACAAGTCCTACTAGAGCAAAAAAGAAAAAAGAAAAAAGAGAGAGAGAGATCTAATTAGTCCAGCATCCTCTTCTCCACAATGGGACAAACAAAGTTTCCACCTAGTTTGCTGTTTGGTAGCAAACCTCTTAGGGTTAGTTTGCAGAAATTAATTTCTTTTAATTATATGTGGGTTGCCATGTCCACTTTTGGCCACACCCACCACTGGCATGCACTCCCAGGTTTGCCATACGTCTGGGAAATTCTGGATATGTATGGAAATTGGATGCCTAAAATGGCATCCGGGGGGGGGGGGGGATTTTTTGAATTTTAAGCAGAGATGTTTCTGTTGCTGCCAGTCACCTTCCCGTCCAAAGGCAGCCAGTGCCTTTGAGGGTCCCCCTCCTGCAACGTCATGAGAGCAGCCGGATGGAGTGTGTGGGGCTGGAATTATACTTTTTGAAATATGGCAAGCCTATGCACTCCTAGAGAGCCGGCCGATGCCAAATCAAATTTGGCCATCAAAGCTATTGTAGGGGGCTGCACCTGTGTGCTAGGTAACTAGAAGGACTTCCTTTGTGTAGAGAGCAACAAGTAAGAGCTATTCGGCTTCCTCTAAAATATATTCATCCAATAATTTGATGAGGCTGTGACGGTAACATGTAAAAGTGCTGG
The DNA here is from genome assembly GCA_900245905.1 of Lacerta viridis. Taxonomy (NCBI): domain Eukaryota; kingdom Metazoa; phylum Chordata; class Lepidosauria; order Squamata; family Lacertidae; genus Lacerta; species Lacerta viridis. The sequence continues at coordinate 598,112 of OFHU01003673.1, forward strand.
AGATGAAATGGTTAAACAGGTTACCCAATCGGAACCCAGAGGGGGTGGAGTCAGAGGGACTATAAAACCAGCTCTGGGAGAGGTGAAAGAGTTAGTTGAGAGTTCAGTTGTCAGTTGGGAGTTCGAGTTCGAGTTCGTTGGCGGTTTGGGTGGTTGGTTGGAGTGGGAGTGAGTTGGGAAAGAGTCGATAGACAGGAAGATTTAGTGTAGCAGAATAAGCTGAGTCAGGAACAGTTAGGAGTAAGGAATATAAGTAAAGCAGAAAGGTGGTTTAGGGAGTGAGAGCAGGGAGAGGAAGTTACAGGTCTGGATAGGCACCTCATGATTGTAATTAACTGAGAATGTTTATGAAACCACACGCTTGTTAAACTACAATAAATAAACAGAAGTTTTATGTTTCAATTTAACCCTGACTGGACTCGGTATTGTACCAGGTAGGGCCTGGTTGGTGGCAGCGAGAGATAGAGTGGTGGTACAGGGATCAATAGATGGCGAAACATCCAGGGACCCTGTGCGATAGCCACAGAGGCAGATGATGAACATGTATTAGTAAACATATGGTGTGATCTTGGTGCATCTCTGAAAAAGGGTACAACTGGTTGGTGCACGAGCAGTATTCATTGAAGCAAAGTGACCAGAGCAACGTTCTTGTTAATAATCGGCCACATTTTTATGGGCTGCTTACTATGTAACAGTGAAACTTCATATTGCTACAGCCAGAAGAATATAAAAAAGAACCCAGAGGAGTCAGAACAAAGGTCCATCTAGCTCTGGATCACGTGTCCGCACAAGCCCCCAGGAAGCTCTTGAACAAGGCATTCCGGCAGCAGCACCCACCTTCATGGACTCCGCCTAGCCACTAGTATTCCAAAGACAAACTAGGCATATGGGATTTGCATGACCGCCTAGGTTGCATACACACCATACGTTTAAACTACATGCCTTTCCCCAAAGAATCCTGGGAACTGTAGTTTGTTGAAGGTGCTGAACCTTGGGCTCTCTCTCTGTGTGTGAACAGGGCTGCTGGTGGGTTTTTTGCGCCCTAGGCGAGACCACCTTCTGGCGCCCCCCCCCCCACCAAAGCCTGCTTTAGCGGGAGGTGGGGGGGTGGAGAGGCAAGCAGCACCTTCTCTGCTGTAGCGGAGAAGCTGCTGCTCGCCCATCCCCCCCGCCCCCGCCAAAGCCTGCTTTAGCGGGAGCCGGGGGTGGTGTAGGGGGCAAGCAGCACCTCTCCGCTACAGCGGAGAAGCTGCTGCTAGCCCGTCCCGCCCAAGCCTGGCCAGCGCCCCCTCCATTTTGGCACCCTAGGCAACTGCCTAGTTCACCTTAATGGATGCGCCGGCCCTGTGTGTGAACTACAGTTCCTAGGATTCTTTGGGGGAAGCTGTTTACTTTAACTGTTTGGTGTGCACATATTCCTCAAATCATACATTTCTCCACCCAGCAGCAGGAGGTGCAGAGTATAATTTTGTGCACCTGACACGTTTTTGTTTCCCATACCAGGGAGGAGGAAGAAAACACACATGATCACTGCTTTCAGTGCCAGCCACACTGCTCTCAAAGCATCCCATTCTATTTTGTATTAGTAACCAGATCGAGAAAACGTTGCTTTCTCCACACAGGTTCCCACAAGTAAACCCAGATGGGAGAAAAGTAGAAGAAAGGTGATATGGGAAATATGTCTGATGTGGAAAGGAAGCATAAAAAACCCCTTTGTATGTTTACCATCTGTTGATGGTAATTCTTGGGAACTGAACAAGTCCCATGGTATGCTGTGCATTCACATTTTAGTCACGCCATTACTACATGGGGAGTGATTCAAAGCAACCCTTGCTTGTGGTCAAGAGCTGTACAGTGCTGGGCTTTGCCCTGGGGGGTCTTATCTAAAATGTACATGAACAGCTGACTTCCCTTTGCAATAGCTTCGTAATAATAAGATCGTGGGAGCTTACATAGCCCCTTGTCGATTTGTCGATATGTTTTACAAGCTATGGAGCTTGTTTTCAAACTTGAGTTGAGGTTTTTTACCTTTGGGATGAAGCAAAATTAGAATTTTGAGTTGGGATAATTACCACTCACTATTTGGGAGTGTTCTTTTTGTTTGAAGTTTCTTATCCTCCCTCTAGATTTAATAGCAACTAAGCTATCTTGAGTTATACAAACACAATTCCATCTTTTTTCTCCTTCTGAGGAAACTGATAGATCATAACAGTGAAACGAGATTTTTAGCCGGCAACTCGTTAAGGTTGTTTGGAAGTTATTTTTGGCATTTGGAGTTATTTGAAAAGTTTGTTGAGTTATTAATTTTCTTGGAAAGTTTGTTGAGTTATCAATTTTCTTGGAAACTTTGTTGAGTTATCAATTCTCCTTCGGATTAGTTTACAACGTTTTGGAGTATTTTTTCTTGAGCATTTTTGTTCTTAAATCATTAAATACATTGTTTGTTTGAGTATTATTATATAAATATACGCTCATCTCGTTACAGGGATCTTTTACGGTGTGGATGACTTCCCTCCTGGTGGCTTTTAATAAAAGTTTTTTTTTTTAAAAAAAACAACAACACCAAAACAAGCACAAATTTAGAAGCATTTGAGGGCAAAGTGCTGTTTCGTTCAGCAACAGTGGAGAAAAATCAGAGATAAGTCTGCCTTGCCCATCGATATATAGGTGGGGCTTCAGTTTGGGGAAAAGATGTCTCAAAAGCTTTTAACTAACAAACAAGCTTCACTCACAATGGAAGCCAATGCTATGTTTGAGAATGACCGTTCCAAAGTCCAGTTACTCCCAATAAGTCATCCCACCTCCTCCTCCTCCTCCCAGCTCCCCAAATTGCCATGGCATGATATTTGAATTTCACATACCTGTGGGGTTAGTTTCCCAACCCTCTGCGTCATCGGCTCGTTCATCACAACTTCCACTTTGCAAGCATCCTTCTCTCGGGGAATGGAAAACTGCAGGTCCTCTTGCAACAGGAAGGTGGACTGGCCCTTCATCACTTTTGCCCCACGGTTGACGTTGACAAAGGAGGAGCAGATGCCTCTCAGATTAAGCGCAAAGAGCCAAAGGAGCCAGCTGTTCCTTGAAGCCTTCATAGTGTGGTTAGCAAAGGAGAAGACTCTTTTGGGAAAGGGGGTTGTTTTCTTAGTCCTTCCCGGGAAACTTCACCACCTGATCATGGGCATCAGGCTATAGTGTCCTGTATGTGCTTTATCAAGAATATTTCCTGCATAATGGAATCTGGACAAGGAACCCTTTCAAAGAATCCCCAGGTTAATAAACTCATGGATCAATCCCAACATTTAGAACAACGGAGACGTGTTTTTTCCCCCAAAATCTAGAGGGTGAGGGAAGAAGAGAGAGAGAGAGAGAGAGAGAATGACAGTAATGCAAATGAAGCTACTATGCCAGGCATAGGCAACTCAGCCCTCCAGATGTTTTGGGACTACAACTCCTATCATCCCTAGTTAACAGGACCAGTGGTCAGGGATGATGGGAGTTGTAGTCCCAAAACATCTGGAGGGCCGAGTTTGCCTATGCCTGTACTATGCATTGCATCTGTTGCTACAAGTCAGCATCATGCCTTGACATCCCACACAATCATATTTCATTTCAGACAACAAATGAGCTAGGCTGGTGGGAGGCTCCCCATCTCCACCCCACATGCTTGGACCAAGGCAATCAGGCTGCACCAATTCATAGATCTTGTGCAAAAGGGGGAAAGGTGCCGTACTCACCATGAAGTTGTTACACACTTTTAACATTTGAAAAAAAGGTACTGGTACTGCATACACTTGAGTACCCCTAGAAAAAAAGCTGGGGGGGGGGAAGCTGAGATATTTTGGGCAATTTTCAACTAAAGTGTCCCCAAAGTACAGTGATTTCTGCTTGCAGTTTGGGACCTGAACCCTCTCCTGCCCCCCAAATCTGCTCCAGAGAGTTGGGGGAAAACACAGGAACAGATTGAGGGGATGGCTTTTTGTGGTGGTGGTAATGTTCAATTGCACTGATGTTGGTGCCTGAGGTAGAAAAATCCAAATCACAGGGTATAATATAATTAACTACTACAACAACAAAAAACACCAGGCATTTTGGTGCCATTTAATGTTACCCTGATACTTTCTGCTTGAGGCAGGTCATCTCATGCTGCCTATGAATAGAGCCAGACCTGATTATGGACCGGAGATCAATAGTCATAATTATAGTAATCAGCTCACACTTCCTCATTGTACACTTCTGTCACCAGCTTTCACTGGGAGATATGGAAGCTTTTTCCAAATCTGGATCTCATGCATTTATCAGATAGTGCTGGGGGAAAGCTTTTCCACCCATATCAGGGTTCACCCATGAAGCTCTACAGACGCTTCAAATGTCCCTATTTTCCAGGGACAGCCCCGGATTTACAGAAGCCATCCCAGTTTCTGATTTGACCCTGGAATGTCCTGCTTTTGCTTAGGACGTCCCTATTTTCATTGGAGAAATGTTGGAGGGTAAACAGTTAAGCGACCCCCTACAACCTTTAGAAGACATCTGAAGGCAGTCTTGAATAGGGCAGTTTTTATGTTTTATTAAGTTTATATATATGTTGGAAGCTACCCAGAGTGGCAGGGGCATCCCAGTCAGATGGGCGGGATATAAACAATATAATTGTTATTGTTGTTGTTGTTGTTGTTGTTGTTGTTATATATATATCACATCCCTATTTTCATTGGAGAAGTGTTGGAGGGCATGAGCACATAGGGAAATTCACAATGGTACACATCATAAATTAAGTTGTACGTAGGGTTGCCATATGCCCTCTTTTTCCAGGACACTTCCTCTTTTTCATGGGTAGAGTTGTCATAGCAATCAAAAGTAGAAGTCAGCAATTGTGTCCTCTTTTTTTGCTCTTGAAATTATGGCAATCCTAAGAGGGAAATGAAGAATTCAACAGGAGACTGTTGCTTAACGGTTGACCCATGCTCCTCTTTATAACACACAGTTCTGTGCAGATCAGCAGAGAACCCAAGAATAGCTCTACTGGAGCTGATGGGAGCTGTAGCCCCAAACAGCTAAAGGACACAAGATTGGGGAAGTCTGGTTTAGTCTATGGCAGTGCCCTGCAGACTCTTTCCCATGAATTCCATCATACCACCCACTCAGCAGACAGATGAAGCAGATCCTCTTTGAAAGGCATTGAGTGTCTTTAATTATACAATAACAGTGATCAAGCAAATGTGCTTTGATCCCACACTCTAAGTTTTATTTGCAGTTAAAACAAATACCCCCTCCCCATCAAGACTACAGTCCGCAGACCATCTTACTGTATTTAATCATGGGTTGGCAGCTGAGCCCTGCATAAGTCTTGTTTCATTTCTTAAGTTAGGTAAAGCTAAAGGACCCCTGGACGGTTAAGTTCAGTCAAAGGCGACTATGGGGTTGCGGCGCTCATCTTGTTTTCAGGCTGAGGAGCCGGCGTTTGTCCACAGACAGCCTTCCGGGTCATGGGGCCAGCATGACTAAACCGGTTTTGGTGCAACGGAACACCATGACGGAAACCAGAGCACACAGAAATGCTGTTTACCTTTCTGCCACTGCGGTACCTATTTATCTACTTGCACTGGTGTGCTTTTGAACTGCTAGGTAGGCAGGAGCTGGAACAGAGCAACAGGAGCTCATCTCGTTGTGCATATTCGAACCACCAATCTTCTGATTGGCAAGCCCAAGAGTCTCAGTGGTTTAGACCACAGTGCCACCCGCATCCCTTTCTTAAGTTCTCATATACAAATCCTGCCTGTAGTAATTAAAAGTGAGCAGTTTTACTTATTACTTAAGGGGGGGGATGTGTTTTCTTATCCCCCCAATAAAAAGAAATCAAAAAGCTGCCTGCTCTGCTTCTTTCGAGAAGTTCACAGTGGGCTTGAGTGGCTTAGAGGAAATGCATGATGTGCCCATAACTGGTCTTCACAATTCTGGAGGACTGTGAGCAAGGCAGAAGGTTGCACCCAAAGCCACGTCACAGATGTTCCACTCATGCAATGGATTTTCCCCTCCTCTCCTCTCCTCTCACCGTGCCCTCCCCAAATCTGCTCTGGAAGGTCCCTCAACCCTTTGGGGGCAGGTTTTGAGGATAGGGGGGCTGCAGGGGAGAAGAGGTGAGCAGGGAAGTTGTGCAAGCACAAGTGGAACATTTGATACAATCAAGAGTCTCAGTATTCTGGCCACAGCCATCCTAAACTGGCGAGGAATGACACTTCCCATCCCCACTTCAATCTTTAAGAAAAACACCCTGCAATTTTCCCTTCTGTTGACGCCCTACACTCTTCGGAGCTGTGTTTGTGTGTGCGCCAGGGAAATAAAGGAGATCCAATACTTCCCCCATCACCCCCTGAGACAGACCCACCCGACCCACCCTGTTTCTGGGTCCACAACCCTCAGAGCATAGCCATTCACAAAGCAGTAGAGTTTTCCGCAGCCATACCAGTGAAGCCTCTGTCTATGGCTCTCCGTCTCTGCCAACAAAGAAAGTGGTCTATCACATCCTCCATGCCCTCAGCCACAGTCCCAGGAAGTCTCTTCACTCTATTGCAGGCATGTCCAACTCCCAAGAGACTGTGATCTACTCCCAGTATTTAAAAAAAAACAAAACCTGGCAGTGATCTGCCCATTGTCATTGGAGGGGAGGGGGAGGAACGTGTGTGGGGTGAGTGGATTGCACAGAGGTTTTTTAGCTCCCCCCCTGTAACTTTTTGTACACAACAAGGATCCCGTGATCTACCAGGATCAGCAGATCACGATCTACTGGTTGGACATCCCTGTTCTATTGTCTTCCCTGTGTTTCATTGTATAATGTGATATCCTTAGGGCAGGAACCTGTCCTCTTGTCCCCTGTAAAGGACCATGTGCATTGATGGTGCTATATAAATAGCAAAACTGGTAATATAATGAAATGGGAGATTAGATGGAATGTGAATGATGCTGAACTGCTGCTAAAAAACATCCCTCAATTTATTTATTCCTTACCATGTCCCTAACTATTGTAAACGGACTCTCTCTCTCTCTCTCTCTCTCTCTCTCTCTCTCTCTCTCCCTCTCCCTCTCCCTCTCCCTCTCCCTCTCTCTCTGGCATGTCCAAAGTCCAGTTGGGGGGCCTAATCCGGCCAGCCAGTTGGTTTAATCCGGCTTCTGTGGCAGTTTATTTCCTGGGGTAAAATTCTAAAAAAAAACCCTCAGTAACTTCAATCCTAAAAAAAGGTCAACAACTTTTGTTGGCCCTTTGGATGGCCCTCACGGCCCTTCACTTCATCAAATCTGGCCCTCTTTGAAAAAAGTTAGGACACTACTGCGTATATGAAGATTATCCGTAAACTCTTTAGCAAGGCATGCTGTGCCTACTTTCTATACACTCAACTATTCTGAAAGTGCCTTATCTTGCCTGCAGTGACTTCATGTACTCAGGCAGTTAAAGTTTATCTGAAAATCAAAGGAAACACAGCATCCGTTTACCTTCACAGCCAGCTTTTATGGAGCACTTTGAAAGGCGGCCACAGGCATTACAACAAGAGCAGGCTAACTAAGATTCTTTGTTAGGAAGTGTTTTTTAAAGCCTCTTAAATGTTGCCTATTCAGGCTTTTTACTTAGCTGAACAATGGGCTGCTAGATCCTTTGTGAAGGCTTATGTTGGCATTTGTGAACAAGGTACTGTACTTCTACCATCAGGTTGGGCTTAGAAGAGTTAACTACAGTAAGTACCGGAGGCAGTGGCATAGCATGGTTTGCTGGCACCGGGAAGGCCGGGCACGGAGGGTGAACAGAGCCCACAGTGCCAGCGGAGCGACCCCAGCCCCAAGTCACTTTGAGATCCCAGCCTCACAAAATGGCTCAGGTCTGGTAAGGGGGCATGTGAAGGACACAACAATCATGTGCCCTTCAGAGGGCAAGGCTGGGATTGAAGGGCACATGGCTGTTGCATCGTTCTCATGTTGCCAGGCGATCATTCAGAGCAGATCCCAGAGTTGCAAAGTGTTGTGGGGCTGGCAGGGTGGCATGAGCAGTGTCCCCTCCAAAATGTGCCCAGGACCATTGCCCCAACAGCAGCACCCCCCCCCACACACACTATGCCCCTGACTGGCAGCAGGCAGCTAGATGGGGTGGGGAGGAGGACACAGAATTGTCATTGTGAATGTTGCACTAAAAATCAAGGAAAGTAGTGGTAAAGAATGCCCAAGAATTGTTCATTCATTCATTCATTCATTCATGCATGCAGGACAATCATAATTCCCTCCCCCCCCCCCATCTAAAATAAAGGCACATGATGAGCATATTTTGCTGAAGCTAAGCAATGCCTGGCTAGATAACCACCTGGGAATTCCCTGATCGCCACTTTGGCTTCCATGATGGAGGAAAGGTGGAATAGAAAGGTAAGAAAACACATAAATAAATAATAATAATAATAATAAAGTTTTACATAATACAGTACATGTTTTGGGCTGAATGCTCTGCTGTTTGTAAAACAGCTCATGGAGCAACCGGCTGTGCTACCTTTCACATAAAATCATAGAATTGTATAGCTAGAAGGAACTCCCAAGGGTCTTCTACTCCAAACCCCTGCAATGTAGGAATCTCAACTAAATCATACATGAACATAGAATGGCATGCATCATTAACAATACTATATTATACTCATTAAACATATCTTTCCTCTCAGTAAACCATAGGGCAGGATTATAGGAAGTAGGAAATGCTATTGATACAGTCACAGTGCTGGATAAACATAACTCAGAACTATCTGCAACTCACTAGAGCAAAGACATTGGCCACATGTGTTCCTGACTTTGAATAGACTTGGAAGGGACCCTGAGGATCATCTAGTCCAGGCACGTCCAACTCCCAAGGGACTGCAATCTACTCCCCGTATAAAAAACAAACAAACTGGCAGTGATCTAACCATTGTCATTGGAAGGAGGAGGAGCGTGCGTGGAGTGGGGTGGGTGGGTGGTTGGGTGGAAGGGGAGGACTGGTTGAGCTTTTTGGGGGGAGAATTGCCCAGAGTTGTTGAGCTTTTCGCAATTGACCAGGATCAGCCGGGGATCTACCTGTCAATCATGATTTTAGTCCAACCCCCTGCAATGCAGTTGTCCCATATGGGGATCGAACTTGCAAGATTGGCATTATCAGCACCACACTCTAACTAACTGAGCTCTCCAGGCATTTGGTTTCCTGAAAGGCTAAGGGACCTGTGGCCCTCCATATTTGTTGGTCTACAGCTAGTGGCAGACCTACATTTTTGGTGGGGCCCTGCAGCTTGAACTGTCATGGAGGCCCCAGCAACAAGGTCTGGGTAACCACTGTTATCTTCTTCCATGGGGTTGTTCCATGACAGATCACCACACCTTTACAACATCTGTGCTGCTGACTCTCAAACTTTGAGATTGTGGAAATATATACAACAACAGCAGCAGCAGCAATCAATTTGAGTAATAGCACTCAAATTGGGTCGACTAGTCCCAAAGGTTTTAAGCAATGTGACCAAAGTTGCTTCAGGGGCCCCTCAAGGATTAGTTTCATAGTAGATCGATATCCATTCTCCCTGACCATTGGCCATGTTGCCTGTGGCTGGTGGGTGTTGGAGACCAACAAGATCTAGAAGCTATGGATTCCCCTGGTTTATTGAGAAAGCAAGTGAATTTCCAAGGATGGATCTGGTTAAACGCTTCTAGGAAGAAACTCGCAACATTGTTATGCAGCCAAATTTTGAAGAAATATGAAGTTACTTAGAGCAATCTGGGCACAAGCATAATATCATTTCGAAAAACTATTTATTTATTTTTTGCCTTAAAAACTGTTTTATAAATGCTTGTTCTTTCTGAAGGGTGCAGAAGCTAACGGAGAACAATATTATCTAGGGCCCAGTTGATATGTTACAGGGAAATAATATATGAAGCTGAGGTTTCTACATCTCTCACCCCTGGGTGGCCTCTGCAAGTCACAAACCCCACTGCTAGATTTACCGTATATACTTGAGTATAACCCTAGTTTTTCAGCACACTTTTTGTGCTTTAAAAGCTGCCCTCGGCTTATACTCAAGTCAACCATTCCTTAAGAAGTGTACAAGAACGGTGGTTCTTTACTCTCCCCAGGCAGCTTGTTCCATTCCTGAACTGCTCACATAAATGCAAATTTTAGACCCCAGAAGGCAGAAAGCCTATCAGTTAAGGAAGTATTAAAACCCCACAGGTGCTCACTTTCCCTGGCTCCTGCTTAAACAGGACAGGATCCCAGCCTTCTCTGTATAACACAAGGGAACATTGCGCTGTGGGTTAAACCACAGAGCCCTAGGGCTTGCTGATCAGAAGAATGGCGGTTCGAAACCCTGCGACGGGGTGAGCTCCACAGCAGCAAAGGAGGAAGAGGAAGGAGCAGCCCAAAGGGCTGCTTTGGGCTGCTCGTTCCTCCTCTACCACAGTGGCAAAGGTGAACCGGCTTATACTTGAGTCAATAAGCTTTCCCACATTTTTGTAGGGAAATTAGGTGCCTCGGCTTATATTTGGGTCGACTTATACTCGAGTATATACGGTAACCTCTGTTACTCAGTGCAGTACTTGAAGGAAACCTTATAAACCCAGCAAAAAAGAAGAAAGGAGAAATGGAAGAAGTACTTTACAAACCATGGTGCCAGTCCTGTCCAGTTAAACAAGTAAGATGCAGTGCAATGCTATCCTATACCATCCAACATTTCTCCGATGAAAATAGGAACATACTATTCAACAACAACAACAATATCTAAAACATATATAAAAACATAATAAAGCATTAAACACTTTTAAATTCCCCATACAGAACTGCCTTCAGATGTCTTCTAAAGGTTGTAGAGCAGGCTTCCTCAACCTCAGCCCTCCAGATGTTTTTGGCCTACAACTCCCATGATCCCTAGCTAGCAGGACCAGTTGTCATGGATGATGGGAATTGTAGCCTCAAAACATCTGGAGGGCCAAGCTTGAGGGAGCCTGTTGTAGAGTTACTTATCTCCTTGGCTTGGGGGTTGGATAACTCCATACCCTCCAACATTTCTCAGATGAAAATAGGGACGTCCTAAGGAAAAGCGGGACATTCCAGGATAAAATCAGAAACCGGGATGGCTTTTGTAAATCCAGAATGGTCCCTGGAAAATAGGGACAATTGGAGGGTCTGCTATCCTAAATTAATCAACAGAGCTTACTCCTTAATTATTGAGTTTAGGATTGTAGTCTAAATTCTGCTTAAAACTCTATGAGGCATTAAGCAGCCTGTTATTCTGGACTGTAACCCATACATTTCTTTAATAACGGACAAGCTCCTTCATTAGATATTTCATAGAATTATAGATCTGCAGAGTTGGAAGGGACCCCATGGGTCATCTAGCCCACCCCCCACAATGCTAAGACAATCTGGCATCTTAAAATACAATTCATGTCACCTTGTGTAAATTTAACACAGCCCCTTTGAAAAGTCAAAACAAAACAAAAAATTCTTTCCAGTAGCACCTTAGAGACCAACTAAGTTTGTTCTTGGTATGAGCTTTCGTGTGCATGCACACTTCTTCAGATACCAACACGGCTACCCACCTGTAACCTTCGAAAAGTCGTTCTTTTGCAACACAAAAATCTTCTGACGCAGAGGAGGGTCGAAAGGGAGTGTTTTTCACTAGGTTTTATCATTACGTACACATACTCCAGTCCCCTTGGAACATGCTAAACTGTTCAGGAAGTTAAACTGTTGCCAGTAAATATGTTGCGGTGGTGCTGTGCTGTCTGATACAGCGCTGCTTGAGAGTGTTGGATATGGGTGCCAATGCATTTCTCAGTCTCACCCACCTGTGCCTGGGAGAAAGAAGCAAGAACATTTCTTCTCCCAGGTCTCTGGGGTTTCTATACAGAAACCATTTGGAATGTAGGCAGCAGAAGAGCTCACTACGTGCCTCGTCGTGAAGAGAGAGTCAGTGCAAGTGATGAATTTTATTTCTCGGTGGTCTTGTTAGAACTTAAAATGCTCACCCGTGAGAATGGTACTTCATCCTAAACAAGTATTATATTCTTCGACTATATCACTTTAGGAAAGCCTGTATGGCAAACTCAGCACTGCGAGCCTCGCAATATTCACAAGCACACACCATGCATTATCTTGCAAAACATGAAATCTGTACTGTTTCATTTATATGTGCAGCAATCAGATAGGATAGAGGGAATAGTACTTACAGGTAGCAGTAGTCCTTGAAGAATTCCAGCTCAAGAAGGCAGCACAGCCTGGGAAGGATAAGGAGGCACTGACCCAATAATCTCTGGTTTAAAGGACTTGCAGAATGAGGGAGAGGGAGAGGGAGAAATCCAAGGAGGTGGGGTGGAGGAGCTGAAATTCCAGTCTTTCTGGTCAGCTTGCTTGTATCCTCCTTCTCCCCCCCCACCCCCGCCCTGTACTAAACATCCACATTAAAAAGGACTTTCAGCGATAGCTGGCTGCAAGACAGCTGCTGGCTTGAAACCTTCCAGAATACAAAAGCTCCAGTGCTCTCTACGATAAGGACATTCTAGAGATGCTTTCAAGTGTTTACACTGAGCTATTATTTTTCTGGCAGAGAGCCCTAGAACTTCCCATTTTCTTCTTGCTAGTTGACTGCACCGAAGCTGCCTCTCTCCACACAAACACACGCCAAAGACACACACACACAGCCAAAGAGGCTATGCTGTTCACTCGCAACCACCACCTCCCTGCTACTTTTGTACGCCTTGCGTCCATCTGTCACACATCTTTCTGAGGCCATCGTGAGATTTCTTGACTCGCCAGCGAATTTCAAATTTCAAAGTACCGAGGAGAACGTCCGGGCTGCCACTTGGCAACTCAGCCAAGTGATCCTTAAAAGGCTGGTTGCAAAGTACCGGTACCCACAACGTTGCTTATCAAAATCTTGTGATTAATATCTTGGTTGCAGATGGCTTGAACTTTCAGACGCGAATCCAAAAGGACATCAGGCCAAGATACTCTTTTTTTACAGGAAAGGCCTCAGAGTTAGACTCTATAATGGAAGAGCGCCGTGAAAAAGCTGAGAGGACAGTCTCTTATAATCCTACTGCAAGTGTAAACAGAGGATATGTCTCCTTCTGAAGACAGGCATCTTACCTCTGGGCTTTGTTAAGGAGGCACTGACCGGATTCGAGATGCCTGCCTTTCCATATTGCCTCACACACAAAACCAAAAGGAAACTCTTTAAGGAAAATGGCTCATTGGAGCAAAGCAGATGTTCTTATTTTTCATTAGAAAAGGTAAAGGAATACAGGAGGTTGTCTTATATGGAGGTCAGGCCATTGGTTCATTTAGCTCAGTACTGCACATGGGCAGCAAGGATTCAGCTACACAGCTGCAAATATAATGTTTTAAGTGCATTATACAAACGTGACACTAGATGGCAATGGTGAGCTAATGGCAAATTCAATGTTATTTTTAAAACTTTTTTAAAAAGCATTTTCACAGCGGTTTTTTTTTTAAAAAAAAATATTTGTAGATTCCACCCAGCTCTCCAAGGTGTCAGGCACTTTTCTCCAACAGTGCCTAGGAGAAGGGATTGAAACTGGCACCTTTTGCATGCAAAACACAGGTTCTCCCTGTGAGATGCACGCCTTCCTCATAACTATGCAATGCACGTCCCACAGCATTCCTCAGATGAAAATAGGGGCATTTTTCACACCCTAGAACTGGCCCTTCTTGACCCATCATTTTTTGTCCCCCACCCTCCATCACCCTGAGAAAACTCCTTAATCCCTGTTATACAGTTGTTGTAGTTTTGGTTCCTCAATGGAAAACCCGGAAGTAACTGTTTCAGTTTTCCAGCGATTTTTGGAAGCCGAATGTGCCACGTTGCTTCCATTTTGAGTTTCCCTGTTGCATTGAAGCTTCCACTTTCAGTTTTCGGTTCTTGAACATTTAGGAAGTCGAACGGTCTTGTGGAACGGATTACGTTCAGAAACCAAGGTTCCGCTGTATTTTATTTTTTTTCTTTGGTAGATTTACAAAAATAAAAATGCACACCAACAAATAAATTTTAGAAAGGGGCAAGATTAGAGGCGGACACACGAAACATTTAATTCCTTAAAAACACCAAGACTCCTTTAGCTCCACTTTGCTCCCTCTTTCTTCATGCCCAGGGAGGCCCTGCCCTCTGTCTGCCCCTCAAAGCTGGCGCATCACACTGGGCTGGGCCCTGGGGGCTGCAGCCTCTCTTCTTCTTCGTCTGCCCTCCAGCAGCTGCTACAAGCTGCCCAAGGGAGGAGGCTGGCAGCAGTGGCCATGGAGAGGCAATGGGATGCTCCCTCAGTGCTGCAGCCACCACCATTGCTTGGGACAAGTGCTGCTGGCTCCTCCTCCTTCCCGATTTCAGTGGCAGCAAACTGGCAGGGAAAATAGGGACATTCTGGATCAAATCAGAAGCCAGGACAGCATTTGTAGTTCTGGGACTGTCCCTGGAAAATCGGGATGCTCGGAGGGTCTGTGTATACAACCTGCAGCTTGCCCTCGCAACCAAATATCATTCATGTTAGAGGTAAGGAAGCTGATCCCAAATGGACTGTAAAAGTGGCAGAACTGGAAACTAAAGGGAACTTCTGGAAATATTGTACCAACTCATTAGAAAAATTCATTTCTAGGTGCAAGGCGCTTGGTCCTTGCTTGAGTTTTCTTTGTGGGCATTGGCTGTTGTTAGAGCAGTGTTCTGAGTGCAGGCTTATAACTTATCCTAAGCAAGCTGAAAGAAAAGAAGCACCTGACAGCAAAATCTTATCTGCATTTACTCAGAGGTAAGTCCCCATGTATACAACAAGACCTACTCCCTAGTAAACATATTTAGATGGTATCCCGAAGAAAGGACCATGTAAATGAGACATTCAGCAAATGCACACGTTCAGCCAAATCACATGGCAGAATTGTTCTTGGATCATACCACTTCAGATTGCATATTTTGAATGCTCCTACATGGGGGAGGGAAACCTTACATTTAGGGGGGGAGCTCTTTAAATGTACCAGAGTACTGCTAATAAATCTCTGAATTTTAACTCTGTGTTAATGTGTACATACCTGTTTGTCATGGTAGGAATAACATCTCAGATTTTAGAAACAGACCCGGTATTTATGAAATTCAGGTACATTATTTCTGCATGCTACATTCTCTCTTCCTGTTTCACTGCTGCAGTCTTGAGGACTAGCTTTCTCATGAGATCTGTGAAAATGTTTTAACGTGTTAAACCTGCAGGACATAATCAACATTCACATATATCCTGTAACTAAATCCTTTTGATGGGTGGTCTCTCTCTCTATTATTCACCCCCATGCTTGGGATCTGGGTTATGTCTGTTTAACAATAAGCATGTGTGCTGTCAAAAAGCCCCATGTATTTGCTAGTTAGAAGATCGCTTTTAGGGAGTAGCAACAGTGACACATCTTGCCAGGTTCAATATTCATAAGTGCAGGAAGTTTACTTATTGCTCCCAGTTGTATTGAAGTTAGTTGTGATCATGTCCCACTGCAAGCCATGAGACTTGAAGTTGTGATTAACTAATGGCTTAAATGGAACTCACATATAAGCAGTCTTGAAAATTGCTATTCAGAATAACTAGAGTTCAAGAGTTCAACTATGGAGTAAATCTTGTAGATAAGACTGTGTACATGAAGGACTCGGGTCAATGAAACACCCGGGTATGGTCATAATACTAATTGCATTGGGACATTCAGTGTATATTATAGATCCGTTGTATACAGAGTTGTGTTCGTTTTGATTAGATTCTATTCTCTAAATTCCTTCATTGTTGGATACTGAAACGGAACTTAGACATGGGTGTTTATGTCCTCAATATCCCACATATCATATTCAGGCTAACACCAGGCATCTGGAAGGAATTCAGTAGGACTTCCTGTGACGATCACCCAAACTTAGGAATGGCATAGAAGGAGTTAAAAGGAATAACCAGTAAGAACCTTTAGGGGGCGGAGTTATGTGGGCTATATAAACCCCTCCTGGGGAAGGAAGGGGGGGCTTTTGGTCTTGTCTTTTGGTCAGGGTCTTTTTGGTCTTTGTCTTGGGGGCTTGTTGTGGGTATAGAGAGGTTGGAAGGAAGGTGGGAGAAATCGTTGGGCACTGTTGTTAACAAGAACACAACCAAGAAAGAACTGTTTATTCAGAAACCACATGCTTATGTACTAAACTTCAAATAAAATAGTTTTGTTCCAATATTCTCCTTGACTGAACTGAGTGAAGTAAATACCAGACAGACTGGTTGGTGGCAGCGGTTAATTAACATGGTGAGCGCAGGTATCAACGGACTGTTAAACGTCTGGGGGTCCTGTGCAAGTTGAGCGGACCGCCACACTTCCTTCTGCGTAGACATGCATATGACAACACTATTAAGCTGCAATTGCTTAATAAGGCTCCAGTTAAAGCAGTGCTTTCCCCCCAGAAAAAAGGTGGGAGAACTCACCACAAAGTTTGTTTGTTTGTTTGTTTGTTTAGGGCCCAGTTACAGCAACACGCATGCATATGCACACACCGAGCAGTGGCTAAATGTAAGATGTATGGTAATTAATAAACTAAAGCAGACAATGATCTGGATTAGAAATGGCCATAACTTTATTGATTACAACTTTATAGATAAATTAGGGTTGCTGTATTTTAAAAAAGTGAAAATCCAGAAACAAAAGGTGTTGAACTTTTTTGGCAAGTTGTTCAACTCCCGCCCCCCCCCCAGTTGTTGATTTTTTTTTTTTTTTTTTAACAGAATTTATTGACATTTTCACAAAATAACATAAACCCAACCCCCACACCTACAAATATCAAAAACAAATACAAATACACATACACATAATGTCAGGATTCTTCTTCTTATCTGTAAATCTTGCTATAGAAAAAAAAAAAATTCTAGTTCCGAATCTTGACACTTGACTTCCCCCGCCTATACACCTTCGGTTTTAAAACAATACACTTTCTCCTTAACATCTTTTCTCTATAGAAGTTTAGCTTAACTTGATATAGAAAGAAAAAACACCTTTGTCTTATCTTTTGCATTATAGCCTAAGATTTAACCAAATATTCTTATAGCTAAACTTATTTCTTCTATCATTTAACATGCTGCTTTTAACTTAAATTCAATATCTCCTTACTTATTTAAAATAAACTTATTTAACAAACTTCACACTCCGGTTTCGGATACCATGGCAGACCATCTATGTTAAACAATGATTAATTCAACCCACTCCCCTTTTGTCCATTGTCTTCTCCTGTCTTTCACCAGAGCCGAATCCCCTATTGTATGCTTCTAAATGTCCACAGATCCAGGTTACAACCACAACAAACCCTGCATCGAGCTCCAAGATGTTCATCCTCTGCATTCTGAGCTTCTCCGTAGCTTTGTACCAAAATTCTTCTTGTTGTAGAAATCTTGATTCTCTGTCCCTCGACCCCGAGCTGCCACCTCGGAATCTGGATATTAAAATTCTTTCCGTATCAGGGTTTCTGCCACCCCCTGAAAACGGTCCCTGTTCCAATCGGATTTGCTCTGCCATCTCAGACCATCCTTCCAGCACATCTTGCAACTCTTTGCAAAAGTCTGTTTCCATTGAATAGATTTTTTGGAAAGCCTCCCCTGTGGAATGCAGATTCTTTCCATTTATAATCCCACACAAGGCTCTTAATTTTCGATTAGTCAGCTCCAATTGAAAAACAGTGAGCTTTTCCTCTATCTCCCAGTCCTTCTGTGCCAGCATAAGAACAAAGTCCAACATCTTCGGAGAAGGGAGGTGGGTATCAAATTACATTTCCTGTCTTTCTCCTCCTTTGTCTCAATTTTTTCCTGCGCAATTCCAAATCGCCGCCATTTCTTCCGACGCCAGAATATAAAGATCAAAACTTCGAATGGAGATATTTCTCCTCAGTTAACCCCTAAAAGGGAATCTCTACAGACTCAGTTTTCAAATTCCAAGTACTTTCAATTGATTAGTGTAGCAGCAGTCACTTAAAGAGTTAATTCCTTCCACCGCCGAAGGGAGAGAGGCGGGCTGCCTTTTCTTTTGATCCCAGAGCTTTTCCCGGAGAACAAAGAGTCAGTCAGTTACTCACAGCTTCTGGTTTCTTAGCAACTCCTTAATGACAGGTAGAACAGAGACGCTCCTCACGGACTTAGCCGCCGCATGTAAACATCCCGGTTGGGGCATGTCCCCTAGAGCCCGACTCCGTGGTCCCTTCACCCCCACTCCCCCCTTACAGGGGGCGCGGGGGAAGGGTTCGGAGCACAACGGGCATAGCCGGGGAGCCCAGGGCGCGGGACGCTCTTCCCGCGCCCCAACCAGAGCCCTGCATGCGGCTGCAGGAGCTCCTAACCCCCGGGATGAACTGGGTGCCTCGCCACCGAAGCAGCCCAGGACCATCCGCGATGGCGCCAGCCGCCGGAAGTCCCAAGTTGTTGATCTTCTCTGGCAAAACTGCAAAAAAATGAAGTTTTTCAGCTACTTAAGGAAAATCACCCAAAACGACACCGCCAACATGGGCTGCCATACGTCCAGATTTTCCTGGACATTTTTTGCAATTTCCGGCTCGGACACTGCTTCCAACTGCAGTATTCTGGCTATGTCCAGGAAATTCCGGACATATGGCAACCCTAAGATATAGGTGGGTTTTTGGTTCAGGCATTGGGTGTGTATGCTATAATTGCTATAATTTTACACAGAGAATTAGATAAAATTGCACAGAAGTAGCTAAAGTGGTTCCTAGCCATGATGGCTTTGCTCTGCCTCCATGGCTTGTAGGCCGCAATGCTTCTGAAGACCAGTTGCTGGAAACCACAGGAGGAGAGAGGGCTCTTGAGCTTGGAACCTGCTTGTGGGTTTCCCACAGCCATCTGGTTGTCTACTGAGAGAACACGATGCTGGGCTACATGGGGCCATTGGCCTGATCCAGCAGGTTCCTCTCATGTTCTTACAAAATTCAGAAAACCTATTCATGCATTGAGGTAGCTGAACTCTTATGAAGTTCTGTCTCAAACTTCAAGAATCATCCCTCTAGTTATGCCAACTTATTAATTCATCAGGTAAAAAGGTAAAGGTAAAGAACCCCTGTCCTGTACGGCTAAGCCCAGTCAAAGGTGACTATGGGGTTGCAGCCCTCATCTCATTTTCAGGCCGAGGGAGCCAGCATTTGTTCACAGACAGTTTTCCAGGTCATGTGGCCAGCATGACTAAAGCACTTCTGGAGCCGTTTACCTTCCCACCGCAGTGGTACCTATTTATCTACTTGCACTGGTGTGCTTTTGAACTGCTTGGTTGGCAGGAGCTGGGACAGAGCAAGGGGAGCTCACTCGGTTGTGGGGATTCGAACCGCCGACCTTCCAATCAACAAGCCCAAGAGGCTACAACTCTCATCATCCCTAGCTAGCAGGAGCAGTGATCAGAAATTATGGAGACTGTAGTCCAAAAACAGCTGGAGACCCAAGTTTGGGAAATACTGCTTTGGAGTGATTTCTATTGAGAATACATAGAATGCTTAAGAAGCACCCCTACTGTTGTTCTAGGAGTCAAAAAGAAGTAACCCAGGTTCTGTTTAATGAAGACCCCCTAGAAGGGGGAAACACATCCTCTCTTTTTGCTTTTGAATGAATGAAATCTTTATTTGCACCAGCCATATCAATAAAACAAGCAAAATGCAGTATACGGAGGATAAAGGTAAAAAGTCAATGATGTAAAATACATTTTGGGGGTTTGGATCAATAGTCAAATAATGGATCTTATTCTAATTGCCCCGGCTAAAAACCTTGCGACCTTCGCTGTCACCTGCTCACCTTGATCTGCCAAGAGAAAGGCCACTGTAACAGTGGTTGGGCGACCTGGAATGGACAATAATAGAGGGGTGATAACCTCACTCCTCAAATCTTTATGCAGAGTGCAAGCAAGGAGAACATGAGCCACTGATTCTCTTTTTGCTGTTTGGTTGCAAACACCTGTGAAACTTCCATTTGGGTATGATTTCAATCCTAATTTTGCATTTCTGTGTGTACAAAAAAAGAGTGGTGTTTTATATAATTTTTATTTTGCATCTATTTCAGATCATAGTCAAGTAAATCTGAATCTCTGCAGCTGGTGGTAGGACTGGGGGGGGGTGCTAAAGGATTCCTGGAACTTTTATCTTAATGTGGCCTGGTTGAAAGGTTTTCATCTTTCTTTTGTTAGCAGATAAGGATCCTGGGGAAACCTGTTCTTGCTGCTCACAAATAACAGTGAAACTTTGGTAAGAAGGAACACCAAATGATAGCAGTACGTCAACACACCACTGATTATTCTTCCTCGATAAGAATCGAAAACATTCCTTTCAAAGGCTTAATGCTACGGAGACCCAAAAACATTTTAAAGGCTCTGTTTCAAATACCTAGCCTTGGGGGAGTTATTTTCAGCTTCAGTGACAAAACAATTGACCTCTTAATTCATGGTCCGTGACTGCCCTGTTTTCTGAGAAAAGAAAAATCATGTAGCTGTGACCTAAAGTGAAGTTTTAACAAGCATGTACTTCCATTAGGAAGATGGAAAGGCATTCTTTTCTTCTCTGGGGAAGAAAGGAAGGAGGTTTTTTGCTAGGAAAGGCTGCTAATAGCTTATTATCTGATGCCAGCGAACCCCCAAGCACAAAATTCAAAGTAGCTACATTTTGGAACAATAGATTTCAAGATTCAGTATATCCATTTATGTGTCCCCCACCCCTATGCCATTGCTGTTAAATAACAGTACGTTTTTCCTGCTTAATTTTGGTAATTTTCCATATATGCTATTTGTTTTTTTTCTTATGTTTCATGTATTTGTGATTTAACAAAATGGAGTAAAAGAGAAAGAAAGAAAGAGATTGCCACTGAGCAGCTTCCTTGAATGTAGCCAAACGTGTTGATTACTGGGACCTAGAAAAGACCATAACCCTTTGACAGGTTCAACAATTTATGCATCAGGGCAGGGTCTGTTTTTTTCAGCCTCAAAAAAGATTAATGCCATTTCCAAATCAAAATGTACTTTTGCATACCCTCCAACATTTCCCCAATGAAAATAGGCACGTCACAGTCCATAATGATAATTTTTCTATTTATACCCCACTCATCTTATTGGTTTGCCCCAACCACTCTGGGCAGCTTCCACCATATATAAAAACATAATAAAACATTCAACGTTTTTAAAAACTTCCCTATACAGGATTGCCTTCAGTCGGCTAGGGGGTCGGATAACTCCATACCCGCCACCATTTCTCCAATGAAAATAGGGACACCCTAAGGAAAAGTGGGACATTTCGAGATCAAATAATAAACCAGGCTGGTTTCTCTAAATCAGGGACGTCCCTGGAAAATAGAGACATTTGGAGGGTCTGCTTTTGGGAATAATGGAGAGTTCCATATTTTGAGTTTATCAGCCTAGCTTGCAAAATATAGCACCACATGATTTCCTTGTTGTTAAAGGAATCTTTTTTTGGTCTCCCAGTGAGTGGGGGGCTAGGGCAAAAGGCAAACATGGGCAAAGCACACATACCCCATTTTTCTCTCTGCACCCCCTTCCCCCATTTGCATGCCACCTGCATGAAAATTGGCTCAATGATGGCTGCAGATGCTCATTGGCATACCCTGTCTTAAAGGAAGCCCACCAGTGGAGAGGAAGAAGCTAATAACAGGGGAAGAAACTGTTTTAGAGGAAAGGGGCAAGGAGAAAACTACAAACTAAAAGGCCAGTGGCACAGAGAATTTGGACCTTTTTCATAATAGAACTTACTTCTGATTTTTAGTAAATATGTAGTAGTAAATATGGGGAATGACATTGCTGGATTTTTAAAGAGGAAATACAGTACTCCATTAGCTGTGCGACCCGATGCATGGCTACTTAGCGGTAAACTCAACTGAGTTTAATGAGACGTTTTCCTGAATAAAGTTATACAGGATTGCAATCCAAGCGCCAAATGGAGACGCCATTTTAATTCTGGTTCCAGCTGATCGAGGAAAAGCAATGGCCCAGCACTGTTAAAGAAGCACATTGTCAAAGCAACGAAAAACTCACCACACTACAAGCGGGATCCTTTATATTTCCATTCCTCTGCCTGCCCCTTTGGCATATACATGTGATAATATTTATTACGTGACAAATGCAGAGAACGATCCCCACATCCGAAGTGTGTGCAGAAAACTCAGTTTCATTTAATTCAAGACAGGGAGGTTAAGCCACATGGCAAAGCAGCGTAAAGGCATGCCATATATACATTTTGTTAAATAAATTTAATAAAATGCACAGTGAAGAGGCATAATTTTCCAAGAGAATCCATGGAATGGGTAATGAAAATGTTTCTGGGTGCTTTTTCAGCCATTGAAGAAATAGCATCACTGCCCTAAAATAATCATATAACTGTTTGCATGATTTGCAAGCAATGAGATTTTGCTGATTAATTGCTCCTGATTTTATTCCTGCTATATTTTATATGGGGAGAGTGGGAGAGCGGCCAAAACAAGCACACAAACCAAATGAAAGGAAGATTGATGAGAAAAAGTGAAGTTGATTATTAAATTATTTACAACTTGGCTGAAGCCAGTTGTTCTCTTATGGTTGAGTCTTCAGCAAAGACCAGCTGAGTAAAAGATTGTGTGTCTTTCAATGTGTGTGTGTGTGTGTGTGTGTGTGTGAGAGAGAGAGAGAGAGAGAGAGAGAGAGAGAGCGCTCAACCAATGTACCTGGATGACATATTCTCCAACATTTCTCTGACAAAAATAGGGTTGTCCTGTTCCATAATAATTCCATTCTGCGTGCCTTCCAACATATATGAAACGTAATAAAACATTAAAAATTTAAAAGATTTCCCATACAGGACTGTCTTCACATGTCTTCTAAAGGTTGTATAGTTACTTATCTTCTTGGCTCGGGGGGTCGGATAACTCCATACCTTCCAACACTTCTCCAATGAACATAGGAACATCCTAAGGAAAAGCGGGACATTCTGGGATCAAATCAGAAACTGGGATGGCTTCTGTAAATCTGGGACTGTCCCTGGAAAATAGGGACACTTGAAGGGTCTGGGATAACATGTTTTAAAAAGATGGAGATTGTGAATGCACTGCTAATAATTAAATTGCTGATCACATTTGTGTGATTAAAAAACAAACAAAAAAAGCAATGCATTTACTGCTTTACTATGGCCCATGATGAACTTGGATGGGGAAAAAATATCAACAACCTCAGATATGCTGATGATACAACCTTGATGGCAGAAAGTGAGGAGGAATTAAAGAACCTTTTAATGAGGGTGAAAGAGGAGAGCGCAAAATATGGTCTGAAGCTCAACATCAAAAAAACTAAGATCATGGCCACTGGTCCCATCACCTCCTGGCAAATAGAAGGGGAAGAAATGGAGGCAGTGAGAGATTTCACTTTCTTGGGTTCCATGTGTTGTGTATTAAATAAGATATTCTGGCAGCAGGGTAAAGTATTGCTATTGGTCAATTTGAAGTGTTCAATCACAATCCACAGCCTGATTGGGTCCCGCCGGAAAGTTTGAATATTATTGGTTCCCGCTAAAATGTATCTTTTCCCTCAGTCCCAATGTGTCTATAAATAGAGCTTTCCCTACCCCCTATCCCCAGTCTTGTCTTATCCCTTACAATAAAGAGCTGTTTTCACTAAGAAGTGTTGCTGGACTTCTTGCTATCAGAACCCACGACACAACATACTGGCGACGAGGATGGGATTGAATTAGGCCGGCTGAGGGCTGCTGACCCTAGCGACCTGATTCTGGCGACAAGACTCCCTGTGACTGACAGGACAGATCAGTCCACTAAGATGGCTGCGTCACGGTTCATGGAACCATTTCATCCCGGAGCAACTGAGGCCTGGGATGCTTACCTCGAGCGCTTTGAATTCAGCGTGGCAGCAAAAGGGGTCACTGACGAGGAAAGGAAAAAGGCGTTGTTCCTGAGTTGCTGCGGGGCAGAGACCTTTGAGTTGGCTCGGGCAATTCTGGCCCCCACGACACTGCGGGAGGCGTCGTTCGCGAGCATTACGGAACACCTCTCCAATCACCTTAATCCGACAGCGTCGAAGATGACATGGCGCATCGAATTCCACAAGAGGCAACAACGACCTGGAGAGACGGTAGCAGTTTTCCTCACCGAACTGAGGAAGCTGGCGAGACACTGCAAATTCGCCAACTTGGAGGAGGCCCTGCTGGATCGGTTTGTGTGCGGCCTTCGCAGCAGCAAGGGCCGCAGGCGGATTGCGGCAAAACAAGATATGGATCTGTCGACAGCGCTCCGTGAGGCCATTGCGACAGAAAGCGCTGAGAGAGAGGAGCAAGACCCGGACCAGCGAGCCGAAAAGAGAGCTGGAGCGTCAACCCACACCGTGGACGACCAGGATGTCAGCCCCAACCAAAGCCCTGTGCGGGGAATAGAGATGGTGCGACAGGAGAGCACAGCAAATAAAGGTCGGCAGGGAGTCTGCCCTGGCTGCGGCGGATCACATGAGAGAAGGAAGTGCCGGTTCCGAGAAGCTACGTGTCATGCTTGTGGGAAAACGGGGCACATAGCCAGGGTCTGCAAGTCGAGTGGCACGTCGGGGTCCGCGAAATCAAGAGGTCAGAGGACATCCACAGCGACGCACCAACTCGACGATTGCAACTACCTCACGCAAATCGAGGGCAGAACTGTGCCATTTCCAGCCCAAGGGAAACCAGCTGTGCGGGTCCTAATCGAAGGGAAGCCGTGTAACATGGAGGTGGACTCCGGATCCGGATTCTCCATCGTATCGGAGGACACGGCCAGATCGTTATTTCCTAGAGGTAAGCTTCCGAGATTGGAGCCCTTCCCGGCTACTCTGCAATCCTATTCCGCTGGCCGCATAGACATTTTGGGAATGTGCGCAGTGAACGTACAGTTCCGCGAGAGGGAGGCCGTATTAAAGCTTGTGATCGCAAAAGGGAAGCGCACTAGCCTGCTGGGCACGGACTGGTTCCCGGCCTTAGGGTTGGGAATCTCAGGGCTCAACACGGTCCAGATAGCTTCGGAGACATTTAACACCCTGTACACGGAATTTGGGGAGCTATTTAATGGAGAGTTAGGATGTTATAAGGGGCCTCCAATTGACTTAGAACTGGACCCGGGGGTTGCGCCAATGCGCCTCAAACCCAGGCGGGTTCCATTTGCGCTACAGCCTAAAATAGAGGCTGAATTGGAGAAGCTAATACAGCAAGGGGTGCTTTCACCAGTGGACTCTGCTAAATGGGAAACACCCATTGTCACACCCCTGAAGGCTAATGGGGAAATACGAATTTGTGCGGATTACAAATGTACGATTAATAAGGCCATCAGGGGCAACTCGTATCCAATTCCAGTAGTGTCCCAACTATTAGCGAAGCTGGCTGGGGGCAAGGTGTTTGCAAAGATTGACTTGGCACAGGCATACCAGCAGCTCCCAGTGACTCCAGCGTCCGCTGAAATCCAGACAATTGTGACGCACAAGGGCGCCTTTAAGGTGAATAGGCTGCAGTTTGGAGTCTGCGTGGCACCTGGCATATTTCAAAGTCTTATGGAGCGCCTGTTACGGGGCCTGCCAGGTGTCCTGCCGTATTTTGATGATGTGTTAATTGCGGGCAAGGATGCTCAAGAACTACTGGGACGCATCCAGACAGTCCTATGCAAATTCCGGGATGCGGGGTTGAAACTAAAGAAAGAGAAATGTAGTTTTGGGGTAGCAGCTGTGAACTTCTTAGGGTACAGAATTGATGCTGCTGGCATCCACCCCATGGAAGACAAGGTTAAGGCTATCGCCGCAGCACCGACACCTAGTAACAAGGCTGAGCTGCAGTCCTTCTTGGGCCTCGTCAATTTCTATCACGCCTTTGTGCCACACAAGGCATCGATAGCCGAACCACTGCATCGGCTACTCCAAAAGAAGTGTGCATGGCGTTGGGGGCAACCGCAACAGAGAGCTTTTGAAACGCTGCGGGGCGTGCTGTCAAAGGAAAGTACGCTTGCCCACTATGATGCTGCTAAACCACTGGTGCTGGCGTGTGATGCCTCACAATATGGCGTGGGGGCTGTCTTGAGTCACCGGGAGGCGGATGGGTCGGAGCGTCCAATCTCATTCTATTCCAGAACCTTGAGCCCCACAGAGCGGAACTATGCCCAGATTGATAAGGAGGCACTGGCTATAGTCACAGGAATCAAGAAGTTCCATGACTACGTGTACGGCCGCCCTTTCACAATTCAAACGGACCACAAGCCTTTGCTGGGTTTGTTCAGCCCACATAAACAAACGCCTCAAATCTTGTCCCCACGCATGCTCCGATGGTCCATCTTTTTGAATGGATTTCAATACGAACTGTGTCATGTGAAGGGTAAGCTGTTGTGCCATGCGGACGCGCTGAGTCGTCTACCACTACCTGGAGCAGCCGACGACGACCCAGCCCCGGCCGAGCACGTCATGATGATGGAGACACTTCCCGGACCACCCGTGACGGCCGTCGACATCGCCGCAAGAACTAAAAGGGACCCCGTCCTCGCCCGTGTCCTTGTGTGGGTGGGGAGGGGATGGCCAAGTGGGACTCAGGAAGAGAAATTTAGACCTTTCATGGCAAGACAAAATGAGCTGTCCCTCCATAAGGGTTGCATATTGTGGGGCGATAGGGTGGTTATTCCAAGGTCTCTACAGAATGAGGTGTTGGACACATTACACATGGGTCATCCGGGCATGGTTCGGATGAAATCTTTAGCCAGGTGCTATGTGTGGTGGCCTGGCATGGACAAGGACATTGAACAATGGGTGCGCACCTGTCGAGCGTGCCAGGAGGTGCACCCAGAAATGCCCAGGGCACCAGTGCATTGGTGGGAGCGGGCTAAGAACCCGTGGAGCCGGCTCCATGTAGATTTTGCAGGGCCGTTTCAGGGAAAGGTGTTCTTAATTGTAGTAGACGCCTACTCGAAATGGCTGGAGGTCTCAATTGTTCCAAACATGTCCTCAGCTGCTGTAATCAGGGCCCTTCGCATTTTGTTTGCAACGCATGGGTTACCCGAGACCATAGTATCAGACAACGGGGCGGCTTTTGTGTCCCAAGAGTTCAGGGCATTCCTGGCCGATAATTTCATTAGAGGGGTCACTTCTGCTCCCTTTCATCCATCCTCGAACGGACAAGCCGAACGGATGGTGCGCACAGCCAAGGGTGCAATAGCGCGCCTCTTGGAAGGGGATTGGTCTGCTCGCATTGCAAGGATGTTGTTCCTGCAGCACACAACGCCGTGTGCATCCACAGGCAAGTCCCCAGCTGAATTATTAATGGGAAGGAGGTTAGCCACAATCCTAGACTATGTCCACCCTGACAAGGTGCCGGGCCGCGATACAAGAGAACCACCGGCTGCCGAGGGTGACAGAACCCGATACCTGTCAACAGAGGATTTGGTTTGGGTCCGGAACTATGCAAGGGGACCCGCATGGGTGCCGGGGGTGGTCACCCGACCCAGTGGGCCAGTGTCATATTTTGTGACGTTAGAGGATGGCAGAGTAATGCGCCGCCACATTGACCAGCTAAGGCGCCGGTTCCCAAGCAGGGTAAGCCCGAGGGGGGAGGAGCCGCGCACAACTCTGCCGGCGTCCGGTGAATCGCAGCAGTCTAGTCAGGATGACTCCGGGCCACAGGGGGTGGAGGGCTCCGAGAGTCAGGAAACCGAGATCACCACTGATGAACCTAACCCGGAAACAACTAGTCAGCCTAGAGAGTCAGCTAGTGACACAGCTCCAGCTGAGGTACCCGAGGTTATTGGAGAGAGAAGTCTGACCACGGATAGTCCAAGGAGTGACACACCGGGGGTTAGGCGATCCGGTAGGACTCGAAGACCTCCGCAATACTTGAAAGATTACGTGTATAGTCTCAACTAGGTGCGGGGGAGTGTTGTGTATTAAATAAGATATTCTGGCAGCAGGGTAAAGTATTGCTATTGGTCAATTTGAAGTGTTCAATCACAATCCACAGCCTGATTGGGTCCCGCCGGAAAGTTTGAATATTATTGGTTCCCGCTAAAATGTATCTTTTCCCTCAGTCCCAATGTGTCTATAAATAGAGCTTTCCCTACCCCCTATCCCCAGTCTTGTCTTATCCCTTACAATAAAGAGCTGTTTTCACTAAGAAGTGTTGCTGGACTTCTTGCTATCAGAACCCACGACACAACATGATCACTGCAGATGGTGACAGCAGTCACGAAATTAGAAGACGCCTGCTTCTTGGGAGAAAAGCAATGACAAACCTAGACAGCATCTTAAAAAGCAAAGACATCACCTTGCCAAAGAAGGCTGATCGCCAAAGAATTGATGCTTTTGAATTATGGTGCTGGAGGAGACTCTTGAGAGTCCCATGGACTGCAAGAAGATCAAACCTATCCATTCTTAAAGAAATCAGCCCTGAGTGCTCACTGGAAGGACAGATCCTGAAGTTGAGGCTCCAGTACTTTGGCCACCTCATGAGAAGAGAAGACTCCCTAGAAAAGACCCTGATGTTGGGAAAGATGGAGGGCACAAGGAGAAGGGGATGACAGAGGATGAGATGGTTGGACAGTGTTCTCGAAGCGACTAGCATGAGTTTGGCCAAACTGCGGGAGGCAGTGAAAGATAGGCGTGCCTGGCGTGCTCTGGTCCATGGGGTCACGAAGAGTTGGACACGACTGAACGACTGAACAACAACAACAGCTTGGCACTGTAACTTGACATTATTTGACACAGAACATAAAAGGCATAGGATTGTGTAAGTCTGTATGGTAGTGTTGTATGTACAGTATAGACTATCTTGCTTGGAACACCATAGAGTATACATGCCCGTAGGTGGCATTCATCTGTTACATGATTGTTTTTCCACATGTGCTCTTCCTGACCATTTTATGCCCAGCTGATATGTATCGTGTTCCCCTTTTGTAAAATTAGAAACATGCAAACACTTAGTGGTGGAAGTCACTGCCCAGCCTGTTTCAACCCCAGCCGAAGAGATTATGGACAATACATTGACACTCAACATAGGCAAACCCCTTTAGGTCCCTGTTCCTCAAATCCCATGGAAAATGAAAGAAGAGCAAAAAGCTGCAAAAAGCCTCTACCAGCCTTTTGTTTTGAAGAGTTGCAAGGACAGAAATGTAGCTTGCTTAGAAGTTCCTTTTCGGGATGGAAGGAGATTCCCCAGGCGATTGGCCGCCAGCTTTGTGTTCTAAAGGGCTGAGCCTTTTCACAGCTCGTGGATAATTAACAGGACTTCTTAACAACATATATTTAACAAAAACAATGTGGCTATAAAGTTCCATTGCCCGAAGGCCTTGCCAACTGGGAGAGAACTAGAAACGTGTTATTGCTTTATAGGACTAAAAGGGGGAAAAAATGTAATAGCAGCCCTGTTTCAGGGAACAAGGAACAATTGTATTCTCCAGCACAGAAGAAAGACTAAGGACCTATATAATATTGTAGAATCTAGTGCCAATGTTAAGTGTTTGATTTTAACACCTTGGTCCAACATGAGGATACTGAGTATGTACTTGTCTGAGCTGAAAAGTCAGGGAGATTCAGAGTTTTTGCAATAACACAAGGCCAACTAAAAGGGGAACAAAGAGGGAGAGACTGGGGTGCCTGAATCGAGGCCTCTTCCCCCTGCCCCCCCCTCCAGCATTCAATAGATATTAAGCAGTTTTGTAGAGTGACAGTAACTGAAACTTTTTCTTGAATCAAGGCACTTGGTCTGGAGAGATGTACACAGAAAACATCTTCAGATATGTGGCTGTGTACATACCATACATTTAAACCACACACCCCATCCCAAGAATCATGGGAGCTGTAATTTGTTAAGTGTGCTGGGAATTGTAGTTGCATGTTCAGACCCAGAAACCTCCCCCTAAATAAATTCACACTTGACTCAAATGTTAGTTTGGTTTTTGGCAGAATTTAGGCACAACTTTATTGATTACAGAAAGTGAATTGTTGCATAGGCTCTGGTTCGACTAGCTCCCTTCCATGCAGGTAGCGCTGACCCAGGGTTCCAGTATAGGTCAGCCAAGGGTGAACACCTGGATAAGTGGAAAGCTGGGAACAGACTATCTCCGCCACCCAAATGTCCCCCTGGACTCAGGCACGGGCACAACCCCCTCTCAGGGGTTGACCAAACCATTGAGTCCCTGGATTCCTTTAACAGAATACCCTTCACATAGGGATGGCGAGAGCGTTCTCCCATCCCTATCACCTGAACCAGAGCCTATCCACAACCTTACAAGTTGTGACGATTTGCTACACGGCAGGTGAAACCCAAATGGCAACAGCCAATCAGCCAAGTGGGGAAAATTCCTGCTGTGCCCCTGTCCCAATGACAGATGATACACGATGGCATAGCAAGGTCAAGCGCATAAGCCCTAAAAGTAGGGAGAGGTGGGCGGGTGTTCAGAATGCACACGCCAAAAGAGGAAGCTCAGGGTCACATGCATGGGTATAAATAGGTCCCTCGATCTGTTTGGACTGCGCCCCATTGGCCCGACTGAACCCAGCATCGAGGGACTTTCCAATTGGGTGTTGTGGCTGACCAATCATACCCACCCACAACATAGGGTGTCGGTTTCCAGGTCTCACCGCAACACGTGCCCTCTTTGAGGGAGGACCCGATCTCTGTGAGGGGTAAACTACAGCTCCCAGAATTCTTTTGGGTCATGTGCTTTAGATGCATGGTGTGTCTACAGCCTATGTTCCCTCCCATTGAATCAAGGCTTTATCATGTTCGTCCATGTACGTTGGAGGTGGCTCTGTGTGTGTGATGTTTGTGTACATTATATGCAGGAGTGTGGCATAGCCACACACAATTTTTGGCTACACCTAACACTGGCATGCAGGGTTGAACAATGAATGCAGTCCTGCAGACCCTCCAAGGGCTCATTTTTGCATGACCAGGCGACGACAGCCCCAGCCCCCAGGGATCATAAGAAAGGACTCTGACAACGTGTTATGGAATTAAAACTAGGCCACAACTTTATTAAACTTCCAAATGTAGGAAGACCTTGGCTTGAGCCTTGAGCATGTATCCCTCCCAGCCCCCCAGCAGGGGGAACTGGGGCACATCAGGCTAAATGGGATATGGGGGTGCATTGCGAGATGCAAGTGTAGTAGGCAACCAAGCCCATATCCCCGCACGCAGGGTAGTTCACTGACAACTTTTCAGTGTATGGCCAGTGACACCCATTATATAACCCCTTTAAGAGGGGGACCCTGGAATTGCCGCCACAGAGGGGTGAGTCACCACTTCACCCCCCCCCCCCAAAGGAAAGAAAAGACTAAAGGATTCCACCCAAGGCCATACACCGCCAAAGTTGTGACAAATTGCTACGCAAAAGACAAAACCTGCCAGTGCAGGAAAATTTCTTCCCGGTCCATCAACAGCAACCGGTCAAAGGCAGTAGCAGCGCCCGCTAAACAGGAAGAAAAAGTTAATCTGAAAACAAGAAAACATTAAACAAAGGGAGGGTAGGGAGAGTGAATCTCCAGAGCCGACTGCCTGGCTATCGTCAGCTCCACCCCGTATTTATAAATGGGGCTGGCCCCACCTCCCAGCAATGAAACTCAGCTACTGAGGCTGGTCGTGGACCTCCAAAAATTAACACTGAGAGGCGAGCCAGCCCCTGTTTGCCAGTAAGCTCCCTGGGAACTGTAGCACCATGTGCGATCCCACAAAGGGAACCCACAATGGAAAGTGTGAGCGCTCATTTCCAGGGACAGTCACAGATTTACAGAAGCCATCCTGGTTTCTGATTTGATCTTAGAATGTACTGCTTTTCCTGAGGATGTCCCTATTTTCATCAGAGAAATGTTGGAGGGTATGGAGTTATCCAACCCCTGAGTCATCTGAAGGCAACCCTGTATAAGGAAGGGCTTTTTAAAAAAATGTTTACTGTTTTATTATGTTTTTTTATATATTGGGAGCCTCCCAGAATGGCTGGGGCAACCCAGTCATATGGACAGCGTATAAATAATACAATTATTATTATTATGGAATAGGACATGCCTATTTTCATCGGGGAAATATTGGAGGGTATGGTCCTTAGGGGAAACCAACAAGAACCCTACACATTCTTTAACTGCTTATTTATGGGCAGAAATTCAACAGGAGCAGCTTTCCCTTGCAGGCATATGTAAAGCTGCACCTGTCCAAATTTTTATCCGCTAGGCTTTTAAAAGACACAGAATCTGTGCCAGGAAAGAAGGTGGCACCACTATTCCTGGCAGAGATTTATGCTATATTTGATTATCGCAGTTAAACAGGCCAAAAGAGTGATGCGGTTCAGTTTAAGAAAAAAAATAAACTACAGTGGAAACTCGGGTTACGACGGGGTTCCATTCTGGAGGCGCCGCCGCAACCCGAAAATGACGCACATAGAAGTGCTGCGATTTAGCGCTTCTGCGCATGTGTGAGCGGTGAACCCAGAAGTAACCTGTTCCAGTACTTCCGGGTTTGCTGCGGACGTTCGCCGGAGCGGACACAAGCGGAGGCGGATGCAGAACGAGGTTTGACTGTATAAGTGTTCCTTTATGTATTTACAAAGGACTTCAAAACGTTAGGAAAGACTTTTCATTTCTTTACGACTTTTCAGGACAATCCTGGAATTGTAAAGTGCCTCTGTAACTTTATAACCGCTCTCTCAAACCCAGAGTGGCTCCTTGATGCTTGGGAGGTATTCTGAAGTTTCCAATCTAACAAAGCAGCTTAAATCGACCGTAAGCCTCTAAAAAGATTAATTTCCAAGGATTCTCATACCCTGGTGCCTCGCCAAGAGTTTATTAAGACGACAATTTAATTAGAGAAGATTGAAGGACTCTCCTGAGATTTAAAGTCAGAAAAGCCTACCTCCAGACAACCAGGAAGCACTTTCAGAACTCCCCAGGTCCTCCTTGTTCATTTGCACAAAAATGAACCAATCCAGATCACATCAATGTAGTTTTTACAAGTTTAGGTTACCTTCATTGCCTCACGCCAGTGATCCCTTCCCCAGACCCAAAAGGGAGTGATTATTTTTGCTCACAACCTAATGTTCTTAACACAATTAGCGCAATCCTACCTTTAGGTTTAAAAGATGCAACTTTTTCAACTGCGTATTGTAAGTTTACAGTTCTCCATTATATCCAAAGTCTATGTATCCGTGCACTGCTCTGGTTCTCCAGAAGCGGCTTAGTAATGCGAGATGAGCGCAGCAACCCCAGAGTCAGACACGACTGGACCTAATGGTCTGGGGTCCCTTTACCTTTTTATGTATCATTGCAAGAGTTATTTAAGGCCTGCCAAAGAGTTCAAGTGTTTCCAGTGGTCTTTTAAATGCAATTTATATTTGTCCCATTCTCTGTTGAAGCTTTTATCCTCCTGGTTTCTCATTTTCCCGTTAATCTTGCCATCTCTGCATAATCCAATAATTTCATCTCCCATTCTGCCCTCGTAGGTACCTTATCATCTTTCCAGCTCTGGGCAAGCAGCATCCTTGCAACAATGGGAAGTTCTTCTGTGCAGCCCTCACTGAAAGAGCACAACCAGTTTGCTTTTTTTGCATCAGGTATCAAAATCTCTTTAGCTTTTTATTTCTTTCCCTTTTCTCTCCCATCTCTCTCTCTCTCTCTCTCTCTCTCTCTCTCTCTCTCTCTCTCTCTCTCTCCCCCTCCCTCTCTCCCTCTCTCGTCTTTTCTTCTTCTTCCTGACTTTGTTCTTCTTTAGACTAAGTAGCTGCTTTATCTTAGTATATTACAAATACTTTTTGTACAGTTATTAATAAGTAGCAATAAGTAAGTAAGTAAATAAAAAAGGAATCAACATTTCTTGGGCTGGCTCTGTAATTAGTCATCCTGTAAATTCAATGAGCTAGTGCTTTTCAGATGAAGAGTGGTAGGTAAATTTAATCAATAGTAACAACAACAACAACAACAACAACAACAACAACAACAACAATAATGTCTAACTCTGGGCACAAAATCAGAAAGGGTACTGACAGCCAACCCAAATTGACGTAAGCTCATCAATTCCCTTCCAACTCTACAATTCTATGCAATTCAGTGGCTGGTCAGTGGATCATTCCTGAAATAAGAGATCAGACTAAATGTATCTTCATTCTTTTCATCTCTTACATTTATACCCCACTATTCTTACCCCAGGGAACCTATAGTGAAGTATGTGGTGCCCATCTAGGCATTTACCAGACCTAGGCATACTTCGCTTCAGCAAGGTGATGGTCTCAAGTGCTGTCTGGGACCGGACAGAGGAGGAGTGGTGGAGACTGCCTCCCCAGCCTGAACCTTCCAAGAGAAGAGAAAGACAGTATAGATTTACAACAGTGGTTTGCGGGAGGTCATAACTCAGAGGCAGATGAAGGGCAAAGTTGGGAAATAATGGGAGAGCAGGAGGAGGCAGAGCTGGAGCAGCTGGCTGACATGTTATCACTAAAAAGCATTCCAGAACCCACTTCTCCCAGAACCCAGCAGGCATTGAAAGTAGGAGAGCAAAGGACTCGGAGACAAGTGACCCTAAGCAGCCAGAGTAAGGTGGGTGCTGCTGCTAGCGATTGAGGAAGGAGGAGAGAAGGGGGTGGGTGGGTTGGAGATTTACTCGGAGAAACTCCATTCCTCCAAGAGGCTGCGGTTCTAAGCCTCTCTCTGTGAATAATGAATTAAAGACATTGGTAAGAACTTTCCCTGCCTTATCTATTCCCGACAGCCTACCGTGAGCGGATCAGATTACCTGATGCCTGACAAGTGCCTTCAAACCATATCCTAGTGAAATGAGTGGTTGCACACATGCAAAATTAATTGACTTGGAAAATAGTGGTAGGATGCAAAAGAAGCAGCTGAGAATAATGGAGAGATAAACGGAAGAGTTTAGACCCAGACATGTACCTGTTGTGTCCCATGTTAAAGATACTGATACAATTCCCACCAGTGCTATTTTTCTAGAAAAAGGAGGTGGCAGAACTCACCATGAATGGCTTCCTTGTTCTCTTATAATGGCAATGGCGCCCACCTGAGAGGTGCCAGAATTGAGTTCTGGCGAGTTCCGGCTGCAAAAAAGCCCTGGTTCCCAGTAGTTCTTGACTTGTAGGTTGACATTTGCCACTATCATAACTTAGGGTGATATTCAGTGCTAGGCCTATATATTCTGAAGTTTATGGACATGATGAACTTAGGTTCATTAATTTTAATGGATCTACTCTGAGTAGGATTCCACTGGCTACAACCTTTAGTTTTGTTTTTCATGGGTGTGATCCTCTCGTGGTCTCCCTTGCCCTCCCATCTCGAGTCTTCCTCTTAAAACTGGCAGCTGTGTGTATGTGACAGCTCATGCAAGAGTGTCTCTCTGCATTGTGATTCTTCTATGGATTTGTATGTCTAGGAAGAATTGAAGGAAAGCAAGTGCCGAGCTCCCCAAGGGAGAAAAAGTTGCAGGCTAGATAGAATACTAGCAGTCAAGTTAGCCAAAGCTGTTCCATGACCAATAACAACTCAACCAGAGTTCTGAGGCACTACTGCAAAATGGTTCCATGATTTAAATCAGTGTTTTTAACCTGCTGATCCAAACCACCTTGATTTCAATCAAGTAACCCTTCAAGCTACTACCAAAAGAGAGAAACACCTGCCCACCATGTAATTACCGCCATGTGATTCTCCGAAATGCTGGAAGTAGAGTATCGGCAAGAAGAAGAAGAAGAAGAAGAAGAAGAAGAAGAAGAAGAAGAAGAAGAAGAAGTTTTTTGTTTATACCCTGCCCATCTGGCTGGGTTTCCCCAGCCACTCTGGGCAGCTTATTGTACAGCTCTGGTGCCTGTTCATACAATTTTGTGGGCCTCCATTATACATTGAAATGAAAGTGAACTATAAACCAGTTACACGCAGTTTCATAGCTGGAAATGTGTCTGTTCACGTATATATTATGTGCACCTCCAAATTGGAGATTCTATTTACTAGGGAGGGAGTCCCACTGAAATATGCATTATTTACTTTTGAGCAGACATACTTTGAACTGTGGGTGAGGGGCTATTATTTTTGTATGTTACTACACATTTTGGGGTTTTTTATATTGTAAACAGCTCTGTGATCTTTGGGTGAAGGGCAGTATAGAAATATTATTATTATTATTATTATTATTATTATTATTATATATATTATTATTATTAAAATTAAATATAACAACACAACAACAATACCCAATGCTTTCTTTTGAGGAAAAAATGGTGCTGGTACTCATCATGAAGTCATTACAGTAAGCGACACACTTTTAACATGGGGGGAGGTGCCAGTACTGCAAACCCTCAAGTACCCCCGCAAAAACACTGATAATAATACTGTAACACATAGGATCACACAGTTCATGTTCAAAGCTTGTGCCAATATAAGTTAACCCTACCCCCCCTCCCCCGACTTGGCAAACCCACCCATGGAATTCACTAAGGTATTCATTGTTCAAGCCAGTAACTTTATTAATTCTGCCCGATCTAGACAACAACAAAACCCCTATTAAGAGTCTAGCCAAAGACTGTAGTTTGATCCTTTTAAGTCATGGACTCAAGTCAGGTATGTAATTACATGGAAGAGAATTACACAGACGGTATCAAAGACTCCTTACGTGTGGCTATGGATATGATCTTGGCTCACAACCTTTTTTAGAGCATACTGGGTTTCACTGCTTCTAGGTCCTTGTTATTCCACTAATTACTTTTCAAGCCTGTGAGAAGGAGGGAGGAAACGCTTTTAATACAGTGACAGTAAACAAGGTTGAAAAGCCCAATCAAACGTCGACTGTGTGCTGCAGGCGTCGCTTGGACCCTGGAAACTGGGAAGTTAATGGGTGATAACTCCACTAACAACTTCTAGCCGCAGTAGGGAATGGCTCCTTTGAGCAGGGCTGGCCCAATACATTTTGCCGCTTGAGGCAAATGAGAAGATGGTTTCTTCATTCCATTCCACATAGTCTTTATATACTGGTATGATTTGCTATGGCTGGGTGATAAGCTGCAGCATATCTTGGCTCCATCATAATAATGTGGACAGGGCAGTCATTAATGTGAGTGGGTGGGTGGAAGGAAGGGATGAGTTTGTTGTTGTTGTTGTTGTTGTTGTTGTTGTTGTTGTTGTTGTTGTTTATACCTTCAACTGAAGCCAATGGAAAAGAACTTTTCCATTGTAAAAAAAGGGTAAAGGTGAAGGACCCCTGGATGGTCAAGTCCAGTCAAAAGCGACTATGGGGTTGCAGCGCTCACCTCGCTTTGTGGCCGAGGGAGTCAGCATTTGTCCACAGACAGCTGTCCGGGTCATGTGGCCAGCATGACTAAACCGCTTCTGGTGCAACGGGATACCGTGACGGAAACCAGAGCGCACAGAAATGCCGTTTACCTTCCCACTATTTATCTCCTTGCACTGGCGTGCTTTCGAACTGGTAGGTTGGCAGGAGCTGGGACAGAGCAATGGGAGCTCACCCCATTGCGGGGATTCGAACCGCCGACCTTCTGATCGGCAAGAGGCTCAGTGATTTAGACCACAGCACCACTCCTCTCATTCTGCACATGGCTTATCATTATTATTATTTAGTAAATTCGTATGCCACCCTTCATCTGAAGACCACAGGATAGTTCACAACATGATACAGCATGACTCAACCCTATTTTGGTTGTTCCACTGTTATGTGCGAACAGGCACACGCCATTCAGAAATGGTACTCCTGGTTGCAATCAAGTAGTCCAGTAAAGGTTTTTTCTTCACAAATCTCTCTTCAGTACTTCAAAAATATCTAGAAAGTCTCTGAAAAGAAATAGTAGTGTTTCTAACACTGGAAATATGGAGGTGGTCGGGGACTTTGGAGTTGTAGGAGTCAGCTGGTTTTCTAATCCCATTTTGTGACAGATGGTTACAATCTGCCTCACCCAGATAAGGACAAACAGAAACACAAGTTTACATTCTTAGCATCCTCTGGATAATATCGCACGGAACCATTAGTAAATTGCATCCACAAAACGGTGCATTTGAGATGTTTTCAAAGGGATTCTTGATTCGTTCAGTTCCTTCTGTTAAGATATGGGTGCAACTGACCACAGTTAAATGGTAGACACATCACTTAATCATGGAATCAAAGAATTGTAGAGTTGGAAGGGACCCCAAGGGACATCTAGTCCAACCCCCTGCAATGCAGGAATCCTATTTGCTTCCGCACACATTGGATAATTTTCAAATTTTTATGGCTAGATTTTCAAATTTATCTTTAAACCTTTTTCTAGACCTCATTATTTGTAAACAGTTTTCACTGGTGTGCTTGTCACATTAATGCCAAGATATCATGTGGTGTTAATCGTATTTTTTATGTTTTGCTTTTCGTTTTGCTTGTTTTTGTTTGGTAGGGCCAAACATAGCTGGAAAGGACGCTGGAGAGCTCTCAGTCACAAAGAGTTGTTGCCTTAGCTACATGCTAAGGCCGCCTGAAGGTTAACTAAAAAGATACAGTACCTCCTTTTAGCCTCATCCCCACTTAGGAGCCACCTGTTCATTAAATGGGCGATTGGCGTATGCTATTATGGCTGGCATCTGTGGCATTGGAGAGATGTCATCTACGCTAGAGGAGTTGGGCTAGACCACATCCTCTGGTGTGAATGGCTCCACTGTGTGTGTGCCTGACAAAGAGAGAGGTGCCTTACCTCCTTCCAAGTCTTTCTCTGAGACTAATTGAGGATCATGGCCAGATAATGTGACAAATTCTGATCCTTTCACTGAGCTTCCCTCATCTGCCAACACATCCATTTTCGATAGGTGATTCTCTGCTGGGAGTCACTTGTGTGCTGTGATATTTGCTTGCATAAACACCCCTTTTCTTTAAAAATAATCCTTTATTTGTATTCAAATAGCCAAACAGCGTCAATTCCATTACAACACGGTCCATCAGTTTCATAATACGAAGGTGGGTGGAGAACAATGATTTCCCGAGTAGGAAGGCAGTGTCCGCTTATCGTTGCAGGAGATCAGTCCATAGAGTGTGGATGGTGACATCCTCCAAGCACCTCATCTATTATTTCACTGAATAAAAGCATATCATTGAGCAGCAAAATAGTCAACTCCATATTCTGCCTGCCCCCCCATGTTCAGGGGTTGGATAACTCTATACCCTCTGATGAAAATAGGGACTTCCCAAGGAAAAGCGAGACATTCTGGGATCAAAGCAGAAAGTGGGATGCCTTCTGTAAATCCAGGGCTGCCCCTGGAAAATAGGGACACTTGGAATATTTGTATCCCATATAAATTCCATATTTTTAGGTGTATAAGAGGATGTGTTTTGCTTCAATTTTTTAGTCAAAAATTGGGGCTCGTCTTATACATGGGTGGTGGGTTTCAGGTTGGGCTTGGGCTCTGGTCCTATTTCTTAATTTTGGGTTAAAAAAATAGGGGTTGTCTGATACAGTGGTACCTCGGTTTAAGAACAGCCCTGTTTATGAACTATTCGGTATACGAACTCCACAAAACTGGAAGTAGTGTCCCAGTTTGCGAACTTTACCTTGGTCTACGAATGGAATCTGAATGGTGGAAGGGCACTGGCGGTGGGAGGCCTCATTAGGGAAAGAGTGCCTTGGTTTAAGAACGGTTTTGGTTTAAGAACAGACTTCCGAAACGGATTAAGTTCGTAAACCGAGGTACCACTGTACACGGAAAAATACGGTACTTACCAAAATAATATTGTAATTATACATTATATTTTGACCCCAGAAACAGGCACAGACCTCATACACAAAGTCATGCAGCAGCATTTTGAAGGATTTTGCCCTCCTTAATAACTTATCTACAAGTTCTGTTCTATACAAGGAGTCCCAAGGGAGCCAAAACATGAACTATAGGAGGCGTATCAGGTTTATATCACTTCCCACAGTTTATCTTAGCGAGCAGGAAGGCAATTTGTCCTGTGTCACTAAGCACATTCATAACATCATACTGATAAGGTAGTCTTGGGGGCCTTGATTTATCCCCTGAGAAGCGAAACAAGAAATGCCAGCTTGACTGTGTCCCTTCCATGGAACCATCTGTAACTGATAAAGCCAGCTCCCCAAAGGAGTTTCAGAAAGGAGGTGGGCAGAAGATGAAAGGCGAAGCAGATTTACATGCAGCAGCCAAGCGCAGTTAACCCACAAAGCTCTCCCCCAGGCCTTCTGGCAATTGTTTTTGATTTGGTAATCTGTCTTAAAGACCAGAGGAAAAACATGTAACTCTAGTTGCATAAATAACTCTGAGGGTGTGCAGCAGGAAGGAGAAAACGCAAGCCCCGGGCAAGTTCTGTATGACAAAAAAAAAAGTTTTAAAAGGGTGTGTGTGTCGTATGAAGCAACTCAAAACAACACGGATAAAATGCTCAGAGCAAATGCAATGGAGTTAGATGCTGAATCTGCATCAGGCGCTTACAGTGGGTTGGCACTGATCTGGAGTAATTTTCCCCCTTTGGTGTTCATAGGGTAAACTTGCCATTTTGTGAAAACAACTGCTTTCTGAATCTCTCCCAGTGAGAACAGCAAAGAACTTGTGGACCTTAAAGACATCTATGATGGCATAAGCAAGGGGTGGCCAACATGGTGTGTTCCCATCAGCCTCAGCCAGCACAACAAGTAGTCAGAGATGGTGGGAGTTTTCATGGACCGATTTAACCAGAGTGCACTTTAGCAGATGCATGAAACAGTAGCCGGGTTGCCACAGCAGGCAGATATTTCTGTCACAGTCTGATAATCGTGCTGCAGCCTGTAATTATTGTGTTTCGTGTTTTCTCCGATCTCTGGGTGACAGCAGTGGATAGAGTGTTGGACAGGGACCTGGGAGATCAGGCTTCGAATCCCCACTTGGCTAGGAAGCTCAGGGGATGACCTTGGGTCCGTCATTCACTCTCAGTATCTGTCACCGGGTTGTTGTGAGGATAAAATGGGGAGAGGGAAGAACCGTGTGTGTCACCTTGCTCATAAGTAAACCTCTCTCTCTCTCTCTCTCTCTCTCTCTCTCTCTCTGTGTGTGTGTGTGTGTACACACACATGCACGTAGCTCTGACCTTGCTATTTTCACCCTCTTACCTCCAGTCTAATGAGGTAAAGGCAAATGTGTGTGGATGTCCACCCTGTGAACATGTGGAAACAATTAAAAGAATCCAGTGTATTAAACTGGCTATCCGTCATCACAAAGCTTTACTAACCTTTTAAAGTGTAGTGCCAAGATTTAATCTCAAACTATGAGTAATGGGACTGCTCCTGAAAAACATTTTTAAGAGAGCCCACCCTCCAAACAAATTTAAAAAAAAATGATTTTCAGTTGGTAGAATTATGTTGTAGGCTTCACAGCTGCAGCTGTACTGTAAACCGAGAACTGAAATTTAAATTTCATGTAGAACCCAACATTTGAGGCTTCTCTATGACACTAATTTATTTGCTGAAATCAAAGGAATGCAGTATGTTTAGTATGGCTAGTGACCCTCCTTACTATGCATAGTCTTAAATGTCCAAATAAGAGTAACT
The DNA here is from genome assembly GCA_900245905.1 of Lacerta viridis. Classification (NCBI taxonomy): domain Eukaryota; kingdom Metazoa; phylum Chordata; class Lepidosauria; order Squamata; family Lacertidae; genus Lacerta; species Lacerta viridis. The sequence goes on from OFHU01003673.1 coordinate 639,650, forward strand.
CTGAAGGATGAATGAAGTCACCATCTTGCCCCGGCTAGGGATCATAGGAGTTGTGCTCCAACCACATCTGGAAGGCTGCAGGTTCCCTGTCTCTAATCTTGTTGTCGTTCAGTTGTTCAGTCGTGTCCTACTCTTCATGACCCCATGGACCAGAGCACGTCAGGCACCCCTATCCTCCACTGCCTCCCGCAGTTTGGCCAAACTCATGCCAGTCGCTTCGAGAACACTGTCCAACCATCTCATCCTCTGTCGTCCCCTTCTCCTTGTGCCCTCCATCTTTCCCAACATCAGGGTCTTTTCCAGGGAGTCTTCTCTTCTCATGAGGTGGCCAAAGTCTCTAATCTAGCCAACTATAAACTCTCAAGTTCCAACCATACTGTATATTTAAATGGGAAATGTTTCTGAATGTGTTTAATTCTCCCACTGGAATAAATGGGACTAAGACTGCAATACATGCCTCTGCGGGAGCAAATCTCACTGAATTCAGTGGAATTTATCTGAGTAGACATGCTTAGGGTTACATGTTAGCTACTTAACTTTTGGCTGGATTGTGGTTGTGCATTTTCAGATACATAATGGCGATTGTCACCATTGATCTATTATCAAGACAACCACATTTTACATTGTTCTCAGCTGTACTAAAGGCTCCTGCCTCTCGCCTGAAACACTACTGAAATAAGATCAGGCTATATAGAGCATTCGTTGGAAAAATAGCCTGGATGTTACAATTTGATATATTGGGGGTTGGGGAGAGAGAGAGAATATTCCCACAGCATACATGTCACACAACATTAGGCAAAATTGTCAAGCACCGTATCAACACACTCTTTAATGAAAGGAAAACATTTTTTTGTGAATTTTTCAACAATGTGGGAGAAAGGAGTAGAAAATTATCTTCAAGATGGGATACCAATGTGACAGTCATGGATGGAAGAGAAATCAGAAGGCAGCTGCAGCCCTGGGCTCAACTCCCCCAGGAGCTTCCAGTTGTTCAAAGATGCACCATATGCAAGGCTCTGTAAGTTCCATGACTTGAGTTCCATGCAACATTCAATAAATTGCGCACAGACACACAAACTATCCTCGGAATAAAACTATTCTTTGTCAGTTAGAAGTAGTGTAAATCTAGACTGAAGCCGACTGAGGCTAAGTAAGAGGATCTGACTCAGAAGGGACTTTAATGTTTTTATCTGCCAAGATAAAAAGGAGCACTTAAATGTCAGTTTCCTGGGTTTGACAGCGTGAAAAAACTGTGATTGAACAAACCAGGCAGGAATGCTACATCTGACTCAGGGTACTATCTCCCTTGAACACTGAGATTTTGAGATGAAACTGAATGCCCAAAGTATGCAGTAGGGCTGGGCGATATCTGGTTTTCAACTTCTCAATATATGACCAGCTAAACATCACGCGGGATGCGCTGGTGCTGTGGTCTAAACCACAGAGCCTCTTGGGCTTGCTGATCAGAAGGTCAGCAGTTCAAATCCCCGCGATGGGGTGAGCTCCCGTTGCTCGGTCCCAGCTCCTGCCAACCTAGCAGTTCGAAAGCACATCAAAGTGCAAGTAGATAAATAGGTACCACTCCGGTTCACCAGAAGCAGCTTAGTCATGTTGGCCACATGACCCGGAAGCTGTCCGTGGACAAATGCCGGCTCCCTTGGCCTATAGAGCGAGATGAGCGCCCAATCCCAGAGTCGTCTGCGACTAGACCTAATGGTCAGGGGTCTCTTTACCTTTACCTTAAACATCACAATATACTGATATATCACAATGTCTGAAATCAGGATGGAGCTATGGAGAGGTACTGGCTGGTTTCACATCCCCCCCCCCATATTTTAATTTTTGCATAGCTCACACATCATGAATTCGCAATATATTGCCAGGTCAAAAATAAGGAAATCAATATCATGATAAGGACTTGAAACTGGTTTTGGACAATATATCGCCTAGCCTTAACACACATCATGATTCGCGATATACTGCCAGGTCAGTAATTAGGAAACCAATATTACAAGATGGCCTTCAAACCAGTTTTGGATTACATACTGATGTATCGCCCAACCCTAGTACATAGGATTCAAAGCCCTCTCATTGTTCTGTCATGCCCCCAACACAGTAAGAAAACTGCACCAGCCCTGGAGGTAGGGTATAGAGTTTCTCTCATAGGAACCAATGGGAGGAAAACATGGGGTGGGAGAGAGAGAGAAGACAAACATGAGCACACTGGAATAATCTAAATAAAGCCTGTCCCTTCCCCACAACTTCCCCCCTGGCTAGTGCAAGCCTCTAATACAGTCCACTACACTGTGGCTCATACATAGATTCAGAGACACTATAGGTTTGTTCACACATACACAGGTCTCAATGCATTTATGTGAAAGTGGTTGATTTGTTCAACTCAACTACGGTGTACATAGGCACACAGACCGTACGCCTGCTAATGTTATATGGAAAAAACTGTAGGAGTGAGTACACAGAACAGGGTTGCAATGAGTCCTCTTTTTCCCAGACACGTCCTCTTTTTCAGGGGTAAAATTTGGGACAAATTGCATTTATTTGCTTTGAATGGCACATTGATTTGAAACTGCTTTTGAAAACTCTGGCTATACTTTCTGGTATGAGACATAGACATAACTGATGGCTGAAGGCTTGCTTTCCTCTTCTCTCTTCCTCCCTCCCTCAGCATATATACCACAACTTCTACAGCCTACATACAACAGGGGTATTTAAAATGAGAGTCGTCATAGTGCCTTTTTTGCTCTTCAAAATACGGCAACCATAGGATAGTACACGTTGCTGGGAGGTGGCAACAGGATATGACTGTTACTTTCCTGTTGTGCTGAGGTAACCGGTTGGCAGTGGCAGGCAACTGTGATAAACAAGATGGCGCGCTAGGCAGTCTGAACATGCAAACCTCTTCTTTTGCTCTTGTGGGAGAATGCTATTCTATGCATCATTTTACATTATCCTGAAACACATTTCAATACATCCATTGGGGGCTCCGAAAGACTAGCTTTTTGCGGCTGGTGTGCACATTCTATGTGCCATATGGAAGAATTAATAAGCTAAAACATCACAAGAAATTACCGACATTTCAACTGGCCTTAGGGTTTTATTTAACTGGCAATAAAACTCGTTCGGTCCCAATGGAATTTCAAAGCGTTTGAGACCGGAGCATTAAGGAATCTTGATTGTAGCCTTGTCAAAACCACTGGAGACAGAAAGAAGCCTGCTTGGTGGTCTATATTACAAGCTCTTTTCCAGATGCATCAAAAACTTGCTGTGCTGGCTTTTCCGGGAGAGGACAATGAAGTCAGATCTACTGAATTCTAAACTCATAAAGGCAGCTCAAGCTCTCTTAACCAACCCCCAAACCTATTGCGCATCTTGACTCGGCACTCCCCGATTCCCCCTATGCTGAGGCACCAACAGACATGTCTAGAAGCTGTATGAGTACAAGATTGTAGACCAGGGCTTAAATGGGGTAGTCCCCAGGTTGGACCCTTTCACTCTGTAGTTTCTAAGGGCCTGGGCCTAGAGATAAGTCCTCAGTTGTGTGCTGTAATCATCAGGGCCAAATGTCTACCATCCTTTGGAGCAGTTCTGAGTCAGATAGTGCTTGGATCGTCATACAGCTCACATAGAAACTCACTACAGTGGTACCCTGCAAGGCGAATGCCTCGCACAACGAAAAACTCGCAAAACGAAAGGGTTTTGCGAGTTTTTAGTTGACTCGCGAGACGAATTCGTCTATGGCTCTTTTTCGCAAGACGAATTCATCTGGCGAGGTACCACTGTAAGCCGGCACCGGACTGCGCCGCATTTTACAGCTGAAGCGAGCGAACAGCAGCGGCGCCCGCCATCTTGGGTGGGCGGGCGCGATCCGACACCGCCCCTCCCGACCGGCACCGGAGCCGTGCGGCGCCGTGTTTTAAGGCTGCAGGCGAGCGAACAGCAGCGCTGCTGTTTGCTCGCTGCAGCCTTAAAACGCGGCGCCGCGCGGCTCCGGTGCCGGTCGGAAGGGGCCCCCGGACTTTCCCCCCATAGGAACGCATTAATTAAATTTTAATGCGTTCCTATGGGAAACGGTGCCTCGCAAGACGAAATTTCCGCAAGACAAAAAGTCTTGCGGAACGAATTAATTTTGTCTTGTGAGGCACCACTGTACTTGCTCACACTACTCATCTGCCTACCTGTCTAGAAATTAACTACAGTGGTACCTTGGCACTCAAACGGCTAGGCTCCCTAACAAATCAGCCCCCGAGAGCTGCAAACCTGGAAGTGAGTGTTCCAGTTTGCAAACGTTTTTCGGAAGCCGAACATCCGACGTGGTTTCTGCTTGAGTGCAGGAAGCTCCTGCAACCAACCGGAAGCTGCGCCTTGGTTTTTGAACGGTTTCAAGAGTCGAATGGACTCCTGGAACAGATTAAGTTCGAGAACCATGGTTCCACTGTGCTGCCTTTGGGAAGCAGTGTAAGAAATCAGACTCACTACTGTTCCCCGTTCCCTAGGTCCAGGGATGCCTACTGTTGCCCAGAGCAAAATGCATGGACATTTGAAGTATCAGCCGTCCTCCTCAGCAGTTTCGTTTTTTCATACACACAAAACAAAGTTGTCATGTCATCAGTAATAATACAGAAAATACCATCCAGCTCTTTAAAATAAAATAAAATAAAGAAAACTGAGGTAGGGGTGGAAATGCGAGGCAAATTTCAAATTCTGTTAAATTTCAAATTCCCTCCCTCAACTGGCTGGTAGGTAGGAGGACAAAAGCAAGAGGGTGGATCTACACAGGGGGGTGGGATGCGTTTTATATAAGTGACAAATCAAATCGTTATACAGTCAAACCTCAGTAGTCGATGTAATCCATTCTGGAAGACCTTTCAACTTCTGAAACGTTCAACAACTGAAAACTGAAAGTGGAAGCCTCAACACAATAGAAAAACTCAAAATGGAAGCTGCGAAGCACATTTGGCTTCCAAAAATTGTTCGAAAACCCGAGCAGTGACTTCTGTGTTTTCGGTGTTCAGGAGCCGAAACGTTCCAGAACTGAGGCATTCGGGAACCGAGGTTTGACTGTAACGAAAGAAAGAAAGAAAAAAACCTCTATGTAAAATCACATAGAAAAGGTTTGTGCTCTACAGCACCATCTGGTGTTGCATGTTTATAACACTTTTAAAATGCTGTTTTTGACTAATATAGCTGAGAACAGATTCGAAGTGTATGTGAGCTGGACTAGAAGCAGGCAGAAAATGGAGACGTAGAGCGATGCTTGATTTCTGTTTGGATCCAAGGCTTTGGCTATGGGAGAAGCAAGACCTTCTTGGGGTGTTAATGTTGTGAACTCCTCCAATTCTCTGCTGTGCCTCATTCTGAGGAAACCGAACCCTGGGGGAAGTGTCAGGAACCCCTGAAATCTCACACCGCTTGGAGATTGGGGTGGCATGCAACAATATGTACCTTGGGTACCAAAGGTGTGTATTCAGCATGTGATCAGCCATGCCTGGTTGCAGTGGTGAAATGGTTTAGGGGCTGTGGATAATAAAAAATAGCACGAGGTGAGAAACCTGTTTAGTTTTTCCAACCAGAGAACACATCATCAAAAATGGAAACAGAACCCTCCACCCAAGATTTTGAGAATTTCTCATAGTACCTGGGAGGAACTGCAACCGTAAAAAAATGGGACAAAGATCCAGTTGCCAATCAATAAATGAGAAACAGCCCTGGTATGGCTCCCCTTCATCACACACACAGCCCAACAAGACAATGACAAAAATCTACCAACAGCATACAAATCAATATGGCTAACCTGATCCAAAACACCCACCCACCCCACTCACACATGAAAACAAAGACCACCACAGCCAACCACAAATGAACAACCACACCCTAGGCCAACCCCAACCTCTCTCACCACCAAAGGAACACAAGCGAACAAAAGAGAACCTGCACAAGCAACGCTGACATCAAACCCTACATATATTAAATAAAATAGAAACATCGTCACCCGAACCCACCCCCACCCATCCTCCCCCCCGTCCACCTCTTTCCCCCCTTTTCTTCCCAATGTCTCAACAAATGAAACTGATTTGTAAAAATGATACATGTAAAAAATACGAGAGAGAGAGACATTGCACATACTTTTGTAAATCAAAAAATCTTTAATCAAAAATACTTCAGAGAGAGAGAGAGAAACAGGGACAGAGGCTGCCCATACGACTTAGTAATCAAGTTGCCATTGTTCATTTCTGCATCTTTGAGTTTTCCTTGCTTGGGTGCCAGGCCAAAGCACCCTGAAGGAAACAGCTCAGAGCTTGCAGGACCTGTTCATTATTTTCCCCATTGAGGTTTCGAGTTGTGAAACAAACGAAACACAAGAAAAAGAGGGTGCCTTTAAATATTGGACACTTGGCAAGAAAACCTCCTGCTTTACAGAAAGTAAGACTCATCTCTCTCTTTCTCACAGAACTAGAATTCCACCCCCCCCCCCAAAGAATGTGCTCAAAGCTGTGAATAAGATCTGCCAGAGGGGCCTTTTGTCCTAAGTGAAATAAATTTAAAATTAGGCCCAGCAGCTGCAACAGCTGTTTCAGCAGCCTGGCTTCCTCACGCTCAGCACTCACCGTTCTTTTTCCGTTTTCACAGAATCACAAAGCAGGAGGGAATCAAAACAGAGAATCTAGTCCAATTCTTAGCTTAAATAGATTTCCTAAACCTTGTGAGGCGGATTATGGAGTGCACCATTTGTTTCTCATGCATTCTTCACAGACACTCCATGTCTACTTACTACCCTGATAGGTAAGGTAAAGCTAAAGGTAAACCCTGGAAGGTTAAGTCCAGTCAAAGGCGACTATGGGGTTGCAGAACTCATATTGCTTTCAGGCCGAGGGAGCCGGCGTTTGTCCACAAACAGCTTTCTGGATCATGTCGCCAGCATGACTAAACCACTTCTGGCGCGACGGAATACCGTGATGGAAGCCAGAGTGCACGGAAACACCATTTACCTTCCCGCCACAGCGGTACCTGTTTATCTACTTGCACTGGTGTGCTTTCGATCTGCTAGGTTGGCAGGAGATGGGACAGAGCAACGGGAGCTCACCCCGTCGTGGGGATTCGAACCGCTGACCATCCAATCAGCAAGCCCAAGAAGCTGATGGTTTAGACCACAGTGCCACCCCTTGGAAGATGATGATGAACTTGCAATGTAAAACTCTCTGGCCTACTTTGCAGGCCACACTCTTTTAGAGGTATTACTATTTGTACATTACTGGAGGTGAATTAGGGGCTCCATGCTCACTCTTTCTGGTCCTTGAGTAATTCCGGCAAAGCAAACCAAAGAGTCCAAAGAACACCACGGCTATAGGCCTGTACAATAAGCTTCATTTGGTATGCAAACATGGGAGATGTTTGCAATTGAACAGGAACTTCTGAATGTTGTCTTACAAATGTGTTCGCTAAAATGTGTTTGGGCCATGGAAAATGAGCGAAGTCCCAACTAAAGAAGATTGGCAACTTAAATTGATGGCATATGCACAGCTTGTAGACCTAACATATAGAATAAGAGAACAAGAAGAACATACGTTTAAAGAAGATTGTTTATTGAATATATGGAGGAAATTGTGTTTATGTGAAAACATGGGCAGCATTAAGATAAATTCAAAAGTGTAAATAAGTTTTGATGGCTGTAATAATGGACTACTGGATGGTTTAGTTTATATAAAATATGCAGGGATTTATGCTGTGCAAAATGAACCATGGAGAGAGAGGAAAGGAAGTCGCTGATATTTTAAGGTTGTTTAAGTGAATATTCTAAAATGTAAAACGTAAATTTAATTTTTTTAAAAATAAACTCAAATGTGTTTGGGCCATGTGTTGTGGGGCAGCTCACCCCCATACTTAAAATATACAGTGCTTACCTCTTGACAATGGAGCTTTCAGCTGTCAGTCTAGCATCGTTGATAGCTCCATCCTCTATATCACAGATGGGGAACCTATACCCCACCAGAGGTTGCTGCACTCTGATTCCCACCATTACTTACCAATGGCTATCCAGGTTGGGGCTGCTTGGAGTTGTTCAACAACGGCGGGAGGACCACACAGTCCCTCATTCCTGCTGTATATCATCTATTCTCCTGCATCCTCCAAGCTAACCACAGTCAATATTTCTTTGTGCAATTAAACTTCTCTATGCCCTTCGTTGTTACAGCTTTCATGGGAATTCTGTCAGGTCAGCCGGGGGCAAGGACGATCCCCCAGGCATGCGACAGGAGCGTTTCCAGCCCGTCGCCCCATCAGCGATGAGCGTGTGGCTCTAGGGAGTTCCGACAGCCTTTCCCAACGATGTATTATGACTCACGTCTTGGAGACACTGGGTACATATTCAAAGTCCAGCAGAGCAAAAACGCAGACTGAGCTAGGCAGAAGTTGTGCGCTAGAAAGCTGCTTTATTAAGCGTAAGGCAGAACAAAAGAAAACATGTCTCCTCTCGCTGAGAGAAGTCCGAAGAAGAAAAGAACAACAAACGGAAACACAGTACAGTAAACATCCGCTCCCGTGATTCCAACAATCAGTGTTTGGAACGCAAAACACAGACATGTGATCTGCACAGTGAGAGGAATAGAAAACCCAACATTTTGTCAGCATCATTTTTGAGCTGCGTCCCAAGTTAAGCACTGTTCTCCAAACGCCCAGCCATTGGCTGTGGAAGCTTGAAGAATATACTGTTCCTTCTCAAACCTGGGCAGTGTACAGTAAGGAACGTTGGCACTCGATATTTTCCTGCCACAACCCAAATGTCATTTAATTTGTATGGTCATCCAAGTAGTGCCTCTGTATAGGTTCAAACACATGTGCCAATCAACATTGGGATCCTATGGATTGGGTTGTTGCTTTTTAAGTGGCTAGTGCATCACCCCTGAACACTGGTCCTGTTAGCTAGGGATGATGGGAGTTGTAGTCCCAAAGCATCTGGAGGGCCGAGTTTGCCTATGCCTGGGCTAGTGTAGATGTGCTGCTTAAAGAAAAAAGAAAAGGCAGCAGGCTTAATGTACAAAGGCTTCTCTTTTCCTGCACTTTCCAATAGAAGAAGAAGAAGAAGAAGAAGAAGAAGAGTTTAGATTTGATAACCCACTTTATCACTACCGAAGGAGTCTCAAAGCGGCTAACATTCTCCTTTCCCTTCCTCCCCCACAACAAACACTCTGTGAGGTGAGTGGGGCTGAGAGACTTCAGAGAAGTGTGACTAGCCCAAGGTCACCCAGCAGCTGCATGTGGAGGAGTGGAGGAGTGGAGACGCGAACCTGGTTCCCCAGATTATGAGACTACCGCTCTAAACCACTACACTACACACCAACTCTTCATGCTGAGCAAAGGGGAAGGGGTCAGAGCAGTGGCGTAGGAAGGGGGGCTGAAGGGGGTGGTTCGTCCTGGGTTCCAGGCTGGAGGGGGTGACATTCTGGTTGGCCGTCCCAGCACGACGCCCCTCGCCTCCGCCTGAACTGGAAATAACAAAGCGTGCGCCGAGCAGGTTAGCCGCCGGCAAGGCTTTGCTGCTTGGGATGTGGTCGGAGGCGAGCTGCGGGCCAAGCCCCACCCCTCCCCTCCACCCGCAGCTCGAGCGGGAAGCAGGCAGAGGGGCAGGCTTCTCTTGGGCCACTGACGCCCCTCCCTGGCTCGCCTCCACTCGGTAGCGCACATACATCAAACATAGTGAGGTTGCGCATGCATGCTATGGAGTGACTCCACCCCCCGGGTTTGCAGCCCCGGGTGGCGAAGCAGCTTCCTCCGCCTCTGAGTCAGAGAGATCAACACATTCTTCCATAGGTGAAATGGTAACTGATACCCTTTCAGAATAGCCCTTAATGTGCAAGTGTCAGGAATTTATGAAGGTTTAGGTTGGAGAAAGCAGACAAGAGCAGTTTGACTTTGTGAAGGTTGCCACCTGCTGTGGAAATTAAAGCACAGCAGTGAGCTAGTGATTTAAGAAGTAAAACACAAGCAGGAAAGACCTGAATCTAGGGCTCTTATGAACGTCCCTGGAGGACACCACTTCCCTAAATCCATGTCATTGCAATCAGTGCATTTTGTAGAATATCTACATTTTCAGAAGGAAAAATAAAAACTATTTGGCTTTTCAAAAGCACTTTACTGCTTCGTCATCAAACAGAGAGAATACCAAGGTAAATGTTGTCCAGACACAAAATAATAGCAGATTTGAATTCCTCACACCCAAAAACATATTTTTAAGACCCCACACTGAATAAATATTCAAAAATTAAGATTCACACCCTAAAATGACACTATTGACACAGTCATTTCTTTTAGAGGTTTGGCAAAACTTTATGCAAAAAATCCCCACAAATTCGAGACCAGAAATAATTATACAAGATGGCGTTTTATTTCTGTAAGTTTATTATAACACGTGTAAGGTATCTTTTCCATCTTTTTCTTATGCTGTGACACGGTGTGAGGTGTTTTAAAAAGAAAAGCAGAAAAGGAACGTGATCACTTTGTCAATAGCGAGTTTCTGCTGCCCTCTATAGAGCAGTCTTAGAAGTGGAGACACTCAAAAATGGTCACCAAAAATTGTAGGTAGCTGTGTTGTTGATCTATGGAGGGGAGTAAAAGGTAAAGGGACCCCTGACCATTAGGTCTAGTCACGGACAACTCTGGGGTTGCTGTGCTCATCTCGCTTTACTGGCTGAGGGAGCCGGCGTACAGCTTCCGGGTCATGTGGCCAGCATGACTAAGCCGCTTCTGGCGAACCAGAGCAGCACACGGAAACGCCGTTTACCTTCCCGCCGGAGTGGTACCTATTTATCTACTTGCACTTTGATGTGCTTTCGAACTGCTAGGTTGGCAGGAGCAGGGACCGAGCAACGGGAGCTCACCCCGTTGCGGGGATTCGAACCGCCGACCTTCTGATCGGTAAGCCCTAGGCTCAGCGGTTTAACCCACAGCGCCACCAGCGTCCCATGGAGGGGAGTAGACATACTTAAAAGCAGCAATAAAGCAATACTTTTATTAGGCTCCACAGATATGTTGCAAAGTTCTGATCAACGCTCTGCGTTTTCCAGATCACTTTTTCGTTGGAACAACATGAAAACCAACTTCTATGGTCCCCTAGAGACTGGTATTCACGGGCATGCCGTCCCTGAGGTAGAATCATAGAATTGTAGAGTTGGAAGGGACTCTGAGTATCATTTATTTAACGCCCCTGCAATGCAAGAATATGCAGCTGTCCCATGTGGGGATCAAACCTGCAACCTTGGCGTTATGAGCACCATGCTCTAACCAGCTGAGCTATCCTGCTGTAAAAGAGTACTAATGACTAGCAGCCACTGATAGCCTTATCCTCCACAACTTTAATTTTTTTTTTCTAATAAAACAAAGCAGTTAGATTAATTCTGCCTTGGTTTTCAGACAAAATTTCCAAAACAGCTGACTTTTTAAAAAACAACAACACTATAATAATAGAATACAATACAAACTAAAACACTATAACAGAATTGAAACATCCTAAAAGTATTTTTCTGCTTGCAAATCACTCTTGAGAGAACATGGTAAGGAACACATTGATCACCACAAATTCACAGGCAGATGTCTAGCTGGTGCGTAATTGTTTAATTGTACTGCACCTTATTGGCTTCTTTGTTTGTAAAGATAGGCGTTGAGGTGAATGAAAGCTGTGACTAATGCATGTATTACGACCATTTCCCAATTTAGTTCCCCACTGCGTCCCCACTTTCCAGAGTTTAGGGTCAGCAGGTTGCAGCCCTTAAATTCCTGGTGGCAAAATAGTTGCCATTTCTGAAAGGAAATTTGTTTCATTCCAAAAAGAATGAACGGCATTTTGTGTTACTGCTAGTATGTTTCTGGTTTTTTTGTTGGCCTCCGTCTGCATTTGAAGACAATGCAAGAGTGTGCCTTCGGACGTGAAGTCCATTTTTGTGAAGATATATGTGTTAAAATACATGTGCTTAAATAATACCTGCATATCTATAAATAACATTCTGATATTCCTCCACTCACCCCAAATTTCGAACTCTCTCAAGCCTTTTTACCGCTCCACAGGTTTAAAAGGACAAAACCCGTTGCAAAGCAGTGCCATCTTCAGGCTCCAGGAAATAAAAGCAAGCTCCATTTGCAGATTTTAAAATTTATTCTTATTTTGGACCATTTTTATTCCTTTCTGCGCCCTCTTCTCACAATTTGCCATTTCGCAAATTCATTTTGTTTCCTGGCCGGCTCTTAAAACGTGTTATATCTCTTGTCCCACTTTTGCATTTTGAAAAATTGTGTCACGGATTTTGATTCTCTGGACCCCACTGCGAGAAACTCTGGCGGCGTTCTGATTACGCTGGCCTTTGTGCAATACCAGTGGAGTGTTTGGTGTGTCTGCTACCTTTATAACACACCCACAATTTGTTGCTCACTCTTCCCCTTGCCAATAATCTACAAACCAGACTTTCTGTCAGAAATAAGCCAGCTCCCAGAAAGCAGCCAATGGCAGAAAGCGGGAACAGAGAGGCTTAGATGTTAGTCAGGCAGGGGGGTGCCGGCAGCTGCAAACTTCGGCTCTTCCTGACCTTGAAGGGCAGGCTGATAAGGCAGAAATTGAGAGCAGGCTAGAACGCAGCCAAAGGTTGCAGGAAGCACAAAACAGAGCAAACAAACTCAGAGACAGCCTCTCAGACCAGGAAGAGGTTGGAGCTGATCCGCTAAGTCCAAAGAGTCGGCGAATGGGAGGGCTGTTAGATAGGAAGCAAAACAAGAGACGTAAGGGTCGTAAGTTCAATATCTTCTGTCGGCGCCAGAAGTAGTCTTCAGAAGGGTCATCTTAAGTAATGGTGCCAGAGACTTTGTTAGCACCGTCTGGAGCAATCTGTTTTTGCAATAAATCCTCCTTTTTAATTGCCTACGCTTTTAATTACCTACTCTTACTGTGTTATCAAGCTGGGAACCTGGACTCCTGGGAACATCCATTTGGAATAAGCAGTCTTTAGGAAAGCTAAAAAGTAAAATAAAAATAGAGTTTGTGAGCAGGCACTGAAATCAGCATAATGAAGGCACTTGCTGGGTGCCAATAAGCATGGAGTTCCAAAGAGTGGCTGCAGCCACACTGAGCTATTGATCCCTTGCCAAGTTCAGTAGTGGGGTGCTTATACATGAGTCATGTGTTCCTACTGGATTGAGGTTCCTTTATTTTGGGTTAGGGTGGGGGAGAAGGAGGGACAGGGAACCCCTGCAAAGAACAGCACAGGGTTGGTTGCAAGAGGACTTTCTAGCAGCCCCACATTTTTCTTTATCGCTTCTTATCTCTGAAGTTATCACTTATCTCTTCTTATCTCTGATCTCATCTCTGATCTCATATCGTATCTCTTATCTCTCTTCTTATTATCTCATTTTTATTTCCTCTGCAGTAGAATGGAGAAACTTCTGGGGCTATTGAGCTAGAACAGGATGCATCAGCCACACTGTATGGCAAGCTCAACATCTATAGAAATTTAATTAACTAATTAATAATTATCATTTTATTATTTATACCCCACACCATCTGGCTGAGTTCCCCCAGCCATTCTGGCAGCTTACAGCACATAAAAAATTATAAAACATTAGACATTAAAATTTCCCCGTACAGAGTTTTCTTTAGATGCCTTCTAAAAGTCAGATAGTTGTTTATTTCCTTGTTTGTTTATTTACAGAATTTCTAGAAATTTTTATAAAAATATAAACAACAAAACCATCCTGTAATGACAACCCCCCCTTTTTTTAAAGCACAGAGTGAAGAGGAAGGAACTGGGCATTTTGATTACAAAGTTATTTTAACATCTACTTCCAATTCACATTTTAACATCTCTTTGCTTGCTGTCTGATTTCAATAGCTGGCCTTTTTTGTGCTTGTTGATTGAATGTATAGGCAGGAAACATGCTGTGCCATTAGCAGAATTTTAGAACAAGTGTGTCGCCTGATTTGTCAGCGGGAAGATTATTCTTCCCACCTACCCCCCCCCACAGGCACAACCCTGAAACACACCAGGTTCCTTGTGTTTACTGAGACATGGCAGAGATTGTCATAGCTTTAAGAAATATGATTTATTCACCTATTTACACCTTCAGAATGCATAGAGGGAGTCCAGATCTTACAGCATGGGTAGGCAAATTAGGGCCCAGGGGGCAGATCCAGCCCAATTGCCTTCTAAATCCGGCCATCGGACGATCTGGGAATCAGCGTGTTTTTACACGAGTGGAATGTGTCCTTTTATTTAAAATGCATCTCTGGATTATTTCGTGGGGCATAGGAATTTGTTCTTTTCTTCTTCTACTCCAAAATATAGCCCGGCCCCCCACAAAGTCTGAGGGACAGTAGACTGGCCCCCTGCTGAAAATGTTTGCTGACCCCTGTCTTACAGAATTGCCATTTAAAGAGGGGCTTGTTTCCAGAGTAGTGCAGCCATGAAGTCCGAGTCATCTCTCCCAGCCTGCCTTCAGCCAGCCTGGTCCATACGAGACAATCCATTCACACTGAAATGCGGATGAGCATGCCAATTTCAGTTTCACTCAATTTCTCATTTTTGCACTCTTATGTTCAGTTCATCCCATTTCCGCATCTTTCCCCCCCAGGCTGTGAGTCCTGGAAGACCTGCTCCCCTGTCTTGCTGGTCTTTTCCCACCTGGCCTGGGAGGAGCTTGGACTGACTCCAGCTACAATCTACACACAGCTTACAACTGGGGGGCTACATTGCAAAACCCAAAGATGTGCATACTGTATTTTGACGCATAGCTGTGTCTCCATGGGTTCGAACTGGGGAACCTTCCAGCCCTACCTGGCTGGTGATGCTGGTGACTCTTGCAGGCTGAGGTGATGCTCCACCCCAAGCAAAGATCCCCGAGCTTGCCGATCAGAAGGTCGGCGGTTCGAATCCCCACAACGGAGTGAGCTCCCGTTGTTCTGTCCCAGCTCCTGGCAACCTAGCAGTTCAAAAGCATGCCAGTGCAAGTAGATAAATAGGTACTTCTGTGGCAGGAAGGGAAACCGTATTTCCGTGTGCTCTGGCACTCATCACAGTGTTCTGTTGCGCCAGAAGCTGTTTAGTCATGCTGGCCACATGACCTGGAAAGCTGTCTGCAGACACCGGCTCCCTTGGCCTGAAAGCGAGATGAGCACCACATCCCATAGTCACCTTTGAATGGACTTAACCATCCAGGGGCCTTTTAACTTTACCTTTTGCCATCGCTAGGTGATCTTGCGCCCCCAGCAGAACCGTCTAGATTGTGCCCCCTAGCCATGGACAAATTAGCCATGGACAACGGTCTGTGAGCACCTAGAAAGGAACGCTGTGATAACTAAAAGTCAGCATGGGTTTCTGAAAAATAAGTCATGTCAGACTAACCTGATCTCATTTTTTGACAGAATTACAAGCCTGGTAGATGAAGGGAATGCTGTGGATATAGCCTATCTTGATTTCAGCAAGGCCTTTGACAAGGTGCCCCATGATATTCTTGTAAAGAAGCTGGTAAAATGTGGGCTAGACAATGCTACCATTCAGTGGATTTGTAACTGGCTGACTGACCGAACCCAAAGGGTGCTCATCAATGGCTCCTCTTCATCCTGGAGAGAAGTGACTAGTGGGGTGCCACAGGGTTCTGTCTTGGGCCCAGTCTTATTCAACATCTTCATCAATGACTTGGATGATGGGCTTGAGGGCATCCTGATCAAGTTTGCAGATGACACCAAATTAGGAGGGGTGGCTAATACCCCAGAGGACAGGATCACACTTCAAAATGACCTTAACAGATTAGAGAACTGGGCCAGAGCAAACAAGATGAATTTTAACAGGGAGAAATGTAAAGTACTACACTTGGGCAAAAAAAAAAAAAATGAAAGGCACAAATACAGGATGGGTGACACCTGGCTTGAGAGCAGTACATGTGAAAAGGATCTAGGAGTCTTGGTAGACCACAAACTTGACATGAGTCAACAGTGTGATGCAGCAGCTAAAAAAGCCAATGCAATTCTGGGCTGCATCAATAGGAGTATAGCGTCTAGATCAAGGGAAGTAATAGTACCACTATATTCTGCTCTGGTCAGACCTCACCTGGAATACTGTGTCCAGTTCTGGGCACCACAGTTCAAGAAGGATACTGACAAGCTGGAACGTGTCCAGAGGAGGGCAACCAAAATGGTCAAAGGCCTGGAAACAATGCCTTATGAGGAACGGCTTAGGGAGCTGGGTATGTTTAGCCTGGAGAAGAGAAGGTTAAGGGGTGATATGATAGCCATGTTCAAATATATCAAAGGATGTCATATAGAGGAGGGTGAAAGGTTGTTTTCTGCTGCTCCAGAGAAGCGACACGGGGCAATGGATTCAAACTACAAGAAAGAAGATTCCACCTAAACATTAGGAAGAACTTCCTGACAGTGAGAGCTGTTCGGCAGTGGAATTTGCTACCAAGGAGTGTGGTGGAGTCTCCTTCTTTGGAGGTCTTTAAGCAGAGGCTTGACAGCCATCTGTCAGGAATGCTTTGATGGTGTTTCCTGCTTGGCAGGGGGTTGGACTGGATGGCCCTTGTGGTCTCTTCCAACTCTATGATTCTATGATTCTAATCCCCAACCTTCCATTCATTTCACCCTCTATTTAAAACCATTTATTATGAGACAACAATCAATATTTATATTTATGGACATATTTTAAAGCCTTTTTTTGTGCCCCCCTCCATTGCCTGCACCCCTGGCGGGGGCCCACCTTGCCACCCCCTAGCCATGTCCCTGGTCAGTAGGCCTAAATAACACTATCAAAATAGCATTCCTTGCTTCTTCAACTAAGTAGCATATAAAGCTGCAAAGTTTCTTCTTCCAAAATTGGTGAAGTACAGGGGGGGGGGAGAGTATATTTTTGAAGATCATTTGCATGAGAAATACAATACTGTGAAATGCTTTGATTCCCCCCCCCCACCAAATGGAAGAACCAACTGTCGTTCTTTACCATGCTTAAGCCTGATGAAAACCACTTCTCTGGCAAATGCTTGTTATATTCCAGCCTCACCTACACTGCCTTTCTCTGCTCATCAGGCTTTGTTTCTTCTGCTTTTACAATTTTTCACAATAATGTGAAATAATGTGTGTGTGTGTATATATATATATATTTATGAAGCTCAACATCAAAAAAACTAAGATCATGGCCACTGAGCCCATCACCTCCTGGCAAATAGAAGGGCAGATAGTGAGAGATTTTACTTTCTTGGGCACCATGATCACTGCAGGATGGTGACAGCAGTCACGAAATTAAAAAACGCCTGCTTCTTGGGAGAAAAGCAATGACAAACCTAGACAGCATCTTAAAAAGCAGAGACATCACCTTGCCGACAAAGGTCCGTATAGTTAAAGCTATGGTTTTCCCAGTAGTAATGTATGGAAGTGAGAGCTGGACCATAAAGAAGACTGATCGCCGAAGAATTGATGCTTTTGAATTATGGTGCTGGAGGAGACTCTTGAGAGTCCCATGGACTGCAAGAAGATCAAACTTATCCATCCTTAAAGAAATCAGCCCTGAGTGCTCACTGGAAGGGCAGATCCTGAAGTTGAGGCTCCAATACTTTGGCCACCTCATGAGAAGAGAAGACTCCCTAGAAAAGACCCTGATGTTGGGAAAGATGGAGGGCACAAGGAGAAGGGGACGACAGAGGATGAGATGGTTGGACAGTGTTCTCGAAGCTACTAACATGAGTTTGGCCAAACTGCGAGAGGCAGTGAAGGATAGGCGTGCCTGGCGTGCTCTGGTCCATGGGGTCACGAAGAGTCGGACACGACTGAACGACTGAACAACAACAACAACAACATATATATCCATTGCAGCAGTTTGATTTTCATTTTAGTGCACATGTCTGTGCTTCTTTTTAGGGCTGTGTTAAAGTCAGGCAACGTTAAATATACACACAATTTCACAAAATGAGCATATGTAGACCAGCAGGAGGATAACTTCCCATGCGAAGAATGGCGGCCCCCTGCATCTGCCACTTGCTCCCGCAGGCATTCGGCAAAACACCTTTGTGGCGCAGTTGGCTTGCTTAATTGTGCAAAACAAAATCTTGTCAAAAACCTGTTCGCAACGGTCAGTGAAGACTGCAGGGCGCTCCATTCGCTTTGCCGCCGCAGAGCAGCCAAGGCACAACTCCGCTTTGATCAATAGGTGGGGCTGTTGTTGCATTTCTTGCGATCAAGACTGGCAGCATAAAACAGAAAATGCATGTTTGCAGAGAGGCTGAAAACAAATTTACCTAATGGTGTATGTGTGTGTGTGTGTGTGTGTGTGTATTAAATACAGTGAAGGAAACCAAGGTAGTTAGAGGCTTTTAACAGCAAAATTTATGAAAAGAGGGTCAAAGCATAATCAGCCCCACGTTCTTGTATTATCATCCTCGACCTATGTATGTTTTCTAAAAGTCAGCTAGTTGCTTATTTCCTTGTTTGTTTATTTACAGAATTTATGGAAACTCGGTAAAGAAATAAATAAACAACAAAACCATCCTGTAATGACAACCCCCCCCTTTTTTAAAGCACAGAGTGAAGAGGAAGGAACTGGGCATTGTGATTACAAAGTTTTTTTAACATCTACTTCCAATTCACATTTTAGCATCTCTTTGCTTGCTGTCTGATTTCAATATCTGGCCTTTTTTGTGCTTGTTGATTGAATGTATAGGCAGGAAACATGCTGTGCCATTAGCAGAATTTTAGAACAAGTGTGTCGCCTGATTTGTCAGCGGGAAGATTATTCTTCCCACCTACCCCCCCCCACATGCACAACCCTGAAACACACCAGGCTCCTTGTGCTTGCTGCACATTATCATACGAAGCTGCCAAACGCTGAATCTGACCGCTGTGCTTCTTGCCCAATATTCTCAACTCCAGCCTGCCCCAATATCAGACATGGCAGCTATTGAATGTTACATATGGGTAACTGTATGAGTGCTTAAAACAAAATAAAATTAAAAAAAATCCTTCCAGTAGCACCTTAGAGACCAACTAAGTTAGTTCTTGGTATGAGCTTTCGTGTGCATGCACACTTCTTCAGATACACCATGAGTGCTTAGTTTGACACAGATTGTACACTCAAACGTAGCATGTGAACACTCATCAAGTTGGATACAAGCCAGTATTTTCATTACAACATTTAGCTTTGTGTTTCCAATGAAATGGCTGCCTCCTGAAGCATTTCAATAAAAGAATTTAAAGTGGATTGATTGCATTTCCCTTCAAAATTATAGGGAGGGCTTCGAATGCCAGCTTCACCATTTCCTTTATCTGGTTCAGGAATTTCATTTTCAGTATCAACAGGACTCCATTTTTGCCCCACCCACACCAATTTTAATTGTTCTCCAAGGTGGGGAAAGGGACAACCCGGGATCAAATCAGAAACCAAAGCCACTCCCCTTGCTTTTTTTATCCCTTCAGTTTCAGTGACAAACACCTCAGCCTTATCCAGGAATTTGCCCCGCACCCCAAATCAAGTATCTCCGTGTGCGCATGCAAATTGTCTCCACACAGTAAGGGAAAGACTGGCGCGAAGCAGTCATGGAGCTATCATTTACTCTGAAGCTTGCAGCCAGGTTGCTGAGAACAGGCATCAAAGCTCTTTTAAGTCACTTCGTTCAAATGTTATCCTCTCTGTGATGTCCGTAACACTGGCGTGCCCACACAAAGAAGCCACCCTCCTGCACTGTCAGAAGATGAGCCAGTATCTAAGGTTACATTTGAAAGGAAAACTCAGAGCTTGGAGCAAGCGGCTCAGCCTTGCCCCACCTGTCAACCCTCCTGGTGCTGCCTGAGCACAAATCAAACAGGAGGGCCATTAGAGATATTGGTAAGGATGGGGACAAGAACTTCACAGAAGTTAAAAGGCTCACGCTCGGTTCAAGAGTAAATTGCAAAAGAGCAGCCAAGTTCAAGAGCTTGCTTTATACATCTCTTTGGCTTCAGGTGGAGTCTGCCCTGGATTGCTGAGTGTTTGGGCAAGGTGTTCTCAAACAGGCAAGGCAACGCATAGCCCCACACACCATTTGCTACTCCTTGTAATGATGATACTGACAGGCCAGGGCTTTATTGCGGCAGACACTAATATTGTGCAGCTTGAAGTGACTGGAAGCATAAGAACTGACTGGAAAGGAAGCATTATTCAGGCCCACAAAGATATTATTCAAATCATAGAATCGTAGAGTTGGAAGAGACCTCAAGAGTCATCTAGTCCAACCTCCTGCAATGCAGGAATTTCAGCTAAAGCATCCATGACAGATGACCACCCAACCTCTGCTTTAAAACTTCCAAAGAAGGAGAGTCCACAACTCCAGAGAGAGACCATTCCACTTTTGAACAGCTCTTACTGTCAGAAAGTTTTCTCTGAAGTTTAGTCTGAGTCAACTTTCTTGTAACATGAAGCCATTGGTTTGAGTCCCACCCCCAGAGCAGGAGAAAACAAGCTTGCTCCATCTTCCATGTGACAGCCCTTGAGATATTTGAAGATGGCTATCATATCTCCTCTCAGTCTCCTCTTTTCCAGGCTAAACATACCCAGCTCCTTCAACCATTCCTCATAAGGCTTGGTTTCCAGACCCTTGACCATCTTGGTTCCCCTCCTCTGTAGATGTTCCAGCTTCTCAACATCCTTCTTAAATTGTGGTGCCCAGAATTGGATACAATATTCTAGGTGTGGCCTGACAAAGGTAGAATAGAGTGGTACTATTACTTCCCTTAGGGGACGTGGGTTAAACCACAGAGCCAGGGCTTGCTGATCAGAAGGTCGGCGGTTCGAATCCCTGCGATGGGGTGAGCTCCTGTTGCTCGGTCCCAGCTCCTGCCCACCTAGCAGTTCGAAAGCACGTCAAAAGTGCAAGTAGATAAATAGGTACCGCTCCGGCGGAAGGTAAACGGCGTTTCCGTGCGCTGCTCTGGTTCGCCAGAAGCGGCTTTGTCATGCTGGCCACATGACCCGGAAGCTGTACGCCGGCTCCCTCAGCCAGTAAACGCGAGATGAGCGCCACAACCCCAGAGTCGGACACGACTGGACCTAATGGTCAGGGGTCTTTACCTTTACCTTTACCTTTACCTATTGCTTCCCTTGGGACGTGGGTGGTGCTGTGGGTTAAACCGATCAGAAGGTCGGCGGTTCGAATCCCCACGACGGGGTGAGCTCCCATTGGACGGTCCCAGCTCCTGCCAACCTAGCATTTTGAAAGCACATCAAAGTGCAAGTAGATAAATTGGTACCACTCCAATGGGAAGGTAAACTGTGTTTCCGTACACTGCTCCAGTTTGCCAGAAGTGGCCAAGTCATGCTGGCCACATGACCCGGAAGCTGTACGCCGGGTCCCTCAGCCAGTAAAGTGAGATGAGCGCCGCAACCCCAGAGTCTTCCCTTCAGCTGGACACTATATTTCTATTGATGCAGCCTAGAATAGCATTAGATTTTTTGCTACTGTGTCACGCTGTTGACTCATGTTAAGCTTGTGGTCCACCAAAAAGGACTCATGTTGACTCATGTTAAGCTTGTGGTCCACCAAAAAGGATCTAGGGGTGGCTTGTGGTCCACCCCTAGATCCTTTTTGCACATACTGCTAGTAAGCTAGGTGTCTCCCATTTCATATTTGTGCATCTGGAAGGGTTGGCCAGAGCAAGAACTCCTCCCAATGCAATACACAGGCATACTAGCTCAGTGCAAAGGGGTTATGGATTGTGGCCTCACCATATAGGGAGCCAAGCAATAACCAAACAACTAAATTCCCTACAACTTGTAGAACTGTAAAAACTAATGGAGTGGTGGAGCTATTCTGCCCATTGGGCCATCAATAAACTTCTTTAAGCTCTGATTTCAGGCTCATTACTATTCACAATGATTTTCAAAGCAGATCCTGCACAGTTTAATTTTTCAGACCAAAGGTGGGGATGCATCAGCAGGAGCGAGAAATATCTCATCCACTGTCAGTAATCTAAGCAGATATGACTCCCAATGATACCTTAAGGATATAGTGTTATCTTTCCCCGCACATTACTCCCGTTTGCATTTACAAACAGTAATTTGCAATGATGTGTGATGCTTGGTGAGATGTCAGCGTGAAAGATTTTGCAAAACAAGCAGGCAGCCCTAGTGATGCATTACAAAAGCAAGAAAATGTAAGCCAAGAGTCACAGAGTGGGAATAAATGTCTGGGATAAAATGTATCAGCTCCCTCGCTTCCTGTTCTCCCTCCCCTCCCAAAAGGACCCCTTGGACTGACTCCAGCTACAATCTACACCCAGCTTACAGCTGGGTGGCTACATTGCAAAACCCAAAGATGTGCATACTGTATTTAGAGGCATAGCTGTCTAACAGTGTCTCCAGGGGTTCGAACTGGGGAACCTTCCAGCCCTACCTGGCTGGTGATGCTGGTGACTCTTGCAGGCTGAGATGATGCTCCACCCCTGAGCAATGACCCTTCCCCAGGGTCTCCTTCAGTGTAAAATAGTGTTGCATGTGAGGGTCTGGGGACTGAGGCAGAAAGCCTTTGCTGCACCAATGGGGATTATACAGCTCAATATTCACCTATGGAATGGCAGAGGGCATGGCACAAAAGAGATGAAAAGGATGCTGGGGGGGAAATAAGAAGTTCCTGGTTTGTCACCAGCTTCCCGGCAGTTATTAATTTGTATGGCTCTGCTGAGTCTAGCAGAGCTCGGCCTGTCTATATTAGCTGGGGAGTGGACTGCCTATCTTTTCTACCAGTTACTGAGGGCAGTGTAGGAATTAATGAACTAATTCATCTATGTCTCAGCAACTATCAGCACTGGTGTCAGCTTTAACAGGGACAGTGGTGGAATGGCCAGGACTGTTTTTAACCTTCCACATCCTCCCAGGCTTCAGTGGAAAGGATGCATTTATTCTCTGTGTCTCAGGATACCAAACATTTTCCTCGAAGGCTAGTTTGGATGCTTTGGATGCGAGAATCGATGCCCTTTTCTCTAAACACCTTAAAAAAAATTTAAAAAAATCTAGATCTGCATGGTAGACTTTTAAATTTTATGTTACCAACGATTGATGAGTGGCAGACGAAGATGGTGGAATATGCTGAACTTGCAAAACTGACCGGCAGGGTCAGAAACCAGGACGACTCAAGGTTTCAAAGAGATTGGAGTAAATTTGTGGATTATTTAAGATTGAACCGAGGAAGTTTGAAAACACTAGTAGGATTGGAATAAACCTTTGACATAGTTCAATAGATTGAAGTGGTAAAAACTGCGCGATAAGATTGGACTAGAAAACCTGCTGACGAGAGGGAGGGGAGTCGCAGCTCGGCAGAGCATAGATTTAAGTATGTATGTTTGTGGAAGTTTTATTTGATGTAATTTGATTTAATTGGAAAACAATAAAAATTATTTTAAAAAATAAATAATTTTTAAATGAAATTTGTTTTTTCAAATTATGATTTTTCAGAGATATATCAAACATAAATCATAAAACAAGATTCCAAGGAATCTCCTGGACTTCCATCCTCCCTTTTGTGAGTCCTACTATTAATCCTTTCCTCCCGCATCTTTTATGGTAATCCAAAACCTTTACCTCTTCCATTATGTCCAGAATTCAACCTTAAGCTACAAGTGATATTCCAATCCTACTAACAATTTTAACTCTTTACAATGATGTTTAAAGCGAGGTATAAATTTTCCCCATCCCTTGGTAAAATTTTGGCCTTCCTGATTTCTGACTCTTCTGGTCATTTTAGCCAGTTCAGCTTAGTCCATTCACATCATCTGCTATTCTTCTCTGGTAGGAACTTTATCTTATTTCCATCTCTGGGCCAGTAACATTTTATGTATGCCGCCACAGCTGCACGGGTGTTACTGGTAGACTTTAAGACAGGCATAGGCAAACTTCAGCCCCCGAGATGTTTGGGACTACAGATCCTGATCACTCGTCCTGTTAGCTAGGGGATGATGGGAATTGTGGTCCCAAGCATCTGGAGGGCCAGAGTTTGCCTATGCCTGCTTTAAAATCTCACCCACCACAATATCTGCAAAATCAGTAGGGATTTTGTGTGAGGAGGTTTGCGTGTTCAAGAACTCCCAGTGAAACTTTCCAATCTACCTTCCTTATGAATACAGTGGTACCTCAGGTTACAGACGCTTCAGGTTACAGACTCCGCTAACCCAGAAATAACGCTTCAGGTTAAGAACTTTGCTTCAGGATAAGAACAGAAATTGTGCTCTGGCAGCGCAGCGGCAGCGGGAGGCCCCATTAGCTAAAGTGGTGCTTCAGGTTAAGAACAGTTTCAGGTTAAGAACGGACCTCCGGAACGAATTAAGTTCTTAACCCGAGGTACCACTGTATTCAGGGACCCAGGTGGCGCTGTGGGTTAAACCACAGAGTCTAGGGCTTGCTGATCAGAAGGTTGGCGGTTCGAATCCCTGCCACGGGGTGAGCTCCCGTTGCTCGGTCCCAGCTCCTGCCCACCTAGCAGTTCGAAAGCACGTCAAAGTGCAAGTAGATAAATAGGGACCGCTCCAGCGGGAAGGTAAACGGCGTTTCCGTGCGCTGCTCTGGTTCGCCAGAAGCGGCTTTGTCATGCTGGCCACATGACCCGGAAGCTGTCTGCGGACAAACGCCGGCTCCCTCGGCCTATAGAGCGAGATGAGCGCCGCAACCCCAGAGTCGGACACGACTGGACCTGATGGTCAGGGGTCCCTTTACCTTTACCTTTTACCACTGTATTCAGAGTTAGCATTTATGTTGCACTTGGGTGTTTTCCAAGCAGTGTTTTCAAAAAGAAAACAAACCGTCAACCAAAACACTTTAACACATTACAAAAAGATATAATAGTTTCATAATATATATCTTCTGTGGCGACTTTCCACCATCACCCCATCATGGTTCCTGGTTCCTTAGCACTTTTTGGTTTGCTGCACTTATCTGATTCCTGGAGGTTTCAAAGCTCTTACTTCCAACCCTACAATTGTACGATTCTGAGATGGTACAATCACTTGAGGGCAGTACCATTTCTCTCCCACTTTTCGGAACATTTAGGGTAGCTGTTAAATATGCCGCTGAAAATTAGGAGACAAACCTGACATTGTTACTTAGCGTAGGAGGGACACACACACACACACACACACACTCACAAAAAGAAATTCCCAGTGAGTGAGAGTAAAGAGGCTGTTGCTGAGCCGGAGGAAAGCCTCGGGAGAGTTGCGCTACACGCTTCAACGCAAGATGAGCTGAATACATTGCTTGAGAACGTTGTAGCTAGTGGCCTCATTTATCATACTGACAAGGATACTGACAGCTATCTGCAGTAATTCATCAGAGCAATGGCTGACTAGCAATGAGGGCTAGCTAGCCGGGAGCTTGTGTGGGCTGCCTGTGTGTGTGTGTGTGTGTGTGTGTGTGTGAGAGAGAGAGAGAGAGAGAGAGAGAGAGAGAGAGAGAGAGATGGAGCTGTTTGAAACAAAAATCCCGGGGTTTTCCACATTTGCATTGCTTCCGTCATGTTTTATTCATTGTGCTTAATGGAACGCAAACAGGGCCCCACGTTTGATGCAGATTATTCCACTGAACTGTCTTGATTTGCACAACCCTGCAGGGAGGTATTCCTGTTCTTCCTTTCAACTGCGTGCATTTGAGTTGCTGCTCCCAGCTGTTGATCACCTTTGCTCTCATGGACGACATAAGAAAAGAGAGTTGTTGCATTATAAAACAAGTTCAGACTGCACAGACGTGGACAGAGAAAAAGTAGCTAAAAACGGAAGCTGGCCTTTTGCACAGCCTGCCTTGGGAATTCAGTTGCTCTGACTCATTAAATAGCATGGAATAATAATAATAATAATAATAATAATAATAATAATAATAATAATAATAAATCTTTTAAAAAATCTGCTGCTTATGAAGAGGCAAATGAATGGAGCTGTCTGTCTCGTGACTGGTGCATTTCTAAGAGCAGACTAAGTTAGAAATCCATGGCATTGACAAATGTGTAAAGATGCAATAGGAAATATAGCTTTAAATCAGGCAAAGATATGTTGGGAAAGTAATGGGTGCAAAAAAGGCATGAGTCAAATGCATGCTGACAACACAATAGCTTTCTGCTTTGTGCTCTTTATTGTGTTCTTTAGCTGGGGATTCTGTTAGGCTGCAATGCTTCTGGGTCCTTCTGCAATTAAGTCCCTGTTGCTTCCTTTTAAGAAAGCTCCGTGCATTTGAGTTTTTTTTTGGGGGGGGGGCAGAAGTGTAGTTCAGAAAAATCACTCCAGCCAAGAAGTTTGCTGTACATAGGAATTCACTGAGAGGTGGCAGCGAGCGAGCGAGAGAATATTCAGGTGAATAACCAAAGAGGTCTGATTGCTCACTTCTCTGAGTGATGAGAAGTTCTAGGAGTGAGGCGTTTGGCTTCCTTTGGTAGGAGATCACAGGAAGCTTATTGGCATTTGAAAATACATGGGTTTACTTACAAGTATCCAGGTTGAACATAGGTGGAGGCACATCTGAAACAATCCAACAGCCAAATCATCAAATCTGTAGGGAGCGACATCAAAATGCTACTAGCATACAGAACCCACACTCAGTTCTCTGTTTCTTTGTCTCTCTTAGTTCCTCTTGGTCTGACTTGAAAACTGGACACTGTCTTCTTGGGGCAGATCGACACTCATGGTTTTTAACATTAATGAATGGTTTTCATGAAGCAGAGGGACACATGGCGTTGTACTTTTAACATTCATGATGCATAATTAAAATGTTACACCAGAGGACGATGCAGAACAACCAACAGTAAGGAGGTAGACATTTTGATGAAAAAGAACAGAGGTAAGAAACACTTTATTTTACAGGTATGCCCTGTGACGTTTTAGAACAATATATCCTATATCGTTCTGATAACGTTAAACAGGTCAGTGTAGATCCAGCCTTGGTTTCCTTCACAGTCACTTAGACTAGGGGTAGGGAACATCCACCCTGCAGGACAAATTTGACTCACAAGTCCTCCCCCTTTGGTCCATGAGGCTGTTTTCAGCCAAGTACTACACCTAACCTGGCTCAACTGAAATGGGGTTTGAGGGTGCCTGAAAAGCTGCTTGCAAAGCACTCCACATGATTTGATTGTCGGCTGATTGTTGGGTCTTGGCAAAGCCCCATGCAGGTTGCTTCACAGGATAGTGCTTTTCTAGGGACTTGGCAAGACGTGACAATCAGCTGGTTGTCGGGTCCCTATCAAAGCACTATCACGGGGAGCGGTTTGCATGGGCATCACGTGATAATCAGCTGGTTCTTGGGTCTCTTTTGCAACTTTCTTTGCCCTTTGCAGTAAGAATGCAGAGTTTATGGGCAACAAAAAATACTCTTTTCTCTGCCTTGGGCATGAATTTGTTCAATGGAATCGTCGCTTTCAAAGGTTCCATAGGCAACACGTTGAACAACACGGGAGCCAACATTTTGCTGTATTTGCAGTGAAAGGTGTCATTTTGAGGGGTAGGAAACAATACCGTGGGGTGGTGGGGATTCAGATTTTACTGCAAAACTACAGCCCATCTCCTGCTTTCTGTAAAACACACATGACCAGAATGGGTAGATCACATTAGACACCAACACTTTGGACCCGCTCCCTTTGAGTGACCATTGCCAGTTAAAAGGAAGCCAAGCTTTCTGTCCCTGTTTGCCTGCCTCTGGAAAGATTGCTACAATGGGCCCTACTCTCCACAGAGAACAAAACACTCCATGAAAAAAAAACCACACATGAGGGCTATTCAACCCTTCATGTTGCTTTTGTGCTTCGTAATAATACCAGTTGCTTGTGTTTCAGCACCAAAATAGCTTCACACTGTCTATTTGAAACGAGGAATTGTGCAGCAGGAGACAAGCACGCTGTTCACAAGGCAATTATGCAGGCATTATAATTTCCAACCTGATTGCAAACTCGTTTTGAATTGCTGTATTGGAGGGCAGCATAATCCAACTCTCCTGTTTCTGTAGCTCCTGGTCCCACAGAAGAAAAAAAAAAACTCCCTTTGTGTGAAACAATGCAGTGCTCTCCATTGATTACTCCAACTGATAACTCCAGGAAGTATAAAACACCACACACACACACACACACACAGAGAGAGAGACACCTCTAATTTAGATGAGAGTAAAAGGCTCGTGGCAGGTATGGTACTTATTCACTAGAATACAGCCATCAACTTGGATCTAAAGAGACATAGAGATTAAGCGATTTCATTTAATGTCACTATGATGAGCTGGGAGTGTGGGGAGCCTCTCTAGACTGAAGCTAGCTTTAGGAGGGCTCACAAGACCTTTAAAGCACTCTTATTCTACTTGAAGAGTCATCACAACAACAACAACAATTTTATTTACAGGTTTATTTAAAATTTTATTTATTTAAAACCATGGAGAAACCTGGTCTGAACAAAGACATTGGATTCTTATCTCATTATACATAACAAAGCTATCTTTAGCCATCTCACCCCTTGCCTTTCCCTGCAAGACTAATTGCAGCTGTTAAGAGTCGTCAACAGGTTTTCCACACCTATCAGCTGATCACCCATTCCCACCACCCTTCTGAGTAATACCCCTCCCCACTCCCTCACTATATTTAAGGATCTGGTGACTTCTGTTTCAGTGTATCTGAAGAAGTGTGCATGCACACGAAAGCTCATACCAAGAACAAACTCAGTTGGTCTCTAAGGTGCTACTGGAAAGAATTTTCTATTTTATTTCAACATTTTTATTATTTATATGCTGCCTATCTGACTGGGCTTCCCAAAGCCCCTCTGGGCTGTCATGGCTTCTTCCAGAGAATTCTAGAAACTGACATTTGTTCAGGGCCTCCTGACAGCTCTCAGCACCATTTAGGAACTACACTTCCCAAGAGTTTTGGGTGCGAAGACCAATAATAAGAGGTGGGAGTAGACCTAGGATGTAAAAGTGTACAGAGGTTGGATGAAGCTGGGGAAACAACCCATAAGGTAATGTGGCTGAAAGGAAAGCGGGGGAAGGAAAGCTGCTTTTAAGTCAGCTGGTAGCCATTTAATTCATATACAGTGGAACCTCGGTTCTCGAACATAATCCATTCCAGGAGACCGCTCGACTTCCGAAACGTTAAAAAACCGAAAACTGAAAGAGGAAGCCTCAGTACAATAGGGAAACTCAAAACAGAAGCCGTGTGGTACGTTCGGTTTCCGAACATCGTTTGAAAACTGAAGCAGTTATTTCCAAGTTTTCGGCGTTCGGGTTCCGAAACCTTCGTCAACGGAGATGTTCGAGAACTGACGTTCCACTGTACTAGTGAAAAGGGTCTACAAAATATGTTCTCAGCTGCAATGCCACAGACATGGATGTCATGACCAAGGCTGGATCTACAGTTACCTGTTTAACATTATTAGAACGATATTAGATATATCGTTCAAAAAGTCACAGGGCATACTTGTAAAATGAAATGTTTTTACCTTTGTTTCCCCCCCATGAAAACACTGTTTCCCTACTGCTGGTTGCTCTGCAGTGCCCTCTGGTGTCACATTTTAATAACACATTATGAATGTTTAAAGTTGGATGTCATGTGTCCATATGGTTATCAAAACCATTCCTTAAATCTTCCTTAACGTTAAAAACTATGAGTGTAGATCCACCCTAAGTATACCTCTTGATACTTTAGTTGGAGAAGATGACTTTGTTGCAGATGCATGCTTCCAAACAAACCTGCTGGAATAACACTGGGGTGGGAAGATAATGAAAAAGGCTCTCTCTTTTGTATCTACCCTCCATATTTCAGACTCTTGTGGCACTTGGGAAAGATCTCAGGACTCGGATAGGTATATATAAAGAGATGTAATATCCACCAGATGCTAAAGTCACAAGCCATAAGAGAGGGATTTATTATGGAACGTCTCAAGATTGGGATGTCTTTTTTGAAAGGGGAAATCCTAACTCAATTTCCACGGCTTTACATCAGACAATTAATGTTATTTCATGTTCAGTTTTATTTCTTTATGCCTTTTAAGAAAAAAACCACCAATGAAATTGTCTCAGGGGTGCCAAAGACAAGCATTAGACCTATTTTCTGCATGGCTGTGTTAATAGACACGGGCGGAAGGAAAACAATAAAATACGATCTAAATTTTTCACTTCTTTGTCAAAGCGAACAAACACAAGACAAGCCTGGCTTAGGCCCTCCGGCAGTTTTTAAAATGAAATTCACACATCTCACTGAATTGCTGATCTTCGGCGTCCACATCTCGTTGTATATATTGAGGAATTTCATGGTGGCTGTAGAAGCCGTTGAAAACTTGCATGCTAGCAACCTGGTTATCATTAAGGAAGCTGCTGATTTTGAAGCCATTCATAATTTAGCTGCAGCACAGCAGCTCCAAGATCCCTATGAGGATCAAAGAGCCTGTTTGTCTGCAAGCCGTGCTGATTCACAGTTAAAGATAAGCCATTCAGTATTACGAAATGATCGTTATAAAGAGGAGGTTCAGGGGTGGGGGGAATCTTCCCTAAGCCCAAACATTTCCAGATATTGACTCATCTTTAGACTACATGATGAGCAACAACTTTTTCTGAATGAAGTGCTGAGGTGTTTAGGAGGAAATGTTGTTGATTATGTAAAGAGCTGCCTATTATTATTATTATTATTATTATTATTATTATTATTATTATTATTATTATCAAAGGGTGGATTGTAGTGTGTGATGCAGGAAGCAAACAGTAATGAAAGAACCATTTCTTGAAGGAATACAGAAATTGACAGTGTGCTGCATCCCTAGATAAGATTTGCTAAGCCATTTTGCTTTCTTTCATGCTGTCTCAAATCACTTTTTCCCTTTGGATATATCCCAACAAAGCTAAGAAAGGCTGAATGCGGATTTTTGCTTCAACAGGTGAAGCTACTGACCCAAATCTTTCCCAAGCCAGTGGACCAGGAGACAGGAAGTCTCTGTCCAGGGCAGAATGGAAGAACATCGATCTCTTCCACCGACCAGGAGACCAAAACCCTCTGACAGGCTGAACATTCTGGCAAGGGGTGAGCAGCCTGGCACCATCCATTGGGCAGTGAAGGTCTACATGCTCCAATGCTTGCTGTCCTCTCCTCTCCCTGTTGTCCTCTGCATAATTGCCATTAGATTGTGACGATGCAGGCAGGGGACTGTCTTTTAATATCTGTTCAACACTGAGGAAATTTTAGACTGTAATACAGTAAAGGCAATCCTTGTTTTGTGTGGGGGTTATGTTCTGGAACCCCGCATGCATTGGTGGGGTCTGTATAAAGTGTTCCGACGCCCCCATTCTGCCCTTTTAGTCACGTTTTCTAGTCACTTCCAGGTTTGGCGCTGCATGATTGAGCATCAATTGGACACAAGTAAATTAGCTATTGCCTGTAATAATTTTCTGGAACTCCCTGCCTATTAATATTAGGTAGGTGCCCAATATTAAGTGCCTAATATTAGGTAGGTAATATTTTTGTTCAGGCCAATCTACCAAGACATGTAAAAGTATTATGTGTATTTGTTTTTTAACTATTGAACACACACACACACACACACACACAGTTACTATAGTATGTCTACTTGTTTTTAAAGACTTGATTTTATTGCTAATTTCTTATGACTATTTTACGTCAACATTTTAGAGATTTTTTTTAATCCAGTGGTATATGAATTTTGTTATGTAAATAATCACATAAACGATCAGTTATCGAAATGAGCCTCACCAGAATGCAAATGGGCAGGTTGTACACTTACCTGCATGTGTATCAGGTGTTGGCAGAAGGTGGGTTGGGATCTTTTAATAGTGCACAGTGAGCTCAGCTGAATTCTGGTATGCAAACTATAGTTTGGGGCTCAGAAGTCTTTCCTTCTTAAAGTAAGATCACATCCACACCATGGATTCAAAACCTATGTCATGAGATCGGGCATGGATTGGCGGGCTCCAACTGGCTCATTCATCTTTGAATGCAATCCCACATCAGTCCCCTGACTTGTCCTTTCTTCCTCTGCCTCACGATAGGGGAAGGTCCCTGAGGTATGAAACTGGAAAGCTTTGTTACAAACACTAAGCTTTAGAAGTGCAGTGCGGCTCACCAATATAAATGCTTATGAAATGCTGGTTCCTTTTCCATGAATGATTCCATGCTGGCTGCATTGTGAGTGCTAACCTGTGAATGGATTTCTAAAACACAGATGAATGGACTGCGCTCCCACTGTCCTTTTTTCTTGGTTACTGTGCAGGAAGAGAGAGCAAGCCACAGATGAAAGAGGAAACTGATTTATTACATTTGTGAATCCAGAGACATATTTTGCCCCTCCAGAGTGTAACCTGCATCGCCCCCCCCGCCTGCCTCATTCATGCCGCAGCCTCTTTCAAGTTCAAAGTTGCTTCCAAATTCTCATCTCGTCGAACTTGTAATGAGATTCCCCTTGACAAACCTTTAGGGAATCCTCACTGGCCAGATTTTTTAATATATATATTAAATCGTTGGAAGAGATGTGCTTCGAAGACTGAGAAATGGTTTATTAAAAAAAAGAAGAAGCTTGTACTGAGAAAACATTTTCTAAAAAATATTGTCAGAAACTAAACGATGGTAAAACTTTGAAGACCAGGAGCGGATCTACACTCATGGTTTGTAACACTAAGGAAGGGTTAAGGAACGATTTCCATAATGTAGATGGGCACATTACGTTTTGCTTGTAACATTCATAATTCATTATTGAAATGTGACACCAGGGGGTGCTCCAGAACAATCAGGAACCAGCAGGAGGGAAACTGCATTGTTAAAGGTAAGGAATGTTTTTAATTGACCAGTATGTCCTGTGACATTTTAGAACGATATATATCTAATATCGTTCTGATAACGTTAAGAAGGTCAGTGTAGATCCAGCCCAGTTGTGGAGTAGGAACACTGAGGCAGTAGTGAGTACTGTACTTTTCCGTGTATAAGATGAGGTTTCTTTACTCCAAAACAATGTTAAAAAATGGGGCTCGTCTTATACACAAGCAGTGCATTGTGGGACTTGTTGATTGGTTGCAGCCCCAAGCTGTGGTTTGTAAGCGTTGGTGGGTGACTGTTGGTGGGTGATTTGGTGGGTGACTGTTGGCTGAGGCAAGGGCTGCTTTGGATTGGCTGCCACTGCGACAATTGGATGTTCGGTTTCCAGCTGCTGTTTGCGAACGGGCAGGTGCTTGCTGGCTCCTGCAACATGAGCAATTAGGAGTGTTTGTCATTCAGGTTAATGTTGCGTGTTTAGACCTTTTACCTTTCCCCAAATAAATTCAGAGTCAGATATTTGGTTTGGTTTTTGGCAGAAATTTAGGCCACAACTTTATTGATTACAACCAAGTGAGTGGTTGCATAGGTTCTGGTTCGACTATCTCCCTGCACCCTTGCAGGCAGTGCTGTCCCAGAGCCACATTTGTAGGACAGCAAAGGATGAACACCAGGGACAGCTGCTGGAAGGAGCGCCACTCAGATGACCTGATGTCCCCTGGACTCGGGCGTGGGCTGGACCCCTTTCGGGGAATGCCAAACCAGTGAGTCCCTGGATTCCTCTACCGGAATATCCTACCTTTGCATAGGCATGGCCACATCACGTGCCATGCCTATCACCTGAACCAGAGCCTATCTGCAACTTACAAGTTGTGACTATTTGCTATGTGGCAGGCGAAACCCAAATGGCACCAGCCAAGTGGGGAAAATTCCTGCCGTGCCCCTGCCCCAACGGCAGACGACACACGGCGGCATAGCAAGGTCAAGCGCAAGCCCTAAATATAGGGAGAGGTGGGCGGGTGTTCTGATGCAAAAGCCCCAAAGAGGAAGCTCACTAGCCTCGCATGGGCTTAAATAGGTCCCACGTTGCTGCTCTTTTGTGACACCCCATTGGTCAGATTGCACCCCAGCAACATGGGACCCACCTATCAGGGGTTGTGGCTGATTCCAGATTACTCCCCACAACACTGGGTCAGGTGGCCAGATTGCACTCCTTTATGGAGGACACGCTTTATCTGAGCAATACTTCCCCCAAAAAGCTCAACAACTCTGTGCCATCTCCCGCCCCCTTTTCTTAAATTTGAGTCCCCAAAAACAGGGGGGCGTCTTATACACGGGGACGAGTTATACATGGGAAAGTACAGTATGTGTGAGACAGAGATAAAGTGGTTTAGGGTGCAAAGCTGCTGGCTGGGAGAGGAGGCAATTAGCAGGGGCAAGAGATGCTTGTGATGGTGAGTAGAAGACAAGGTTGGGAGGGATGGTGCAGATTCTTCTTCTTTGGCGACCCCTCGTAGCTGAGTAAGATTGTCTTCCATAAACACGGTTTTAACAATGAGTCCGTAAGTGACTGTGGAGGCCAATTCTGGATCCACACATCCTTCCACAGTGGGGACATTGGTTTCCAGGTGGGAGTTGATCACGGTGTGGATTTGCCAAGCGTGCCTTCCTCTTAGCATGTTTCTCCCTTGCGTCCTGAGTTTGAGTGTCTTCAAAGCCCATGACACCTTTGGTAAAGGCTGTTCTCCAACTGGAGCGCTCGCAGGCCAGTGTTTCCCAGTTGTCAGTGTTTATACTACATTTTTTTAGATTTGCCTTGAGACAGTCTTTAAACCTCTTTTGTTGACCACCAGCATCTCCATTTTTAAAGTTCGGAATAGAGTAGTTGCTTTTGGAAGATGATCATCAGGCATCCGCACAACATGACCAGTCCAACGAAGTTGATGTTGAAGAACCATTGCTTCAACACTGGTGATCTTTGCTTCTTCCAGTACACTGTTATTAGTTTTCCTGTCTCACCACAATCGGGTGCAGATGCTCAATGGAGTTAGGGGAGTTTGATGGTTTGAACGCAGCACTGTTTGAATGGCAATTGTGGATCACAACTAGGATTGTACTCAGTACCACTTGAAACTCTTGCTCTCATTTTGAAAATATATCTATCCTGTGCTCTTTTTTTTCCTTCTAAAAAAAATATTTAGGGGCACTCTCATTTTGACTCAAGAAAATCACCATTTTATAGTTCCAATCGGGGGAAATAAATACAGTAAATGGACAAAAGTACAGTGGTACCTCTAGTTACGAACTTAATTTGTTCCGGAGGTCCGTTCTTAACCAGAAACTGTTCTTAACCAGAAGCATGCTTTCGCTAATGGGGCCTCTTGCTGCCGCTGTACAGCCGGCACACGATTTCCGTTCTCATCCTGGAGCAAAGTTCTCAACTTGAGGTAACTCTTCCAGGTTAGCAGAGTTTGCAACCTGAAGGGTTTGTAACCTGAGGCGTTTGGTAACTCAAGGTACCACTGTACAAAGATTGACAAAATGTTTTATGCGTCCCCCCCCATAAAAAAGCACTGTATCTATCCATATTCTGAAAATAAAAAAGAACTATATTAATACTACTACACTGAAATGATTAAACGTTTCTTTGATTGTCCTCCATACTTAGTGACGGCAGTATACAGATCATCCTCACCCTAATCATTGTACGTGAGGCCTGGGCTGGTAAAGGTTTAGTAAGGGAAAACTAAGAGTTTGGCTGCAGTTCTCCTAGAAGCCCCAAGATGGAGTGGATGATCTATCATAATGTTTGCATTTCTTCAACCCAATGCCCTTTTATAGTCTGAGCTTTTATTCATCTTGGGTATAGATGCTAGTCTCTTCGTTAGGAGTCACACTATATTTTACGAAGTGCCACTTCAGGCAGGAAGGCACAAACTGCTTTTATTTTTCATTCATAGTCTTCATGAATGAAATATGATGGGTGAGACTTGGCAGTTCTTAGATCCAGGGAGCTTTGGGTGAAAACACGGCAACCGACTTCCAGCATGCTAAATGTGAGAAAGCTTTTCGTCTTCTTACGTATGTGCTTAAAGTGTGGCAGTTGAGACAACTGCGGCTAGCTCTGTCGTTTTCTCTACAGAGAAAACAGAAATGACTTCCAACTGTTTCTTATGCAAATCTCAGAGCTGAGCTGCAGGCAGCTGTCAGAGGTGAAGTACCAAGAACCAGGAGCAGAGCCAAGGGGGCTACAGGAGAGGACGCTGGTGTCCAGCAGGTCAAGTCTTTGGGACAGAAGTCAAACGCCCCACTAGGGATCTAGGAAGGCATCCATTTCCCTTCCCCCCCGCCCCCGATTGCTGCATGCAGTGATGTTTCCGTATCACTGCAGTTTGGCTTCCGAAAAAACCTACAGCATTATTCAGCTTGCTGTCTGATGTGGGGAAAATTTACATAATTATTTGGGTAATTGATTACATTACTCCACACACCATTCAATTCAGTGCAAAGGTAACTGAATGGAAATGGGTGGGTGGAAGTGGGGAGCCAACAATTATTTATCTTTTCATGTAGGAGAAGGCTACTAGAGATGACGACATTGCTCTGCCTTCATTGCTGGAGGCAATAATGACTCTGAATAGCAGTTTCTGGAAACAACAGGAAGGGACAATGTGCTTCTGCTTGGATCCTGCTCTTGTTAGTTTCTATATCCTCTCACTGTGCAGTCACATAGTCACAAGACTATGTTTATACATTCCAGCACAGATGGTTGGGATCACGGGGAACGGATGTTTTGCTGTAACTGTTTCCTGTTGTTGCAGGGGCGGAGCAAGGGGGCGGGGGGCGGTCCACCCCGGGTACCGCCCTGGGGAGCGTGACACTCTGGGGGCAGGCTCCACCCCTGCGATCTTTTAAAAGGCTG
Source organism: Lacerta viridis (assembly GCA_900245905.1). NCBI lineage: Eukaryota > Metazoa > Chordata > Lepidosauria > Squamata > Lacertidae > Lacerta > Lacerta viridis. Next base: position 676,338 of record OFHU01003673.1, read on the forward strand.
CAACGCGCGAACAGCAGCACAGCATCTGTGCTTAAAAGTTGCCGCACCGCACGGAAGGGGTGCCAGCCGATCGCGCCCGCCATCTTCGCCCACTGCAGCCTTAAAACGCAGCACGGCCCGGTGCCGGTCAGAAGCGGTGCCGGCCGATCGCACCTGCCATCTTGGGTGGACTGCGCATGTTAACACACACGCAGTCCACCCAGGAGGCTGCCCACGCTTCGTGACGTCACGACGCATGCGTGGGGAGGGGTGCCTTTCAAGTTTGCCGCCCCGGGCGGCAGATTGGCTCCCTCCGCCCCTGTGTTGTTGTTCTTTCTTCTTCGGACTTCTCTCAGAGAAAGAAGACATGTTTTTTTTTCCCTCTGTCTTTCGTAGCCAGTAATAAAATTAGCTAGTAGTACATATCTCTGCCTCATTCCACTTATTTTGAACTCTGCATGATATCGGAGAGTGTGCCGGTGTCCATGGCAAGGCATGGGTCACTAAATGTCGGAGACTCTGTTTCGGAACTGCCTTCTCGGCGACAGGCTGGAAACATTCCTGAGTTATGGCTTGGGAGTCGTCTTCTCCCCCTGACAGCTCGTGGGCTTCCCCACAAGGGAATCTGGATGGTCACTGGGAGAAGATGTTTGCAGGTTGAAAACAACATCTAATACAGATCTTATTCACTGGACTGAATTCTGTTCCAGGTGTTATAAGAATTTTAAGGTCTCAAATACAAATTAAATGTTCATATATGTACAAGGCGAACACATACATATGTATATAAACCATGTATCTGAAATAGTACAGGAGAGCAATCCTGAAGCCATTTCGACTCTCCCAAATTGACCTCAAATATGTCTCTGCAAGGAGGAAGGAAATGGGGAAGCCTCCCCATTGTCTTTTGCTTAGAAATCCTGTCTTAAGGGTGTATTTGTATATGGATAGGGTGAGCCTGTGACCTGGATTCAGGAACTAAACTATTAACCATCACAAAAGAATGGCCAGACTGCCCAGGTAAAGCAATCAGTGACCATTATCAGGTATCCTGGCAGACAGGATTTCTGCTGTAGACCGCCTCCTTCTGTGATGTATGTATGATGTTTTGGGGGGTGGTCTTGGGCTACAGGGTGGGCAATTTCAAAAGTCTATATAAGGGCTTGCACACCATTGTTCTGGGTTCTCTCCTCCCTCCTGCATGTGGCAACAGTTGATAAAGATCAGGCTTACTAGCTGCTTTGCTTCTCAATATACTCTGGTTGGCCTGTGTGTTTAACCTGCAGTGTTTAAAAGAGCATATATTTAAAGAAGACGAATAAATGAGTAAACTAAGTTAATTTGGATATGCAGAAGATATTAAAAACAAATTTAAGGAACCGCAGAAAGAGGGGGAAGGAAGTCAAGTTTTGAAATGTCAAAATGATTGTAAAATTAGTGAAATGTATAAAATCAGTGAAATGTATAAATAGGGAAAGTATAAATAAATAAATAAATAAATAAATAAATAAATAAATAAATGGAAAACAGCAAGGCCGAAACACCTCTTGAGCAACTTGCTTGCTCTTTCATGAGATCTAGTTCCTGACTTCCTTGATCACTGGCCACCTCCTACAGCTCAGATATTTCTTGGGACCCCAAATATGCCTCCCTCATCCTCTGGGACTCTCCCTAAAAAAAGGTGGACAACTCTAGAAAACGGGGGTGGGGGGGTGTCGCCGGAGGGAGCTTTGCACCACGGCGCCGGATATGCTTAAGACGGCCCTGCGTAAAGGGCCATTAACTGTTAATAACTCATTCTCAAATCGCCCTCTGTAACGGACCAACCCTGTGCCTGGGTGTGAGCAGGTGCCCAGCACTCGAAGAGTTAACACCCACTCTAGATGACTGGCAGCACAATCGCAGAGGCGGGTCTTTTCTACCTTTTAAAAGGGAGAGAATGGCAGTTGGGCGGTTGTTGTGGGTCAGGGATTGAGGGTGAGAGGGTGAGCGGGTTGGAGGTTAGGCTTAGGCTAGGGAAGGAAAGCTTTTATCCTGTTTAATGTTGTAACCAAGCTTACGTACCTGAAGAACATTGTAACCGCATTCTACCTTAACATCCATGATATTTAAGTTACCTCAATAAACATATTTTGTGTTTCAACGTTCGTGGACTCTGGCAGTGCGTCAGTACCTCTAGAGGTGTGGTTGAGGGGAAAAGCACTAGAGGTTTCCTGAGTGAGAAAGGGGACGGGTGGCTTATTTCCCTAACACACAGAGGACTGGGCAGGGAAGCCAAAGGTGCCACGCAGTTGCCAGAAGGAAAGGCAAGCTGCAGCAGTTTGGGAACCCAGGGCGGGAGATCCCAAGGTGGCAGGAGTTTCATTTTAAGAACGTGGAGCACTGAGGTACCCCGAGGACATCTCTCATAACATCATTTTAGGATTCATTTTAGTCGTCGGTGAAACCTAGGGAGAGACACAGTCAGGGGAAACGTTTTACAGTGTGAGGGCTCTTGGTGGGAAACGAAGGGTCCCTCACACCCTCCCCGTAAAAATCAAATTGGGAACCATGGCCCTTAGCAATCAGCTATGTAGGAGCAAGGATCCTCTGCTCATATTTCTCTCTACCTCTGGAAGGAGGGTGGGGTTGTGACGGACTCCAGCTGAGGCTCCTGAACAGACTCCTGGACTAAGGTGTTGTTTGGGGGTGTGTTGTTGTGGTTGCTGCTGCTGCTGCTGCTGCTGTTGTTTTTTGTATCTTTATTTTATACATTGTAATTTATGTGGAAATTGTTTTGTTCATTGTTCATGACTGCTTTTGTTATGCTGTAGTTCTGTATTTTTTCATGTTGCAAGCTGCCTTGAGCATCGTTTCGAACTGTGGAAAGGCGCCATACAAATTATTATAAATGGCAATCTGCTGGAAATTCCAATTAGTGGGTATTACCCAGGGGGGTGGTGGTGGTGGTGGAGCAAACAGAAGGGTGGATGAGGCCCTACTTAACTATTAGGTGTGAGCTGCAATGTATTGCTTGTAAAAGTGACCTTCAAAGTGACTTTATTTCCTCTGAGTGAGGTGGGGGGGGGGAGACTGCAAAACCACAGACATATTGGCTCCCGATAACTGATGATGGAAAAAAAAAGATGCTGTGGTTTATTGAACCATTTCAAAGAGCTGTTCTCTTCCCCTCCTCCCTCCTCCCACTCCTTCTCCTTCTCTCTGTCACTTCGGGGTTTTCTGCAAACTTCACATCTCAGAGATTCATGAAGCTGGTTGCCTTCTCAATATTTCTTTCGATGTTCGGCAACTCGGGATAAGCCAAGATGGGGGAGTGCTCTGGAGGTTGTAACCCGAATTTACAATCTTGACAGCTTCGCTCAGGCGCAATGCCAGAAAGAGCTGGATACATTTAAATAACGATAGTACGGGCTGATATCGGCTCCTGAGGGACAATGGGAAACAGCTTGGCCTTTCAGAAATGTTAGGTTGATGTGCTTTCCTAGGAACATCAAGCTTAAGTGTGGCAATCTTATAGTAAAATATCTCGAGGGATCTCAAGTGAATGAAAGAGAAGCTGTGATAAAACTTTGGAATGCAGTCAAAATAGGGAAGAAGGATGGATGTGGCAGAGTTGACTCTGATTAGATAAGCTGAAAGTCTTGAGAAATAATGTCTCTGTAGAAAGAGAGATGCTTAAAAATATATAGGTATATATTAGCCTTCACACTGTAGTGTGAATGGACATGTTAATGGGAACTGCTATATGGTTTGGCTGAGCAAGGAATATTATCCAATGTTTTGACTTGTAGGAAATTTTACATGATTCTCTCGCTGGGCGCTTCTAGATGGGGCTTAATATTGGAGCTACTGGGTGATTTTTGGCTGTGAAGTTGCACTGTGATTTCTCCCTGAAAAAAACGTTTTTGGGAGTTGCGCACAGCACCCCAATATGCACGTTTTTGGGTGCTGAAACCAAAACATAATTCTTTGTGTGTGGGGGTGGATCACAGTGTGAAATCATGCGAGGTCACAGTGCTCAAAATGGCCACCGTTCTCACAAGAGAAAAAAAAACCACACACGGGAAGATTGTGTTCTGGATTTTGCCGTCAAGGCATTGGAGGATATCCAAGACTGACAATGCAAGGCCATCCTTCAACACAGCCAAGGACAGCAGGAAAAATGTCCTCCACAGAGGGCAATGACCATGTCTCCACTGCTCCCCACAATGTACCCCAACATTTGCCACCTGATGACCGCTTCACTCTGATGACGGGGCCCTGAATCCAAGGAGGGGAAATGTTGCTATGTCCATCTCCCCAGCACACAAACACACACATTTATCATTTCAAGTGAGCTGATTCTCTGTCAGCCAGCTTCTGTGCAGACTTACCTGAACAGATAATTGTCCACTGTCTCTACTGACAATAGTAGATCTCGTAATGATAGTGACACCTTAGCTGAGAAATGAGCTGAAGCAAGCGATGTAATTTGATGTAGTACAAAAAAGGGAGGAAGTTTTAGAGCCAATTTAACTTAGCAGATGTAACATAAGGCTACTGCTTCATCTGGTAGTTTCCCAGAGGCTGCTGCTCCTTTATTGGTGTGCAGAATAATTTGATCTGTGCCCTCCCTGTATCCCCTCTTTGCCCTGCCTATTTGCTGCCCTTATGTCTCCATGAATATTTCATTGTTTCTTTTACAAACCATAACCCGGCAGGTTATGTGCCGGTTAGTGTGCTGGAAGTCGCATTCTTGTCAGGAGCAGTTTCTCCAAGTTGGTTTTTACATTTCCCTCCCCCCGCACTGCATGCATTTTCCCAAGACAGCAAGGCGACTATGCTAATGCAGAAAATGGCTGGCCAGAAGTTGGAAGCCTCTTAACCACAATGGCCAAGAATTAGCCATGTCTCGTTTCCTCCTATGTAAATGTCCAGGACTGCTAAGGTGATGGTATTAAGTAACTTTAGACCCTGAACTCAGTGGCATGGGCGGGGGGCCAGGTTTTTGGGTGGCACATTTCTCATGATGCTCTGCCATGTTGTGAGCTGTTGTGTCCTTCTCACGCTGCTCTGCAGCTGGAGGGTGCCTCGAGAAGGATGCAACAACTCACACTAGGCTTGCAATTCTGCTCTGGTTATCTCCCGCTTGGACTACTGCAATGCGCTTTACGTGGGGCTACCTTTGAAGGTGACCCGGAAACTGCAATTAATCCAGAATGCGGCAGCTAGACTGGTGACTGGGAGTGGCCGCCGGGACCACATAACACCGGTCCTGAGAGATCTACATTGGCTCCCAGTACGTTTCCGAGCACAATTCAAAGTGTTGGTGCTGACCTTTAAAGCCCTAAATGGCCTCGGTCCTGTATACCTGAAGGAGCGTCTCCACCCCCATCATTCAGCCCGGACACTGAGATCCAGCGCTGAGGGCCTTCTGGCGGTTCCCTCACTGCGAGAAGCAAAGCTACAGGGAACCAGGCAGAGGGCCTTCTCGGTAGTGGCGCCCGCCCTGTGGAACTCCCTCCCTTCAGATGTCAAAGAGATAGACAACTACCAGACATTTAGAGGACATCTGAAGGCAGCCCTGTTTAGGGAAGCTTTTAATGTGTGATATTTTAATGTATTTGATTTTTGTTGGAAGCCGCCCAGAGTGGCTGGGGAAATCCAGCCAGATGGGGGGTGTACTACTACTACTACTACTAATAATAATAATAATTGCAAGGTGCAGTGAGTGTGACCCTCAAAGCAGGCTGGCACCGGCCGTGTTGACCAGCTGGGCTCCCCATTTCACGGCTGGGCAGGTACTGCAGCTCCACTTACTTTAGCTCCAATGTGCAGGGGTCCATGATGTGGCACATATGCCCACCTTCCCCAGGGGCCAGCGGGCAACACTCCGCCACTGCCTGAACTTAATGGTTTTAATTAGAAAACCCGAAGCCTTCCTTTTAGAAATTCTAGGTGCCGAAATCCCAAAGGAGCAAGAAAAGTCCCTACCAGAGAAGAATGGCAGATGAAGTTAATGGACTATGCTGAAATGGCTAAAATGACCAGAAGAGTTAGAAATCAGGAAGATCAATATTTTAATAAGGAATGGGGGAAATGTATAACTTATCTTAAAGACCATTGTAAACAGTTAAAATCATTAGTAGGATTGGAATATCACTTGTAAAGGTAAAAGTAAAGGGACCCGACCATTAGGTCCAGTCGTGTCCGACTCTGGGATTGTGGTGCTCATCTCGCATTACTGGCTGAGGGAGCTGGTGTACAGCTTCTAGGTCATGTGGCCAGCATGACAAAGCCGCTTCTGGCAAACCAGAGCAGCACACGGAAACACTGTTTACCTTCCCGCCGGAGCGGTCCCTATTTATCTACTTGCACTTTTGACTTCTGGCTTCAAGTTACAAGAAAGGAGATTCAGACTAAACTTCAGGAAAAACTTTATGATGGTCAGAGTTGTTTGACAGTGGAATGGTCTACCTTGGGAGGTTGTGGGCTCTCCTTCCTTGGAGGTTTTTAAGCAGAGGTTGGATGGCCATCCGTCATGGATGCTGTAGTTGAGATTCCTGCATTGCAGGGGGTTGTACTAGACAAACCTCTACAGTTTTGTGAGTCTATGATTCTAAGATTCACTTCTCTTTACCTGTTTGCAAGCAATGGCAGGAAAAAGCATGAGAGGTGAATCAAAGCAATTTCCAATGATGTATCAGCTTGTCACACATAACGCCTGGTCTGATTTCGGGTCTTTCAAAATCCTGCAGAAGAGAAATAGTTGGAAGAAGGAAGGGTGCTTTGGGGCCTGTAAGTGTTGCTGGACTCTCAGCCCTGACCACTGGCCATGTTGGCTGGGACTGATGGGAAGTAGAGTCCAACAATTTGCTCCAGAGGCATGGTGCTGACAACATATGCTATATAACGGTCAAACTAACAGGCAGGTGTTACAAAGCAAAGGGGAATATATTTTCTGAACTGTGCTTGCTCATTCATGCTATGAAGGACAAAAATCTCTCATCACGGACACAGTTCACCATTTGTGTTGTCGTAGCCCTCCTGCCTCATTGAATCTGCGCTGTTGGATGCGACTCCCGTCGTGCTGTGAAACGAAACATCCGAGCACCGCGCAGAGTCATTTGACAGAGACAACTTAGGACAGAACTGGAGCGTACATTGTGAGCACGCCACGCCACATGAAATCACTCCACGTTTGGACAGAGAGCGCTTTGCATGGAGCCACACAGGTTCACCATGTCAAGAAGCTGATTCCCTCCGTGCTGCCAAAAACAACCAAAACCCCACCCCATCCCCCCCAAAAGGAACAAGAACAAAGTCTGCAGATACAGGTGGGTAGCCGTGTTGGTCTGCCATAGTCAAAACAAAATCAAAAATTCCTTTCCAGTAGCACCTTAGAGACCAACTGAGTTTGTTCTTGGTATGAGCTTTCGTGTGCATGCACACTTCTTCAGATACCTGAAGAAGATCTGAAGGTATCTGAAGAAGGTATCTGAAGAAGTGTGCATGCACACGAAAGCTCATACCAAGAACAAACTCAGTTGGTCTCTAAGGTGCTACTGGAAAGAAAGTCTGCAGAGGCATTGGCAAAATCCCTCAGGCTACTGCATATGAATGGCCAACCACACAGCAAGAGCCGCCATATTGAACAATGCAAAATGGCTTCCAGAACACAGCTACAATATGTGTACTGGCCTGTAGATCAGGGGCGGGCAAGATGTGACTCTTTGTATGCTGTTGGATTCTCCTGGTTCCCATCAGCCCCAGCCAGCACTTCCATTAAGAGTGATGGGAGTTGTAAGAAAGGCTGCAGATTTAGAAGATAGACTTAATTGTTTGAATAAAGGATGAGGATAACAGATAAGAAGAGAGGTTAAGGATAGTCATTAAAAATGATTTCAATAATGTAAAGAAATTACTAAAGATGATTCTCAAGGAACGCAGGAAGAGAGGACGTGAGGAAGTCAACCTACAATGATAAGGAAGGAAGATAGGTGTATTAAGATTTAAGTGTTGTTTTTTATATTTGTATTACTGTTTGTTATCTGTTTGTTTGTTAGTGTTATAACTTGTGAAAACTAATAAAAAAATTATTTAAAAGAGTGATGGGAGTTGTAGCCCAGAAAGTGGCGTAGGAAGGGGGGTGCTGTGGGTGCGGGTCACCCCGGGTGTCATCACCAAGCGGGGTGACAAAATGGCAAAAAAAAAGGAAGGGGGAAGGGGAAGGAGGGAGGAGGAGGAGGATGATGGGAAGAAGAAGAAGAAGGGTGGGGGAGGAAAGAGATAGATCATTTTGAATTTTCAAGAAATCATTTTTATTACAGGCTGCTGCTGCGAGAGGAGCCCAGCGGTTGAGCGCTGCTGCTGTTGCTGCGAAGAGTTTTGCAGCCTTGGGGGGGGGGGATGTGCACACGCACACACTCCCGGGCTGGTGCTCGAGCGCACAGGGCTCTTCCTTTGCAAACATTCGCCTTATCATCATCGCTCGCCAGGATTTCTTTCCTGCTCCGCTCCGCCGCCGCATCCTTGAACTTTGGCAGTGGGGTTTGACAGTACCGTGGTGTATCAATCCCTGCACAACAGTTTCTCCAAGAGCGATTTCAGATCCGGGAGAAATAAGGGGGTGGTAGTGGTGGTGGTGCGAAGGGAGTGCGAGCGAGGGAAGGAAAAGTCTCACCACCATCCCCCCTCCTTAACTCCTTCTGCATTCTATCCGGTTTCCCCCCCCCCAGCCCCAATCCACCAGCAGCAACTGCAGCAGCAGCAGCAGCACCAAGCCGGAGTCTCCGTGAACAAGAGGGTTAAAAAGTGCAGATTGGATTTCACCCCGGGAAATCCAGCGCTCGGAGTGAACTTGAATCTCTTTGGCTATTTAAGGAGGACTGGAGTTTGTCGGGAACTCGCAGCGTTCCGCGGTCGCTCCTTCTGATTCTGATTTCGCCCGATGACTGTAACATGAACAGATGAGACCGTTGCGCTTTTGATACTTTTTCTCTCCGCAGAAGTGCATTCTCAGAACTCGACGCTGTGTATCTTTTAATAATTTCGATGCGGGGGAGAGGGGTGACAATAAATTTTCTGCACCGGGTACCACCTGTTCTTGCTTCGCCACTGAGTCTAGCAATTCATATATGCTGTAGAAAACTTGTTGAAAATCCAACCTAAGTTCTTAAGAAACTAGTGCAACCGATGTGTATTTTTTTTTCCAAAGCAGAAAGACCGGCGACATCCTTAGAGTCAGCCATATATTATAGAAATACAATCATGCAGGATACAGAAAACCAAATATTAGCAGTCATCTAGTGACATAGATCATAACCTTGGTTTTGCAGTGAAGCGTGCTGGATTTGGCAGAGAGCCCAGCAGCAAGCAGACCTTGATGCAGGGCAAGGTAAATCCCGAGACAGATATATAATTTCACAGCCAGCGTTATGAAGGAGTTCATCTATTCTGAGATAAAAGCTGTCTATTTATATAGCCCTGAGCGTTAATGACAGACTGCAGTCTACACTAAAGCATTCGAGATCTGTGTTTCAACACCAAGTCCAAATGCATCAGCACTCATATGCCCAGATTATGGAGATGTCTTTTCGAAAAATGGAAGCTAATACCCAAGTGAGCCAGAGAAGACTGAAGGCACTGAGGCACCTGAGTCAGAAAATCAACATGGTGTCCTCACCATTACAGCAAAAAATATGCAGTACGATTGTGTCTTTAATTTAATTTGTCCAATTTCAACCATATGTGGTTGAAAGCCGGCCAGCTGAAAACCCAGAAATTAAATATACGGAAGGCGGAGGGCTTAAAATAAATTTTTTTTTTACATGGTTTTAAGCTTGTGCATGTGTCAGGATGCTGTCAATGGCTCCCGGCTGGTTGCCCAGGAAATTATAAAGACAAGGAAAAGTTTATTATAGTCCTTTTTTATTTCAGACTTTACAGAGACAGGCTATAGAACCCAGCCTCTTGGATAATGGCGTTGTCCCGAGTGAATCTCCACCCCCGTCTCTCCTACTTCCTCATTCATCATCATCATCATCACCTTCTGCACAGGTGCCAGTAAGTACCCTCTGTCTTTGAGCTCTTTGCTCTCCTACTTTTAAGGCTCGCCGGGTTCTGGGAGATGGTGGGTCTGGAATGCTTTCTAGTGACAACGTGTCAGCCAGCTGCTGCTCCGGCTCTGCCTGCTCCTCCTCTCCCATTATTTCCCAACTTTCCCCCTCATCTGCCTCTGAGCTGTGACCTCCCTCAAACCCCTGTTGTAAATCTATACTGTCTTCCTCTTCCTCCTCCCTGGAAGG